>JAAALK010000082.1:93554065-94232242 GCA_019279435.1 Zizania palustris | reverse complement strand
ACTTATATTACCATATTTTCTTACAAACTACTTACCACCTGTCTTTCAGAGTTTTACCAAACAACTTCTCTCTTTTGTAGATGTCGGACCATACCATGAGTGGGACTCTCCGCGATGAGGCTGGCTTCATTCGCGAGCTCCACATGCTCGTAGGTTTCCTCGGATTTGAGCATGAGCCTGCATTCCACGGAGTCTTCCCCAATGAGACCGAGAGCTACTGCGAGGTCACTGTCGTCATCCGCCCTTCATCATGCAGCCGGCCCACACTACCGAGCTGGAAGACCCACCTTTTTGGTGGCTAGTCAGCGCGTTGCTCTTCAGGCGCTTTCCGAGCTCCGGTTGATCTATGACAGCCAGCTCTACGACCTGGACTACCGTTTCATGCCCATGCGGCACCCCGAGGAGTCATCACAATGTCTACGTCAGCACCGTCTCCCTGCGCCACTCCGTCATCGGCCACACCATACGTCTACTGGAGGCGATGGCCGATCTTTCACACGGAGGCCATACTCGATGCCAACAGCCAGCATGACACCATCGACTACTACCGCCATTCTGCAGAAAGCCTGAACCGCGAGAATGGAGAGCTTCGCCGCTGAGTCCAGCAGGGGCACCGATTAGCGACGAGGTAGAGGAGTTGAGATGTCAGAACGAGCTTCTGTGCCAGGGCATCGCCGACACCGCTCAGCTACGTCGCCAGGTAGAGGAGCTGCAGAAGGACCTAGAGGAGGTCGCTCCCCTTCCGCCTCGCAAGCGGAAGTCACTCCGGATCCCTTCGGCTAGGCCCAAGAGGATCTCACACAGTGCCCTTCCCGCTGGGCCCTCTAGCTCCACCACCTCTGCACCAACCACCACCACTGAGCCGATGATCGAGGCCTTCCCCGAGCTACCTTAGACGTAGTTTACGGTTGTTTGTTTTGATTTTTTGATTGTATCCCCACTCATGTCAGATATAAGGCATGAGTGAAGACTAAATAAGAAATCAGAATGTATCAGCTTAAGTTCAAGACTTTTTGAAAATTAAGAAATAAACTAGTTGCATTCCCTCTAAAGATATGTGTCTTCTTTGGAAACCTCACTTCAGGATGACCAATACCCAAGATCCGATGCCCCTTAGAACGGGGGGTGACAACGGGGATCTGCCACAGTGGGGAGCGACGGGGCAACGGTAGGCCCTAGTCGCAAACCACCCCACCTTGGCCGAGATGATGGCCAATCAGAATCAACTGATTGCTACGCTGCTAAACCAGATGCAGTAGCAACAGAACCAGATGCAGGAGCAGCAAGCCTAGCTCTTTCGTCTGCAGCAGCAGCCAGAGCCCCCACGACTAGCTACCTAGGCCTCTTCACCGGCCTCTCAACTGTCAGAGTTCCTCCGTGTCCGGCCCTCCCATTTCTTGAGCACCACCAACCCAATGGAGGATGGGATTGGCTGAGAACCATAGGGAAGAAGCTGGATCTCCTGCTGTGCTGTAAGCAGGAGAGAGTGGCCTTCGTTGCTCACCAACTCGAGGGTCCCATCGCAGAGTGGTGGGACAATCTGCGTGAGACCCTACCGGAGGGCCATGTCCATACTTGGGCAGAGTTCTCCACCACTTTCCATGCCGCCCACATCCCCGATGCATAATCGCCCAGAAGTAGCAGGAGTTCCGGGATCTGCAACAAGGAAGCAGGTCCGTTACCGAATACCTGCATGAGTTCAATCGGCTAGCCTGGTATGCGCCGAAAGAAGTCTGCACAGATACAGCCCGACAGTCCAAGTTTCTCCGGGGGCTGAAGGACGAGCTTTCCCTTTAGCTGGTCTCTGGAGATTATGCCAACTTCTAGAAGTTGGTAAACAAGGCCATCATTCAGGAGACCGAGCAGAACAAGGTTGACCTAAAGAAGAAGAGGATGATCGCCTTCCGCCAAAACCAGGGAATGGCGCAAAGGCCGCGTTTCGCACCTTCCCCATCGTCGCCTCAATATCTCCCGCGCCCTGTCTACCAGCCCGCTCCACCCGCCAACAACCTAGGAGCAGGACATCCTCGCCCCGCTCCCGCCGCACCAGCTGCTCCACCCGCCCCTGCCAAGAAAGCAGAGGTCTTGCGTGACAAGCATGGCAAGCCTGTTATCTGCTTCAACTTTCGTCAGGAGGGACACTACTCCCATCAGTGTCCCCATCCCAAGCGTCCGCAAGGAGTCACGACCAATCCTGTTATCCGCGCTCGCATCAACCACGGCTCCGCCGAAGAATCCCAGGCTGCACTAGAGATAGTCATAGGTAAGTTATAGTAAATTCGGCACATGCAGTGGTTTATTTTACACTGCAGCGACGCATTCATTCATATCAACAAGTTTGTGGAAACTTATAACCTGAATAAATGCGAATTAGCAAGACCGGTACTGATAGCCACCCCAGGCAAACAGACCCAAGCCCGCTCATATAGTCCGAGGGTATGGGTAGATATGCAAGGCACCATATTTTGGGCTGACCCCATTCTGATAGAATGCTGAGGTTTGGACCTGATTTTAGGAATGGATTGGCTCAACAAACACCAAGGAGTGATAAGATGTGCCCGAAGGCAAGTAACTGTGACCAGTGAAGAAGGGACTGTCGTCACGTTTCAGATGACAAGTCAGAAGCCTGGTAGACCCCGGCTGCACCAGATTACCTTGGAAGAAATACCGGTGGTCTGTGAGTACCTGGATGTCTTTCCGGAGGATTTACCAGAGATGCCACCCAAGAGGGACATCGAGTTCAGGATCGATCTAGTGCCCGGAACCACTCCCATCTACAAGCGACCCTATCGGATGGCCGCCAACAAGCTAGCAGAAATGAAGCAGCAGCTTGAAGACCTTGAGAAGAAGGGATATATCAGACCCAGCACATCCCCGTGGGGAGCCCCCGTCATCTTCGTCGAAAAGAAGGAAGACAAAGCTAAGTGTATGTGCGTGGATTATCGAGCCTTGAATGAGGTGACCATCAAGAACAAGTACCCTCTACCCAGGATCGACGATCTATTTGATAAACTGAAAGGAGCCAAAGTGTTCTCCAAGATCGACCTCCGGTCCGGCTATCATCAGTTGAGGATTCGAGAGGAAGACATACCTAAGACGGCATTCACCACCCGTTATGGACTTTATGAGTGCACCGTCATGTCTTTTGGATTGACCAACGCCCCGGCCTTCTTCATGAATATGATGAATAAGGTGTTCATGGAATATTTGGACAAGTTCATCGTGGTATTTATAGATGATATCCTCATCTATTCCAAGAACAAAGAAGAGCACGAGACCCACATATGGTTGACCCTAGGAAAACTCAGGGAGCATCAGCTTTACGCCAAGTACAACAAGTGCAAGTTCTGGATGGCGGAAGTAAAATTCCTAGGGCACATATCTCAGCACAAGGTATCGCTGTAGACCCTGCCACCGTGGGAGCAGTTACAGATTGGCTGCCACCGACCAACGTATCTGAGATACAAAATTTTCTGGGCTTAGCAGGTTACTACCGACGGTTTATTGAGAATTTCTCCAAGATAGCCAAGCCTATGACCAAGTTGTTACAGAAGGGAGAGAAGTTTGAATGGACTCCCGAATGCGAGGAAAGTTTTCGGACCCTCAAGTCACGGTTAGTGTCAGCACCCATACTAACCTTACCGGATATAAGGAAGGACTCCCATGTCTATTGCGACGCATCTCGTCAGGGTCTAGGTTGTGTTCTTATGCAAGACGGAAAGGTTGTCTCTTATGCCTCTCAGCGATTGAGACCGCATGAGCTGAATGACCCCACCCACGACCTAGAATTGGCAGCCATAGTGCACGCCCTGAAGATATGGAGACAATACTTAGTTGGGAACTGATGTGAAGTTTTCACGGACCACAAGAGTCTAAAGAACATCTTCACACAGCCAGATCTCAACCTTAGGCAAAAGCGATGGCTAGAATTGATAAAGGACTATGACCTAGGCATTCATTACCATCCCAGCAAAGAAAACGTGGTGGCTGATGCATTGAGTCGTAAAGCATATTGTACCGCCATCATGGTCCAGGATCACGCGCCTTTGTTGTATAAGGAGATGGAGAGGTTAAATCTCGGGATAACCACGAGAGCCTATCTAGCCACCCTTAAGACCAGACCAGTCCTGTTCAAGCAGATCCATGAAGCTCAGCTGGAAGACCCGGATATAGCAGCAATCAAGAAGAACATGAGGCAGGGCAAGGCCCGGGATTTTCAGAAGATGAGAATGACACCGTATGGTTTGGGACTAGGATCTGTGTGCCCGATAAACCAGAAATAAAACCCTTATCCTAAGAGAAGCCCATGACACGCTGTATTCCATTCACCCCGGGAGTACAAAAATGTACCAGAACCTGAAGGAACGATATTGGTGGGTTAGTATGAAGAAAGAGATTGCTCAGTTCGTAGCAGAATGTGACACCTACCGACAAGTAAAGGCAGAGCATCAAAGACTAGCAGGATTGTTGCAGCCCCTTAAGGTGCCTGAATGGAAATGGGAAGAGATCGGTATGGACTTCATCACCGGACTCCCAAAGACCCAAGTCGGTTATGACTCTATATGGGTAATCATCGATCGACTAACAAAGGTAGCTCACTTCATAGCCATCAAGACGACCTATAGTGGCCCTAAACTAGCAATGTTGTACATGGCCCGCATAGTGTGCCTCCATGGGGTACCTAAGAAGATAGTCACCGACAGAGGGAGTCAGTTCACATCTCGTTTCTAGAAAAACCTTCAAGAGGAAATGGGGACGAGACTGAATTTCAGCATAGCATACCACCCCCAGACAGATGGACAGACTGAGAGGGTGAATTAGATATTAGAGGATATGCTCCGGGCATGTGCCCTGGACTTTGGAGGAACTTGGGACAAGACTTTGCCGTATGCCGAATTCTCATACAATAATAGCTATCAGGCCAGGCTTCAGATGTCTCCATTTGAAGCCTTATATGGACGCAAGTGCATGACGCCTTTACTTTGGGATCAGACCGGTGAGTCCCAAGTTTTTGGAACAGACATCCTCAGGGAAGCTGAAGAGAAAGTACGAATCATCAGAGACAGACTGAAAACAGCCTAGTCCCGATAGAAGAGCTATGCAGACAATCGCCGTCGGGATCTAGCATTTGAGGAAGGAGATCATGTCTACCTTCGGGTTACTCCCCTCCGTGGCACTCAAAGGTTTAACATGAGAGGGAAATTAGCACCTCGATACGTTGGACCCTTCCCCATCGTCCGACGTCAAGGCGAGGTCGCTTACCAGTTGGAGCTACCACCATCGTTGGCTAGAGTACATGACGTATTTCACGTGTCACAGCTAAAGAAATGCCTTCGAGTTCCGACAGAGAAAGTTGACCTACAATAGTTGAATATACAAGAGGATCTAACCTATGTTGAGAAACCCGTCAGAATCTTGGAGGTCAAATAAAGGACTACCAGGAGTCAAGTCATCCACTTCTTCAAGGTCCGGTGGAGCAATCATCCCGTACAGGAAGCTACCTAGGAGAAAGAAGAAGAACTAAAAACGCAGCATCCAGAGTTATTCGAGGATTGATCTGAATCTCGAGGATGAGATTCTCTGTAAGGGGGATAGGATTGTAACATCCCAAGAATTAAAAATAAATAAAATAAGGAAAATAAATTTTTAGGAATTTAAAGGATTTATTTAATTAAAGAAAACACTAAAAGAACCCTATTAAAGCCAAACAAGGGGGAATACTTTAAATTTTAACTTGGAAAATTTATGGTGGAATCTAGAGGCCAAGAAATATTTTTAGGAATTTTAACAAAATTTTATCAATAGTAATTCAACCTCTAACCAAATAAATGAATTACTAGAATTATTTTAATTAGAAAAAACATTTAAAATCCTGTTGGGCCGCAAACCCCCAATCTGCCTCAGCCTAGCCCAGTCCAGTGCCTGTGTCACTGCCAAGTGGGGTCTGCCTATCGGCGTCAACCTCCCTCTCTCTCCGCGCGCCGCACCCGCCTTAGACCACGCGTCAGCCCCTTCTTCCCCACTGACCACCCGGGCCCGTCTGTCGGCCCTTTCCTTTTTCGCTCGCTGCTGACAGGTGGTACCCACCTATTAGATCCATCGTCTCCGATGGAATCCTCCTCTCCCCTTTCCTATTCTGACGATCCCTTTCCGTTTATCCGCCATTGGCCGCCTCTATCCGCTAGGATACGCCCAAGACTCCCTTCCCCGAACGCCGGCGACCACCTTCCATCAAGAGCCGACGCGTTTTCACCATTTATGGAAGCTAGCGGTGCGTTTGGAAGCTCACCAGAGGGAAAAAGGAAACCCCCGGTTCCCTTCCAATTGGACGCCGGTGAGCCCCCTATTTAACCCCCTCCGATCACCGCCCTCCGCCCTCACCCTGTAGCCGAGCCAGAGCAGAACCAGGAGCGCCACCGCCCGACTTTCGGTTTTTCCTACTGCTCCACAACCGGCCACCGCTCGGCGCCGACTCAGGCCCCCGCCGTCCACACTGTCGCCACCGTCGGGATCCCCGTCGACCGCCCGTCACCGGCCACCCCTCGGTTGGCCGTGAGGACCACCGGACCGCCATCGCCACCTTCAACCCGAAAACCCTCCACCGTCTACCCTCACCGCCGGTCGTCGTCGGATGCCCATCGCCGCCATCGCAGGTTCGGCCGTGACCCCCATCCTCTCCTCTTTCCATTTCTGCCTAGAGCTAGGGCTTAGCCCTCTTGCCGTCACCGTCGCCGCCGCGCCCGAGCGCCAACATCGCCGGAGAAGAAGGGGAACTTGCCCCCTTAGCGCATGCCATGCCGGATGGCATCCGATCCACACGATCATGATCAGAGGGCCTAGATTAAATACCTTCAGGATTTAATCCTGGCCCTTGTTCTAGTCAAAGCGGTACAGGGCCATCTGGGCCGTCCGTGACCACTTGAACCTTCCCGCCTCGCGCTTGGCCATCAGATCTAGATCGGATGGCTCTGGTTGATCCGGTTCACGCGCACAGTACACCGGTTCATGGTGGGCCTGGCTCACCGTGGACGAGAGACTGTTTTCTATTTAAATAAAATCCAGAAAATTGTTTAAACTTCAAAAATTCATAACTTGCTCAATTTAACTCCAAATTTCACCATTCAAATTTTGTTAAATCAATCTTTTTATTCTATACATTTTTATGCCATAAAAACAGTAGGGTTATTTTGCACAATATATTCTTATAAATTAAATAAATAAAATCCTTTTAGGGAATAAATTCATAACTCAATAAATAAATCATGAAAACCCCTAAAATTTAACCCTTAATATTTTTCAACATAACTTCAGAATAATAAGGCTTAATTCCCCTTATTTAAAATCATAAACTTGTATGTTTATATTTTGTGATATTATGATTGTTTATTGAATGTTGTATTTAATTTTTCCGTATCGAGAATACTACGAGACCGTCGAGGATCCGAAGTATTACCCCGAGGTTCCCCCGTCACCATTTGCTGAGCAAGGCAAGTCACAAACCCCATTTTGATCATAATTGAGCCCATGTTCTATTTAAATATCGCTATAACACATAGGATATATTTGCATTAGTCTAATATGAAGCCCTAAATTATATTTATTAGATCCTCGTCCTTGTGTGTAAACCCAAGCCATGCTTATTGAGCCTACCCTCCTTGTCACTGTACAATATTATAATAGCTAGTGTCCAATGTATCGACACAACTACTATAGGATAAAAGAACGAGTCGTAGATAGTTGGATTCTACTATATGATTTCCCCGTTATTCTTGTCTCTAGATTCTGTTGGAGTTGGCTATGTTATAAGTATGGTGGGTTCCAGGTGCAAGCTAGGGCATTGGTTGGTCGCACCCGGGGCACTATAAGGACTGGTCTGCGTGATCGGTTGCAAAGCACTTCCGTACTAACCACAAGTCTAATGGGTAAGTCCTAACTGGAGGTATGGAACGTACCAACTTGAAGCACCATAGTGGAGGGGGGAAGGGGCAACCTACGGGTACTTGTTCCGACGAGGCTCAAGATGTTGGCCCAATGCGTCGGGACACCATATGAAACCTATAAGAGGGTGTTATCGGATTGGTGCATTCCATGCTGAAGGTTTTGGTATGAGTTCCCGTGGTATGGGTCATCTCGTACACTTTGGTGTCCGTGGATGAGTGCGTGCCTTGTGGGTACAGTAGTACACCTCTGATCAGAGTTTAAATCTTTTCGAAAAGCCGAGCCCATGGTCAAGGGTGGGTTGTGTGACCTCTTGCAGTTAGTTTACTATTGCTTCAATGTTTGTGTTATTCATGGCATGTAAGGACTGATGAGCGAGGGTGGGCTGACTGTACCCCTCGAGTTAGAAGATGATGCATATACATGTTTATGTTTCTGTATTAATAACTTGATCACATTAACTGCTTTACAAATTATGCTTTTCCGCAAAATTAGCCACTACCTCCCTTGTTATTTCTCTGCATTATATTTGCTTTCGGTGGCTTGCTGAGTACGATTGTACTCACCCCCATTGACTTACACCACCCGAGCCCGTCTACTATGAGGAGGATGAAGGTCTGGAGTAGCGACCCAGTCAAGGCGAGACTAGAAGGAGGCGTTCATCTAGGACCCTTGTTTTTATTAGTTTCTCTTCACTTTATCACTTTTGTACTAATATGGTCTACGAACCATGAATGCTTGTCGTATTGTACGTGGTCGTGTGATGAACGTCTTGTTTTATTGATTTTCTATGGAATTTCAATAAAGGTCTGGATTTATTAAATCTGGGCACTTCACGACATGTACACCGCAGAGTGGACTTGGTATAGTAAGGCCTAGCCCACCACTTGCACTGAGCTATGGCCATCTCCTGCCAAGAGTTGGCTCAGCGAGGTGAAGTATTCTTTTGACGTGACTAAGTGTGATAAAATATTTGATTTTTCGTTGACGATCAAACTTATCAGGTTGCCGAAGGGTCACGTCATCCCAACTGCCAATGACTTGAAGAAGTGGGCTTATTGTAAGTGGCATGATTCTCATTCCTATTCTACTGACGATTGTAATGTTTTTCATCAGCAGGTTCAATCAATCACAGAGGAAGGATGGTTTAAATTGGACACAAATCCCAATATGAAGCTCGACCAGGATCCTTTTCCTGTGAACATCGTTGATCTCGATGGGAAGAAGGTGCTGATTCGACCCGAGCAGGCTGGGTCCACTAAGAGGAAGGAGGTCGTGATCAGAGAACCACCCCCACACACGCTTGTGCCGAAGAACCCTGAGGTAGGAGTGTGCAAGGTGAACACTAGTGCATCGTATTCGGCTACAACTTGCAAAAAGCCAAAGGTAACATACGACATGCTGCTCTAGAAGCACAAGAAGAGGGCCGAGAAGGCGAGCACTCGGCCAGGACCTCCAGTGAGGCTGGATCCTCCTCGGAAGAGTGGGTTCGGCCCACGATGGCCGAGGCCATTGGATCCACCTTTCCCTCTGCCACCATATCATATGTCGATGGAGCAGTGGCCCCCTTGCTACTTTTCGCCTCCCTAATACCCTTCCCCATATTATATTGCTCCATTCGTGTCATCCGGGTTTTATAACATGCAGGGTCTGACAAGTTCTCCAAGAAGCGATGTCTTCAGAAGATTATCCGTCGTGCCACGAGGATGTCCGGAGATGGCGTCTGAAGCTATCCTCGTCAAGGTAGGGTCCTAGGATGTCCCAATCCCTAAAAGGGCCTCCACGGAGCAAGACAATGGCAAACTAAAGGAGACGAGCACCGCCGGTCCAACCGCGGCCTTTAGGCCGGTCAGACCGCAGTCACCATCTCGGTCTGACCGACCTACTATGGCCAGTTCAACCAGCCCATTGCAGGTACCTGACACCAGTCGGTCCAACCGTCCTAGTAAGGCCGGTCCGACCGATAGTACACAGGAGCATTTTTTCACCAAGCGCAAAATTGCCGAGACCAATCCGAGCAATTCCTGTTTGACCAAAAAATCCAGGAGCAAATTTGTGGCGCTTGGCACCAAGCCGCAACCTTCATCGGCACCCCCAGGGATGACCAAGTCCCAGAAGAGGTGGCTACAACGTCTTCAAGCTTAGGAGATGCGCGAGGAGAAGGCCGAAGATGAGCAGGACGCCGTATTCGAGAAGATCCATCCCTAACCAGTAGCGAGACAAGTATGGAAGCCGAAGCTGGTTGCCGTAACCAACCTGGCTCCTACTCCAAGCGACGACAAGAATGACATGATGGACGACGACTACAGGCCGGTCTCTAAGGGGCCCACTCCTTAGGCGATGGACATAAACATCGTCATGTTACCCGCTAAGTTTTCTCTTCCACAAGATGAGGCTGAGGTCGCTCGGTTGAACCTCGGCCCATAGGAAGCTATTTTAGAGAAGCCCGAGGATTCATCTCGTCACCTGAAGCCTCTCTACTTCAAGGGATGGAGGTGCCACCATCAACTTCGTGCAGTACTCTATGTTGAAGAAGCTCGGCAAGAATGAAGACGACCTGATGAGGACCAATTTGACGCTCAATGGCTTCAACGGTCTATAGCCTACAGCCGAGGCTAAATATATAGCTGCCGCTAGCTATTGCGCACAGATTCTTCTAGCGCTTTTATTTGCAAGATTTTTAGAGTAGGGAGAGTGTTTGGAGTTGATTTCTCTGAACCATTTGGATCTTCTCATTGCCTTTTAGCTGAACCTTCATCTGAGCTTTGGATGTGGCATAGGAGACTAGGTCCAATGAGCTTTGATCTTCTTGCGAGATTGAGTGCCCTAGGACTCATCCGAGGATTGCCTAAGCTCAAATTTGAGAAGAACTTGATTTGTGCTCCTTGTCGTCTTGTAAAAATGGTTGTCGCCTCACATTCACCCATAAACATGGTGATGAGTGAGCGACCTGGAGAGCTTCTTCATATGGATATTGTTGGTCCACCCCGGGTTAGCTCTTTAGACGGAAAATGTTACTGTTGGCGCAAATGTTACGCCAACAGGTTCTCTGAAATCAAGAACGGACAAACAGGAAGTTTGTGTTTTAGGACTACTTTGAGCCTCCGAAATGGATAATAGCTCAAGTGGTCCGAATAAGTGTAGATGAACAACTTGTTCCAGATCCCTTTTACAAGGTACAATGGGGGGTATTTATAGGGGAAAAAGCATAAGGAAAAGACCTATTTACCCCTAGATTACAACCGACATAGTGGAAACTATTTGGTATTATAAACAAGGTTATACACGGTAAAGTACTGCAAGGTAGATGGATAAGCTGGACATCCAATCAATCATGTCCTTCAGCTTCGAGGCCTCCATCCTCCCTTCGGAGGGTTCTCCAGGGCTTCGCACCGTAGCACCCTCCGGTCGTGGCGACGCATGCTTCGAACAACAGTCCGCCAACTTCGGAGTAATCATCAACCTTTGAAGGGTTAATCTTTAAGTCTTGAAAATGGAGTAATTTCCCCCAACAGTAGCCCCTCGAATACGCCTTTCTGTAGTTAACTTGTTTAGAAAGAAGGCAGTATACGGAAAGAACATTTCTATTTTCTGAGGCTTAAAGAGGATTTAGGGATGCTGAGACTTAGCCGAGGACTTTGAGCTTAACGCGTTCGAACCTTCCCCTTCGAGTTCTTGATACAGTGGGAACGCGCGTTGGGAAGGGAACGGTTTCGGAGTGCGAACATCGTGGAGACGGTTTCGGAATGTGAACGTCGTGGAGACGGTGTTAGAAGTAGCCGTTACAACGCAAGTAGACGGTTTCGGAATGTGAACGTCGTGGTAACGGTCGATTTTTATAGCGGTTGTACGCCGTTCCAATTACCGGACCCACTTGTCGGTGACGGAAGCCGAACCTGCAATGTGAAATCCATCGAAGAGTAGTACTGGTCGTGTGGTTATAAAAGGGAGAGTCAGAGATTAACCGAGATTTTTTACCGCATTCATCACCTGCGATTCACCTTTCCCCCAATCTTCTGAACTCTTGAACACTCGAGCGTGATGGCGAGAACTAGCCACACCACCCCAGCAACGGCCAACACCCTGGCGCAACGGCAGGCGTGGGCCGCATCGGCAGCAGTGGCAATGGCGGGGGCTCCGAGCGGTGCCTTGCCCAAGAATCCTCGGGCGCTCCGTCCGCCCTCCAAGAAGAAGATTGCCCAAAGCTTCATCATCGGCCAATCCGTGAGCACCGCTGAGTCCATTGAAGAAGCAGTGGACGGAAAGCTGGGGGCTGGACTGAGGACTCGAGTCCCCGGGACAGAGTCGACTCCAAGGCCACGGAGCGGAGAGGTGGTGGTCTTTGAAGCATTCTTCGAAGCAAGCCTGGGACTGCCAGCCGTGGATTTCTTGGCAGAGGTATTGGACTTGTTCCACATAACTCTGCCTCAGCTGTCCCCCAACGCCATCGTCCGCTTGGCCATCTTCGAATGGGCGCTCCGGGCGGAGGGATGCGAAGGACGCTCCGAAATCTTCACTGCGACCCACGAAGCCATATGCCAACCGAAGCCACAAGACGGGCCAGGGGACTCTAAAGTGACGATAGCCTTTGGCAGCGTCAATTTCCAGCTGCGGAGGGAGCATGCCCTCCACTTCCCTGAAAAAGCTATAAACGACAGGTGGTACACAAACTGGATACTTCGGTGGTTTTATGCCGAAGTCGGAGAGGACTCCCCCCTCGCTGGTCCTCTCCAGGAGATCTGGTTCCGGAAGGAGGCGGACATCTCTCCGAACCCTAGACTGCTCTCGACGAGGCTAGGGTTGCTCACTTCGGTGGCTCGTCGCATGAGCATGCGCGACCTGGCCGAAGAGTTCATCGGTCTTCGGATCCCTCCCCTCGGAGCCAACTGGCCGATTGTGTTCCCACAGGCCTCGGAGGGGGACCTCCGAAACTTAGGTACACCTTCTCCTCGCAGCATCATATTAAATGAATAAATCAATTATACTCATATTTTTATACCTTTTTCTTTCAGCGACGCCTCTGGCATTGGCTCCGGAAGACATAGTTCGGGCCACCGAATGGATTCTCGGAGCCCCTTCTGTAGCCGAGAGGCAAAGAAGGTTAGAGCTGGTGGGGAGCTGGGAGCGATCCAACAGAGTGTGGAGAGCTCTCGGCATGGAGCCCCCGAATCTTCCTGACTTCGCCCCGACCGGAGCGGTTGGCCGCAAAAGGAAAGCCGTTGCCGAGCCCTCCAAGAAGGCCGGCAAGCAGCCGCTTCGGAAGAAGAAGGTAGTGAAGCACCCTTCGCAGTTGGCGCCTGCCTTGTCTGCTTCGTCGCCAAGCGCGCAAAGCTCAGCCTCCGAAGAAGTAGAGGACTCCGACGGCCAGACAGCAGCGGCCTTCGAAGCCTACCTCCTGGATGATGAAGACATAGGGGAGGTCCCCCCTAATACCTCCGTCAGGGAGGTAGTAAGTGCAACTCCGACTATTCTCCCTGCACCCGTCGTCGTGCAAGTGGAGTCAGACTCCCCTACTCCCAACTTGCCTGCACCCGAGGCGGTCCCGGCAGAGACCGTGGCTCCGACTGGAAATGTTGAGCGCAGGACCTCGGGGGATGACTTCGCCGACATCCTTCAGATGTACGAAGTCTTAGAGGATCCAGCGATCCTTCCCCACGAAGCTCCCGGAGGTTCTTTCCGAAGCTCCTCCTTTTTTAACTAATACTTGCCTGCTATCTGTGAAAACATGCTTATTAATTTTGTTATTGAAATAGGTACCTCTTTGGGTGTTGATGCTTTGGTGGCGTCCGAAGTCCCTGCGTCTTCGGAGGCTGCTATTCAAGCAGACCCTCCCGCGCCTCTGGAGGCTCCGAATTTGGCGGCGGAGAATGTGTCTTTCGGGGCGGACGACGTGCTTGCCGGGACGGAGTTGGCGACAGAGGTCACTCCTGCAGTGGCCGCCTCGACCATCGAGGTTGCCTCCGTCGCTGCGGTTCTGGTCGAAGGGGTGGCTGCCGATGGTCGGAGTACTCCTGCTTTGCCCTCCTTCGTACCGGGGAGGGGCAAGAGTATTTCTAGCCTCGGTCTTCTTCCTGGCCAGGCCGCGACCTCCGTTGGCAATTCGGAGGATGAGGCCGCAGCGGATGATGCTCAAGCTCTGTCTTGGCTTCCTCTGCTGGCTCCGTTCCTGGAGCACCGGAGTGGCCTCCGAAGACTCATGGAGCCCCTGGCTGAGAGAAGCCAGGACATCGCTAATTCTGAGTTGATCTCTGTCTTGAGCGAGGCTAGGGCTTCGACACTCAACACGGCCCTCGAAAGGGCTGCCCTTCAGGTATGAAAAAGACACCATAGCTACTTCGCATTAGTGGTCATAAATACTTTAGTACTTACTTAGTTCTTTTTGCAGCAATTTGTCCTTGCTAGAGCGGTAGCGACTTCCAACGAGGTCGAAGTTAATCGACTTAAACGGAAGGTCACTACCCTCCAGACGGCCATTAACGACTCCACCGGGAGATCCCTCAGGCTGGAGGAAGAAGTCTTGGAGGAACAGAGGGCTAGGGCGGCGTCTGACGAAGCCCTCGGAGCCCTCCGTTCGTCTGCCCAAGAGGTCGAGGCCGAGCGCATTGTCCTGCGAGCGGAGGTTGAAAGACTCCGCCAGGAGGCTGCTACCTCAAGTGCGCAGCTGGTGGAGCTTCAGGGGGCTCTTAGCCAGGCGATGGCCCTCAAGAGTTCTTTAATGCTCCGGGTGGCCGAAGTGGGTACGACTGCTGCAGGCCTGGAAGCAGCGGAGAAGAAGAACTCTAGTACTGCGGATCGTACCTTGGAAGCCCTTCAGGGTACGCTGGAGTACTTCGGCACCATGTGCCCTTCGTCTTCTACTGCGACCCACGAGCCCCTTGACCGGAAGCTGACGAGGATCCAGGTCGCTTCGTCGTTGATGAAGAACTCCGGTATTCGGTACGGGGAGATCTCCGGACAGTGTGCTGGTATCGGGGTTCTTCGTCATCTTGAATCCCTTCGGACCCCCCTTGGCTCAGTCGGGGGTTCATCTCCTGGAGGCTTCGTGGATGATGACTTGCTGCGGCCATCTTCGGAGGTGGCTTCGTCCTGGGAAGCCTTCCGGTCGACCTGGAAGACGGACCATAAGGTCGCGGCTAAGGCCTGGATTGACGAGGCCCGTCGGCAGAAGCAAGCGCAAACAAAGCCACCACTTCCTGCTTCGCCAGCCCCTTCGGTTCCTGCTCTGCCGACCGACCCGCAGGTCTAGCTGCTTAGGGTTGCTATGTATATGAAGCCTTGTAAACCCGCCGCTCCCGCTTTTCTGTTCCTCGCGGAAGCGGAGGGGAGATCACCCTTGAAGTTCAAAGGGACGTCTTAGCTTATATTAAAGAGGAAGAGAAGACGGAGGGGTCCTCGTCTTCCGAACCTATTGACTGGTCCGACTCGGAGTACCGAGCCGAAGATCCTGTGGAGGCTGACTCCAAAAGGCTCCTGACATGGGCTGAGCTTCAAGAGGAGCAGAAGAAACTGCGAGCCTCGAAGAAGAAGAGAAGCACCCGGACTAAAAGGACAACTTCAGCGGCTTCGAGCTCCGAAGGGCAAAGTAGCCGTAGGGGTAGCTCTAGGGGCCGAAAAGGTCTCCGATTTTACTTAGGCTTAGACACAAATTTCTCTTGATGTACAAGTATACTGATTTAATGTGGAATTCTTCGAAAGCATGTTGTGTGACTCCTACCCTCCGACCCCCCTTGTGGGTGGCGGAGCCTTTACTATAGAAAAGGGTTCGCTAGGCACAATGAATGTCCGAACACCCGCATGCTTCGAACTTGTACTTATCATTTGCATTTTTAGTTTGCTTTCGAAGACTAAAAATTTGCTCGCTTTTTTTAAGGCCGGAGCCTGGAATCCGTAGGTTGGCCACCTTCGGCTCTTTTACAGATACTTCGCACCCGGAGGCCGAAAATCTGTTTTTCTTTAAAGTCCTTAGACTCTTCTACGGATCCTAACAAGCCGGAGCCTGGAATCCGTAGGTTGGCCACCTTCGGCTCTTTTACAGATACTTCGCACCCGGAGGCCGAAAATCTGTTTTTCTTTAAAGTCCTTAGACTCTTCTACGGATCCTAACAAGCTGGAGCCTAGAATCCGTAGGTTGGCCACCTTCGGCTCTTTTACAGATGCTTCGCAACCGAAGGCTGAAAATCTGTTTTTCTTTAAAGTCCTTACACTCTTCTACGGATCCTAACAAGCTGGAGCCTAGAATCCGTAGGTTGGCCACCTTCGGCTCTTTTACAGATGCTTCACACCCGGAGGCTGAAAATCTGTTTTTCTTTAAAGTCCTTAGACTCTTCTACGGATCCTAACAAGCCAGAGCCTGGAATCCGTAGGTTGGCCACCTTCGGCTCTTTTACAGATGCTTCGCACCCGGAGGCTGAAAATCTGTTTTTCTTTAAAGTCCTTAGACTCTTCTATGGATCCTAACAAGCCGAAGCCTGGAATCCGTAGGTTGGCAATGGAGCCCTTGAACCAATGGTTCGAAGGCAGTTGCCTGGGTCTTGAGAAAAATGCTTGGCTCTACAAGCATCTCTGTCCTCCTAATGCGTCCATCAGGAGTAAGGGATATTCGGAGAGCAAACAAAATTCGACCCTTATCTTTATTCATAGAAAGGAAAGTTTTTACAAATGATTACAAGGGGCCCCTAAGCAAAATAACGCTTAAGGTGCTCCGCATGCCATGCATGCTTCAACTCTTCTCCTTCTAAATTGGCTAATTTAAACGACCCGGGGCGTCCTGAGCGTAAGATAACATATGGTCCTTCCCATTTGTTTCCTAGCTTCCCCGGAGCTATTACACTTCGCAATACCAGATGACCCGGTTTTAACTCATTTAGCTTTACCTTCGGGTCATACCATGTCTTGGTGTGCTTGTGGTACTTAGTTAGGTTCGCGACTGCTCGAAGCCTTGTTTCTTCTGATAAATCCAGCGAAGTGCTCCGGTCACTTTTGTCCCCAGGTTGTACTACGCGAAGCAATCCACCTCTGAGCTCCGTAGGAGTCATGGCCTCATCTCCGAAGAGTAATCTAAACGGTGTGAACCCCGTTGACCTGGTTTGAGTGGTTCGAATGGACCACAAGATTTTGGGGAGTTCTTCGACCCACAGCCCCTTGGCCAATCCAACAATTCGGTGATTCAGCCCAGAAAGGATGTTCCCGTTGGCTCGCTCAATAGCTCCGTTGGACTGTGGATGTCGTACTGCTGCGAAGCACAGCTTAATGCCCAGTTCTTCACAAAATGTTTGGAAGGTGTCAGCTTCGAACTGGGTTCCATTATCCACCGTCAACTCTCTTGGAACTCCGAACCTGCATATGATATTCTGCCAGAAAAATCGTTGCACAATCTTCGAGGTGATAGCTGTTAGTGGCTCCGCCTCAACCCATTTTGAGAAATATTCGACTGCCACCACCACAAATTTCAAGCCGCCTTTTGCCACTGGGAAAGGGCCTATGAGGTCCATGCCCCATCTAGCCATTGGCCATACTGGGGCAATAACTTGAAGCTGAGCTGGCGGGCGATGGCTCCGTCTGCCCATCCACTGGCAGCCTAGGCATGTTCGAACTAGGTCTTCCGCATCTCTTACTATTGTTGGCCAATAAAACCCTTGCCGAAGCGTCTTGCCTGCTAGCGCTCGAGGGGCTAAATGACCTCCGCATAGTCCTTCGTGGATGCCTCGAAGTATGTCTTGACCTTCGGGTTGTGAGATGCATCGAAGTAGGGGTGAACACACTCCGACCTTGTATAGCACTTCATCAACAAGCTTGTAATTTCGAGCTCTTGCTTGCAACCTTCGAGCTTCTGGGCCTTTAGGAGGGTCCATGCTACTTTGCAACATGCTTATTATCGGAGCCCGCCAATCTGTAGTTGGAATGCACATTACTTCTGAAGAGGGTATTTGATCAGCCGCTGGTTGCTGTAGTTCGTCGTAGAAAGCACCCTCCGGGAGGTCCACCGCCCCTGCTGCAGCCTTTGCAAGAATATCCGCAAGTTGATTCTCTGCCCGAGGGATGCTTCGAACTGTAAACCCTTTGAATGCTGCTTCGGCCTTGCGGATTTCTTCAAGGTACGGTGCGAGATGTGGATTTTTTGATTGAAAACTTTTATCGACATGCCCCGCGACGACATGGGAATCTATCTTAATCATTATTCTTGCCGCTCCGAGTGCCCTAGCCTTTCGGAGGCCTAGCAAGATTCCTTCATATTCGGCAATGTTATTAGTGGTCCTGAAGTTGAGCCTCGCAGAGTACATGGCCTTCTGCCCCGATGGTGATATGATGACGGCCCCTGCTCCGGCACCTGATGCTTGATAAGCTCCGTCAAAGAATATTGTCCAAAGACCTTCGGAGGGTTCTTACGGGGCCCAAATAGCAGATGGAGTCCATTCTGCTACGAAATCAGCTATAATTTGAGATTTAATAGCTGTTCTCGCCGTGAAGGAGATCCCGAAGGGTGCCAGCTCGACCGCCCATTTTCCAATCCTGCCGGTAGAATCTTTGTTTCGGAGCATATCTCCAAGAGGATACGACGTAGGGACTATTAGGTTATGCGCCAAGAAATAATGCCTCAGCTTTCGTGAGGCCATTACTAGGGCATAAGCAAACTTTTCGAGCTCGGAGTATCTGACTTTAGCTCCAGATAATGCCTCCGACACAAAATATACTGGGTTCTGGACTAGCTTTCCTTTAAGCTCCACTTCCCGGACTAGTACTGCGCTCACTGCTGAATTTGTTGCTGCAAGATAAAGGAGCAATGTTTCTTCTGGGAGGGGAACGGTCAAAATTGATAACCTTCCGAGGTATTCCTTTATATCATCGAAGCTCTTTTGGCACTCCGATGTCCATTGAAAGCTTTCGGACCCCTTTAGTGCTTTGAAAATTGGGAGGCTCCGTTCTGCTGACCTGGCCAGGAACCTGCTAAGAGCTGCAAGTCTCCCGGCTAACTTTTGAACCTGCTTCAAATTTTCTGGTGGAGCCATCCTTTGCAGTGCACTTATCTGTGTTTGGCTATCTTCGATTCCCCTGCTCGAAACTAAGTACCCTAGCAGTTTTCCTGCTTGAGCTCCGAATATACATTTTTCCGGATTGAGGCGTACTCCACATGCTCGGAGGCTCTCAAACGTTTCGGCTAGATCTAGGCTATGCTGGTGCTTTTGAGCACTTTTTATTACAATATCATCCATATAGGCCTCGACATTTCGGCCTATCTGATGACCTAGAGCTTTAGCTATTAAACGAGAAAAGGTTGCTCCGGCATTCCGCAGCCCAAAAGGCATTCTTACATAACAAAATACTCCGAAAGGAGTTATAAAGCTTGTCTTGGCTTCGTCTTCGCGTTTTAGCCATACTTGATGATATCCGGAGTATGCGTCGAGGAAACTTAGCAATTCGGACCCAGCTGTGGAATCTACCAACTGATCTATTTGGGGCATCGGGTAGGGGTCTCGCGGGCATGCTTTATTTAATGAAGTGAAATCAATACACATGCGCCACTTGTTCGAGTCCTTCTTCCTTACAAAAATAGGGTTAGCCAACCACTCGGTATGGGCTACCTCCCTGATGATGCCAGCCCTTAACAATTTTTCTACTTCGGCCTTAGCTAGGCTTGCTCTTTCTGCTGACAGCTTGCGGAGCCCCTGGCGTACCGGCTTGGCCTTCGGGTTAACGAGCAGACTATGCTCGATGATGCTTCGATCGACCCCAGTGATGTCTTCGTCAGCCCAAGCAAATATGTCCAGATTTTTCCTGATGACTTCTTCTAACGAGGCAGCTATTCCGGAGATAGCCCCTTGCCGAACTGCACTGTGTATTCTTTGCCATCTTCCGAGATTATTCTGGTCTCAACATCGCCCTCCGGGCTTGGCTTGAGCGAAGACCCCTTCGGAGGGTTCGAGGCCTCTGGTACTTCTTCGATGCTTTCCCCCACATTATGCACTTGCCGGGGGTCTAATTGCTGCCCATGGCCATACTCCGTCCTCCTGGCTACAACTTGGTCTCCTGAAATAGTAAGCACTCCACCTTGCGTGGGCATTTTGAGACAAAGGTAATTATGGTGTGCTATAGCCCCGAACTGGTTCAACATCCCTCGGCCGAAGATAGCATTGTAAGCGTATGGGGCATCAACCACATCGAATATCACTTCTTCTACTCGGGGCAAAGGCCCCTCTCCGAAGGCAACCTCGAGGCCTATTTGGCCGAGGGCATCGAGAGGCGGTCCTGAGAACCCTTGAAGCGGCCGGGCTGCTGGAAGCAGATGCTTCCGAGGTATGCACATCTGATCGAAGGCTTGGACAAAGAGTATGTCAGCGGAGCTCCCGCCGTCTACCAGGATTCTTCGAACTTCTACTCCTGCTATATCAGCAGAGATGACCAATGGGTCAGCATGGGGGAACTTCACCCCCGCCGCATCACTGGCTGTGAATGAGATGGGCGCATGGGACCATTTTGGCATCCCTTCTGCGGAACTCGAGGTCCCAATGTGCTCGACCTCGCGGACGTACTCGCGCCGCTGTCTCTTGGACATGCTTCCGAGGGTCCCTCCTCCGGAGATGGGCAGGACCACTCTCTTGTCGCGGTCTTGCGGGTCTTCTTGCTTTGGTGGTGGCATAATACTGGCCATCGGCAGTCGCATGGGGGCTTCGAGGGCACCGGCTCGGACCACAGCTTGAACAGGCTCCGAGCGTGCCGATGGTGGGGCCCGATCTGAAGTACCCCGCTCGGTACTTCGCTCAAGGTAGTCGCCCCGAAGGGCCAACACTGCCTTGCAATCCTTCGTGTCATGGATTCTATTGTCGCCATGCACGCAACAGAAGAAACTCTGGCGCCTGCCCGGCATCCTTTCTTAAGGCTTCGGTGGCCCGGCCTTGAAATTCTTCGCCTGCTGGAAATTGGCAGGTGCCTTCGGAGCTGAAGGTGCAATGTTTAGCACCTCCGAGCGGAAATGCTTCTTCCCCAGCTTGTACTCGTTGAAGCGGTTGTCTTGTGGAGGTTGCGGAGTAGCGGAGGCTTCGGGCTCACTTTTGACTTCTCGGAGGGTGGGCAATGGTGTTTCAGCTCGCCGAAGACATCCTTTCTCCGCCTTGGCATACTGTTCGAAGTATGCTATGAGCTGCGCTACAGACGTCACCGGCTTCCGATGGAGTTTGCTGAGGAGTTCGAGGTTCAGCACCCCTTCGCGGGCAGCATCAACTACCGAAGAGGTAGACAGGCCCTTGATCTGTGACTTGGTGTGGGCGAAGCGCGTGAAGTACTCCCGGAGGGTTTCTCCCACCCGCTGCTTTACCTGGAACAAACTTCCTGTGGACATTGGGGCCACGAAGGTACCTTGGAAGTTGCTTACAAATTTCTTTTTTAACTGCTCCCATGAACTGATTGATCCTGGCTTTAGGGACCAGAACCAGCGGACTGCCACGCCTTCGAGAGCGAGGGGAAGCATTTTGCCATGGTGCTTCGCACCCCTCCGCTCGCTTCTATTGCTAGGGCGTAAGAGCGGGCGAACTCTCCGGGGTCCGACCCTCCGGAGTACTTGTGTAGCTTCGAGGCCTTGAATCTGGGGTCGAAAGGCATTCTCTGCAGATCCGAATGTAATGGAGACTCGTTATCGAAGGACGCATTCTCGGCTTCCTCCGGGACTTGGATAACTTCTGGGGGATTGTGGGTACCACCGTCTTGAGGTCCTCCTGGAGTTTCGGTGGAAGCTTGAGTACGGAGGCGATCGGCGGCCTCTTGCCTCCACCTGGATACCTCCTCCTGAAGCCTGGCTAGCTGCGTAGCCTCGGTTTCGGGAGGGCCTTCGTCTTCGTCGGAGGGCACTTCTGGATCTCGGCCAGCTGCGTAGTCGGTCTGAAGCACCGTAGGCGGAGCCAGAGGGCCCTGGGGCGCTCGACGCCCAGCGGTCTCGGCGGGAATCGCCAGATTAGCCGAGGGTCCTGCTCCATTGGTCCGAGGGGACCTTCGGAGAGGACCCGAAGCTTGGCTTCACTTCGAAGGCATAGATAGCTGCGAAGAGGTGTTGGAGATGGAGGACTTCGAACGACTCGAGGGGTCAAGAGAAGGCCTTCGGGCTGCACTAAGAAGCCCTTAACTGAAGGGTCCGCGGAATCTTGAGACTCCGAGGCTCCCTCCGTAAGTGCTCTTCGGAGTGCAGTCAGCAGTAGAGAACAAGCTTTTAGAACTTGGTTCCCCACGGACGGCGCCAACTGTTGGCGCAAATGTTACGCCAACAGGTTCTCTGAAATCAAGAATGGACAAACAGGAAGTTTGTGTTTTAGGACTACTTTGAGCCTCCGAAATGGATAATAGCTCAAGTGGTCCGAATAAGTGTAGATGAACAAATTGTTCCGGATCCCTTTTACAAGGTACAATGGGGGGTATTTATAGGGGAAAAAGCATAAGGAAAAGACCTATTTACCCCTAGATTACAACCGACATAGTGGAAACTATTCGGTATTATAAACAAGGTTATACACGGTAAAGTACTGCAAGGTAGATGGATAAGCTGGACATCCAATCAATCATGTCCTTCGGCTTCGAGGCCTCCATCCTCCCTTCGGAGGGTTCTCCAGGGCTTCGCACCGTAGCACCCTCCGGTCGTGGCGACGCATGCTTCGAACAACAGTCCGCCAGCTTTGGAGTCCTCATCAGCCTTTGAAGGGTTAATCTTTAAGTCTTGAAAATGGAGTAATTTCCCCCAACAGTTACGTTCTCGTTTTTATTAACGACTATTCTCGCTACTCTTGGGTTTTCTTTCTTGTAAGCAAGGATGAAGTGTTTATACACTTTCGGAACTTAGCATTGAGGCTATTCAATGAACTCCCCGGAGCAATGAAAGCCATTCGAAGTGACAATGACACCAAGTTCAAGAATTGCTGTTTTGCAGATTTTTGTCTTGAAAATGGAATTGAACATCAGTTTTCTGCACCAAGAGTCCCTCAACAAAATTGTGTTGTTGAGAGGAAAAATCGCACACTTGTGGAGATGTCTAGGACGATGCTCAACGAGCATAGGACTCCTAGAAAATTTTGAGCTAAAGCCATGAGTACATCATGCTACATCTCCAATAGGATCTTTTTGCGCTCCTTGTTGATTGTGACTTCTTATGAACTTTGTTTTGAGAAGAAGCCCAAGGTCACTCACCTAAGAGTATTTGGATGCCGGTGCTTCATCCTAAAGCGAGGTAATTTGGATAAATTTGAATCACACGCATCTGATGGAATATTTTTGGGATACTCCTTGCATGGTCACTCTTATCGTGTTTTCAATCTTGAATCTAACACTATAGTTGAATCTTGTGATGTGTCATTCGATGAAACATCTCCATGTGTTAGTTCTGATTTTGAACTTGTGAGTGAGCGCGATATGAGTGAAACTATTTTTGAGGAAGAAGAACCATTAGATGGTGAAGATCATGATGTTGTACCACTACCTCCCTCTACGGCATCTCCAGAAGCTTCGTCTACATCAACAAGAGGACCTGAAGATTCTACTTCTGGAAGCATGGAGCAAACTTCGGCAAGAGTTGAGGGGGAGATTCTATCGCAAAGAGAAGCATTGCTTCGTATTCAGAGAATGCATCCTCCTGAACAGATCATCGACGAGCTAAATGAACGAGTAACCCGATCTCATGCTCACTTCGTTGATTCTGCTTTTGTCGCAAATTTTGAACCATTAGATGTTAGTCATGCTTTGTCTGATGTGAGTTGGATCAACGCCATGCATGTGGAACTTGGAAATTTTGATAGAAATCAAGTTTGGATTCTTGTTGATCCACCCCCTAACATTCATATCATTGGAACAAAATTGATTTTCAAAAAAAACAGGGGGAGATGGGGCTATAGTGAGAAAAAAGGCTAGACTTGTGGCTCAAGGGTATACTCAAGTTGAGGAGGTTGATTTTGGAGAAACATTTGCTCCGGTAACTCGACTTGAGGCCATTAGGATCTTGCTTTCTTTTGCATCATCTCTTGGATTTAAACTCTTTCAAATGGATGTAAAAAGCGCTTTCCTTAATAGTTTCATAGGAGAAGATGTGTATGTCAAGCAGCCTCCTGGCTTTGAACATCCCAAGTACACCCATAGAGTCTTTAAACTTCACAAAGCTCTATATGGGCTCAAGCAAGCTCCGAGGGCTTGGTACGACTACCTTAGGACCTTCTTGATTGACCATGGGTACAAAATGGGCTCTATTGATAAGACCTTGTTCACTCTCATGCATGGAAAAGATTTCTTACTCGTTCAAATTTATGTTGAAGACATAATCTCTGGTGGTTCATCTCATACTCTTATGGCCGAGTTTGTTGAATCCATGAGCACGAAATTCGAAATATCGATGGTGGGTGAGCTGACCTTCTTCCTTTGTTTGCAAATCAAGCAAAGCAAACAAGGAAATTTTGTTCATCGGATGAAATACACCAAAGACCTGCTAAAACGCTTTGACATGTCATATGAAAAAACC
Source organism: Zizania palustris (assembly GCA_019279435.1). NCBI lineage: Eukaryota > Viridiplantae > Streptophyta > Magnoliopsida > Poales > Poaceae > Zizania > Zizania palustris. The sequence continues at coordinate 94,207,824 of JAAALK010000082.1, read as the reverse complement.
ACTTGCTACCCCAATGGGTACTTCAGTTTCACTTGATCCAGATGAAGACCAAGAAGAAGTGGACCAAAAGGAGTTCCAGAGCATGATCGGCTCCCTCCTCTACTTGACGGCTACGAGGCCAGACATATACTTTGTTGTGTGTCTGTGCGCTCGTTATCAGGCTTCTCCCAGGGCTTCACATCGTCAAGCTATCAACTGCATTCTAAGGTATCTCAAGCACACTCTTGAATTTGGCATTTGGTATTCTGCATTATCTTCATTATGCTTGAGAGGTTTTTCTGACGCTGACTTTGCTGGATGTCGTATTGATCGCAAGAGTACTTTTGGAACTTTTCACTTTATGGGTTCTTCTCTTGTGTGTTGGTTTTCTCGCAAACAGTCTAGCATTGCACAGTCTATAGCCGATGCTGAATATGTAGCTGCCGCTAGCTGTTGCGCACAGATTTTGTGGATGGGTTTTACTTTGCTGGACTTTGGTTGGATTTTAAAGGAGTTCCACTATTTTGTGACAAACACAAGTGCGATTAGCTTAGCAAACAACCGATTAAGACATTCTAGGACCAAACACATTGACGTGCATTATCATTTCTTAAGAGATCACAATGAGAAAGAGGGATATCGATTTGCGCTTTGTTGATACCCAGAATCAGCTTGCAGATATTTTCACCAAGCCTCTCGATGCTTCTCGTTTTGCATTTTTGAGTGGAGAGCTTGGCATTTGTCGTCCTTATGGCATCATGTGAGGGGGAGTTGTGTACTTTTGCATATGCTTCTGTAATATGATTAACTGCTTTCACATGTACATGCTTTATTATGCCTTTTACAATACTGTCTTATACTTCTGTTGATTATGCTTGGATTGAATACATCTAACTACCTGTCTTGAGCATGGCTTTTATTTGTGAAAATTTGAAAATGGTCACTACTTAGTTTGGAAACTAGCATGAATAGGCTAGGGTTCATTTGCTATTCATTACATACCTGATAGTTTTGTCCTTTTCACTTGGATGCTAATATGCAACTTGATCCTTTTATGCTAAAAAATTTAAAAAAAATGAAAAATGAAAATGATGGATGATGAAAATTAAAATGAAACAAAAATATTTATCTTGTGATAAAATTGAAAAGATTCAGGTGGGTTTGCATTGTCGCACTACTTTATTCTAGACTGCTTACCATTGCACTTGGGTATGAACTGGGACATTGAAGTGTATACCATGACCAATGCCTTAAGCTTCTGATGGTTCATCCTCGGCTTGGCTTGGTCGGTTAGCATAAGGTTGACTTGCAAATAACCCCTGGCACTTAAAAAAGAAGGAATAAAAAGTTTAATTTCCTCGCATATCAAGTTTGTTGTATCTCCTTGTAGTGGGATGTACTTATCTAGTTTGTATTTGACTATCTTTTGTATCTCTTACCTTGCCATGTCTAGTATGCTAGTCTGAGTAGTGATGCTTTTATTTTTTAAAACATTAAAATGCTTGCTCTTACTGTTAATTAGATTGTATACATTAGAGATTGTCATACAGTTGGTTAGGATAGCTTGTGAGGCACAATGCTTGTTTGTACTGTAATTGTACTTAATTATATTCCAGAAGCGTTGCATTTATAATTTATTCTCTCAACTCATGGTATTATCTTGATGTCTGCATTGCCAAAGGGGCCCCGTTCATGAGATTTTATTGCCAAATTGAGTTTTGAGGTAGTTTTGTTCTTAAGCTTTGGTCTGTCATCCTTTTTCAAGTGACATGTTTCTTTTTGCTCTTTCTAGAGCTTTCATGGTCACTTGTGTGCTGAACTTTTTTTTAATCTTCTTTTCATCTTGGATTGTCAATGCACTCATCAAGGGGAAGATTGAGGAACCAAGTGAGGGTCTTCACTGTGGTTCAAAGTTATGATAAGTGATCGACGGAGTTTTCTATGATGTTCATGTATGGATGCTTAGAAGTGTGTGTGTGCTTGTCTCGTGTGTGCAGGGTTGATATACTCGTCAACTGTCGATGGCAGGGGATCAAGGTTAGAAAGAGAGTCGAACGCCAGATGGTCGAGGATGTCAGTCGAAGTTGAGAGTGACCTCAGATGTACGCATGGAGACCAAGCAGGACAAGGGATAACGGTCGATCGAGATGAGGTGTCGTCCGAGTCAGCGAAAGGCCTCCATACCCTACGGTTTGGGCTGCCCACTTTATTAAAACTCCACTTTTAGTTATCTTTTGGTGGCTGTGAATTGCATCTAGGTTTTTTCTCTAATGTTTTTGCTGTTGTTCCCTTTTTGCGTGTACTAATTGATTGTAAGCACTTCAGCATTTGTTGCCAGATCGACTACAGTGTATCCAGTGCTTGCATGTTATTTTGCCACTGCCCTTGTTCTTCTATTGATCTAGAAATGATTTCTCTCTGATTTCTTGAGGATGCAGTTTGCCCAGTTTGTTAAACTCTTTTTGGCTGTAATTGCTTTTTGTGGCTGCACATCTTGGGGGATTTTGAAACTAGAAATTTTATTGAGAACAGTTTAACTGGTTATTTCCACCGGAGTTCTTTTCTCCTGTTTCTCTTTCGTTTCCTAGCAAGAACTTGGTCGCTGTCTTTTTCACAGTGGAAGCCATCACCGAGCACAGTCTGTGCCATCACCGAGCATGAAGCTAGAGCTCTACCGGAGATCAAGGCCATAGGTGTGCAAAGTGCTGGTTTATTTGAGGAAATCATTTTGCTGGTTTTCTCTCTGGATTTTTTAGTGTATCTTTCCTCGTACTGCACCTCTACTTCTGTTCATCGATTTTTGCCATGTGAAAGTTAATTATCAGCTACAGTATTACATGCGTTCTGTTTTTCCGCCATTGGAAAGTATTACCGTACCTGGCTGAGTACTTGTGTATTATTGTTGCTAATCTTTCTCAGATTTTAACATTGTTCCTCATTGCGTAATGAAGTCCAAGCACTAGTAGTACTTCACTTGAATCCAAGTTTATGCGATGCCAGAGTTATCTTTGCCAAGTGATGGTTTGTCCGAAGAACTTTATTCCGTTTTTCCTCTTCTCTGATTACTGTAATTGTTTTCCTTTCACAGAATCTATGCTGTTGTTTCTATTCATGATATTTTCGCTGATACACTATTCTTAGTCATCTGCGATATTGATGTGTCATGGATGAAGTTTTCTCAAGAAACTAAAATTCATCTGCATATTCTGTTGGAAGGAATTCACTGTGTTTTGATTTTACTAAGTTTTGTTCTGAAATTTTCCTGTTCATTATCCATTGCCGAAAGTTACTGTGCTGATCTCTGTTCTTGCAGTTTGAATTCCTTATTCTATGATTTCGTGTGTTTTCTGGCAAGATTCATTCTGTTTTAGTGCCATAGCTGCAGAGCATCTCCAATTCACCAGCAAACACTGTTGCACGTCATTTTTCAGCCGTGCACTGAATATTACTCTCTACAGTATTGACGATCAGTGCAAGCACGCAGGTGCACCGCTTCTGAGATTGTTTTGGCTCATCTGGTCATTGCTGCGCATGAGATATAATTCTACTTATCTTCTGTTTGTGTTGTGCTCTGATCTTGACTGAAGTTTCAATAGTAGAAGCTTACCTATTTTGATACAGTGGAATCCGGCAAAGGTATAAAATAAGTTTTTAGAGATCGACTGAATTAATTAGTGTTTCAAAGTCCAATTGAAAGAATAGTCGATACTTCATCAATTGATTCAAGTGAATCATTCATCTGAAATTTTCAGTCGAACATCAAGTTAAATTTGCATTTCTTACAGGTGTGTTGGGTGATTTGAAAAGGCCACCTGTTTTTAGTAAAAATTTGTCGAGGCGCCTATTCACCCCCCTCTAATCGCTTTTTTGATCCCACAATTGGTATCAGAGCCGATTAGATTACCAGTTGACCTTAACCGGTTTGTGATCCTTGTGGCGACATGGATAAGAACTCTAAGATTTTGATGTTTGATGGTCGAGATTATGCTTATTGGAAGGTGCGCATGGAGGCTTATTTACTAAGCCAAGGAAGTGCTATTTGGGACACTGTTAATTCCCAATATGTGATCCCTGAAACTCGCACTTCAGAGACTGAGAAGTTACAGTACGATTGTAATAGCAAAGCAAGAAACATACTGTTCATCAGTCTGAGTTGCAATGAGTTTGACAGGGTCCAGCACCTTAGAACTGTACGTGAGATTTGGTCTACTTTGAGAACGTTTCATGAGGGCACTTCTCAGATTAAGGCTAGGAGGCAAAGCACTTATAACCAAGAATACTAAATGTTTGTGCAAGGCCCGAGTGAATCTGTAGATGCCATGTTTGCACGTTTTGATGGAATTGTTAGTAACTTGCGCTCCACTGGGACGTTAGCTTACTCGGATCATGACAGGGCGATCAAACTTCTCTATGCTCTTGATCGTAGCATATGGGAAGTAAAGATCTCAAGTATTGAAGAGTCCATGAGATTTGACACTTTGACTTGCGATGAACTTTTAGTAAGCTTAAGTCCACCGAGATCGCCAAGGCGTCTCGTTCTGGAATTGGGAACTCTTTGCCACAATCCATGGCACTAGTTTCTAGTTCTAGCAGTGGCACCTCATCTAGAGGTAACTTGTCTGGAGTTTGTGTTTTTTTAGAGGTTTTTCCTTGTCTTCTTTGGTCTCTATCACAAAAGAACAAGTGGACACATTGGACGATGAGGAGCTTGCTCTCATAGTTAAAAAGTTCACTAGATTATACAATGATAGAAGAGATCAAAGGAGAGGAGGCTCTCGAGGATGTTTTGAGTGCGGTGATCTTAACCATATCAAAACAAATTTCCCAAAACTGAAAGCAAAGAATGAACATGAACACAAACACCAGAAAAGAGACAAAAAACCCTTCTTCAAAGGCAAGAGAGGAAAAGTGGCAAAAAGAGTGGCTAGAGCATTCATGGCTGCTCTTAGCGACATCGACAACACCTCAAGTGAGGAGCCAAAAAGCTCTGTTGAAGAAGAGCCATGCAAGAGCGAAGAAAAGTAGGAAAAGACAAAAGACTTCAACGGCCTCTCCTTCATGGCCAATGACAAGCACAGCAGCGATGAGCTAGACTCATATGAGGTTAGTTTATCTCATGACCAGCTTCTTGTTCAAAACAATGAATTACATGATGCAATCATTTCACAAGATAGACTACTCAAACTTGTTGCTAAAGAACGAAAGGAACTAAAACTAAAAATTGAATATCTTTCTACTAAACTTGTTTTGTTGAAGTCTAAGTCTGAAAATGTTGAATGTAAGTCATGTCTTGTTGTAATGAATGAATTTGCTTAGTTGTGTCTGATTCATGCTCAAAATCTTGAAAAACTTGAAAATGTTCAGAAACAACTTTTGGAGGTGGATTCTAGTCCTTGTGTTATCAATGAATGCTTGAATTGTTCTTTACTTGTTGAAAGCATTAATTTGAGAGATAAGCATGTTGATGAACTTAAGGCTAGATTGGAGAGTGCTGAGTGTTCTAAGGATGTGCAGCCGTCATGTTCCACCTGCATCATCCTTAAGGACCAACTCAACTTCGCTAGAGAGCAAGTCAAAAAACTAAAGTATGAGAATGATTATCTACGTTCCATGGTGGATAAGTGTACTGAAGGGAAAGGTAAAATGTATTTTCTTTTGGATAAAATAAAAATGTGCGCTGACAGGGCAAGGTTAGCTCTTGGGTTGGGTTATGAGAGAACTTCACCAGATACCCTAAGCAAAATTGTGTTCACTCTACCTACTACCCTTTAGAAAGAGAGAGCCTAGTTAGACACCCCTTAGAAAGCCAAAAATCCTACTCGACCTAAAAGGATAATCATTCCACCACCCAAGACAGACTCCAAGCAAAAACCAAGAAAAATTGTGAGGTTTGCACCAAAAACTTATGAAACTACACACAAGAAAGTTTTTCATTGCTCTTATTGTCATCGTGTAGGTCATTTGATTGGTTTTTGTTATCATCGTATGAAGGATGAACGTCGTGCTCATGCTATGAACTTTCATAATTTAGATTATCCATCATTTGATTTGCATGAGTATGGTTATCGTACTTATTTTGATTTTGAGGCTCCTCATAGTTATATGAGTGACTATGCCCATCGTGGTTTACATCATGCTTCATATGATGTTAGACCACGTAGAGGTTTTGGTCCAAGTCATTTTAGGAGATATCAACACTTTGCAAGAAGACCTCGTTTTCATTATGATTTTTCTCCTACACAGTATTTTTTCTTGCCTAACTCTCGAGTTGTTCAGTGCTATATACCTAAACATTTTATTACTAACCCCAGCATTGAGTACTCGAGGTCTTCTGTCTCTATTTAGGGAAGGCATATAAGCCTGGAGAACAAGTAGATTATTGATTTCGGTTGTTCGCACCACATGACCGAAAAGTCATCATAGTTCTCCACCTTCACTATAACACCCTAAATTTTCCAAGAAATAAAAATACAATTTATTATATTTTATGGAAAATATTATTTTTATGAAATTCCTTTAATGTCATTTGTGCCCCAAATGAACTAGAACCTAGATGAAATATCCAAACCACAGGCTAGAAAAATTTGTATATAATCCCAAGGCCAAGATATATTTTTGAGAATTTTTACAAATTTTTATCACCTTTGGAAGCAACCCAAATATTTTAAACCAATTTCAGAAATTATTTTTATTCGAAAAAGGATTTAAACAGTGTCGGGCCTCTCTCCCCCAATCTCTCCCAACCGGCCAGCCCAGCCCACTCCCTCCCCGCGCCCCTCACTGACAAACGGGCCCCACTAGTCAGTGACCCCCTCCCTCCATGCACGCGCCCGACGCCTCGGCCCCACTTGTCGGCGCCGTCTGCCTCTCTCTCAGCCCCGCACGCACCCAGTGACCGCCATGGCCCACGCGTCGGATCCGTCTTCCCCGTGGGATCCACCCCCAAATCCCCTCACCGGCCAAAGCCCTAAACGTCGATCCGCCACCGCCATGCCCCGTTCCCCGAATTGCCATCGGCATTTAATTCCTCGCGAAACGCCGACGCGTCATCGTCCCGGGACCATCGTTCGCATGCAAGGAAAGAGCTCGCCGGCGTTAAGTGCGTTTACTCTTGGCCTCCCCTGATTGCGCCCCCTCTGACCCCACGCCGGCATCCCTATTTAAGCCCCTGGTGCCCCCACATTCACCCCCCGCTAGCACTTGGACCGAACCCGAACAGAACGCCCACGCTCTGGTTTTAACACCACTCCGCCGCCCGCATTCCAGCCATCGCTCGCCATCGCCGGAGACCTCCTCCACCCTCGGCGGCCGCACCCGTGTGATCACCGACGTCACCCCGACCTCGTCCACCCCTCCGTCGCCACTAAAGACCGCCGGATCGCCATCGCCGACGAGGACCCGAACACCTCCGCCGCCCCCGCTCGTCGCCGGCCGTAACCCGATGACCCCAAGCCTCACCGACGGTACCCTCTTGACCCCCGCGATGTACTGATTCCGTTTTAGCCCTTAGAACCGGCCGCCATCGCTCGTAGTGGCCGCTAGCCCATCGTCGTCGCCGGAGAAGATGACCGGCACGGGTAAAGTACCCGTGCCGTGTCGGATTTGACCGCGGCCATTCGATCGTGATCCGACGGTGGCGATTAAATCTCTCAGTCGATTTAATCCACACCGTCAGATCTCACTGAAACGGTACGGTTTAATCTCACGCATCCATCCCCACTTAAAACCCAGATGGAATCTAGGCCATCCATCGCGTACCGGTTCGATCTTTTAATCTCAGTTGTCTGTTTTCATTTAAACCACCCACCTCACCCTCACGCGTCCGATCGCGATCCGACGGCTGATCTGGATCTGGCGCACGCGCATAGTGTGCGGGTTCACGGTGGATTCAGCTCACCGTGGACCGACGACCATTTTTGGATTTTAATTAAATTCCATAATTAGTTTTAAACTTCTAAAATTCATATCTTGCTCATTTTAACTCCAAATTTAACCATTTCAATTCCAGAAAATTCATAATTTTATTCTCTACATGTTTGTACAATAAAAATAGTAGGTTTACTTTGAGTAATTTATTTTTATTTAATAGAGTATTCAAATGCACTTTAGGATGAACTCAAAATTTGTCCATTTCAATTTTACAAAAATTTATCTTTTATCCTTTTCATATTGGTGTAATATAAACAATAGGTTTATTCTGAACTTTTTATTATTAATCAATTGGAAGTTTAAAATACATTAGGATACATTTTTATTCCTTCTTAGAAAAACTCCTAACTCCATCAAAGTTCATTTTAAAAATTCATATAATAAATTTCAGTAGCTTAATGACTTATCTTCCTTAATTTAACCCAACCAAAACCTATATGCTTATTGTGTGATTTTGGATTGTTTAATTGAATGTTGCGTTTATTTTATTCGTATCGAGAAGACTACGACGCCGTTGAGGAGCCGGAATACTTCCCAGAAGTTCCTCCCTCTCCTTTCGCTGATCAAGGCAAGTCACCAAACCAATCTTTTGAGCATATTGAACCTAGTTTTTGAGAAACCAAGGGTTGGTTTCAGTGTTTGTGATGAGTGATTGACAGGCTTTTAACCTCTGTTCGAAGGGGTACCTCCGAAGGGGGTTCGGAGGTTGTACCTCCGAAGGGGGTTCGGAGGTTGGACCTCCGAAGGGAGTTCGGAGGTGGTTTCACCGAAGGGTGTTCGGTGGTCTGGTTGCTGCAGCTGTTGCAGCGGAGTGTGCGTGTCGGAGGGGTCCGACAGTACACGATGACTGGGTTTGTACCGAAGGCTTCGGTACTTTGGGCGGTACACCGGAGTGTGTGCCGGAGGTTGCTAACCCAGAGAGGTCTCTGGAGTACTGGATACACTTGTCTGCTTGTCTGTGGTGCGCAGGGACTTCGGAGGCGACGGACAGGTTCGCGGCAGGTGAACCTGGGTCAAGCGGGAGGCTTGATGCCAAGGGAGCGGGGAGCTCCGTCACGGTGGCTTCGAAGGGGTCTGGGTCGGTCCTCGGGTCGAGGTGCGCCAGGTGAAGGCAGAGAGTGCGGAGCGTGGCTCCGGGTGAAGGTACTCCGAGACAAAGTCCTCGGAGGCGAGGCACTTCGAAGGTACTCCGAATGGAGTGACCTCGGAGTTGGCGGATCAAGTCCTCTGCAGAGGCAAGGAGTTCGAAGTGTGCTCCGGAGGGAGACATTCGAAGGTGCCCGACGAAGGTCTCAGAAGTCGAGGCGCATTGAAGGCATGGTCCGAGTGAGGCTCGTCGAGGAGTGTGCTCGGGGAGAGACACTGAGACGGAGTGCTCATGGAATGCTTCATGCGGAGGCCTTGGACGAAGGAGGGACTTCGAAGGGTGGTACTCCGAAGGTGGGGCTTCGGAGTGTGGTTGTCTTGTGGCACTTCGGCCTGCATGGCTTCGGTACACGGACTGACGGAGTTCGAGCTGGGAGTAGCTGCGAAGCCGTGGTGGTCCACTCCGGAGGTGTTGGTGCGAAGGCCCAAGGGCTTTGACGGCTTCGGCTCAAAACCGTCACTGTATCGAAGGCTGACTTTGGTGAAGCGAAGGCCATCTGGCTCAAGGCTTCTCACCGAAGCTATCGCACCCCTCACGTGCGAAGGGGGCTTCAGAAAGGTCAAAGGCTGCAAGTCTGACAGTGTCTGCTCTGCAAAAAGATGGCACTGTCCCCTCTGCAAAGGCTGACAGAGAAGCCTCCAATAAAGTTGACTACCTTTTGTACCCCTCAGTTCTGTAGAGACAAAACCAATGTAAACCCTAGGGGTAAAGTAGTCAATTCCTTTGGGTGAACTGTGGGCTATAAATATGGGGGCTCGGTAGGTAACATTTAACACTTTGAGCATTTACTGTTGAGCTCATGTAGCCACACACTTCGTTGTATTCATCTAGAGTTCAATTTTATTGTGTTCCTTGTTCAAGCGGCGAAGCCCTGCTTCTGTGTGCTTTTTGCTTGAGCTCGCTTTACATACCTCGCTAGTTGTAGTGCACCGAAGCCTGTTTAGTGCGAAGTGTGTTTTTCAGTGTGCTGTCGCTCTGTGTAACAGGAGGCGAGACCTCGCTGATTACTAGCGAAGCCCTGATCGAAGCCCGTGCTTATATCGTGTCTGTGACTCTAGCGAAGTCTGTCAGTGTGTGTTTAGACCTCCGTGTATGAAGCCCAGCACCAGTTGCTGCTGCCAAGTACTTGGTCGAAGTCCTCAGTGGGGTGTCCACTCTTGCGAAGGGTGAAGTGCGAAGCCTGCTCGAAGCACCCTGTGTGCGGAGCCTGCACTGACTTAGCAGAGTAGATTTTCGAGGGTTGTAAGTGGAGCGAAGTCTTCTTGGCTTCGAACTTTTGCTCCTGCGAAGCCTGTGTTCGGAGCTGTCAAAACACCTCCGAACCAAAACTTCGAAGGTAGTGTTCGAAGCATGTTCCGTAGAAGACAGAACCAAAACCGAAGGCTAGTTTTTAGCCCGAAATTTTAAAAGCTCCCATTCACCCCCCCCCCCCCCTCTGGTCGCCGTTTCAGTCCAACAATTGGTATCAGAGCGGGTTAAGATCACCAGTTGACCTTAACCGGTTTTGTGATCTTTCGGCGACATGGATAGAGGCAGTAAAATTCATCTGTTCGATGGGACTGATTTTGCATACTGGAAGGTGCGCATGGAGGCTTACTTGTTAAGCCAAGGAAATGCAATTTGGGAGATTGTGGACTCACAATACTCCATCCCTGATACTCGCACCACTCAAAAAGAAAAAGATCAGTATAATGCCAACTCCAAGGCTAGGAATATACTGTTCATTGGTTTGAGCCGAAGTGAGTTTGATAGGGTGCAGCACCTTAGGACTGCTAGAGAGATTTGGACAACACTCACTATTTTTCATGAGGGCTCTACACAGATTAAGGCCAGGCGCCAAAGCACATACAATCAACAGTATCAGCTGTTTGTGCAGGCACCTGGTGAATCTATAGATGCCATGTTTTCTCGCTTTGATGCGATAGTGAGTAACTTGCGATCCAACGGGACGCTTGCTTACAATGATCATGATAGGGCTATCAAGCTTCTCTATGCTCTTGATCGTAGCATATGGGAAGTGAAGATATCCAGCATTGAAGAGTCCACAGGTTATGACACATTGACCTGTGATGAGCTCTTTAGCAAGCTGAAGTCCACAGAGATTGCCAAGGCATCTCTTGCAGTGCACAGAAGCTCTTTGCCACAACCATTGGCATTGGTTTCTAGCACTAGCCGTGGCACCACTGCAGAACCAAGCACATCTGGTACTTGTGTTCTTGCAGATGGTTTTGCTCTGTCCTCCCTGGTCTCCATCACAAAGGAGCAGGTGGAAACTCTAGATGATGATGAGCTTGCTCTCATTGCCCGGAGGTTCACCCATTTTTATCATGAGAGACGGGATCAGAGGAGAAGTGGTTTTAGTGGTTGCTTTGAATGTGGCGACACTTCTCATATCAAGGAAAATTGCCCCAAGCTCAAAAAGAGAGATGAGAGTGAGCGCCCCAAATACCACAAGAAGGAGAGGAAACCCTTCGTGAAGGGCAAGCGCGGCAAGATGGCTAAGAAAGTAGCCAAAGTCGCTTCCAGAGCTTTTGTTGCTGCTCTCAGCGACATCGACACTTCCTCAACTGAGGAGTCGAGCTCTGAGGAGGAGGAGTCCCCAAAGAAGGAGGACAAGAAGGACAAGAAGGAACGAGACTTCACCGACCTTTGCTTCATGGCCGACAGCGATCACAGCGGCGATGAGCTTGACTCATCTGAGGTACCTCTATCATCTGACCAGCTATTAATTAAATTAGATGAGCTAAATGAAGTAGTTCTTGGTCAGGATAGATTACTTGTGCAAGCCGCTAGAGAAAGAAAAGACCTTAGACTTAGGCTAGAATCTGTTTCTACTGATTATGCCATGCTTAAGTCTAAAGTTAATGATGCTGAATGTGATTCTTGTACCACTGTCATGGGTGAGCTTGCTCAGTTGCGTTCTGTTCATGCTCAAACTCTATCTGAGCTTGAGACTGCACAGAAGCAGCTTTTGGAGGTGGATTCTAGACCTCATGATGTTATTGATTGCATGAACTGTTCTTTATTACGCGAGAGCATTAATTTATGTGATAAGCATGTTCATGATTTAGAGGCTAGATTGGAGAGGGCCGGTAGTTCTAAGGATGTGTAGCCTGTTTGTGACACATGCATCACCCTTAAGGACCAGCTAGGCACTGTTAGAGAGCGAGCTGAGAACCTTATGACTGAAAATGAGTACCTTCTTTCCGTGGTTAATAAATGCACTGAGGGAAAGGGTAGGATGGATTTGCTCTTGGCCAAGACCAAGTTGTGTCCTGACAGAGCAGGGGTAGCTCTAGGTTTGGGTTTTGAGAGGATTCCTTCAGACAGTAAGACCAAATCTGTTTTTACCTCTCCCACTACCTTAGAGAAAGAAAGAGCTCTGTTAGACACCCCATCAGCCAAAAAGCCTACCCGACCACCAAAGAAAACCACACCTCCTGCCAAGAAAAATCCTCCCAAGAAAACCACTCAGCAGAAACCCAAGGAGCCTGTGAGAGTTGCTCCTGTGACCCATGAGAGTGCCCCTAGGAGAGTCTTCCATTGTTCCTATTGTCAGCGGGTGGGTCATTTGGTTGGTTTCTGTTTTCGTCGCATCAAGGATGAGCGACGCTCTCAGGCGATGAGTTACCGGGACATGCATTACCCATCTTTAGGTATGCATGAGTCTGAGTTTTACTATCGTCCTGCTTTTGAGGCTCCTCGTGCTTCTCGGAGAGGTTTTGCTCCTCGAGGTGTTCACTGTGTTCCATATGGTGGTAGACCCCGGGTGAGTAGCTTTGTACCTCGTCAGAGTAGGAGACCTCGACATGGTGTTCGATCACAGCATGTAGGTAGACCTCGCACTTTGCATCATTTCGATTTTCCTGTGCGTAGACAGTCTACTTTTACTGTGCCTACTACTCGTGTCACTCAGTGCTGGATGCCTCGTCATTTTTTCACTCACCCCAGCACTGAGCGATCGAGATATTCTTATCATGTGTAGGCGACAGATCGAGGCTTGGAGGGCACGTGGATCATGGACTCCAGTTGTTCGCGCCACATGACCGGAGATGCAGCATGGTTCTCCAGCCTCACCACAACCAAGCAAAGGGAACATATCACCTTCGGAAACAATCGAAGGAGTAGAGTGAAAGGTAAAGGTGTGGTAAGAATTAACTCGAATTTCACTCTCAAAGATGTTGCTTTGGTTGAAAACCTGGGATACAATTTGTTGTCTGTATCTCAGTCGCTTGATGAGGGCTTCGAAGTGCGATTTCATCGCGATACTTCGCAAGTGCTCAATTCTGATGGCGTTGTGGTGTGTAAGATCTTTAGAGTTGGGAGAGTTTTTGGAGCTGATTTTTCAGAGTCATCTGGTTCTTCTCACTGCCTTGTTGCACATTCAACTTCTGAGCTTTGGAAGTGGCATAGGAGACTAGGGCATATGAGCTTTGAGTTGCTCGCTCGTCTGAGCGCCCTAGGTCTGATCCGAGGATTGCCCAAGCTCAAGTTTGAGAAGAATTTAGTTTGCGCTCCTTGTCGACATGGAAAAATGATTGCCGCTTCGCATTCGCCAGTCACCATAGTGATGACTGAACAACCCGGAGAACTTCTCCATATGGACACTGTAGGTCCTTCTCGGGTTAGTTCTTTAGGCGGCAAGTGGTATGTACTAGTTATTGTCGACAATTTCTCTCGCTATTCTTGGGTCTTCTTTCTTGCCAGCAAGGATGAAGTGTTCTCACACTTTCGGAGCTTGGCTTTGAGACTTTTTACTGAACTCCCTGGTGCATTGAAATTCATTCGAAGTGATAATGACACTGAGTTCAAAAATAGTCTCTTTGTTGACTTTTGCATGGAGCATGGCATAGAACATCAATTCTCTGCTCCGCGGGTTCCTCAACAGAACGGTGTTGTTGAGAGGAAGAACCGCACTTTGGTTGAGATGGCTAGGACGATGCTTGTTGAGCATAGGACTCCTAGAAAATTCTGGGCTGAGGCCATGAACACTGCTTGTTACATCTCAAACCGTATATTCTTGCGCTCAATTTTAAATTTGACATCTTATGACCTGCGTTTTGGGAGACAACCCAAGGTTACTCATCTTCGAGTGTTTGGCTGTCGCTGCTTTATCCTAAAACGTGGTAACTTGGATAAATTTGAGTCGCGATCTTCTGACGGGATCTTTTTGGGTTACACTACTCATGGTCATTCTTATCGTGTTTATAATTTAGAGACTAACACTGTCATCGAGTCATGCGATGTGACTTTTGATGAATCAACCCCCTCTGTTAGTTCTGCTTTTGAACAGGCAAATGAACACGACATGGAACAGACCTTATTTGAAGAAGAAGATCCTGGAGAATTCGAGGATGAACCCCTACTACCCTCGACATCAACCCCCGAAGCCGACCCCACTTCGACCACTTCGGCACGAGGTCCCGAAGCGACTACCTCAACATCGGTCATCTTGGACCACTCCAACGCACAAGTTGAGGGGAAGACTGCATCTCGCCGTGAGGCTCCACATCATGTTCAAAGGATGCATCCTCCAGAGCAGATCATTGGTAAGCTTGATCAAAGGGTAACACGTTCTCATGCTCATTTCATTGATTCAGCTTTTGTTGCTTCTTTCGAGCCCTTAGATGTTAGTCATGCACTTTCTGATTCTAGTTGGATCAATGCCATGCATGAAGAGCTTGAAAATTTTGAGAGAAACCAAGTCTGGTCTTTAGTTGATCCTCCACCAAATGTTCATTTCATTGGAACAAAATGGATTTTCAAAAACAAACAAGGGGAGGATGGGACTATAGTTAGAAACAAGGCTAGACTTGTAGCTCAGGGCTTTTCTCAACTAGAAGGGATTGATTTTACTGAAACTTTTGCACCTGTTGCTCACCTTGAGGCTATTAGGATTTTGCTTGCCTTTGCGACATCCCGGGGAATCAAACTCTATCAAATCGATG
The DNA here is from genome assembly GCA_019279435.1 of Zizania palustris. Classification (NCBI taxonomy): domain Eukaryota; kingdom Viridiplantae; phylum Streptophyta; class Magnoliopsida; order Poales; family Poaceae; genus Zizania; species Zizania palustris. The sequence goes on along the minus strand of JAAALK010000082.1, from coordinate 94,192,821 downwards.
TCAAGAGTGCTTTTCTTAATGGCTTCATAGGTGAAGATGTTTATGTAAAACAACCCCCTGGTTTTGAAAACCCCAAGTACCCACATAAAGTCCTTAAACTTCATAAGGCTCTTTATGGACTCAAGCAGGCCCCTCGGGCATGGTATGACAAACTTAAGTCTTTTTTGCTTGAGCGGGGATATTTGATGGGCTCTGTTGATAAAACTTTGTTTACTCTCAAGCATGGCAAAGATTTCCTCCTAGTTCAGATTTATGTGGATGATATCATCATCTTTGGTGGCTCTTCTCATGCTTTGGTTGCCGAGTTTGCAGATACCATGAGCAGGGAATTTGAAATGTCAATGATGGGTGGACTCACCTTTTTCCTTGGTTTGCAAATCAAACAAAGCAAACAAGGTACTTTTGTCCACCAGACAAAGTACACCAAGGACCTGCTCAAGAAATTTGACATGGCAGGTGCGAAGCCCCTCGCCACTCCAATGGCTACATCTGTAGCATTGGATCCCGACGAAGATGGAGAAGCCGTAGATCAGAAGGAGTTCCGAAGCATGATCGGCTCCCTCCTCTACTTGACTGCTACGAGGCCTGACATACACTTCGCTGTGTGTCTGTGCGCTCGTTTTCAGGCTTCACCACGAGCTTCGCACCGCCAAGCGGTAAAGCGCATCTTAAGGTATCTCAAACATACCCTCGAATTTGGCATATGGTATTCATCATCTTCATCTTTATGTCTTCGAGGTTATTCCGATGCGGATTTTGCTGGGTGTAGGATTGATAGGAAGAGTACCTCTGGTACTTGTCATTTTCTGGGTACTTCGCTGGTTTGCTGGTCTTCCCGCAAACAGTCTAGTGTTGCACAATCGACGGCTGAGGCCGAATATGTTGCTGCAGCTAGCTGTTGCTCTCAGATTCTGTGGATGGTTTCCACTTTGCGGGATTTCGGGTTAGATTATAAGAGTGTTCCACTTTTCTGTGATAACACTAGTGCTATTTGTATTGCAAACAACCCGGTTCAGCACTCCGGAACCAAACACATTGATGTGCGGTATCATTTTCTCAGAGATCACAATGAGAAGGGTGATATTGAACTTCAATATGTTGATACCCAACACCAGCTAGCCGATATTTTCACGAAACCCCTCGATGCTTCTCGATTTGCTTACTTGCGTGGGAACTTGGTATTTGTCACCCTTACGGCATTTTGTGAGGGGGAGCAGATTTAGATGGATGTGCTTTTGCTAATTATGGGTTGAAATTGCATTTACATCTTTTGCATTTATATGCCTGCTTATAATTCATGAAATCATGACAGCTCAGCTCTTTTTAATTCATCTGAAACATTCATGTGCATGATGTTTTCTTCTCAAAATCAAATCGTGCTCACTGCTTAGTCTTGTATCTAGCATGTTTAGGCAGGACTGCTTTAGCTATCTTTTATCTGCTTGATAGCAAGACACTGTTCATTGGATGCTAAAAATTGCAACTTGAAAGATTGTTCTACATCCTCATGGATATTCATCAAGTGTTAAACAAGTTGATTCACTTAATTAAAATCAAAAACTCCATGATTTGCATGCTTTAAGTGAAAAGATCCAGGTGGGTTTGTTTGTCGCACTACTCTATTCTAGACTGCTTTCCATTGCACATTGGTCTGAACTGGAATAGTGTAGTGTATGCCAAAATCATTGCCTTAAGCTTCTTATGGTTTTCATGCCTAGGCTTGGCCTGATTGGAAAGTATAAGGTGGACAAACAAATAACCCTTGGCATTAAAAAAAGAACAACAAAATTCTTTGATCATCAAGTTTGCTTTCATTGCTCCATTTGAACTGGTCTTGTCTGTCTAGAGTAGAAATTGACTAGCTGTTCGCAGTCCCTGCTTTTACCTGTCTAGTTTCCTTGACTAAGTGGTGATGCTTTTATTTCAAAAATGATCAAATCACATGCTTCATCATGTTTTTTAGAGAATATTAATTTGAGCTGAGCCCATGATCATTGGTGTTATTATTGGCATATTTTTGCGTTATATGTCTTTGCAATTCTGCTCATTTCGAAGCTTTGCATCTTTTACATGCTCCTTGATGCTTGCATTGCCAAAGGGGGAGAAATTGCTACGTTCTCTGCCACAAGGGGGTATAATTTCCAAAGGGGAAGAATATTTGACATAAAGGGGGAGAAGGTTCTTTGTTGCCAAAGGGGGAAAACTTAACTCAGGGGGAGTTTTTATCTTGAGATTTGCCGAAGGGGCTTTTACTCTTTTACAAAGGGGGAGGAAAATTCTTTTGTCAAGTGACATGATTTGGCTCTTTTCTGAGTTTTTATGGTCACTTGTGTGCTGAAAGTCTTAATTTTTCTTGGATTTGAAGTTGGTTGTCAATACACTCATCAAGGGGGAGATTGAGAAACCAAGGGTTGGTTTCAGTGTTTGTGATGAGTGATTGACAGGCTTTTAACCTCTGTTCGAAGGGGTACCTCCGAAGGGGATTCGGAGGTTGTACCTCCGAAGGGGGTTCGGAGGTTGGACCTCCGAAGGGTGTTCGGAGGTGGTTTCACCGAAGGGTGTTCGGTGGTCTGGTTGCTGCAACTGTTGCAGCGGAGTGTGCGTGTCGGAGGGGTCCGACAGTACACGATGACTGGGTTTGTACCGAAGGCTTCGGTACTTTGGGCGGTACACCGGAGTGTGTGCCGGAGGTTGCTAACCCGGAGAGGTCTCCGGAGTACTGGATACACTTGTCTGCTTGTCTGTGGTGCGCAGGGACTTCGGAGGCGACGGACAGGTTCGCGGCAGGTGAACCTGGGTCAAGCGGGAGGCTTGATGCTAGGGGAGTGGGGAGCTCCGTCACGGTGGCTGCGAAGGGGTCTGGGTCGGTCCTCGGGTCGAGGTACGCCAGGTGAAGGCAGAGAGTGCGGAGCGTGGCTCCGGGAGAAGGTACTCCGAGACAAAGTCCTCGGAGGCGAGGCACTTCGAAGGTACTCCGAATGGAGTGACCTCGGAGTTGGCGGATCAAGTCCTCTGCGGAGGCAAGGAGTTCGAACTGTGCTCCGGAGGGAGACATTCGAAGGTGCCCGACGAAGGTCTCAGAAGTCGAGGCGCATTGAAGGCATGGTCCGGGTGAGGCTCGTCGAGGAGTGTGCTCGGGGAGAGACACTGAGATGGAGTGCTCATGGAATGCTTCGTGCGGAGGCCTTGGACGAAGGAGGGACTTCGAAGGGTGGTACTCCGAAGGTGGGGCTTCGGAGTGTGGTTGTCTTGTGGCACTTCGGCCTGCATGGCTTCGGTACACGGACTGACGGAGTTCGAGCTGGGAGTAGCTGCGAAGCCGTGGTGGTCCACTCCGGAGGTATTGGTGCGAAGGCCCAAGGGCTTTGACGGCTTCGGCTCAAAACCGTCACTGTATCGAAGGCTGAATTCGGTGAAGCGAAGGCCATCTGGCTCAAGGCTTCTCACCGAAGCTATCGCACCCCTCGCGTGCGAAGGGGGCTTCAGAAAGGTCAAAGGCTGCAAGTCTGACAGTGTTTGCTCTGCAAAAAGCTGGCACTGTCCCCTCTGCAAAGGCTGACAGAGAAACCTCCAATAAAGTTAACTACCTTTTGTACCCCTCAGTTCTGTAGAGACAAAACCAATGTAAACCCTACGGGTAAAGTAGTCAATTCCTTTGGATGAACTGTGGGCTATAAATATGGGGGCTCGGTAGGTAACATTTAACACTTTGAGCATTTACTGTTGAGCTCCTGTAGCCACACACTTCGTTGTATTCATCCAGAGTTCAATTTTATTGTGTTCCTTGTTCAAGCGGCGAAGCCCTGCTTCTGTGTGCTTTTTGCTTGAGCTCGCTTTACATACCTCGCTAGTTGTAGTGCACCGAAGCCTGTTTAGTGCGAAGTGTGTTTTTCAGTGTGCTGTCGCTCTGTGTAACAGGAGGCGAGACCTCGCTGATTACTAGAGAAGCCCTGATCGAAGCCCGTGCTTATATTGTGTCTGTGACTCTAGCGAAGTCTGTCAGTGTGTGTTTAGACCTCCGTGTACGAAGCCCAGCACCAGTTGCTGCTGCCAAGTACTTGGTCGAAGTCCTCAGTGGGGTGTCCACTCTTGCGAACGGTGAAGTGCGAAGCCTGCTCGAAGCACCCTGTGTGCGGAGCCTGCACTGACTTAGCAGAGTAGATTTTCGAGGGTTGTAAGTGGAGCGAAGTCTTCTTGGCTTCAAACTTTTTCTCCTGCGAAGCCTGTGTTCGGAGCTGTCAAAACACCTCCGAACCAGAACTTCGAAGGTAGTGTTCGAAGCCTGTTCCGCAGAAGACAGAACCAAAACCGAAGGCTAGTTTTTAGCCCGAAATTTTAAAAGCTCCCATTCACCCCCCCTCTGGTCGCCGTTTCGGTCCAACAGTTTTCTTAAACTATCGCTAAAACACATAGGTTATACATGCATTAGTCAAATGAAAGCCCTACATTATATTTATTTAGATCCCCGACCTTGATGTGCAATCCCAAGCCATGCTATCTAGCCTAAACTCCTTGTCACCATATTATTAGTACTATTAGCTAGTGTCCAATGTATTGGCACAATCACTATAGATTAAAGATGAGTCGTAGCAAATTGGATTCTACTATATGATCCCCATTATTCTTATCTCTGAATTCTGTTGGTGATAGAGTTATGGTTATGTGTGTATGCATGGTGGGTTCCGGGTGCAAGCTAGGGCATTGGTCGGCAGCACCCGGGGCACTATAAGGACCGATCTGTGGGATCCATTGCAATACATTTCCGTACTAACCACAAGTCTAGTGGGTAAGTCCTAAATAAAGTATGGAGTGTTCCAATCCGAGGCACCACTTGGAGATGGGTCAAGCAGCACCTGTGGGTGGCTTGTACCGATGTGGCGCAAAATGGGGTGCGACGTTAGCCGGGATGCGGCCCGGCACGCCGGCGAAACCTAGAGCGGGTGATTATCGCTTGGAGCATTTCATGCTGAGGTTTTGGCACGAGTTCCCGTGGCATGGGTCATCTCGTTACACTTTGGTGTTTGGGATGAGTGCATGCCTTGTGGGTACAGTGGTACACCACTGATCAGAGTCTTAAATCTTTTCAAAAAGCTGAGCCCACGGTCAAGGGCGGGTTGTGTGACATCCCACAGTTAGTTTATTTTTGGTGAATGTGCATGATGACTTGGCATGTAAGGACTGTCGAGCGAGGAGGGAAAACGTACTCCTCGAGTTATATGATATTACATTGTTCATGTTTAATATTCCGCAGGATTAAATTTGACTACATTAAATGCCATAACTGAAAAATGTACTTTTTCACACTTTTAGCCATTATCCTTCCTTTGTTATTATCCTGCATTACTATTGCATTCGCGGTGGCTTGTTGAGTACTTTTTGTACTCATACCCGTTGGACACCCACTTCAGAGGCCGCTTACTATAAGGAGGATGGTCTGGAGTAGCGACCCAGTCAAGAAGAAGATCCTGAAGAAGGCGTTTGTCATGCTATTTATTTTTGTTGTTAATTTTATTTTTACTCTTATGTAATAATGTGGTATGCGTACAACGAATGATTACCCGTATGTACGTTGTCGCATGATGAACCTCTTATTATTATTGTTTTTCTTTGGAAATTCAATAATGTTCCGATTTGATAAATCAGGGCGTCACAAGATGGTATCAGAGCCGACTTGACTGTAGGAAGCCAAACGGACCAGCCTAACACTTAGTTTTGATAAAATCTATTTCGCGAAAACCTACTTCATAACTTTGTTCCTTCCCTTAATTCTCTTCAACTTGTTGTTTTTGTAGATGCTAGTCTACCAAGTCCACAGTTTCCGCAGCCACTTCGAGGGCTTTGTCCGGGAGCTCCGGATGATGGTGACCTTCCTTGGGTTCCTCTTTGAGCCCGAGTTCCATGGCGTCTACATGGAGGAGTTCGCAGGACCATGTGACGTCTCCCTCACCATCCATGGATCCGGCGATCACCTGCTGTTCTTCACGGCAGCGCTTGGGGGCCCGACCTTCGACGTCGCGTGCCAACGCGTCGCCCTCCAAGCCCTCATGGAGCTGAGGATGATATACGATGATCGTCTTCAGAACTCGTCTTTTCGGCTAGTGCCGAAGCGCACTCCCGACGCCCACCACACCATCTACATCAGAGTCCACTCCGATCGCGATCCGGTCATGGACCGGCAGACGCGTCTTCTCTAGGCCATGGATGACCTCCATACTGAGGTCGTGCTTGACGCCGAAGAGCACCACGAGGCGGTCGAGTTTCTTCGTCAGGAGACGAAGAGCTTGATCCAACAAAATGGCGAGCTGCAGCGTAAGATTATACAATTGTAGAAGGACATTGCGGAGATGATTCCCCTCATTCCGAGGAAGAAGCCCATTTGCGAGCCCGCCCCTCGCCCCAAGAGGATCCCACCGCACCCCATGCCCGCCGGACCGTCCAGCTCCAGCGCCCCTGCTTCGCGCCCCGCCATCGTCACCGACCCTATCATCGAGAACTTTCTCGAGCCCACCGTCCCTTAGGACCCTCGTGGTTCCGAGAGCACGGAGACCACCCCAGATAGCGAGTAGGCGATAGTTCTCGTTGATTGATGTCTAAATAATTTTGTGATTGTGGTACCACCTGTAACGGCTGTGTTGTGGGTGGATTAAAATAAGAACGTGATGTAATGAACATTTCTTTTACCACTTATATATATGAGCCCCTCTAGGCTATTTTCTTCGTAAAGCTTATTTTAAAGTTTCTCTCGTATGACTAAAAACACTTTGTGCTTAGAAGATGGACGACAACCAGAACACTGGGTCCAACAACGGAGAAGGGGCAAGCAACAGTCTGCCCGGAATTGTTGTGCCCAACTGGGGCGCAACGGGCCAACGTCAGACTGGGCCACCATCCGCCAACCATCCCACCTTAGCGGAGATGATGGCGAATCAGAACCAGCTGATCACCGCCCTCCTCACCCAAATGCAGCACCAACAGGCACAGTTGGATCGGCTACAACAACAGAACGTGGAGCCTGTCCCACGTGCACCAGCCCCCGCACCCGCGCCTCAACTCTCGGAGTTTTTGTGCGTGCGACCCCCTATCTTCTCCAGCACGACAAACCCCATGGAGGCCAGAGATTGGCTCCGGACCATTGGGAAGAAGTTGGACCTCCTCCCCTGCACCGACCGGGAGAGAGTGGTGTTCACCACTCACCAACTCCAAGGTCCTATCGTGGAGTGGTGGGACAACTACCGTGAGTCCCAGCCGAAGGACCACGAGGTGACTTGGGTGGAGTTCACCATCGCCTTCCGCTTCACCCACATCCCTGCCGGAGTCGTCGTGGTCAAGCAGCAGGAATTCCGAGACCTGCAACAAGGAAGCCGGACCGTCATGGAGTACCTCCATGAATTCAATCGCCTGGCCCGCTACGCGCTAGAAGAAGTGCGGACCGATGCTCTCCGCCAGGCTAAGTTCCTACGGGGACTTAAGGATGAGCTCTCCATCTAGCTCGTCACCACCGACTACGCCGACTTCCAGCGGTTGGTGAATAAAGCGCTCATCCAAGAGACTGAGCAAAATAAGCTGGACCTCAAGAAGAGGAAGATGATCGTGTTCAAGCGTCATCAGGCGAACCCTTAGAGGCCCCGCTTCATCCCTCTACCGCTGACACCCGCCTACCATCCTCGGCCCATCTACAGGCCACCACATGCCGCCAGTGGATCCAACGCTGGGCATCCCCGCCCTGCTCCACTAGCTCCAGTCGCTCATCCGATGCCCACCGCCAAGGCCCCGATCATGAGGGACCACAACGGAAAGCTGGTCATCTGCTTCAACTGCTGGAAGGAAGGGCACTACTCGCACCAGTGTCCTCACCCCAAGCAGCCCCAAGGCGTGGCACCCAACCAAGTAGTTTGTGCCCGCGTCAACCACATCAGCGCAGAGGAAGTTCAGGAGGCTCCCGAAGTCATAGTTGGTATGTTCACCGCAAATTCCATACCTGCAATAGTACTATTTGACTCTAGGGCAACACATTCCTTCATATCCGAAGACTTTGTGAAAACAAATGACTTGGAAGTACTCCCTCTGCCCACCCCCATGATGATTGCCACCCCCGGCAAGAGAACCCTAGCTAACCTGTTCAGCCTGAAGGTAAGGATAGAGATCCAAGGGGTACTATTCTGGGCCAAACCGGTTCTCATCGAGTGCACCGGACTTGACCTCATCCTAGGGATGGACTGGTTGATGAAACACAAGGGAGTAATTGACTGCGCCAACAAGTCCGTCACTGTGACAGACTCCGAAGGCGAAGCCATCACTTTTTAGATGACCAACCGTGGTTCTAGCGGGGTATCCCTTCACTCGCTAGCCCTAGAGGAAGTGCCCGTGGTCAGGGAATACATGGACGTCTTCCCGGAAGACCTGCCTGGAATGCCTCCCAAGCGGGACATCGAATTCAGGATCGAACTTGTCCCCAAGACCACCCCAATCTCCAAGCGCCCATGCTGGATGGCCGCCAATGAACTAGCCGAAGTTAAGAGCAATATTGATGACCTAGAACAGAAAGGGTACATACGACCGAGTACCTCACCCTAGGGTGCACCGGTCATCTTCGCCATGAAGAAAGACAAGACCAAAAGGATGTGCGTGGACTATAGAGCCTTGAACGATGTGACCATCAAGAACAAGTACCCACTGCCTCGGATCGATGACCTATTCGATCAACTAAAGGGATCCTCAGTATTCTCCAAGATCGACCTCAGTTCAGGTTATCACCAATTGAGGATTAGGGAAGAAGACATCCCCAAGACCGCCTTCACGTCCCGCTACGGACTTTACGAGTATACAGTGATGTCGTTCGGACTCACGAATGCCTCGGCCTTCTTCATGAACATGATGAACAATGTATTCATGGAGTTCTTGGATAAGTTCATCGTGGTATTCATCGATGATATCCTCGTCTACTCCAAGACCAAGGAAGAACATGAAACTCACCTCCGGCTGACCCTTAGAAAGCTAAGGGAGCAGCAATTGTATGCCAAATACAGCAAGTGTGAGTTTTGGTCGTCCAAAGTAAAGTTCCTAGGCCATGTCATATCCGTCGGAGGGATAGCCGTGGACCCAACCACCGTAGAAGCAGTGACCAATTGGCTACAACCCATGAACGTGACTGAGATCCGGATTTTTCTTGGATTGGCCGGATATTATCGTCGGTTCATCGAGAACTTCTCAAAAATAGCTAAACCCATGACCAGACTGCTGCAGAAGGAAGTAAAGTTCGAATGGACTTTGGACTATGAAGAATGCTTCCAGACCCTTAAGAAAAAGCTCGTGTCAGCCCCTATTATGACCCTGCCAGACATCCGGAAGGACTTCCACGTCTACTGTGATGCCTCTCGCCAAGGGTTAGGGTGTGTTCTGATGCAAGACGGGAAGGTGATATCTTACGCCTCTCGTCAGCTGAGGCCACATGAGCTAAATTACCCGACCCATGACCTAGAATTGGCAGTCGTGGTTCATGCCTTGAAGATATGGAGACATTACCTTGTGGGGAATCGGTGTGAGGTCTTCACCGATCACAAGAGCCTCAAGTACATATTCACTCAACCAGACCTGAACCTTAGACAGAGAAGGTGGTTGGAGTTGATCAAAGATTATGACTTGGGCATCCACTATCATCCAGGCAAGGCAAACGTGGTGGTAGACGCCCTAAGTCGAAAAGGGTACTGCAATGCCTTCATGGTGTGAGACCAGGCCCCATTGTTATACAAGGAGATGGAAAGGTTGAATCTAGGGATCACCACCAGAGCGTATCTCACTGCCCTAGAGACCAGACCTGTCTTGATGGACCAGATCCATGAGACACAGAAGGAAGACCCAGACATCTTAGAGATCCAGCAGAATATGAGGAAAGGTAAAGCCCTAGGATTCTCTGAGGATGAGAACGGTACCGTTTGGTTCAGAAACCGAGTATGCGTGCCCGACAAGCCAGAGTTGAAGGCCCTCATCCTTCAAGAGACCCATGAAACTCTATACTCCATCCATCCCGGGAGTACCAAGATGTACCAAGACCTAAAGGAGAAATATTGGTGGGTCAGTATGAAGAGGGAAATAGCTGAGTATGTGGCCAAGTGCGACACATGCCGGTGAGTCAAGGCAGAGCACCAGAGACCTACCGGATTGTTGCAACCCCTCAAGGTCCCCGAATGGAAGTGGGAAGAAATAGGAATGGACTTCATCACGGGACTGCCCAGGACCCAAGCCGGTTGTTGACAATAATTTCGGCTCCTTAAAAAAATATATATACTTATATAGTAGCAAAAAAAACTCATAGTAAATATACCTCGAATATGTGCGACTATCTATTGGTATGAAATATTTCAGTACCCAGCATGTATCATAAAAACATATAAAAAATACGATAAGAAAAGCAACCTCGACATAACGAAATATTCTATTTATATAAATAAATGACAACCTCTCTGTCCAGTGGCATGAAAATCTAAATAAAAAAATGTGTATAATCATAACGGTTACATTAAAAAATATATTATATGGGTGTGAGACCGAACAATGTCAATATAAAAAAAACATATAATATATATCTCACAGTTTACCATGACTACACGTGCGTGTGATATAAATGCAGACACATATATACGAAATGAATAGTATATATACATAATGATAATGTCTCTCTAAATATGATATTCATCGCTATATCACTGCATGTGCATCACTAAAAATCTATAATAAATATATGTGCAAAGATAAAAAAGGGATATCTAGCAATCGACGTAAATATTGCACCTAAATATGCATCAATAGATGGACCGAAATAATATTTTAAATAAAATATACTGAAAATTATACAATCAGTTGCAACATGTGTCTTTAAAATAAAAAGAAGAGAAATATATATATATATACACACACACGTATATAACGATGAATAATTTATACAACTTACAAATAAAATTGATCACATATTTTAAATATGGGCCAAAATATCAACCATATATAATTTAATAAATAAGAAATTAGGGCATCTAAGCATCAAGCTAGCACCTCTTGCATGGCAGTTTTTTTGTGACACTATATGCAGGGAGTGGCAGGCTTTACATGCAACTTGAGCAAATTACATAAAAAAGGCACGTGCATGTGCATGCAGAAAAATTACCCACTTCTGCACGCATGCATACGCAGGAAAACAGGAGCTACTCTCCCACGCACGCACTGCACACGTCCTGCTGCTCCACGCACGCATGTCCTCCACATCCAGCACGCTCTCTCCTCATGCGCAGCAAGCACGTTGCAGTAGCCCACGTCCAGCACGCACAGGAGGTTTCCATCCTGCCTCCTCTATAAATAGAGGCATACGGCAGCAAAGCGAGGGGGAAATTTTTTTTGGAGTGCACACGCTACTGCGTAGAGAGTAGGCTGCTCGCTGCTACTTTCTGAGAGCTTCGCACTGCTACTTTTCTTGAGAACGCACACGCGAAGGAAGCAGGGAGATTCATTCTGCTAATCTTCTCTTCGGAGGATGAAGGTGCTACCAAGGTATAAACATGATGCTTATTTGTTCATCTTCATGTTTTTTAAATTGAATGCATCATATCATAGTCCTAGGCTCGGCCTTTTGGTACAAGCCTAGGAATGCACATCATAATCCTAAACTTGGCCTTTTGGTACAAGTTTAGGAATGCATATACATATCATAGTCCTAGGCTCGGCCTTTTGGTACAAGCCTAGGAATGCACATCATAGTCCTAAACTCGGCCTTTTGGTACAAGTTTAGGAATACATATTCATGTCATAGTCCTAGGCTCGGCCGTTTGGTACAAGCCTAGGAATGCACATCATAATCCTAAACTCGGCCTTTTGGTACAAGTTTAGGAATGCATATACATATCATAGTCCTAGACTCGGCCGTTTGGTACAAGCCTAGGAATGCACATCATAATCCTAAACTCGGCCTTTTGGTACAAGTTTATGAATGCATATACATATCATAGTCCTAGGCTTGGCCTTTTGGTACAATATAATCCTAGGAATGTACATCATAATCCTAAACTCGGCCTTTCGGTACAAGTTTAGGAATGCATATATAAGTCATAGTCCTAGGCTTTGCCTTTCGGTACAAGCCTAGGAATGCATATCATAATTTTTAGGCTCTACTTTCTATTACGAGTCTAAAAATATTTTCTCAACATATGTCAACTGTATAAGGGCCAACTAAAATTTTCATATAGGCTCTATGGTATAAATATAAGGTCAAAAATACCTACAAATGACTCATAAGCACGTTATGATAAATACTTGCATTTCTCACATACATATATAAATAGTGCGAATTGCATACATATGCATAAGTAACTCATGCAACAGTATCATAAATAATTAAGCCTCAAGATTCAAGGCATGATCAAAATAAAAATATGTAGTTGAGCCAAGTTATAGGTGGGATATCAAAATAAGCAAATGGCCTAATGACCCTATACTAAAGAAGATAACTCATGGCATGTGCACATATATGGCGTGATAATGATATTCATGCTAACAAAGATAACGAAGCATTTATGTTCTATACATGTTCAACGAAAAACCAATGTGGAGAAAAATCAAGACACCTCTTCAACGACACTGGAGCTAGGATAGAATATTATTTTCATTTTTAGCTTCATATCAACATGCATTGTAATTTTCTTTTAGTCAGAACTCTTAATCAGGGGTTTTCTCTACGGAGATGTAATTAACAGAATTATTATGTAAGCGTATTAATTCTGGAAGTAATGGATTCACAATGTCTGATATTTCATTTTTTGCATTTAAATCAAACTAACTTGTATCTAACGATTTGTGGATAAGGCCCTCCACTTAACTATATTTCTAGAGGGATCCCATTTTCCCGTCGTCAGATTCTGGCACGCCCGGTGGGACATACTTCTCCCCTCATCTTTGAGTTCCGACATGAATTACAATGATATAAACAAGTGAAATAATTTTTTTTGCTATTTTACGTTGATCATGGTGCAACATAAAAATGTGTTCAATCATGCTAAATATTTCATGATGCATCTTCATAGCCAAATATAATATGTGCATAAGAAAACTGACATATAGTTTTCTTTATGATAAGGATGGCGGGGCGAGTTCAACCTTTCATCACGCTGCGCTTTGGTTCGTTTTGGGTGGACGTCCCTATGGGTCCCTTCCAAGCGGCCAATAGCAGTAGTTCACTCGAGACAACTGCTGCGTCACCAACCCCAGCAGGCTGGGACCAAGAAGTGGACTCCAAACAACATGATGAGTTTGTCCCTCTCATGTCCAAGTCTGCTAAGAGAAGGCAAAGGGCAACTGCGAAGGCACGTGAGGCCTCCTCACAGGAGTTGATCATTACTATTCATGAAGCAGTTTCCTCATATGTGCTACCTCCTGGGTTTACTAGGAGTACACGTGGCAAGGCGGGGATCCACAAGCCCTCACCAAGGTTTTGTTACACAACACTTGGGGAGTGGCCTATTCATAAAAAGAAGACACGCCCGTCAAAGGCGAAGCCAACTAACCCAATAGCAAGTTCTCCATTGGTTCATGTAGTTGGAAAAGAGGATGTGATGACAAAGCATAATGAAGCTCCAACGGTGGTTGCACCATCGAAGCCCACAGTGGCAACATCTTCATCTACAAAGGTTATGCTGAATCAAACTCAGCGTTTGCAACCACTTGATAAAGGCAAAGCTGTGATGGTGGATGAAACTCACCACCAACAACCCTTGAACAAAGTCAAGAGCAACACGATGGTGCAAGAAGCTTCACCATCTAATGACATAACATACAAGACAACAAACCAACTTCGAGCTGATGCGCCAGAGTTTATCCCTATGCTGGTCAATAAATCTAGCAGGGCACGATGCAAGTCAAAAAAGAAGCGCACACTCCAATGGCAAGGGGTTTATCTCACGCCCGAGGAGGTTAAATTGGGCTATATAGATCCAACAGCGGCGCCTTCTGATCCAGAGTCATCACTATCACCAATACAATGTCCTTCCTTTGAAGGGTCATTCTCACCGTCTCGACACCATTGACGACGGCGCAACACTCGCCAAGCTTGGATTAATTTCCCTATGGCGATTGAAACCAAGGAGACAACTTGCCAGCGCAAGAAGGTGGGCCATACCATCTACAATAGAACAAGGGGGAATCGCCAAAGGATTCAAGGAGGAAGGATTGATGATTCAAATGCATTTCTAGAAAGAAGTATCTACCAAACGATGAGAGAATTGCTGCCAGGTGCTTCCACATCTGAAAATAGTGTGGGTGGCGCCATCATGAGACGAGTTGAGGCATTGGCCAACTGGCCAGAATATCAAGAATTCATAAAGCAAGACCCATGACCGCAAGTCTACATCAAGCAAGCCGCAAATGTTCGTGTGAAGCGAGCAGATTACAAGCGAAGAGAATTGTCCGTGCGAACAAAATTAGCATGTAGTGCAATTCAGGGACCAGCTTCTCTGCTGCCTAATCATGACCAGAGGGTGACAGTAAAGAAGAGAGTGCCAAGCACATCCAAGAAGACAACAACAACATTATCTCCATGGCCGACTAGAAAAGAGGTTTCGAATAAATCAGTTGAGGTGTTTTCATCAATGCCGGTTGAGGTCAGAGAAACAGGGGATAGCACAAGTGAAGCATCCTCTACCTCGGTGCATTTCAAAAGAAAGAAAGCTAGAAAAAATGGTGTAATATGTCATCGTCCTGTAACACGGAGTCTTACAAATTCTTACGACTCAAGTTATTCAGAGTCTCATAATCCCTTGTATGATGATGCAACTTATCCTGAAAATAATGCACCGGATGCTATAGAGTCCATCGAGCCAAATTCTCTTAGACCTCAACGACCGTGTGTTGAGCAAGTTCTAGCAACGAATGAGACCCTATCGTTAGAAGAACGGCTAGCTCAGCTCACAGCATCATTGCAACAAAAAGAAGATGAATTAGCTGCTCTTCGGCACCAAGTAGCAAATGGTGTGGGGCTAAAAAATAAGGGACAAGCCTCTACCAGCCAGGAGGACCACCAAGTGATGCCCGGTGTTAGCTTGGAAGCTATTCAACGAATGATCACTGAAGGGGTTAAGGCACAATATATGCAATCACACTACTCTATGCGTCCGGGGTATGTTAAACCGTACCCTCCGGATGTTGATATGGTGCCTTTTCCGAGCAACTATCGGCAGCCACAATTTAGTAAGTTTAATGGAACTAGGTCGCCACATGAGCATATAGCTCATTTTCTAGCAGCTTGCCAAGATACAGCTCATAATGGAGCTATCCTCCTACGACAGTTTGTACAAACACTGTCGGGGCCTGCCTTCACTTGGTATAGCAAGTTGCCACCAAGCTCTATGAAAACTTGGGAACAGATGCAAGATGCTTTTCTTGAGCGTTTTTATAGTACACAAAGGACTGTTGGCATCACAGAACTGACACAAACAGAGCAGGGGTCGAATGAAAAGGCTGCTGACTTCATAAATAGATGGAGGAACCTTAGTCTGCATTGTCCTCAGCCCATTACAGAACATGAGGCCGTACGGATGTGTATGAACAACCTACGGCCTGATATGGCCGTTTATTTGCAAGGTGTACGTCCCATAACTTTTGAAGAGTTGGCGTCCAAGGCAACTGATATTGAAAATTATGCTCAATATGTGGCTCGTCGTTCAAAGACAGTCGTAAAGCCAATAGATAAGAATGGTCCAAGAGATAAAGTTCCATTCAAGCCAAAGCAAGTTTAGGCTATGGAAGCAACGATGGTGATCCCATCGTTGCAAATAGATAGAGCAGCTCCGAGGAACAAAGAAATAAAAGAACCTCAAGCTGTTAGAAGGCCAACTCTTAGTGAGCGCTAGAGTAAAGAATACTCCTTCCCTGCAGAAGAGGTGCCAGATCTTTTTGCCGGTTTGCAAGAGTTGGACCTTATAGAACTTCCAAGGTCAAAAAGACCAGAATAAGCCTCTAAGTTCAATGAACCAAATTTCTGCCATTACCATCACGTCATGGGTCATACACTAAAAGATTGTTTTGTGGTAAAAAATATCATCCAGAAATTGATAGATGAGGGGACAATCAATACAGACCTTTTAAAGAGTTTCAAGAAAGGAAAGAGGATGGCAGCCAACATCGCTACCATTCAAAATGATCTGGTGATTTGTGCATATTCCAATATGATTCCAAATTATGATCAACAAATGATGATGCCAAAGTCTGAGTTTGCTCCCATGGTTGTCTCAGGCGATGCACCATATCTCGATGAGCAGTGAGCACACGTTAGAGGGACGCATGCCAACAAGTCCAACTCATCAAATTGTGGAAAATCAAAAGAGCGCGGACAGCCCCGAAAAAGGCGAAGCGTGCTCGAAAGACTAACGGTCAAAGGTGAAATCCCTCACTTCGTGCCAACAAGTTCTAAAAAATTGGCACGGCATGAGGACGGCACACATGAAGACTTCAATGCTTTCATAGTCGGAGTCTTTGAAGAAGATGATGAACCATTGTACTTCCCGGAGGAAGAACCCCTAGAAGTAGACCAAGTTCAACTTAGATCGGGTCGTCAGCTGGCTGACGTTCGCCCCCCTCCTAAAAATCCTAGAAGCAAGGATGTAGCTTCAGATGAAACAACTGACCCCACTTCTAATGTGTCAGTTAAGTATGATGTAATTGCTCATTTGAAGAAAATACCAGCCATGCTTTCAGTGTATGATGCTCTGTGTCTATCTTCTGATCTGCGAAAGGCTTTTATTACAACACTTTCATTTCCTGAGGATTATAGGGTGGAAGTGTCTCACACCGAAGCAAAATTAGCTGAGGTTCTAAACATGACATTCACAGATGAAGACCTACTATTAGGAGATAAGAAGCATAATCGCCCTCTCCTTATGTATGGTGAAATTGATGATTTGTCCATAAATAGAATTATGATAGATGGGGGATCTGCTATAAATTTATTGCCTTTACGTACTCTGAAAAGGATTGGGTATTCTAAGAAAGATCTCAATCGATCAAATGTAATTATTCATGGCTTCAACCAGTCAGGCCAAGAGGCTATGGGCACTATAGCTTTGGTGTGTAAAATGGAAGCATTGTCTACTTATGTGACTTTCCATGTGATTGATGCTGCTACTTCATACAATGCCTTACTTGGTCGTCCATGGCTTCATGAAAATCAAGTGGTGCCTTCTACACTTCATCAATGCATCAAATACAAAGATGCTGAAGGAGAAACAACAACAATTTTTGCTGATAAAAGGCCATTTACAGTGGCCGAATCTTTCTATGCTGATGCTAAATTTTACATTGAGCCCGTGGGTAAAATAGAAAAGTCAAATACAAAAGCAACATTGGAGCAAAGGTTCGCAAAAATAGAAGAAAGAGAAACTTCATCGACTCAAAAAAATATATCAATATATACCAGCTGATTTGAGAAAGAAGGGGGAACCAATATTTCAGGTGGTGAATGAGTTGTCCCTTGATAAAGGTATAGAATTAACAATGCATCCACCTTCTCTGATACAACACAAAATAAGACATGCACGAAATGAATTGCGCAAATTTGTTCCAGCCAAAAATAAAGCTAGAACATCCGCACATATTACTTTATCAAATAAAGATAATGAGTCTTTGCCCATTTATTTATATGATAACAAGGTGTTGTATATAATGCAGCAAATGGGTTATGACACCCTCACAGGACCGTCTTTATGTGGTGGCCGGGGGTAGCTTGCACCATTTATGAAGCTGCTATCACAAGCACAGTTGAATGCTCTGCATGAGGACAAGAAATTAATGGAAGAGAAATATGGCTTGTGTTATGAAGTTTGTATGACTTCAGCCGAGTTTATAGATACGACAGAAGCATCTCCACAAATGGAAGATGGAAACCAATCAACGGTTGATGAGTTGGAAGAAATTGATATTGGGATGCCTGATGATCCTCGTCCAATCTACATTAGCAAATATATGTCTGAATAGAGTAAGAAAGAATACCATAAATTTCTTTCCTCAAATAAAGATGTATTTGCTTGGTCTTATGATGAAATGCTAGGTTTAGACCCCACGGTTGCAATGCATCGGTTAGCCGTACAAGAGGATGTTTCACCGGTAAAACAACCACAAAGAAGGTTCCGCCCAGATGTCCTCCCAAAAATTGAAGCTGAGGTCGATAAACTCATAGCTGCAGGGTTTATTAGGGAAGTTAAGTACCCCAAGTGGGTTTCTAATATTGTCCCCGTCAAAAAAAAGAATGGACAAACTCGTGTATGTGTTGATTTCAGAGATTTGAATAAAGCATGTCCAAAAGATGATTTCCCTATTCCTATTTCTGAAATTCTCATAGATGCCACTATGGGATACGAAATATTTTCTTTTATGGATGGTTTTTCAGGATATAATCAAATAAGAATGGCACCAGAAGATGAAGAGTTAACCGCTTTTCGAACACCAAAAGGGATATATTGTTATAAAGTTATGCCCTTCGGATTAAAAAATGCGGGTGCCACATACCAACGAGCCATGACAATCGTCCTAGATGGGCTGCTACATGACATGGTTGAATGCTACATAGATGATATCGTCGTAAAATCAAGAAAAGAGAATGATCATTTACAACATTTAGGCATTGTATTCAACCGCCTTAGAAAACATGAATTAAAGATGAATCCAATGAAATGTGCATTCGGAGTATCATCGGGAAAATTTCTAGGATTTATCGTCACAAAGCAGGGTATCCAAGTTGACCCATCCAAAATAAAAGCCATAGTTAGGATGCCACCACCAGTGAACCTGCATAAGCTAAAGAGCCTTCAAGGCCACTTGGCATATATCAGACGATTTATTTCAAATTTGTCAGGTCGATGCAAGCCTTTTTCTCGACTTATGAAAAAAGGGGTCCCCTTTGAGTGGGATCAAGCGTGTCAAAATGCGTTTAATGAGATTAAGAAGTACTTGATAAATCCACCTGTCCTAAATGCCCCAATTAAAGGGCGACCTCTTATATTATATACAGCAGCAATGCCAACATCCTTAGGCGCACTTTTAGCGCAAAATAACGATATGGGAAATGAAATGTCATTATACTACCTTAGTCGCACATTAGTGGGGGCAGAGTGTAATTATCCAGACATGGAAAAAATATGTCTAGCACTTGTATTCGCAGCCCAAAAACTTCGACACTACATGTTGGAGCACACTGTGCACCTCGTTTCAAGAGCAGACCCTCTAAGATATATATTGAATAAAATGGTCCTCTCAGGAAGACTAGCTAAGTGGGCAATGTTCTTGTCACAATTTGACATCACTTTTGTCCAGCAAAAATCAGTAAAAGGACAAGCATTGGCTGATTTTCTCGCAGCACATCCTGTGCCAGACGATTTTCCTATCGATGATGATTTACCTGATGAGGAGGTACTTGCTACGCCGGTTACATGTTCATCATGGAAAATGTATTTTGATGGTGCCTGTCGTCAATCAGGGGCTGGTGCAGGAGTAGTGTTCATCACGCCCGACGAAGGCATAATACCATATTCATTTACATTAACAACAGTGGTCTCCAATAATGCTGCTGAGTATGAAGCGTTGATAATTGGGCTTGAGATAGCCTTAAATATGAGGCTTGACACGCTATCCATCTATGGAGATTCCCAACTGATAATTAATCAACTCTTGGGTATATATACAGTAAAGAAAGAAGGGTTGTTACCATATTTCGCTAGAGCAAAATACCTAATGACCATGTTCGTCAAATTAAATATGGAACATATTGTAAGAAGTCAAAATGAAAAGGCTGATGCATTAGCAAGCTTAGCTGCTAGCATGTCACTAAAGGCTTACCAAACGATGGATATTCGAGTGGAGGAACATAGAGTGTTACCGATACTCACTGAAAATGAAGAAGCGACTGACGCGGCAATGACGACACGTGTGTGTTAGATTGAAACAGGAAACTGGAGGTCACCCTTCCTCGATTATCTACGCCATGGATATCTACCTTTAGAGTCGGTTGAACGAGCAAGAATTCGAAAAAGAGTAACACGGTATACATGTATAAATGACACGCTTTATCGACGTTCATATGACGGCATGTTGTTGCGTTGTATAGTGCACAATAAAGTGGTGGATGTCTTGAATGAAGTACATGCCGGAGTTTGTGGGTCACATCAATCGGAGACCAAGCTATATTATCAATTAAAGCATTTAGGCTATTATTGGCCAACCATGTTCGAGGATTCCATAAAATTTTCAAAGAAATGTCATGAATGTCAAATACACGCTGATTTTATCCATCAGCCTCATGAGCCGTTACATCCAACGACCATGTCATGGCCGTTTGAAATGTGGGGAATGGATGTAGTAGGACCGGTACAACCTCAATCATCTAAAGGCCATAAATTCATTTTGGCTGCAACCGATTACTTCTCCAAATGGTCAGAAGTCGTACCACTGAGAGAAGTCAAGGCTAGAAATGTAGAAAACTTTGTAAGAACACATCTCATATATAGATTTGGCGTACCGTCCAAAATTATGTCCGATAATGGTTCCCCATTTAAAAATGAGCTTATACGGAGGTTGTGCGCCAAGTTTAAAATTAAGCATAATTTTTCTACAGCATATAATGCGGCAGCTAATGGACAAGCAGAAGCATTTAACAAAACACTATGTAAAATTTTAAAGAAAGTCGTTGCCAAAAACAAACGAGAATGGCATGATAAGCTTCTCGAGGCATTATGGGCATATAGAACGACAACACGTACCCCAACTGGGATGACCCCTTATTCATTAGTATTTGGTGGTGAAGCAGTACTACCTATAGAAGTACAAATCCCATCACTAAGGGTTGCTATTCATGAAAATATAGCAGAAGTTGGAGCTGCAAAGTTACGCCTTAATGAGCTAGAAAAGTTGGAGGGAAAATGACTATAGGCACTACAAAATCTAGAGGCTTATCAAGCTAGAGTGTCATGCGCCTTCGATAAACGGCTCAAGAGAAGGTCATTTAAAAAAGGAGACTTAGTCCTTGTGGTCATCCGTCCTATGAATATTACACATCGGATGCAAGGAAAATTCGAGCCTAAATGGGAGGGTCCTTATATCGTGAAAGAAGTATATTCTAGTGGAGCATATAGAATCATTTCTCCCGATGGTGAGTACTACCCAGCTCCGATAAATGGAAAATTCTTAAAACGTTATTACGCATAAAAGTAATAACACAAAAAAAAAACCTTTTGAAGATGTGCGATAATGAGTAATTAAAAAAAACTCTTATTTACACAAATTCGATCAGTCAAATACAAATGGCATTGCTCCATCCCTCATGAGCCTAAACTGTGGACACATAAAAAAACAAAATAATGCTCCATCCCTCATGAGCCTAAACTGTGGACACATAAAAAAACAAAATAATTGATGTACAATGCTCCATCCCTCATGAGCCTAAACTGTGGACACATAAAAAAACAAAATAATTGATGTACAATGCTCCATCCCTCATGAGCCTAAACTGTGGACACATAAAAAAACAAAATAATTAATGTAAAATGCTCCATCCTGCATGAGCCTAAACTGTGGACACATAAAAAAACAAAATGATTAATGTACAATGCTTCAGCCCTCATGAGACTAAACTGTGGACACATAAAAAAAGAACAAAATGAATAATGTACAATCCTCCATTGCATGAGGTTGCATACCTTACCCCATGAAATATATGTATATATACAACCTGAAAATGGAACAATACTCCAAACCTCATAAGCCCGAAATAAATCAGAATTATATAAGAAGGTTCTTTAGCCTAAAATAAATATGGTGTGTAGGTAGAAAAGGATTCCAAAATAATGGGAGTGTTTGTTACAATATGAAGCAAGCATTACATGAGCAATAAGCACTTGCATATCTAGAAATATAAATAATTCAACGCTACTTTAAATAAACCAACTACCAACACATACATATATATAGACCACATATTTCACAACCAAGCTTGCTGATCTAAACAATGATCTAAAAAGAATAAAAAAATGAGATTCAATGAGCAATGAAAGTTTGTCTTATGAGTCAGACGATCATGCAAACATAAAGTTTCATATGCAAGCAGGATAAAATGAAGGTAAATAAAGGGAACGTGACTAGTCCAAGCTATTAGACTGTGTCTTCACACTCTCCAAGAAATCGAAGATGGTGGTTCCAAATAAAAAAAATCCTCTCAAATATCTCAATAAATATTCAAAAGCTAACAAACTTGGCGGGATATTGCACCCACACATGATTTCTCATACCTCAAAATACAATATATGCATCTCATAACAGTGTTGTATCTTGAGAAAATACCATGATATATATCATCAAGAAAATCAGGTCGAAGAAACAAAATATATGGTCATATATGTATATATATAATCTTATATTTCGAGCTTTGGATGCAAAAAAAGTCAATGATAATAAATACAATTTTCTGCATCCACAGCTCGAGGGGGCATTTGTTGACAATAATTTTGGCTCCTTAAAAAATATATATATACTTATATAGTAGCAAAAAAACTCATAGTAAATATACCTCGAATATGTGCGACTATCTATTGGTATGAAATATTTCAGTACCCAGCATGTATCATAAAAACATATAAAAAAATATGATAAGAAAAGCAACCTCGACATAACGAAATATTCTATTTATATAAATAAATGACAACCTCTCTGTCCAGTGGCATGAAAATCTAAATAAAAAATGTGTATAATCATAACGGTTACATTAAAAAATATATTATATGGGTGTGAGACCGAACAATGTCAATATAAAAAACATATAATATATATCTCACAGTTTACCATGACTACACGTGCGTGTGATATAAATGCAGACACATATATACGAAATGAATAGTATATATACATAATGATAATGTCTCTTTAAATATGATATTCATCGGTATATCACTGCATGTGCATAACTAAAAATCTATAATAAATATATATGCAAAGATAAAAAAAGGGATATCTAGCATTCGACGTAAATATTGCACCCAAATATGCATCAATAGATGGACCGATATAATATTTTAAATAAAATATACTGAAAATTATACAATCAGTTGCAACATGTGTCTTTAAAATAAAAAGAAGAGAAATATATATATACACACGTATATAACGATGAATAATTTATACAACTTACAAATAAAATTGATCACATATTTTAAATATGGGCCAAAATATCAACCATATATAATTTAATAAATAAGAAATTAGGGCATCTAAGCATCAAGCTAGCACCTCTTGCATGGCAGTTTTTTTTGTGACAGTATATGCAGGGAGTGGCAGGCTTTACATGCAACTTGAGCAAATTACATAAAAAAGGAACGTGCATGCAGAAAACTTACCCACTTCTACACGCATGCATACGCAGGAAAACAGGAGCTACTCTCCCACGCACGCACTGCACACGTCCTGCTGCTCCACGCACGCACGTCCTCCACATCCAGCACGCTCTCTCCTCATGCGCAGCAAGCACGTTGCAGTAGCCCACGTGCAGCATGCACAGGAGGTTTCCATCCTGCCTCCTCTATAAATAGAGGCATACGGCAGCAAAGCGAGGGGGAAAATTTTTTTTGGAGTGCACACGCTACTGCGTAGAGAGTAGGCTGCTCGCTGCTACTTTCTGAGAGCTCCGCACTGCTACTTTTCTTGAGAACGCACACGCGAAGGAAGCAGGGAGATTCATCCTGCTAATCTTCTCTTTAGAGGAAAAAGGTGCTACCAAGGTATAAACATGATGCTTATTTGTTCATCTTCATATTTTTTTAAATTGAATGCATCATATCATAGTCCTAGGCTCAGCCTTTTGGTACAAGCCTAGGAATGCACATCATAATCCTAAACTCGGCCTTTTGGTACAAGTTTAGGAATGCATATACATATCATAGTCCTAGGCTCGGCCTTTTGGTACAAGCCTAGGAATGCACATCATAGTCCTAAACTCGGCCTTTTGGTACAAGTTTAGGAATACATATTCATGTCATAGTCCTAGGCTCGACCGTTTGGTACAAGCCTAGGAATGCACATCATAATCCTAAACTCGGCCTTTTGGTACAAGTTTAGGAATGCATATACATATCATAGTCCTAGGCTCGGTCGTTTGGTACAAGCCTAGGAATGCACATCATAATCCTAAACTCGGCCTTTTGGTATAAGTTTAGGAATGCATATACATATCATAATCCTAGGCTTGGCCTTTTGGTACAATCCTAGGAATGTACATCATAATCCTAAACTCGTCCTTTCGGTACAAGTTTAGGAATGCATATATAAGTCATAGTCCTAGGCTTTGCCTTTCGGTACAAGCCTAGGAATGCATATCATAATTTTTAGGCTCTACTTTCTATTACGAGTCTAAAAATATTTTCTCAACATATGTCAACTGTATAAGGGCCAACTAAAATTTTCATATAGGCTCTATGGTATAAATATAAGGTCAAAAATACCTACAAATGACTCATAAGCACGTTATGATAAATACTTGCATTTATCACATACATATATAAATGGTGCGAATTGCATACATATGCATAAGTAACTCATGCGACAATATCATAAATAATTAGGCCTCAAGATTCAAGGCATGATCAAAATAAAAAATATGTAGTTGAACCAAGTTATAGGTGGGATATCAAAATAAGCAAATGGCCTAATGACCCTATACTAAAGAAGATAACTCATGGCATGTGCGCATATATGGCGTGATAATGATATTCATGCTAACAAAGATAACGAAGCATTTATGTTCTATACATGTTCAACGAAAAACCAATGTGGAGAAAAATCAAGACACCTCTTCAACGACACTGGAGCTAGGATAGAATATTATTTTCATTTTTAGCTTCATATCAACATGCATTGT
Organism: Zizania palustris; assembly: GCA_019279435.1. Classification (NCBI taxonomy): domain Eukaryota; kingdom Viridiplantae; phylum Streptophyta; class Magnoliopsida; order Poales; family Poaceae; genus Zizania; species Zizania palustris. The sequence continues at coordinate 94,167,899 of JAAALK010000082.1, read as the reverse complement.
AATTTTCTTTTAGTCAGAACTCTTAATCAGGGGTTTTCTCTACGGAGATGTAATTAACAGAATTATTATGTAAGCGTATTAATTCTGGAAGTAATGGATTCACAATGTCTGATATTTCATTTTTTTGCATTTAAATCAAACTAACTTGTATCTAATGATTTGTGGATAAGGCCCTCCACTTAACTATATTTCTAGAGGGTTCCCATTTTCCCGTCGTCACCGGTCATGACTCTATCTGGGTAATCGTCGATCGACTCACCAAGGTGGCTCATTTCATCCCAGTCAAGACGACATACACCGTCGCTAAGCTGGCTGAGTTGTACATGACTCGTATTGTGTGCCTTCATGAAGTTCCAAAGAAGATCATATCTGACTGAGGGAGTCAGTTTACCTCCAAGTTTTGGAAGAATCTTCAAGAAGAACTCGACACCCGGCTAAACTTTAGCACTGCCTATCATCCACAGACCGACGGCCAGACCGAAAGGGTAAACCAGGTGTTGGAGGAAATGCTTAGAGCCTGCGCTCTAGACTTTGGCGGAATGTGGGATAAGAACTTTCCTTATGCGGAGTTCTCCTACAACAACAACTACCAAGTCAGCATGCAGATGTCCCCTTTTGAAGCACTTTACGGGCGCAAGTGCAGAACGCCGCTACTCTGGGATCAGACCGGAGAGTCGCAGCTATTCAGGACAGATATATTGCGAGAAGCTGAAGAGAAAGTCAAGATCATTAGGGACAGATTGAAGATAGCCCAGTCCTAACAAAAGAGCTATGCCGATAACTGACGGAGAGACCTAACCTTTGCGGAGGGCGACTACGTCTATCTCTGAGTCACTCCCCTCCATGGCACCCAAAGGTTCAACATGAGAGGCAAGTTAGCACCCCGTTATGTCGGACCCTTTCAGATCCTCCGACGGCAAGGAGAAGTCGCATATCAGCTAGAACTACCTCCATCCTTGGTAGGAGTCCATGATGTGTTCCACGTCTCTTAGCTGAAGAAGTGTCTCCGTGTACCCACAGAACAGGCTGACCTCCAACAGCTCAATGTCCAAGAAGACTTGACCTACATTGAGAAACCCGTTCGGATTCTGGAAATTAAGGAAAGGGTAACCAGGAGCCGTGTGGTTCGTTTCTGCAAGGTTCAGTGGGACAACCACCCTGTCGAGGAAGCCACCTGGGAAAAAGAAGATGAGTTAAAAGCTCAATACCCAGAGCTATTCGAGTAACTTCCCGAATATCGAGGACGAGATTCTTTGTAAGGGGGATAGGTTTGTAACACCCCAAATTTTCAAAGAAATAAAAATACAATTTATTATATTTTCTGGAAAAGATTATTTTTATGAAATTCCTTTAATGTCATTTGTGCCTCAAATGAACTAGAACCTAGATGAAATATCCAAACTAGAGGCTAGAAAATTTGTATATGATCCCAAGACCAAGATATATTTTTGAGATTTTTTACAAATTTTTATCACTCTTGGAAGCAACCCAAATATTTTAAACCAATTTCAGCAATTATTTTATTCGAAAAAGGATTTAAACAGTGTCGGGCCTCTCTCCCCCAATCTCCCCCAACCGGCCGGCCCAGCCCACTCCCTCCCCGCGCCCCCCACTGACAAACGGGCCCCACTAGTCAGTGACCCCCTCCCTCCGCGCACGCGCCCGACGCCTCGGCCCCACTTGTCGGTGTCGTCTGCCTCTTTCTCAGCCCCGCACGCACCCACTGACCGCCATGGCCCACGCGTCAGATCTATCTTCCCCGTGGGATCCACCCCCAAATCCCCTCACCGGCCGAAGCCCTAAATGTCGATCCGCCACCACCATGCCCCGCTCCCCGAATTGATGTCGGCATTTAATTCCTCGCGATACGCCGACGGTTTCCCCCATTACGCCGATGCGTCATCGTCCCGGGACCATCGTTCGCATGCAAGGAAAGAGCTCGCGGGCGTTAAGTGCGTTTACTCTCGGCCTCCCCCAATCGCGCCCCCTCTGACCCCACGCCGTCATCCCTATTTAAGCCCCTGGTGCCCCCGCGTTCACCCCTCGCTAGCACTTGGACCGAACCCGAACAGAACGCCCACGCTCCGGTTTTTAACACCACTCCACCGCCCGCACTCCAGCTGTCGCTCGCCGTCACCGGAGACCTCCTACACCCTCGGCGGCCACACCCGTGTGATCACCAACGTCACCCCGACCTCGTCCACCCCTCCGTCGCCACTGAAGACCGCCGGATCGCCATCGCCGATGAGGACCCGAACACCTCCGCCACCCCCGCTCGTCGTCGGTCGTAACCCGACGACCCCAAGCCTCACCGACGGTACCCTCTTGACCCCCGCGATGTACTGATTCTGTTTTAGCCCATAGAACCGACCGCCGTCGCTCGCCGTGGACGCTAGCCCATCGTCGTCCCCGGAGAAGACGACCGGCACGGGTAAAGTACCCGTGCCGTGTCGGATTCGACCGTGGCCGTTCGATCGTGATCCAACGGGTTTCGATTAAATCTCTTAGTCGATTTAATCCACACTGTCAGATCTCATCGAAACGGTATGGTTTAATCTCGCACGTCCATCCCCACTTAAAACTCAGATGGAATCTAGGCCATCCATCGCGTACCAGTTCAATCGTTTAATCTCAGTTGTATGTTTTCATTTAAACCACCTGCCTCACCCTCGCGCGTCCGATCATGATCCGACGGCTGATCTGGATCCGGCGCATGCGCACAGTGCGTGGGTTCACGGTGGATTCGGCTCACCGTGGACCGACGACCATTTTTGGATTTTAATTAAATTCCAGAATTAGTTTTAAACTTCTAAAATTCATATCTTGCTCATTTTAACTCCAAATTTAACCATTTCAATTCCAGAAAATTCATAATTTTATTCTCTACATGTTTGTACATTAAAAACAGTAGGTTTACTTTGAGTAATATATTTTAATTTAATAGAGTATTCAAATGCACTTTAGGATGTACTCAAAATTTGTCCATTTCAATTTTAGAAAAATTTATCTTTTATCCTCTTCATATTGGTGTAATATAAACAATAGGTTTATTCTGAACTTTTTATTATTAATCAATTGGAAGTTTAAAATACATTAGGATACATTTTTATTCCTTCTAAGAAAAGCTCATAACTCCATCAAAGTTCATTTTAAAAATTCATATAATAAATTTCAGTAGCTTAATGACTTATCTTCCTTAATTTAACACAACCAAAACATATATGCTTATTGTGTGATTTTCGATTGTTTAATTGAATGTTGCGTTTATTTTATTCATATTGAGAAGACTACGACGCCGTCGAGGAGCCAGAATACTTCCCAGAAGTTCCTCCCTCTCCTTTCGCTGATCAAGGCAAGTCACCAAACCAATCTTTTGAGCATATTGAACCTAGTTTTCTTAAACTATCGCTAAAACACATATTATTAGTACTATTAGCTAGTGTCCAATGTATTGGCACAATCGCTATTGGTTAAAGATGAGTCGTAGCAAATTCGATTCTACTATATGATCCCCATTATTCTTATCTCTGGAATTCTGTTGATGATAGAGTTATGGTTATGTGTGTATGCATGGTGGGTTCCGGGTGCAAGCTAGGGCATTGGTTGGTAGCACCTGGGGCACTATAAGGATCGGTCTGCGGGATCCGTTGCAATACATTTCCGTACAAACACAAGTCTAGTGGGTAAGTCCTAACTAAGGTATGGAGTGTTCCAATCCGAGGCACCACTTGGAGATGGGTCAAGCAGCACCTGCGGGTGGCTTGTACCGACGTGGCGCAAAAGGGGGTGCAACGTTAGCCGGGATGCGGCCCGGCGCGCCGGCGAAACCTAGAGTGGTGATTATCGCTTGGAGCATTTCATGCTGAGGTTTTAGCACGAGTTCCCATGGTATGGGTCATCTCATTACACTTTGGTGTTTGGGATGAGTGCGTGCCTTGTGGGTACAGTGGTACACCTCTGATCAGAGTCTTAAATCTTTTCAAAAAGCCGAGCCCACGGTCAAGGGCGGGTTGCATGACATCCCACAATTAGTTTATTTTTGGTGAATGTGCATGATGACTTGGCATGTAAGGACTATCGAGCATGGAGGGAAAACATACTCCTCGAGTTAGATGATATTACATTGTTCATGTTTAATATTCCGTAGGATTAAATTTGACTACATTAAATGCCATAACTGAAAAATGTACTTTTTCGCACTTTTAGCCATTATCCTTCCTTTGTTATTATCCTGCATTACTATTGCATTCGCGGTGGCTTGTTGAGTACTTTTTGTACTCATACCCGTTGAACACCCACTTCAGAGGCCGCTTACTATGAGGAGGATGGTCTGGAGTAGCGACCCAGTCAAGAAGAAGATCCTGAAGAAGGCGTTCGTCATGCTATTTATTTTTGTTGTACATTTTATTTTTACTCTTATGTAATAATGTGGTCTGCGTACCATGAATGATTTCCCGTATGTACGTTGTCGCATGATGAACCTCTTGTTATTATTGTTTTTCTTTGGAAATTCAATAATGTTCCTATTTGATAAATTGGGGTGTCACATTCACCTTATCCAAGCAATGAGAACACATCACTTTTGTAAACAATCACAAAAGTAGAGTGAAAGGCCAAGGTATGATTAGAATCAATGAGAACTTCACTCTCACTAATGTTGCATTGGTTGAGGACTTAGGCTATAACTTACTTTCTGTCTCTCAATTGCTTGATGAGGGTTTTGAGGTTCACTTTAGTCGTGATGCCTCTCATGTGCTTTATTCTTCTAGCGCTTTTATTTGCAAGATTTTTTGAGTAGGGAGAGTGTTTGGAGTTGATTTCTCTGAATCATTTGGATATTCTCATTGCCTTTTAGCTGAACCTTCATCTGAGCTTTGGATGTGGCATAGGAGACTAGGGCACATGAGCTTTGATCTTCTTGCGAGATTGAGTGCCCTAGGACTCATCCGAGGATTGCCACTGCTCAAATTTGAGAAGAACTTGATTTGTGCTCCTTGTCATCTTGGAAAAATGGTTGTCGCCTCACATTCACCCATAAACATGGTGATGACTGAGCGACCCAGAGAGCTTCTTCATATGGATATTGTTGGTCCACCTCGAGTTAGCTCTTTAGGCGGAAAATGCTATGTTCTCGTTGTTGTTGATGACTATTCTCGCTACTCTTGGGTTTTCTTTCTTGTAAGCAAGGATGAAGTGTTTATACACTTTCGGAGCTTAGCATTGAGGCTATTCAATGAACTCCCCGGTGCAATGAAAGCCATTCGAATTGACAACAGCACCGAGTTCAAGAATAGTTGTTTTGCATATTTTTGTCTTGAACATGGAATTGAACATCAATTTTCTGCACCAAGAGTCCCTCAACAAAACAGTGTTGTTGAGAGGAAAAATCGCACACTTGTGGAGATGGCTAGGACGATGCTCAACGAGCATAGGACTCCTAGAAAATTTTGGGCTAAAGCCATGAGTACATCATGCTACATCTCCAATAGGATCTTTTTGCGCCCCTTGTTGAATGTGACTTCTTATGAACTTCGTTTTGAGAGGAAGCCCAAGGTCACTCACCTAAGAGTATTTGGATGCTGGTGCTTCATCCTAAAGCGAGGTAATTTGGACAAATTTGAATCACGTGCATCTGATTGAATATTTTTGGGATACTCCTTGCATGGTCACTCTTATCGTGTTTTCAATCTTGAATCTAACACTATAGTTGAATCTTGTGATGTGTCATTCGATGAAACATATCCATGTGTTAGTTATGATTTTGAACTTGTGAGTGAGCGCGATTTGAGTGAAACTATTTTTGAGGAAGAGGAACCATCAGATGGTGAAGATCATGATGTTGTACCACTACCTCCCTCTACGGCATCTCCAGAAGCTTCGTCTACATCAACAAGAGGACCTGAAGATTCTACTTCTGGAAGCATGGAGCAAACTTCGGCAAGAGTTTAGGGGGAGATTCTGTCGCAAAGAGAAGCACCGCTTCGTATTCAGAGAATGCATCCTCCTGAACAGATCATCGACGAGCTAAATGAACGAGTAACCTGATCTCATGCTCACTTTGTTGATTCTGCTTTTGTCGCAAATTTTGAACCATTAGATGTTAGTCATGCTTTGTCTGATGTGAGTTGGATCAACGCCATGCATGAGGAACTTGAAAATTTTGATAAAAATCAAGTTTGGATTCTTATTGATCCACCCCTTAACATTCATATCATTAGAACAAAATGGATTTTCAAAAAAAATAGGGGGAGGATGGGGCTATAGTGAGAAACAAGGTGTTGGCGTAAAAGATTACGCTAACAGGTTTCTGTAGAAAAGAAACTAACAAACGAAGTGTTTGCGAAGCAAACTGTTCTAAGCCTCCGAAAGGATAATAGCTTAGAATAGTTTGAAAGTGTGTATTGAATCACTTGTAATCGGTCCCTATTACAGGGTGAAATGGGGGATATTTATAGGCCTAAACATTAAGGAAAAGACATATTTACCCCTCTATTACAACCGACATTAAGGAAACTGTTCGGTTTCCTTAATAGGGCTAAAATGGTAAAAGACTAATCTAATAGGATAGAAGATAAGTCTTCCATCTTAGCTGGCAGAAAAGATCCTGAAGGGCTTTAGTTCGAAGACATACTTCGAACTAGTGCCTGTCTTCGGGCTTCTAACGGGGTTCCGGGCATCTTCGAAGAGGGTCTTCGGACAATCTTCGAACTGGTTGACTGTCTTTATGCTGCTTCGGCAATAACCCCGAAGATGAGATATTTTCCCCCAACACAAGGCTAGACTTGTGGCTCAAGGGTATACTCAAGTCGAGGAGGTTGATTTTGGAGAAACATTTGCTCCGGTAGCTTGACTTGAGGCCATTAGGATCTTGCTTGCTTTTGCATCGTCTTGTGGATTTAAACTCTTTCAAATGGATGTAAAAAGGGCTTTCCTTAATGGTTTCATAGGAGAAGATGTGTATGTCAAGCAGCCTCCTGGCTTTGAACATCCTAAGTACACCCATAGAGTATTTAAACTTCACAAAGCTCTATATGGGCAAAAGCAAGCTCCGAGGACTTGGTACGACCGCCTTAGGACCTTCTTGATTGACCACGGGTACAAAATGGGCTCTGTTGATAAGACCTTGTTCACTCTCATGCATGGCAAAGATTTCTTACTCGTTCAAATTTATGTTGATGACATAATCTCTAGTGGTCCATCTCATACTCTTATGGCCGAGTTTGTTGAATCCATGAGCACGGAATTCGAAATGTCGATGATGGGCGAGCTGACCTTCTTCCTTTGTTTGCAAATCAAGCAAAGCAAACAAGGAACTTTTGTTCATCAGACGAAATACACTAAAGACCTGCTAAAACGCTTTGACATGTCAGATGCAAAACCACTTGCTACCCCAATGGGTACTTCAGTTTCACTTGATCCAGATGAAGACCGAGAAGAAGTGGACCAAAAGGAGTTCCGGAGCATGATCGGCTCCCTCCTCTACTTGACGGCTACGAGGCCGGACATACACTTTGTTGTGTGTCTGTGCACTCGTTATCAGGCTTCTCCTAGGGCTTCACATCATCAAGCTGTTAAGCGCATTCTAAGGTATCTCAAGCACACTTTAATTTGGCATTTGGTATTCTTCATCATCTTCATTATGCTTGAGAGGTTTTTCTGACGCTGACTTTGTTGGATGTCGTATTGATCGCAAGAGTACTTTTGGGACTTGTCACTTTATGGGTTCTTCTCTTGTGTGTTGGTCTTCTCGCAAACAGTCTAGTATTGTACAATCTACAACCGAGGCTGAATATGTAGCTGCCGCTAGATGTTGCACATAGATTTTGTGGATGGTTTCTACTTTGCGGGACTTTGGGTTGGATTTTAAAGGAGTTCCGCTATTTTGTGACAACACAAGTGCGATTAGCTTAGCAAACAACCCAGTACAGCATTCTAGGACCAAACACATTGATGTGCATTATTATTTCTTAAGAGATCACAATGAGAAGGGGATATCGATTTGCGCTTTGTTGATACCTAGAATTAGCTTGCAGATATTTTCATCAAGTCTCTCGATGCTTCTCGTTTTACATTTTTGATGGGAGAGCTTGGCATTTGTCATCCTTATGGCATCATGTGAGGGGGAGTTGTGTACTTTTGCATATGCTTCTGTAATATGATTAATTGCTTTCACATGTACATGCTTTATTATTCCTTTTACAATACTGGCTTATACTTCTGTTGATTATGCTTGGATTGAATACATCTAACTACCTGTCTTGAGCATGGCTTTTATTTGTGAAAATTTGAAAATGGTCACTACTTAGTCTGGAAACTAGCATGAATAGGCTAGGGTTCATTTGTTATTCATTACATACCTGATAGCTTTGTCCTTTTCACTTGGATGCTAATATTCAACTTGATCCTTTTATGCTAAAAAATTTAGAAAAATGAAAAATGAAAATGATGAATGATGAAAATTAAAATGAAACAAAAATATTTATCTTGTGATAAAATTGAAAAGATCCAGGTGGGTTTGCATTGTCGCACTACTTTGTTCTAGACTGCTTACCATTGCACTTGGGTATGAACTGGGACATTGAAGTGTATACCATGACCAATGCCTTAAGCTTTTGATGGTTCATCCTAGGCTTGGCTTGGTCGGTTAGCATAAGGTTGACTTGCAAATAACCCCTGGCACTTAAAAAAAGATGGAATAAAAAGTTTAATTTCCTCGCATATCAAGTTTGTTGCAGCTCCTTATAGTGGGATGTGCTTATCTAGTTTGTATTTGACGAGCTTTTGTATATCTTACCTTGCCATGTCTAGTATGCTAGTCCGAGTAGTGATGCTTTTATTTGCTAAAACATTAAAATGCTTGCTCTTACTATTAATTAGATTGTATACATTCGAGATTATCATACAGTTGGTTAGGATAGCTTGTGAGGCACAATGCTTGTTTGTACTGTAATTGGACTTAATTATATTCCAGAAGCATTGAATTTACACTTTATTCTCTCAACTCATGGTACTATCTTGATGTCTACATTGCCAAAGGGGGGAGTTCATGAGATTTTATTGCCAAATTGAGTTTTGAGGTAGTTTTGTTCTTAAGCATTGGTCTATCATACTGTTGGAGGAAATTACTCCATTTTCAGGGCTTAAAGATTAATACTTCAAAGGCTAAGAAAGGCTCCGAAGCGGGTGAGCCGTCGTTCGGAGGTAGAGGCGTCAAGTCGAAGGGTGCAGTGATACGAAGCCTCGATGAACCCTCCGAATGGGGGATAAAGGCCCCGAAGCTGAAGGACAAGATTGATGAGATGTTTGGCTTATCCATCTGCCTTGTAGTTTTTTACCTTTTATAACCTTGTTCCTGGCACCGAATAGTTTCCACTATGTCGGTTGTAATCTAGGGGTAATTAGGTCTTTCCCTTATGCATTTTTCCTATAAATACTGTTGGCGTAAAAGATTACGCTAACAGGTGGCGCCGTCCGTGGGGGACCTAGTCCAAGAAACTTCGTTCTCTACCAATCCCTTGCACCATGCCTCCTAAGTGGAGCACAACTAGAAACCCTGTTCGGAGGTCCCCTCGGACCTCTGGAGTGACACCTCCCGACACAGTTGAGGTTGGAGGACCTTCGACGTTTCCTCCACCTCAAACTCCGGAAAGGGTTCCCATTCCTCGAGCATACGGAGTTCCTCCGCCAACTCCATCTATACTTCGACCACCCAGAGTTACCCTTCCACCTCAAGTTCCACTCCGAACTGATCCTTACAGTTCTCAAGACCCAGAAGATCCTTCCGGAAGAGATGAAGACAATCTTGGTGACATGGCCACTCAAATGGCCAGTCTTCAAGCTGAAGTAGCGAGATGGCGACAAGAAGCTGCAAATAGGCTTCGCTCTCAAGCCATCCCAGTTATTCCTCAAGTGCCTGAAGACGATGAACCTATCTATCCTGAAGCCCCGGAGAACGCCTCCTTTGATACCGAATCTTCGTTGCATCCTGAGCTGCAAAAAGTTCGCTTCGATCCGAAGTTTAAGACTTCAAAGCTTTGCAAGTATGCCGGAGATGAGGATCCTGGAGAATTTGTTCGTTCTTATGCTCTAGCAATTGAAGCTAGTGGAGGAGTGTGGGACACCATGGCAAAATGCTTTCCTTTAGCTCTTCAAGGAGTAGCATTGCGGTGGTTCTGGTCCTTGAAGCCAGGATCCATTAATTCATGGGGGCAGCTGAAGAAGAAGTTTGTAAGCAATTTCCAAGGCACCTTCGTGCCTCCAATGTCGACGGGAAGTCTTTTCCAGGTGAAGCAACTCCCTGGAGAGACATTGAGGCAATATTTCAAGCGCTTCGCTCATACGAAGTCGCAGATCCGAGGGTTGACTACATCTTCAGTAGTTGACGCAGCTCGAGAGGGAGTCATTCATCCAGGCCTCCTTGATAAACTTCACCGGAAAAGCATATCTTCTGTTTCTCAGTTGATGTCATACTTTGAAGAATATGCGAGATCGGAAGAGGGCTGGATTCGAAGAACTGCGGCTACTCCGTCTGTATTGCAAGAAGTAAAATTGGAAGTAAAAACTTCGGCACAGCCGCGAGAGCCTGTCTTCGAAGTCCAGCATGATAGGAGAAGGGGGCAAAAGCATCCTCATTCAGAAGTCCTGAACATTGCACCTCCGCAAAAGTTTGCCCAGAGAGCTCCACAACCTTCGGGAAACAAGGTCAGCGGCTGGAGGCCACCAGGGAAACCGGCTGGCAAAGGCCAGACCCTTTTCTACTGTATTCATGGTGAAAACCGAAGCCACGCAACTGATACTTGCAAGGCTATACTTACTCTGAGAGGAGAATATCTAGAAAGAACTTCGGGTCGAGGTACTACTGACCGAGTTCCAGCTAAAGTGCGCCCGGAGCCTGTTCAGGCTGTGGCGCGGATAGAAAACTTCGAAGCTGCAAGACGCCCTCCGGTAGTCAATATTATGCCACCTCCGAAGCAAGAAGAAGGGCAAGACAGGGGAAAAAGAGTAGTCCTCCCCATTTCCGGAGGAGGTACTCTCGGAAGCATGTCAAAAAGGCAGAGAAGAGAGTATGTCAGAGAAGTGGGGCACATTGGGACTTCATCATCTACAGCTACTATGCCTGAATGGTCCCATGTGGCAATATCTTTTTTTGTAGAGGATGCAGATGGTATTAAATTTCCACATGCAGATCCACTTGTTATTACTGCTGACATCGCAGGAACTGAAGTTCGAAGAGTGCTAATTGACGGAGGGAGTTCGGCAGACATCATTTTTGTTCAAGCCTTCGATCAATTGTGCATCTCCAGAAAGCACCTTCTTCCAGCGGCTCGTCCTTTGCAAGGCTTCGCAGGACCTCCGCTTGATGCACTTGGCCAAATTGGCCTAGAAGTTACATTCAGAGAAGGATTGTTAGCCAGGACGGAGGAAGTAATCTTTGACGTTGTAGATGCTCCATATGCCTACAACGTCATCTTCGGAAGAGGCATGTTAAATCAGTTCGAAGCTGTGGCACACCACAATTACTTGTGCATGAAGATGCCCACGCAAGCAGGAGTGCTCACTATTTTCGGAGATCAAGCTACCGCCCGAAGAGCGGAATATGGTCACGGCCCCCCTCTTGATCCAAGGCAAGTGAATAATGTGCAAGATAATCAAGAAAATTTTTTAGCTCCTTCCGAATCTTCGAAGAAATCATTCCCAAGACCAAGTCCTGAAGGAGAGATTGCAACGAAGATTATTGTTAAAGATGGTAAAGAATATGCATTCCAATTTGGTAAAGATTTACCTCTAGAAGTTGCGGCCTCTTTGGAAAAAGTAGTCAAGGAGAATTTGGATGTCTTTGCTTGGTCTGACGAAGACATCACCGGAGTCAATTGGGATATTATTGAGCATAGTTTACTTGTAAACCCGAAGGCTCGACCTGTTCGGCAAGGACTCCGAAAAATGTATGCAGAAAGAGCTGTTCTTGCAAAAGATGAAGTTGAAAAATTGTTGAAGGCTGGGATTATCAGAGAAGTGGCTCACACAGAATGGTTAGCCAACCCAGTCTTCGTCAAGAAGAAATCTTCCGGGAAGTGGCGCATGTGCATTGATTTCACATCCTTGAATAAAGCATGCCCTCGTGACCCCTACCCAATGCCCCGAATTGATCAATTGGTCGACTCCACCGCAGGTTCGGAGTTATTAAGCTTCCTTGATGCATACTCCGGTTATCATCAAATATGGTTGAAACGCGAAGATGAGATCAAGACAAGCTTCGTAACTCCCTCGGGAGTCTTTTGTTATGTAAGAATGCCTTTTGGCTTAAGAAATGCCAGGGCTACTTTTTCGAGGCTAGTTGCTAAGGCTCTAGGTCATCAATTAGGTCGCAATGTGGAGGCCTATATGGATGATATTGTAATAAAGAGTGTTTTAAAGCACCAACATAGCCTAGACTTAGCTGAAACATTTAATAGCCTTCGGGCATGTGGGATCCGTCTTAACCCCGAGAAATGTATCTTCGGAGCTAAGGCTAGGAAGTTGTTAGGGTATTTAGTTTCAAGCAGAGGGATTGAAGCTAGCCCTACTCAGATAACTGCACTACAGAAGATGGCTCCTCCAGAAAATTTAAAGCAAGTGCAAAAGCTGACTGGTCGTCTGGCAGCACTTAGCAGGTTTTTGGCAAGGTCTGCGGAGAGAAGTTTGCCCATCTTCAAAGCATTGAAAGGGTCCGAAGATTTTGCATGGACACCGGAGTATCTCAGTAATCTCGCTACACTCACGGTGCCTACTGCGGACGAAACCCTACTCCTTTACCTTGCAGCTATAGGCTCTGCTGTCAGTGCAGTCCTTGTTAGAGAAATGGATTTCAATGGGAAGTTGGTACAAAATCCAGTTTATTTTGTATCCGAAGCATTATCAGGAGCAAAAATAAGATATTCCGAACTCGAAAAGTTCGTTTATGCTCTGATAATGGCTTCGAGGAAATTAAGACATTATTTTTTGGCTCATAATGTAATTGTACCAACTTCGTATCCTTTGGGAGATATGCTCCGAAGTAAAGACTCCACTGGAAGAATTGGAAAGTGGGCAGTCGAACTAGCACCCTTCGGCATATCTTTTCTGGCAAGGACAGCAATCAAATCACAGTCTTAGCAGATTTTGTAGCAGAATGGACTCCCCCTGTAACATTACTTCCGGAAAAGTCAAGTGAAGGAATTTGGACTGTTTTTTCTGATGGAGCCTTCCAAGCATCCGGAGCAGGTGTTGGAGCAGTTTTAATTTCGCCTTCAAGGCAAAGAGCAATGTACTCCGCAAGACTCAACTTTAAGTCTACCAATAATATAGCGGAGTATGAAGGGATTTTACTGGGACTCCGAAAAGCACGTGCTCTAGGGGCTACAAGAGTTGTTATAAAGACAGATTCTCAAATAGTAGCAGGGCATGTAGATAAAAGCTTTCAAGTTCAGCACCCACAACTTGCAAACTACTTAGAAGAAATCCGTAAAATCGAAGCACAATTCAAGGGTATTTCAATTCGAAGTATACCAAGAACAGAAAATGTGCAAGCGGACATCTTAGCAAAAGCTGCAGCCGGAGCTATGGATATACCAGAAGAAGCTTTTTACGAGGAGCTCAGTACACCTTCGGTGCCCCAAATTCCCTCCGCAGAGATTCTTTGCATTCCAAGTACAGATTGGAGAAATTCAATCATGGAACTTTTGCAAGGAGGAGTAAATTCATTTGAAGAGTCACAGATTTCAAGATTGAAACTCAGGGCTAGGAATTATCAAATAATCAACGGTATTTTATACAAGGCCGGAGTATGTTCCCCTCTACTCCGATGTATATCTCAAGCCGAAGGTCAAGAAATTCTTCGAGAAATCCATGAAGGACTTTGCGGTAGCCATTTGGCCCCTCGAGCTTTGGCAGGAAAAACACTTCGCCAGGGGCTTTATTGGCCTACAATAACAGCTGATGCGGAGAGCTTAGTCCGCACTTGTCAAGGATGTCAGTGGATGGGTCGACGGAGTCATCGCCCACCAACAGCTCTTCAAGTTATTGCTCCGGTATGGCCCATGGCTAGATGGGGTATGGATTTCATTGGTCCCTTTCCAGTTGCTAAGGGAAATTTAAAGTTCGCAGTGGTAGCTATCGAATATTTTTCTAAGTGGGTAGAAGCAGAGCCCTTAACAGCTATCACTTCGAACAATGTACAGAAATTCTTTTGGAAAACTATCATTTGCCGGTTCGGAGTGCCTAGACAACTCACAGTTGATAATGGAACACAGTTCGATGCAGAACCTTTCAGAAAGTTCTGCGAAGATCTAGGCATTCAGTTATGTTTTGCTGCAGTGAGGCATCCTCAGTCTAATGGAGCTGTAGAAAGAGCCAATGGAAATATTTTGTCAGGGCTAAATCAAAGGATAGTAGGATTAGCAAAAGGACTGTGGACCGAAGAGCTTCCGAAGATTTTATGGTCCATTCGGACTACGCAAACAAGGTCCACAGGTTTTACTCCGTTCAGATTGCTTTTCGGAGATGAAGCCATGACTCCAACGGAGCTCAAAGGAGGGTCACTTCGTAGCACCGAACCGGAAATTGAAGGAGAAAGACAAGCTTCGCTGGATTTAACAGAAGAGACAAGACTTCGAGCTGTAGCCAATTTATCAAAGTATCATCAGCAAACGAAGGCTTGGTTTGACCCGAAGGTTAAGATCAATGAGCTTAGACCGGGTCATCTCGTTTTGCGAAGCATCATAGCGCCAGGAAAATTAGGAAATAAATGGGAAGGTCCATACTTAATTGTTCGTTTAGGACGTCCTGGCTCTTTTAAATTAGCTAATTTGGAAGGTGAAGAGTTAGCACATACTTGGCATGCGGAGCACCTAAAACGATACTTCGCATAAGGGCTCCTTGTAATCATGTGTAATCACTTTTCGAATTAATAAAGCATATGGTTCAGATAGTGCCTTCCCCTCATAAACTTCCAGCTTCCGAGTGGACGCACTGGAACCGCGGGGTTGACCGAGAGGGAAGTGTTATTAAGTTGAATCATATTTTCACCAGGTGATGGGCTGACATAATCCGGAGTCCAAGCCACCGGCTTGAAGACATCCGTAAAAGAGCCCGAATACCACAGAATGCGGAGTCCAAGCCACCGGCTGGAAGACATCCGTAAAAAGAGTCCAAAGAGACCAAAATATGCGGAGCCCAAGCCACCGGCTTGTAGGTATCCGTAAAAAGAGTCGAAGGCGACCAAATAATGCGGAGCCCAAGCCACTGGCTTGTAGGTATCCGTAAAAAGAGTCCAAAGAGACCACTGCGAACTCCAAACCACTGGTTGGATAGACTTCGCAAAAAAGAGCCGAAGGAGGCCAAAACAAAACAGAGTTTGAGCCATGAGCTTCGAATGTCTGTTAAAATAGTCCAAAGTGACAAATTATTTAAGACACTAAAGTGTCCGGAAAGTTATCTCAAGTGATTTCTTTCAAAAACAAAAGGTACTCAGTTGCCATTCTTCAGACTACAAATAGTCGAAGACATTTTATAAGATTTTAAAAGATCTTTAAATTGCTGAGGGGCTCCGAACCCCCAAAATTGTACTCCGAAGTTTTTCTTTGTGCCTAACCATCTTTTAATACAGTTCGAAGTTGCTTACACCCAAAGAGGGGCTAATAAATAGGGAGACAATTTTGAATCAATATTCATTATTCAAGCAAATATGATTACATCATGAAAAATTGGTATCTATACCAAGAAGGAATCGAAGACCTCTTCGATCTCTAGAGCTAGGGTTGGAACGACTAGTTCCATTGCCGGGAGTCCTGACAACTTTGCGTTTAACTCTCCTGCCTCCCTTCGAAGCTCTAAAGTCCTTCTATTCTTGTTGAAGCTCGGCCCAAGTTCGAAGCCGTTCGATACTTCTTTCCCAGCTTCCAAGTTCTTCAGGCTTTTTACCTTGAACTTCATCTTCGTCTTCAGACCATATAATGTCTTCAGAAGACGAAGTTTCCAAGTCAACTTCTTTTTCTTCCTCTTTAATACAAGATAGTATATCTTTACTTATTTTGGACGTAATTGCTCCGGAACTATCTCGAGGAACTAGAAATCGAGGACGCTTGTGAAGTTTTAAGATATCGAAGGTAGCCCATAATAAGCGAAGTTCGTCGTTAACGTCTAAAACTTCGACATCTTCCATATGAGGCAAAGCCTAAAAACATGATAAACAAATTTTCATTCATAAATGTACATAAGTGTAATGCTTTACATACTCAAAAGATCCTAAGACATTTCTAAACTTGCGGGTTCAGAGGAGGCTAACTGCTCGAAGCTTGGGACCGAGCCTGCTTCTGGCGTTGTCCTTCGTCAATCCAAGCCTTGATCACAGAACGACCTTCGGCTCTCCATGAAGTTTGGAAGGCTTGCCAAGCAGCAGCCACACCTTCGGAAGGAGTGAGAAACTGATCGTCATCGAAGGTAATTGGGCCCTCTCCTGCGCTCGGAGCTATCGATCGACCCAGATCCTCGTAGTAACGAAGTAGGCCAACAGCAGCCACTTGTCCGGAGAGTTCTCCGTAACGAATGCCCGTTGTCTTCATCTGCTTCGCTACTCCTTGAATCCTCTTCAACCGGCGCAGTAAGGACATGTTGTCATCCGAAGGTAGCGTCCCAGTAGTACCGAAGTATTCTAAGACGCCTAGCAATTGATCCATGACTTCCGCAGCTACCTTCTCAGACTTCAGCTTGTCTTCAATCAGCGCATCCTTCATCGAAGTTACCTCTTCTAGTACTCCAGAGAGTCTAGAAGCCTCCGTAGCCAAAGAACTCTTTTGATTCAATAGCTGGCTAGCTTCTTCTCGGAGCCTAACAAGTTCGGTCCCTGTAGTAGCGTGCTCTGCCCGCATCCTTTCAATTTATGCTCGAAGCACAATTCTTTCTACTTCGAGCTCTTTCTTCGTAGCCTCCAAACCTTGTCTGGCCCTACGCTCCGTTGAAACCATGTCCTCCATATGGGTCACTCGACCTTCGGAGATAGTAAGATTTCGATGAAGAGTTCTGTTTTCCTCTCAAAGGCGAGCGATTTCACGTTCTTTTGACACGTTCGCAGCTCGGGCTAAGACTGTTTGCTGCGAAGAGAAAAAACCAAGGTAAGAAATTATTTGTATATAATTTGATATTATTCTACAGATACTTCGTACCTGGTAGGCTGCGCGTTCCATGGCAGCGTTAAGCTCCAAACTCTCCGCCTCGCTCAAAATAGCCACCAAGTCCGTCTCCCCGACTTCGCGACTAGCTCGATCCAAAGGCTCGAGCAGAGTCCGAAGCCCAGTTCTTCGCTCCAAGAAAGGAGCTAGAAGAGGGAGCATGCTCAGGGCTTGATGGTCATCTTCATTCGGCAAAGGCTCGGAGTGTTGAGCTGTAGTCTTCGGACCCCCCGGAGACTGGCCCCCCTCGATGGGTTGGCTCTCGTCTGTTGACTCAGATGGAGTTGATCCTGAACTCGGAGCAGGGAGGGGGTCCATCTTTCCTTTGCCTTTTCCAGGCCCCATCTGAGTGGCTCCGGGGATTGGCTCCGAAGTTGTCGAAGGTCCAGGAACTGTATCTTCGGGACGGACCTCTTCCGCAGAAGTGGACTCTGTTAAAACAAAGGTATTATACATTGTATAATTTCGCATTAAAGAAAAAAGAGATAAAAGAATTATTCAAAGTTTACCTTCGACATTTTGGCGGTGGATAAGCATTGGACTACTTGGCGGATCGAAGGTGAGATCTTCGTCCGAATCAAGCGTCAAATCTTCGACTGCAGGAACATTTTCCTGAACAGTCGTTGTTGCTTCATCCGGAATCGAAGCCATAGTGACTTCGACTCCACTCTCATCCACAGGAACTCCGTCCTGAGGTAAATCCTCTTGAACTGCCGGAGTCCTTGTTTGCTCAAGATTCTCTTGAGACTCCGGCACGTTCGCGGGTTCATCAACTTGTGCAGTTCCTTGGGCTGCATCTTCGTCAATCAGCCTTACCAGCAACCTGCCTTCATCCTCCTGAGAATCGGAGATTGAAGCTCTTGGGCTCGAAGGAACAGGAGCTTTTGGCTTTCGAGCCACCTTTTTCACCGGAGTCTTGGCGGAGCTCGAAGTCCCAGCTTCGGCTTTCCTTTTCTTGGGCCCTTTCTCCGAAGGTACCCAATCTATCAGAGAGGGTGGAGTAATTTCCAGCAGTCCCCACACTCTGTTAGATCGTTCCCAACTTCCAACCAACTTGATTCTCCATTCTTTCTCGGTTGGAGTTGGAGCACCCAAAATCTTCTCTGAAGCCCGTACGATTTGCTACGAAGTTATAGGGGCTGAAGAAGCTAAAAAATGAGTTAAGTTTGTTAATTCTTCGAATAAATATACATAGAGTATGTTGTTTTCGAAGTTACCTGCAGGACTCGAAGTTGAGGAAATTTTTCGGAGACCGCCTTCCGAATCCTCTTCAAAGATGATAGGCTAGTTGGCCATCAGGGGAGAGATTTGGAGCCCGAGGAATTCTTCGGCTAAGTCTCGCATGCTCAACTGATGACTGATCTTTTGAAGCAAGCTAAGGCGAGCTTCGAGCTGACCTGGGTCTGGATGCACAAGGGCTTCCTTTTGGAAGTTGATGTCTTGCAGAGGTCCAGCTAGACGGTTGCTCGCCCCAACTTTGGCATAAAACCATTTCATGATCCAGTTTGTATGCCATCTAGCGTTGATAGCCTTGGCAGGAAATAGGAGAGCATACTCGTCCCGAAGCCTAAAGTTAATGCTTCCGAAGGCTATTACCATTTTTTCGCCTCCGGGGCCTACGAAGGTCTTTGGCTGGCACGAAGCTCTGTGCAACGCTGCGAAGATCTCTGCCCTCCCCTCACAACCTTCGGCTCGCAATGCCCATTCGAAGATGGCGAGACGAGCTACAACATTCGGAGAAAGTTGGGGGAGAGTGACGTGGAACAAATCCAATACCTCGGCCAAGAAATCAACTGCCGGAAGTCCTAAGCCAGCTTCGAAGAAGGCTTCGAAAACAACCACTTCTCTAGGCCTTGGCGACGGAATGATCTCTTTCCCAGGTTTGCGAATCATTACCCCCGAACTAATTCTGCCTTCTACTGCAGCCGCAAGGGATTCTCTTCTGCAGGTTGATGGTCCCAGTTGATAAGACTGGTCCATGTACTTCGTTGAGGCTGGGAAGAGGTCTTGGGGACCGACATTCTAGGGATTTCCCCACTGGCGCCATTGCCGCCACTGGAGGATTTGGAGTTGTTGCCGCTAAAGTCGCAGCCACCGCTGCTACCGCAGCCTGCTGCCCGGCCAAGGTTGAAGCTGCTCCAGGGCCCTTGAAACTAGTCTTCGCCATTGAATCTCACGGATTGCTTTAGAAGGAAAATGGAGGCTAGGGCTCGGGTTGGAGGCTAGGGCTTAGGTGATGGTTTGTTTGCACGAAAGCAGTGAAAAGGTACTCTAGAACGGTTTGGGTCCTCTATTTATAGCCCAGACCCAAAATTTTTACCGTTTACCTATGCCGTTTCGCATTCCTGACCGTTACTTTGCTCCGAAATTAAAGCATTCCGTAACTTCCGTTAGAAGAAAGAAGTTAACGGCTATTTCTTCTAAGTCTAAAAAGGCTTTCGAACTTCTTGAGTTAGTTCTATGTTACTTCGAATGTAATTTTATTAGAAACTGATTCGAATCTTACATCTACACATAGTTTGGAGATGGTTTAAATCTGCTAACCCCTACGCATGATTATTTTTCTTGCGTATACTGCTCTCCTAACATTACAGATTTACCGGAGAAGCGTATTCGAGGGGCTACTGTTGGGGGAAAATATTCCATCTTCAGGGTTATTGCAGTGACAAGATAAAGACTGGTGATTAAGCTAAAGACTTCCAGCATATACCTTTGAAGATACATTGAATCAAGTTCGAAGCATGATGACGGGCTCTAGTTCGGAGTACATCTTCGAACTTAAACTTTTCCAGGATCTTCTTTGCCAGCTAAGATGGAAGACTTATCTTCTTTCTTGTTAGATTAGTGTTTTACCATTTTAGCCCTATTGAGGGCACCGAATAGTTTCCACTATGTCGGTTGTAATAGAGGGGTAAAAAGGTCTTTTCCTTAATGTTTAGGCCTATAAATACCCCTCATTTTGCCCTGTAAAGAAAAAGAATACAAGTGATTCAATACACACATTCGAACTATTCTAAGTTATTATCCTTTCGGAGGCTTAGAACAGTTCACTTCGCAAACACTTCATTTGTTAGTTTCTAATCCACAGAAACCTGTTAGCGTAATCTTTTACGCCAACAAATACCCCCCTCCATACCCTGTAAAAGGGACCCCCGGGAACAAGTTATTCAATACACACGTTCGGACTACTCGAGCTATTATCCAACTCGGAGGTTCGAGGCAGTCCTAAAGCACAAGCTCTTTGTTCGTTCTTGATCTCAGAGAACCTGTTGGTGTAACTTTTGCGCCAATAGTTGGCGCCGTCCGTGGGGAATCAAGTTCTAGAAGCTTGTTCTCTACTGCTGACTGCACTGCGAAGACCACTTACGGGGGGAGCCTCGGAGTCTCAGGATTCCGCGCACCCTTCAGTTTAGGGCTTCTTAGTGCAGCCCGAAGGCCTTCACTCGACTTCCCGAGTCGTTCGAAGTCCTCCATCTCCAAGACCTCTTCGTGGCTAGCTATGCCTCCGAAGAGAAGCCAGGCCGCAGGTCCCCTCCGAAGGTCCCCTCGGACCATAGGAGCGGGGCCCTCGGCCGCTCCAGCAAATCCCGAAGACACCCCTGGGCGTAGAGTGCCCAGGGGCCCTCGAGCTCCTCCTACGGTGCTTCAGATTGATTACGCCAGCTCCCAGGACCCAGAGCTACCCTCTGATGAAGACGAAGGCCTTCCTGGAACCGAGGCTACTCAATTAGCCAAGCTTCAGGAAGAAGTAGCTAGTGGAGGCAAGAGGCTGCCGATCACCTCCACACTCAAGCCTCCACCGAGACTCCCAGAGGGCCTCAAGACGGTGGTGCTCACAACCCCCCAGAAGTTATCCAAGTCCCAGAGGAAGCCGAGAATGCATTGTTCAATGATGAGTCTCCATTGCATTCAGACTTGCAAAGGGTGCCTTTCGACCCCAAATTCAAGGCCTCGAAGTTGCACAAGTACTCCGGGGGGTCGGACCCAGGAGAGTTCGCCCGCTCATATGCCCTGGCAATAGAAGCAAGCGGGGGGGTGTGAAGCACTATGGCAAAATGCTTCCCCCTCGCTCTCGAAGGCGTGGCGCTCCGATGGTTCTGGTCTCTGAGGCCAGGGTCAATCAGCTCTTGGGAGCAGCTGAAGAGGAAATTTGTGAGCAACTTCTAAGGCACCTTCGTGGCCCCAATGTCCACAGGAAGTTTGTTCCAGGTGAAACAATGGGCAGGAGAAACACTCCGGGAAGTCAAGATGGAGCCCGAATCTGCTCCCCTACAGCCTCCTCAAGACAACCGCATCAACGAACACAAGCGGGGAAAGAAGCATTTTCGTTCGGAGGTACTAAACATTGCACCTTCTGCTCCGAGGGCACCTGCCAATTTCCAGCAGGCAAAGAATTTCAAGGTCGGGCCGCCGAAGCCTCAAGAAAGGGTGCCTGGCAGGCGCCAGAGTTTTTTCTGTTGCGTGCATGGCGACAATAGGAGCCATGACACAAAGGATTGCAAGGCAGTGTTGGCCCTTCGGGGCGACTACCTTGAGCGAAGTACCGGGCGGGGTGCTTCGGACCAAGCCCCACCACCGACACGGTCAGAGCCTGTGCAAACTGTGGCCCGAGCCAGTGCCCTTGAAGCCCCCATGCGGCTACCGGTGGCCAATATTATGCCACCACCAAAGCAGGAAGACCCACAAGACCGCGACAAGCGAGTGGTCCTGCCCATCTCCGGAGGGGGGACCCTTGGGAGCATGTCCAAGAGGCAGCGACGCGAGTGCATCCGCGAGGTCGGGCACATTGGGACCTCGAGTTCCGCCGAAGGGATGCTAGAGTGGTCCCACATGCCCATCTCATTTACTGCCAGCGATGCCGCGGGGGTGAAGTTCCCCCATGCTGACCCCTTGGTCATTTCTGCTGATATAGCAGGAGTGGAGGTCCGAAGGATCCTAGTAGATGGCGGGAGCTCCGCAGACATACTCTTCGTCCAGGCCTTCGATAAGATGTGCATACCCCGGAAGCATCTGCTTCCAGCGGCCCGGCCACTTCAAGGGTTCTCAGGACCGCCTCTCGATGCCCTCGGCCAGATAGGCCTCGAGGTTGCCTTCGGAGAGGGGCCTCTGGCCAGGATAGAAGAGGTGATCTTCGACATTGTCGACGCCCCATATGCTTACAACGCAATCTTCGGCCGGGGCATGCTGAACCAATTCGGGTCCATAGCGCACCACAACTACCTTTGTCTCAAAATGCCCACGCAAGGTGGAGTGCTTACTATTTCAGGAGACCAAGCTGTAGCCCGGAGGACCGAGTATGGCCATGGACAGCCGCTAGATCCTCGGCAAGTGCACAACGTGGCGAAAAGCATCGAAGAAGTGCCAGAGGCCTCGAACCCTTCGAAGGGGCCCTCTCTCAAGCCAAGCCCGGAAGGTGATGTTGAGTCAAGGATAATTTCAAAAGATGGCAAAGAATATCCAGTACAGTTTGGCAAAGGGCTATCCCCAGAGATAGCCGCCTCATTGGAAGAGGTCGTCAAGCAGAATCTAGATATCTTTGCTTGGACCGACGAAGACATCACCGGGGTCGATCGAAGCATCATCGAGCATAGCCTGCTCGTCAACCCGAAGGCCAGGCCAGTGCGCCAGGGGCTCCGCAAGCTGTCAGCGGAAAGAGCAAGCCTCGCCAAAGCCAAAGTAGAGAAGTTGTTAAAAGTTGGCATCATCAGGGAGGTAGCCCATACTGAGTGGTTGGCTAACCCTGTTTTTGTAAGGAAGAAGGACTCGAACAAATGGCGCATGTGTATTGACTTTACTTTATTAAATAAAGCATGCTCGCGAGACCCCTACTCGATGCCCCGAATAGATCAGTTGGTGGATTCCACAGCAGGCTCCGAATTGCTAAGCTTCCTCAACACTTATTCCGGGTATCATCAAGTCTGGCTAAAACGCGAAGACGAAGCCAAGACAAGCTTTATAACTCCTTCCGGAGTATTTTGTTATGTAAGAATGCCTTTTGGTTTGCGGAATGTCGGAGCCACCTTTTCACGTTTAATAGCTAAGGCTCTAGGTCATCAGATAGGACGAAATGTCGAGGCCTATATGGATGATATTGTAATAAAAAGTGCTCAAAAGCACCAGAATAGCCTAGACCTAGCTGAAACATTTGAGAGCCTCCGAGCATGTGGAGTACACCTCAACCCGGAAAAATGTATATTCGGGGCACAAGCAGGAAAGCTGCTAGGGTACTTAGTTTCGAGCAGGGGAATCGAAGCTAGCCCAACACAGATAAGCGCACTGCAAAGGATGGCTCCACCAGAGAATTTAAAGCAAGTACAGAAGCTAGCAGGAAGGCTCGCAGCACTTAGCAGGTTCCTGGCCAGGTCAGCACAGCGGAGCCTCCCAATATTCAAAGCACTGAAAGGGTCCGAAAGCTTTAAGTGGACACCGGAGTGTCAGAAGAGCTTCGATGATATAAAAGCATACCTCGGAAGATTATCAACTTTGACCGTTCCCCTTCCAGAAGAAACACTGCTCCTATATCTTGCAGCAACAGGTTCAGCCGTAAGTGCAGTATTGGTCGGGGAAGTTGAGCTTAAAGGAAAGCTGGTGCAGAACCCAGTTTATTTTGTGTCGGAGGCATTGTCTGGAGCTAAAGTCAGATACTCCGAGCTCGAGAAGTTTGCTTATGCCCTAGTAATGGCCTCGCGAAAGCTAAGGCATTATTTCTTGGCGCATAACCTGATCGTCCCTACATCGTATCCTCTTGGAGACATGGTCCGAAACAAAGATTCTACAGGCAGGATTGGAAAGTGGGCTATTGAGCTAGCCCCATTCGGAATCTCCTTCACAGCAAGAACAGCTATTAAATCCCAAATCATAGCCGATTTCGTAGCAGAGTGGACTCCATCTACTATTTGGGCCCCGGAAGAACCCTCCGAAGGTTTATGGACAATATTTTCAAACGGAGCTTACCAAGCATCCGGTGTCGGAGCAGGGGCCGTCATCATATCACCATCAGGGCAGAAGGCCATGTATTCTGCGAGGCTCAACTTCAGAACCACTAATAACATCGCCGAGTACGAAGGAATCCTGCTAGGCCTCCGAAAGGCTAAAGTGCTCGGAGCCGCAAGGATAATGATTAAGACAGATTCCCAAGTCGTCGCAGGGCATGTTGATAAAAGCTTTCAAGCAAAGAATCCACATCTAGCACAATACCTTGAAGAAATCCGCAAGGCCGAAGCTGCATTCAGAGGATTTACAGTTCGAAGTATCCCCCGTGCAGAGAATCAACTCGCAGATATTCTTGCAAAGGCTGCAGCAGGGGCGGTGGACCTTCCGGAGGGTGCTTTCTACGAAGAACTAGCGCAGCCAGCAGCTGTTCAGTTCCCCTCTTTGGAGGTACTGTGCATTCCGATTATAGATTGGCGAGCTCCGATTATGAACATGTTGCAAAGTAGCATGGAACCTCTCGAAGGTCCAGAAGCCCGAAGGTTGCAAGCAAGAGCTCGAAATTATAAGCTTATTGATGGAGTATTATACAAAGCTGGAGTGTGTTCACCTCTACTTCGATGCATCCCCCAGCCCGAAGGTCAAGACATACTTCGAGACATCCACGAAGGCTTGTGCGGAAGTCATTTAGCCCCTCGTGTGCTAGCTGGCAAGATGCTTCGGCAAGGGTTTTATTGGCCAATCTGACTAAGTACCAGGACCACACAAAGACATGGTATGACCCGAAGATAAAACTACATGAGCTAAAACCTGGTCATCTAGTGTTGCGAAGTGTAATAGCTCCGGGGAAGCTAGGAAGCAAATGGGAAGGACCATATGTTATCTTACGCTCAGGACGCCCCAGATCGTTTAAATTAGCTAATTTAGAAGGGGAAGAGTTGAAGCATGCATGGCACACAGAGCACCTTAAGCGTTATTACGCTTAGGGGCTCCTTGTAATCACTTGTAAAATTTTCCTTTCTATGAATAAATATAAGGGTCGAATTTTGTTTGCTCTTCGAATATCCCTTACTCCTGATGGACGCAGAGTCAAGCATTTTTCCCAAAGACCCAGGCGGCTGCCCGCGAACCATTGGTTCAGAGGCTCCACCGCCACCCTATGGATTCCAGGCTCTGGCTTGTTAGGATCCGTAGAAGAGTCTAAGGACTTTAAAAAGAAACAGACTTTCGGCCTTCGGGTGCGAAGTATCTGTAAAAGAGCCGAAGGTGGCCACCCTACGGATTCCAGGCTCCAGCTTGTTAGGATCCGTAGAAGAGTCTAAGGACTTTAAAAAGAAACAGACTTTCAACCTCCGGGTGCGAAGTATCTGTAAAAGAGTCGAAGGTGGCCACCCTACGGATTCCAGGCTCCGGCTTGTTAGGATCCGTAGAAGAGTCTAAGGACTTTAAAAAGAAATAGACTTTCGACCTCCAGGTGCGAAGTATCTATAAAAGAGCCGAAGGTGGCCACCCTGCGGATTCCAGGCTCCAGCTTATTAGGATCCGTAGAAGAGTCTAAGGACTTTAAAAAGAAACAGACTTTCGACCTCCGGGTGCGAAGTATCTGTAAAAGAGCTGAAGGTGGCCACCCTACGGATACCAGGCTCCGGCTTGTTAGGATCCGTAGAAGAGTCTAAGGACTTTAAAAAGAAATAGACTTTCGACCTCCGGGTGCGAAGTATCTGTAAAAGAGCCGAAGCTGGCCACCCTGTGGATTCCAGGCTCCGGCTTGTTAACATCCGTAGAAGAGTCTAAGGACTTTAAAAAGAAACAGACTTTCGACCTCCGGGTGCGAAGTATCTGTAAAAGAGCCGAAGGTGGCCACCCTACGGATTCCAGGCTCTGGCTTGTTAGGATCCGTAGAAGAGTCTAAGGACTTTAAAAAGAAACAGACTTTCGGCCTCCGGGTGCGAAGTATCTGTAAAAGAGCCGAAGGTGGCCACCATACGGATTTCAGGCTACGGCTTGTTAGGATCCGTAGAAGAGTCTAAGGACTGTAAAAGGGAGTCGCAAGGTAGTAATACCCAAGTACAAATGATAAGTGTAATTCAAAGCATCCGGTTGTTCGGAGCATCATTGTGCCCGGCGAACCCTTTTCTACAGTAAAGGATCCACCACCCACAAGGGGGGTCGGAGGATAGGAACCACACGACATACTTTCGAAGCATTTCACATTAAATCATTATACTTTTACATCAAGAAAAGTTTTGGTCCAAGCCTAGAAAAAATCGAAGACCCTGTCGGCATCTAGAGCTACCTCTCCGGCTACTCTGCCCTTCGGAGCTCGAAGCTGTTGGCTTGGCCCTCTTCGTTCGAACGCTTCTCTTTTTCTTGGAGGCTCGTAGTTTCTTTTGCTCTTCCTGAAGCTCCGCCCACGTCAAGAGCCTTTTGGAGTCAGCCTCCGCAGGGTTTTCGACCCAGTACTCCGAGTTGGACCAGTCCGTAGGTTCGAAAGACGAGGATACCTTTGCTTTCTCCTCCTCTTTAATATAAGCTAAGACGTCTTGGCAAACTTCAAGGGTTATCTCCCCTCCATCTCCGTGAGGAACAGAGAAGCGAGAGCGGTGGTAAGGCCTTAAGCCCTCAAGGTTTGCCCACTCCTTTCGGAGCTCGTCAGTAATTTCCAGTTGTTCGAGGTCAGGGCTCGAAGGGCATGATAAAACCTAAAAAAGAACAGAACACCCAAGACAAGTTTCTCGTTTATAGCTTTTCCATTAATAAAAAGGGCTTTACAAGACTTCGCATACATAATAACCCTAAAAAGCTAGACCTGCGGGTCGGTTGGCGGAGCAGGAATGACAGGGGCTGGCGAGGCAGGAAGCGGTGGCCTTGTTTGCGCCTGCTTCTGCTGGCGAGCCTTGTCGATCCAAGCTTTGGCTGCGACCTTGTGGTCCGTCTTCCAGGTTGACCGGAAGGCTTCCCAGGCCAAGGCTACATTCGAAGATGGCCGCAGCAAGTCGTCGGAGGCGAAGCATCCAGGGGTCGAACCCCCGACTGAGCCGAGGGGGATCTAAAGAGACTCGAGGTGACGAAGAACCCCGATGCCGGCGCACTGCCTAGAGATTTCTCCGTACCGAATGCCAGAGCTCATCATCAGCGACGAAGCCACTTGGATCCTCTTCAGCTTCCGATCGAGGGACTCGAGGGTCGCAGCAGAGGACGAAGGACACATAGTGCCTAAGTACTCCAAGGTACCCTGAAGGGCCTCCAAGGTACGTTCCGCCATGCTGGAGTTTATCTTCTCCGCTGTTTCCAGCCCTGCAGCAGTCGCAGATACCTCGGCCACCTAGAGCATTAAAGAGCTCTTCTAGGCCATTGCCTGGTTGAGATCCCCCTGGAGCTCCACCAACTGAGCACTCGAAGCAGCAGCCGCTTGGCAGAGCCTTTCAACTTCCGCCCGAAGGACGACGCGCTCGGCTTCGGCCTCTTGGGCAGAGGTGCGAAGTGCGTCACTGTCTTGTTGCGCTATCCGGAGGGCTTCGTCGGACGCTGCCCTAGCCCTCCGTTCCTCTAGGGTTTCTTCCTCCAGCCTGAGGGATCTCTCGTTGGAGTCATTAAGGGCCGTCTGGAGGGTGGTAACCTTCCTTTTGAGTCGATTAACCTCGACCTCATTGGAAGTCGCTGCCGCTCTAGCAAGGACAAATTGCTGCAAAAATAACAAGTAAGTACCAAAGTGTGTATAATCACTGATACGGAGGAGCTATGATGTTCTTTCATACCTGAAGGGCAGCCCTTTCGAGGGATGAGTTGAGTGCCGGAGCCCTAGCCTCGCTTAAGACGGAGACCAAGTCCGAATTGGCGATATCCTGGCTTTTCTCTGCCAGGGGCTCCATGAGCCTTCGGAGGCCCTCCCGATGCTCCAAGAACGGAGCTAGCAGAGGAAGCCAAGATAAGGCTTGAAGGTCATCTGCTGCGGCCTCATCCTCTGAATTGCCAACGGAGGTTGCTGCATGGCCAGGAAGAAGGCTGAGACTAGATATGCTCTTGCCTCTCCCCGGCACGAAAGAAGGCAAGGAAGGCGAAGCAGGAATACCCTGATCATCGGCAGCTACCCCTTCGACGAAAGCCGCTGCAGCAGGGGCAACCTCGACAGTCAGAGCCGCCACTACAGGGGCGACCTCTGACGGGCGCGTTCTCGGCCATCAAGCTCGGAGCATCCGAAGGCACAGGGGGGTCCACTTAAGCAGCAGCCTCCGAAGATGCAGGAGCTTCGAGCGCCACCGGAGCATCGATACCCCTAGAGGTACCTATTTTGTTAACAAAGTTAATAAGCATATTTCCAGAAACAGTTTGCAGGTATTGGTCAAAAAGGGAGCTTCTGGAAGTACCTTCAGGAGCCTCATGGGGTAGGATCGCTGGATCCTCCAGGACCTCGTACATCTGAAGGATGTCGGCGAAGTCATCTCCCGAGGCCCTTTCCTCCGTATTTCCTGCCAGAGCCGCGATTTCCGCCGTAACCACTTCAGGTGTGGATGGGTTGGGAGTGGCGGAGCCTGACTCCACTTGTACGACGACGGGCGCAGGGGGAACCATCGGGGTTACGCCTTCTACCTCCCTAACAGAAGTTCCAGGGGGGACCTCCCCTAGGTCTTCATTGTCATCCAGGAGATAGCTCTCGAAGGCCGCCGCAGTCTGAGCGTCGGAGTCCTCCAGCTCTTCGGAGGCTGAGCTCCGGGCGTCCAGTGACGAAGCCGACGAGGTTAGAGCCAGCTGCCGAGGGGGCTTCACTGTTTTCTTCTTCTTGGACGGTTGCTTGCTGGCTTTCTTGGATGGTTCAGCAGTGACCTTCCTTTTGCGGACAGCAGCTCCGGTCGAGTTAAAATCAGGAAGAAGAGGGGGCTCCGCGCCGAGAGCTTCCCACACTCTATTGGACCGCTCCCAGCTTCCCACAAGCTCTAGCCTCCGTTGCTTTTCAGCCGCCGAAGGGGCTCCGAGAACTCGTTCGGCGGCCCGGGTTATGTCCTCCGGAGCCAACACCAAAGGAGTCGCTGAAAGAAAAAGGTATGATGTCATAAGTATATGTGTTCCCTTCGTCTAATACAACATCGCAGGGAGTGAAGCCTTACCTAGGGTTCGGGGACCTCCCTCCGAGGCCTCTTGAAACACGATTGGCCAGTTAGCTCCGAGGGGAGGGATCCGAAGGGCGATAAACTCTTCGACTAGATCGCGCATACTCATGCAGCGAGCCACTGAAGTGAGCAGCCCTAACCTCGTCGAGAGCAGGCTAGCGTTCGGGGAGATCTCCTGGAGAGGACCTGTGAGGGGGGAGTCCTCTCCGACTTCGGCGTAAAACCACCGAAGTATCCAATTGGTGTACCATCTGTCATTAATGGCCTTTGCAGGGAAATGAAGGGTGTGCTTCCTCCGCAGTTGGAAATTGACGCTGCCGAAAGCTATGGTCACCTTAAAATCCCCAGGCCCGTCCTGTGGCTTCGGCTGACATATGGCCTCATGGGTCGCAGCGAAGACTTCGAAGCGCCCCTCGCATCTCTCTGCCCGGAGTGCCCATTCGAAGATGGCTAGGCGTGCAATGGCGTTGGGAGACAGTTGAGGTAAGGTTATGTGGAACAGGTCTAGTACCTCCGCCAAGAAGTCCACGGCTAGAAGCCCCAGGCCTGCTTCGAAAAACGCTTCGAAGACCACCACCTCCTCGCTTCGTGGCCTTGGAGTTGATTCCGGTCCAGGGACCCGAGTCCTCAGTCCAGCGCCCAGTTTCCCGTCCACGGCCTCTTCGATGGACTCGGCGGTGCTCACGAATTGACCGATGAGGAAGCTTTGGGCGATTTTCTTCTTGGAAGGCGGACGGAGCTCCCGAGGATTCTTGGGCCAAGCGCCGCCCGAAGTCCCTGCCATTGCCGCTGCTGCCGAGGTGGCCCACGCCTGCCTCTGCGCAAGAGTGCTGGCTGCCACTGGAGCGGTGTGGCTAGTTCTCGCCATTCGCTCGGATGCTCAAGAGGTTGAAGGATTGGGGAAAGTAAATCGTGAGTACTGGAAGCGATAAAAAGCCTCGGTTAATCCTTGTCTTTCTCTGTTATAACCGCTCGTCGGGTGCTACTCTTCGATTGCTTTCACACTGCAGGTTCAGCTTCTATCGTTGGCAAGTGGGTCCAGTAAACGGAATAGTGAGCAGCCGCCGTAAAAATCGATCGTTACCTTTTACAGTGTGTAACGGTTACTTGTGCCGTAACGGCTATAATCAAACGGCTCTTCACGACGTTTGCGCTCCAAAACGGTTCTCTTCCCAGTACGTGTTCCCATCGCGTAAGGAACCCGAGGGGGGAGGTTCGAACACTTTGGATTCGATGTCCTCTACGAGCTTTAGCATGTTCGAATTCCCTTTAAGTCTTAAAAAATAGAAATGTTCCTTCCGTATACTGCCTTCTTTCTAAACAGGTTAACTACAGAGAGGCGTATTCGAGGGGCTACTGTTGGGGGAAATTACTCCATTTTCAGGGCTTAAAGATTAATACTTCAAAGGCTAAGAAAGGCTCCGAAGCGGGTGAGCCGTCGTTCGGAGGTAGAGGCGTCAAGCCGAAGGGTGCAGTGATACGAAGCCTCGATGAACCCTCCGAATGGGGGATAAAGGCCCCGAAGCTGAAGGACAAGATTGATGAGATGTTTGGCTTATCCATCTGCCTTGTAGTTTTTTACCTTTTATAACCTTGTTCCTGGCACCGAATAGTTTCCACTATGTCGGTTGTAATCTAGGGGTAATTAGGTCTTTCCCTTATGCATTTTTCCTATAAATACCCCCCTCCATACCCTGTAAAAGGGACCCCCGGGAACAAGTTATTCAATACACACATTCAGACTACTCGAGCTATTATCCAACTCAGAGGTTCGAGGCAGTCCTAAAGCACAAGCTCTTTGTTTGTTCGTTCTTGATCTCAGAGAACCTGTTGGTGTATCTTTTGCGCCAACACATACTTTTTCAAGTGACATGTTTCTTTTTGCTCTTTCTAGAGCTTTCATGGTCACTTGTGTGCTGAACTTTTTTTAATCTTCTTTTCATCTTGGATTGTCAATGCACTCATCAAGGGGGAGATTAAGGAACCAAGTGATGGTCTTCACTGTGGTTCAAAGTTATGATGAGTGATTGACGGAGTTTGCTATGATGTTCATGTATGGATGCTTGGAAGTGTGTGTGTGTATGTGTGTGTGCTTGTCTCGTGTGTGCAGGGTTGATATACTCATCAACTGTCGATAACAAGGGATCAGGGTTAGACAGGGAGTCGAATGCCAGATGGTCAAGGATGTCAGTCGAAGTTGAGAGTGACCTCAGATGTACGCATGGAGACCAAGCAGGACAAGGGATAATGGTCGATCGAGATGAGGTGTCGTTCGAGTCAGCGAAAGGGAAGCCGGTACAAGTGATAAGGCGGCTCGAGGAATCGAGAGTGGGAGAGACTTGCTGGTAGTCGAGTTCGCGGAGTCACGATGATCGTCGAAGATCTGGGAGGCTTTATCGGTTTTTGCTGAAAACCGTCTCATATCTAAATATTTTTAAATTCCAATAATTAGGAGTTTATTTTCGTTTAGTAATTTAGATTAAGTGTAAACTTTTAGTATTTTCGGAATTTTCAAAATTCTGAAAATATATTAAAAGTATAGGGTCAAAGTTGTAATAAATTAGAGTCAAATGTGGGTATTTTTCAGAATATGTTATTCTGAAAATATTCCATGGTCCTTTAAGAAAACTGAAAAAAAAAACTCAAGGGATTCTTTGTAAATTTCCCCTCTAAGGTGTGCCTATTTAAAGGCCTCCATACCCTAGGGTTTGGGCTGCCCACTTTATTAAAACTCCACTTTTAGCTGTCTTTTGGTGGCTGTGAATTGCATCGAGGTTTTTTCTCTAATGTTTTTGCTGTTGTTCACTTTTTGCGTGTACTCTACTAATTGATTCTAAGCACTTCAGCATTTGTTGCCAGATCGACTACAGTGTATCCAGTGCTTGCATGTTATTTTGCCACTGCACTTGTTCTTCTATTGATCTGGAAATGATTTCTCTCTGATTTCTTGAAGAAGCAGTTTGCCCAGTTTGTTAAACTATTTGGCTGTAATTGCTTTTTGTGGCTGTACATCTTGGGGGATTTTAAAACCAGAAATTTTATTGACAACAGTTTAAGTGGTTATTTCCACCGAGTTCTTTTCTCCAGTTTCACCTTCGTTTCCTAGCAAGAACTCGGTTGCTGTCTTTTTCACAGTGGAAGCCATCTGGGCCATAGCTGGGAGAAATGCTCCGCCGCCAGCCAGCACAGTCTGTGCCATCACCGAGCATGCAGCCAGAGCTCCACCGTCGATCGAGGCCGTAGGTGTGTAAAGTGCTAGTTTATTTGAGGAACTCATTTTGCTGGTT
Organism: Zizania palustris; assembly: GCA_019279435.1. Taxonomy (NCBI): domain Eukaryota; kingdom Viridiplantae; phylum Streptophyta; class Magnoliopsida; order Poales; family Poaceae; genus Zizania; species Zizania palustris. The sequence continues at coordinate 94,135,391 of JAAALK010000082.1, read as the reverse complement.
TTCTCTCTGGATTTTTCAGTGTATCTTTGCTGGAACTGCACCTCTACTTCTGTTCATCGATTTTTGCCACGTGAAAGTTAATTACCAGCTATAGTATTACTTGTGTTCTGTTTTTTCGCCATTGGAAAGTATTACCTGGCTGAGTACCTGTGTATTATTGCTGCTAATCATTCTCAGATTTTAACATTGTTCCTCATTGCGTAATGAAGTCCAAGCACTAGTAGTACTTCACTTGAATCCAAGTTTATGCGATGCTAGAGTTATCTTTGCCAAGTGATGGTTTGTCGAAAGAAATTTGTTCTGTTTCTTCCTCTTCTCTGATTACTGTAATTGTTTTCCTTTCATAGAATCTATGCTGATGTTTCTATTCATGATATTTTCCCTGATACACTATTCTTAGTCATCTGCGATACTGATGTGTCATGGCTGAAGTTTTCTCAAGAAACTGAAATTCATCTGCATATTCTATTGGAAGGAATTCACTGTGTTTTGATTTTACCAAGTTTTGTTCTGAAATTTTCCTGTTCATTATCCATTGCCGAAAGTTACTGTGCTGATCTCTGTTCTTGTAGTTTGAATTCCTTATTCTATGATTCGGTGTGTTTTCTGGAAAGATTCATTCTGTTTTAGTGCCATAGCTGCAGAGCATCTCCAGTTCACCAGCTAACATTGTTGCACGTCATTTTTCAGTCGTGCACTGAATATTACTCACTACAGTATTGCCGAACAGTGCAAGCACGCAGGTGCAACGCTTCTGAGATTGTTTTGACTCATCTGGTCATTGCTGCTCATGAGATATAATTCTACTTATCTTCTGTTTGTGTTGTACTCTGATCTTGACTGAAGTTTCAACAGTAGAAGCTTACCTATTTTGATACAGTGGAATCTGGCAAAAGTATAAAATCAGTTTTTAGAGATCGACTGAATTAATTAGTGTTTCAAAGTCCAATTGAAAGAATAGTCGATACTTTATCAATTGATTCAAGTGAATCATTCATCTGAAATTTTCAGTCGAACATCGAGTTAAATTTGCAATTCTTAGAGGTGCGTTGGGTGATTTGAAAAGGCCATCTATTTTGAGTAAAAATTTGTCGAGGCGCCTATTCAACACCCCCTCTAGTCGCCTTTCCGATCCCACACTTTGTTAGCATGTATGAGGGACGTTTTGTTCAAGTGTCTGTGAAGCCGACTGGTGTAGCATGGCTATCTCTAAACTAGTGGTCATGTCTAGTAAGAGTAATCTTGATTGGCTAAAGTCTCGTGTAGAGCAGTATCGGTCTTCTAAAGACGGTATTGCCGAAGTCATTGAAGATTTTTGTGAAGTAGAAAAGTTAGGTCAAGGTTTTCCGTCGGCCGATCCTCTAGAAGAAGTCGATATAGGTGATGGTAGTAATCCAATGACGACTTTTGTAAACAAAAATTTGCAGGCTGATGAAAAGGCCGAAGTAATAAAGTTGCTTTGGTCGTATGTCGATTGTTTCGCATGGGAGTATAGTGAGATGCCCGGACTAAGCTGTGAGCTTGTGGAGCATCGGTTACCTATTAAACCCGGGTTTAGGCCTTATAAACAGCCCCCTCGTCGCTTTAATTCAGCCGTGTATGACCGAGTTAAAGAAGAGATAGAATGATTGCTCAAGGTTGAGTTTATTAGGCCATGCAGGTATGCTGAATGGGTCGCTAACATTGTGCCTGTAGAGAAGAAAGGAAGTGACATGATTCACGTGTGTATTGATTTCAGGGACTTGAACAAGGCCACTCCGAAGGACGAGTATCCCATGCCAATAGCCGACATGTTGATCAATGATGCTTTAGGACATAAGGTACTAAGTTTTCTTGATGGCAACGCTGGTTATAATCAAATCTTTATGGCCGAAGAGGACGTCTACAAGATAGCCTTTCGATGCCCTGGTTTTGTCGGCTTGTTTGAGTGGGTTGTTATGACTTTCGATTTAAAGAATGCTGACGCTACATATCAACGTGGTATTAACTTGATCTTTCATGACTTTCTAGGAGTTGTGCTAGAGGTCTACATAGATGATGTTGTAGTTAAATCGGATGCTATGGGAAACCATTTGGCCGATTTGAGACTTGCTTTTGATAGGTTGCATCAGTATGGCTTAAAATGAATCCACTCAAGTGTGCTTTTGGCATGTCGGCAGGCAAGTTCTTAGGATTCATGATTCATGAAAGAGGTATTGAGATTAATCATAAGAGGCTTGAGAAGATTAAGAACTTTGAAGCGCCGACATGCAAGAGAGATGTGCAAAAGTTGCTAGGCAATGTTAATTATTTGTGTCGCTTTATATCTAACTTGTCTGACAAGATTGATGCTTTTGTCTCCGTACTTCGGCTAAAGAACAAAGCCGAATTCACTTGGGGGGAAAGTCAGCAACGCACTTTTGAGAAGATTAAAGAGTGCTTGTCATCACCGCATGTGGTAAGAGCACCAAAAGTCGGGATTTCGTTTCGGCTATATGTTGCTGCAGAAGATAGCGTGATAGGAGTTGTGCTAACTCAGGAAGTGGAGGGAAAAGAGTACATCATCATATTCATGAGTCGCCGCCTATTGGATGTCAAGACAAAGTACGTGTTCTTAGAACGTTTGTGTTTATCACTTTATTATGCATGTACCAAACTTTGATACTATCTTCTATCTGGCACATGTATTGTTACTTGTCAAACTGATGTTATCAAGTACATGCTGCAAAAACCGATTCTAAGTGGGAAAATCAAAAAGTGGGATTATGCTTTGATTGAGTATGACTTGGCTTATGAACCTCTAAATCTAGGAAAGGCCATGTCATCGCAAATTTTATAGTTGATCATCATATAGATGTCAATTGGAGTAGTGATACTGCTTTGATTGAGGTAATACCATGGAAACTTTACTTTGATGGTTCGGCTTGCAAGAATGGCCAAGGTGTTGGAGTTGTGCTCATATCACCTAGTGGTATGAGTTTCGAGACAACGACCCGGTTAGAGTTTCCTTGTACTAATAATCAAGCCGAATATAAAGCTTTGTTGTTAGGACTTGAATTACTAAGCTCTATGGGTATTAAATATGTTCATGCATATGGTGATTCACTATTAGTAATTCAACAAGTAGCTAAGGATGATTAATGTTTTAATGGTTTGCTAAATAGATACTTGGATAAATGTCTAGACATAATTGCCACTCTTGATGATTTTGAGATTTCACATGTGTCTAGAGAAGCCAATTCAATAGCAAATGACTTGCCTCAATAAGCACCTGGTTACCAAATTAAAAGAGGTAAATTTTTTGCACAAGAAAAATCGATGCTTGACTTTATTTCAGTACCCGAGTCAGAACACATCGGTCTGACTGCTTGACATGGCCGGTCCGACCACAGTTGTCTGGTCGATCTGATCGGCCATGCTAGGCCGGTCTGACCATCCCTCTATGGCCGGTCTAACCACCCCCTGTTAGGAGGTTTTAGAGCACGGGGGCAGGTTAAAAATTATGATTTGAACGCCAATTCAAATGAGGATTTGGCGAGTACTTTAGGAAATCACGAGGATGATTGGAGAACTCCAATTATTGAATATTTGAGGGATCCTTGTAAGTGGGTTGATCGGAAAGTTTAGCAGTAAGCATTTAAATTTGTATCACTCGACGATGAGTTGTATCGCCGAACCATTGATGGAGTACTTTTGAGATATTTGAATGTCGATCAGTCTAGACTTGTTGTGGGTGTAATACATGAAGGTCTTTGTGGTACTCATCAGTCAGCCCAGAAAATGAGTTGGATGCTCAAAAGAATGGGTTTTATTGGCCGACTATGACTGAGGATTGTCTTAAGTATTATAAAGGATGTGAAGCTTATCAAAAGTTTGGTAATATTCAGCTTGCTCCCGCATCTTTACTTAACCCTATTATCAAACCATGGTCGTTCCAAGGTTGGGCCTTGGATTTCATCGGCCAAATTTATCCTTCTTCTTCAAAAGGGCATCGATTCATGTTGATGGCTACGGATTACTTCACCAAGTGGACCGAGGTCGTGCCTCTCAAGAACATGACGCAGAATGAGGTAATTGATTTCATTTTGAAGCACATTATACATAGATTCGGTATTCCCCAAACTCTTACTACAGATCAGGGTGTTTCATTTGTTTCTAAAGAAGTATTAGATTTTGTCGAATCTTATGGTATAAAGTTGGTAAACTCTTCACCATACTATGCTCAGGCCTATGGTCAGGCCGAGTCTAGTAATAAAACTGTGATTAAGCTCATTGAGAAAAATATTGAAGAGTTCCCTAAAAGGTGGCATGAAGTGCTTTATGAGGCATTATGGGCATGTAGAGTTGCAAAACATGGTGCCACTAAAGTAAGTCCATATGAGTTAGTATATGGAAAAGAAGTTGTTTTATCCGTAGAGGTGAATATTGGTTCTTTAAGGTTACTTAAGCAAGATGGTTTATCGGTCGATGAGTATGAAACTCTTTTGAAGGATAATTTGGAAGAGGTGACCAATAAGATGTTACCCCTAGAGGCAATAGAAAGAGACAAAAGAATAGTGGCTAGAGCTTATAACAAGAATGTGAGAGTGAAATCGTTTCAAGTTGATGACTTGGTTTGGAAGACGATTTTGCCTTTAGGCACTAAGAGCCCAAAATTTGGTAAATGGTCGCCTAGTTGGGAAGGTCCTTTTAGAGTTGTTGAAATTGCTCCAAGTAATGCATATGTGCTTGAGTCTCTTCAAGGAGAGCGATTTCATAGAGCTTTGAATGGTAGGTATTTGAAAAAGTACTTCCCAAGTGTGTGACAAAATGCTTGAAGTGTCGAAAGGCCGATATAAAGCATATCACCCTTTGCTCGTTGTGCTTTTGGCTCACTAAAGTTTGCCAAAACACAGGGGGCATGTGTTGATGGAAAAAATGGTATTAATGGTCAAAATTATCAAAATATCACTTTTTGGTAGTTTTACCGAAAATATGTCGAGACCTGGCACTGGCCAGCCCAACTGGCCCAATCTGTATCCGATTTAGATTAGCTAATTTCTGATCTTTTATCTCTAATTAATTATTGACGACTTGGAACATGTGTCCAACTCAAAATAGAGCACAGGCACTCATGACCAACCTCTATAAATAGAGGCAAGGTCGATTCAAGGAGACCCCAAAAAAACCCTAATAGATCCAATCTATTATCTACCTCATCTTCTTCACCAAGAATGTTGGTTGCAATCCATCCATAGGAAGACGTTCACCGGAGCCCGGAGACCTTCTTCCAGGAGTCGTCGGTCCGACCGAAGGTCACTCCTCGGCCCGACCGGCCTATGCCGCATCGTCATCTATCATGCCGGCACGCAACGGTCCAACCGGCGGCACGAAGCCGGTCTGACCGGGCTTCGCAGGAAGCTTCGATAGTGCCTCGCACCGGTGCCAAAGCCCCCTTCTAGTTCATCACACCCATCGGTCTGACCAGAGGCTTCGTCGATCTGACCAGGCCCCCTTCGCACCGAAGGACTACTTCACGCCGAAGCCCATGTGCTAAAGACCACTTCGCAGTGAGCCTCGAACCCCTTCGCATCCGAGCGCTAAAGATCACCCTTCGGCGAGACCCCGCATCGCTAGTCAGACCGGTCGTGTGCCCTCAGTCCAACCGGGCTACCTTGGCCGGTCCGACTACTTGTGAGGTTTCGGTCCAACTGGTCCTGTTCTGTCTGGTTCGGTTTAATTATTTTTATTTACTTTTTCCACACATCGGTTAATTGAATAATTTTAGATTACTATTATTTGATTGCTTGACGAATCCGTTATTTCCTTACCAATGTTTAAGGATCGTCGGAACGTGACGTCGGCATTGTGTTACGCGACGTCGGCGTTCACAATTTTATCGTCTTTGCCATGGTCATCGGCTCGCCAGCCAATTGGCTATGCTACTAACGTTTATATTTTTCGATCCCTTATCAGTTGCAGGATCAAATTGATTGGCACGCCTTGAACCCCTTTTCTAAGAATGTAGGACCTGTACTGGAGTTAAGCAGATCTCCTAGGCCACGCATGTGTCAATGTGTGCCCAAAAAACACGCCAACACCTTGGTGTCCCATAATAATATTATGGGCATTCTTGTTCTCATCTTGTTTTCAAATATTAGAGGACAAACAAGCAGGTATGAGACAACTTACATTAAGTGACTTATTTGAGTGCTTCTCACAAGCCCTCTGGTCAACTAGTTCATCATGATGGGATTCCTCTAGAACATTTTCCTTTTCCTTTCGATTGAGAACACTTCTCAAGTTTCTATACCAGTCTATAAAAATTGTTCCATAAAGAATAGATCGCAAAATAAAGACTAAAGTGTTCTTAATAGTTGGTGCCATGATCTACAAATTATATGCAAGGTTCAGCACTATGCTATGTTTATATTTTATCCAATAAAAGATGTTCCACTATTTAAAAATAGTCACTTTCCCTCTAATGAATAATAGTGGCACAAGATCCATATTAATTCTAACTCCTAGTGAGCTTTAGCATCACCGCTAGAAGCTAGGTGACATAGGTAAGCAACACTTTGCTAATCACATCGTATGTGACTCTTGTCGTTAGAGAAGCATCCAATGTTCAACACCCAACTCTATGCTCCAAGACCCAAAACCGTTTCAATAGCCTCGATAAGAAAACTAATACTATGCATGTAGAAGTCCGATTTCCACCTCAATTGGTCAAGATAAAAGATAGCACCCTGCTTTGGCAGACCCACTATCGATGATTGAAATCCTTGGTGGGTGCAGCTATTGGAAAGAGCATCAATACTTAATATTCTAAGGGAAAACTATTCTAGCAAGGTTACGTCCTAGCACTCATGAAACATGTAGGAATAGTATGATAGGAATATAAGTAAGCACCACAAACAACACATTGAATGTGACATAGTATGGCCTCTTCACATGGTGATATCCATCTCCATGGCTCCTGTCAGTGAGTGTGTGCTTCTGACCTCCATGAACTGTACTAGCCTATCACTATAGAACCTATACTATTTACATGAGCCGAAGCATCAATACTCGACACGCAGGTCGCAAATGTACACCAGCCTTAGTTGTAAATAATCATGACATGCATGCCATATTTAATTTACATTCATTGCATGCATCTCATACATCACATTTATTAAGGCCATACCATTCACAACATTCTCTACAAAACAAAGTTAGGCGAAGAATCTACAAGTGATCGATATCTAGATCTAAAAATATCATCTCAATAGGGTCAAAATTTCCTATATTGCATGGATCGGAACTTCCAAACCGTTGGAACATACAACAGCAATTTGCTCTCTGTATCGAATAAAAACCCGACATTGGAACTTCCAATCCAATACCAGATAATCCGATCAGTCGGAACTTCTGATCCAATATCGGAACGTCCGACAACAAAATTGTTCTCTATATTGAATTGTATTCAATATCGGAACTTCCGATCAAGTATTAGAACTTCCGATCCGAGAAACATCAGAACTTCTAATTTTCTGCGTATAAAAAATAGATCTAATCTGTTTTCCACCATGTGTCGGGATCCAGACCGAACACTACGCATGTAGGCTCTAATACCATTGTCGGGGAATGGGGAAGCTACGATAGACGGCAAATTCAAAAATTTTACCCCAAAGCCCAAGAGCCATGTGCGTGAGGGATCACGAATCGGTACCTTCTAGCACGAGACATGCTAGGTGTAGTGGAAGAAGATATTGGGGAAGTGTGTCCTCGTTTATCCTCGCCTCGTTCTGCCCGTTCCCCGGTGATCCAATTAATGAAGACAACAGTGTCCACATGAAGAAGACAATGAGTGTCGCTATTCGAGCAATGCCTCCACGGAGTCTACACGTACAGGGATGAGATTATTCCCACACCGGCGTGCTAGCACCGCTCATAAGAACCAAGATATATCTCAATCTAAACTCTTGAGATCAAGAAAGAGAGAGGAGGAGTTCTTGGTGGCTAGGGTTTAGATCTGATCTAAACAATGAATAACTTCATTGCCATAACCTCCTCCTCCTCTCTTTATATAGAGGTGAGAGTCATGGGCCCAATCTACATTGGTGCCTAACAGATCCAATCTTTTTGTCCACATCAGAACTTCTGATCCCCAGATCGTAACTTCCGATTGGGACTCTCAATTTATAAATTTAGGAACCATCAGAACTTCTGATACCCCTATGAGAACTTATGATCAGTGCAATTTCTCACGATATGCATCAGAACTTCCGGTTTCAACTATGTATCTCTAAAATAGAAATTATCGAAACTTATGATACCATATCAGAACTTCCGATTTGAGCTCTCTGTTTTATAAACAATAAATTATCAGTTCTGCAACCACTTGCATGTCTTGTTGTGGTTCAGTAGGATCTGGAACACTTTTTCCAGCGGCTCTTAAACTTCTTCCAGATGCACCGTTCTCCAACTAACCTTTTGTGAGAGAAACTCTTTCTCAAGAAACACACCATTCTGAGCGACAAACACTTTTCCCTCTTATCTATTATAGAAATAGTACCATTTAGTTTCCCTAGGATATCCCACAAAGAAGCACTTGTTAGATTTCAGAGTAATCTTGTCAGACGTCAAACGCTTGACATATGCCTCACAACCCCAACTCTTTAGAAAATACAAACTAGGATGCCTCCCAGACCACATCTAATATGGCGTCTTCTCTACTAACTTAGATGGAACTCTATTCAACGTGAAAGCAACAGTTTCTAGAGTGAGTCCCTAAAAAGATAATGGAAGATCAGCATGACTCATCATCGACCGGACCATGTCCAACAAAGTACGCTTCCTCCGCTCGGACACCCCATTCCACTGAGGCATGTGTTGGCGTAAAAGATTACGCTAACAGGTTCTCTGAGATCAAGAACAGACAAACAGTGAGTTCATGTTTAAGAACTATATCAAGCCTCCGAATTGGATAATAGCTTAAGTAGTCCGAATATGTGTATTGAATAGCTGAGTATTCAATGCCTATTACAGGGTAAGGAGGGGGTATTTATAGGCAAAAAAGTCTAAGGAAAAGACCTATTTACCCCTCAATTACAACCGACATAGTGGAAACTATTCGGTACCCTGAACAGGGTTAAAATGGTAAAATCTACCCCAAGCAAGTAGATAAGTCAAACATCTTATCAACCCTGCCGTTTGATTCTGAAGCCTCATATCCTATGGAGGGTCCTTTCGGACCGTAGATCGAAGCACCCTTCGGCGTAACGACTCCTCCACCTTCGTGCATGAGCCCATCAGCTCCGAAGCTGATAAGTCCTTTTGAACTGTTAATCTCTATGTCCTGAAAGTGAAGCATTTTCCCCCAACAACATGCTAGATGGAGTCAGCTATGGAATAATTCCACATTGCTTTTGATGATCACTAAACTCATGACTCAAATATTCAACTCCACAATCAAATCGTAGAAATTTAATTGTCTTGTCTATATGATTTTGTACCTCATTTTGGAACTCCTCGAACTTTTCGAATGACTCTCACTTATGCCTCATTAAGTAGACATAACCATATCTACTCGAGGCGTCGGTAAAAGTGATAAAGTACTGAAAACTACCTCTAGCGGTATGACTCATTGGTCCACATACATCAGCATAGACTATGGCCAACAACTCATTCGCCCTCTCACTTTAACCAGTGAAAGTCGTCTTTGTCATTTTGCAAAGTAGACAAGACTCACATGTGTCATAAGATTCAAAATCAAATGACTCGAAAAGTCCATCTCTATGAAGCTTCTGCATGCGCTTCTCATTTATATGACCCAAATGACAATCCTAGACGTAGATATGATTCAAATCATTAAGGTGTTGTTTCTTTGTACTAATGTTATAGACGTGTGCATCTTCAAGACTTAGAATTTATAATCCATTCACCAATGGACAAACACCATAGAGCATACCATTCAAAAATATTGAACAACACTTTTTCTTTATTATGAATTCACATGAGGAGCAACTAGTCCGTTCATATGAAAATTCATGATAAATGGCTCAAACCTCAAGGGAAGCAACTAGAGAATCATGTCTATAGCTAAGTAAGATCTAGTGGAGAACCTAATCTCTCCAAGGTCTCAATGTAACCAATTATCCTGATCACATGAGAACTCATTGGGCTCCCTTCTGCCAACTTGCTTCCAAACAAGGACTTAGATACATAGTACCTCTCAGTCCGTGCCTAGTTCTGAAAACATGCCCTTGAGGCCTATGATCATATCATAAGCATCTCTTTTCTCATATTATTTCTAAAATTCAAAGGACATGCAAGCAAGCATCAGACAGCTGACACCCACAGAATCACTAGCATGCTTCTCATAAGCATGCTTATCTGTTGTAGAGGCATCTTCCCCTGGTTCATTAGGATGAGGTTCCTCTAGAACATAATCTTTTTTCTCCTGCTTCAGAATAATTCTCAAGTTTTTGTGCCAATCCATAAAATTTGTTCTAAACAATTTCTCTCGTTCAATAATAGATTGAAAATTAAAAAACTGAAGTGCTCTTAACAGTAGTCGGTGCCATGATATACAAAATTAAATGCAAGGATCAACACTATGCTATGTTTATCTTCTATCCAATAAAAGTTGTATCACTATTAAAAACAATCACTTTCCCTTCAATGACTAATAGCGTGACAAGATCCATATTCAACTAACTCCTAGTTTGTTAATCATCATATGTGACTCTTGTTTGTTTGAGTGGCATCCAATACATGATGTCCAACTCTATGCCCCAAGGCCCAAAACCATTTTGATAGGCTCGTTAAGCAAACCAATACTATGTGTGCGAAAGTCTGGCTTCCACCCTAACTAGCCAAGAGAAAAGATAGCACCCTTCTTTGGTAGACCCACTATCGATGATCGAGATCCTTGGTAGATGTAGCTATTGGAAAGAGCATCGATACTTAATTTTACGAGGGAAAACTATTCTAGCAAGGCGACGTTCCCTAGCACGCACGAAACATGCAAGAATAGTATGACAAGAACATAAGTAAGCACCACAAGAAACACATTGATTGTGACATAGTATGGCCCCTTCACATGGTGACCTCCATCTCCATGGCTCCCGTCATTGAGTGTGTGCTTCCAGCCTCCATGAACCCGTATGAGCCTATTAAAATAGAATATATACTAGTTATATGAACTAAAGCATCATAAATCAACACGCAGGTCGTATGAATGTATACCAGCCTTGGGCTGTAAATAATCATGATACGCAAGCCATATTTAATTTACATTCAATGCATATCATACATCACAACAAGGCCATACCAGTCATAACATTCTCTGCAAAACAAAGTTAGGCAAAGAATCTACAAGTGATCGATACCTGGATCTGAAAACATCAGCTCAACAGGCTCGAAAATTCCAGTTTTGTTTGGTTCGGAACTTCCGATCTAGCATCGGAACTTCCGATCCGCCGGAACTTCCGGTAGCAAATTGCTCTTTGTATCGTATTTCTAATCCAACATTGGAACTTCGGATCCAATATCGAAACTTTTGATAGAAAAATTGTTTTTTGTATTGAATTTATGATCCAATATTTGGAACTTCCGATCTGTCGGAACTTCCAATAAAAAATTGCTCTTTGTATCGAATTTTATATCACACATCGGAATCTTTCGATCTGTCGGAACTTTCGATCCAGTATCGGAACTTTCGACAGCAAAATATCTCTCTATATAAAATTATATCAGACATCGGAACTTCTGATCAGTATTGGAACTTTGAATCCAATGAAAACTTCCGATCAATATCGGAACTTCCGAAATCCGACGAATAGAAAATAGATCTAATATAATTTTTGCCACGTATATCCATACGTGATCGATCCAAATAGAACACTACACACATAGGCTCTGATACCACTGTCGCGACATGGGGAAGTTATGCTAGCTAGCAATTTCAAAAAATTTGTGTTGATAGCAAAAAATGGCATTAATGGCTAGATTATCAAAATATCAATTTTTGGTGATTTTGGCCGAAAATACACATGTCCAGGGTCTGTCCGAAGCCCTACAGGGCCGAAGCCCGTCAAGCTATGGGCTTCGAAAGCCTCCAGCCAGCCCATGGGCTTCGGCCAGAAAGCCTTCGGAGGCCCACGCTGCCGAAGCTTCGGAAGCCCACGCGGTTGAAGCTTTGGCCCGAGGAGCAAGCCTCAACGGGCCTGGCCGAAGCCCACGCTACCGAAGCTTCGGCCCGAGGAGCAAGCCCTGACGGGCCTGGCCAAAGCCCATGCTTAGGCCCATCCCTAAGTATCCGTGCACTTTTGGATCACCGGACTGACCCAAGTGCGGGGGCACGTTTCCGTGTCAACAATTTGCCCCCAAACCCTACAACCACATGCGTGAGGGATCATGAATCGTTACCTTCTAACACGAGATGTGCTAGTGTAGCGAAAGAAAATGTTGGAGAAGCGTGTCCTCGCTTATCCTCGTCTCACTCCGCCCATTCATCGGCGATCCAATGGGCGAAGACCGGCGGTGTCCACGTTAAGAAGCCCACAAGCACCGCTATTCGAGCAGTGCCTCTACTGAGTCCACACCTACAGGGATGAGATTGATCTGACGTTGGTGTGCTAGCACAACTCATGAAATCTTAGGGAGAAATCACAATATCAACTATTGAGATCAAGAAATGGAGAGGAAATGTTCTTAGTAGCTAGGGTTTAGATCTAATCTAAAATGCAATTGATCTGATGTCCATGACCTCATCCTCCTCACTTTATATAGGGCTAGGACCCTGGGCCCAAATCCAATATAAAAGGCCCAATAGATCCAATTTGTTCGCTCGCCTTAGAATTTCCGATCCTGGATTGGAACTTCCAATCTAGACTGACTCTCTATTTTAGTTCTGGAAATTATTGGAACTTCTGGTACACTATCGGAACTTCCGATGCATCGATACTTCCGATGATACAAGAACATCAAAACTTCCGATCCACCATCGGAACTTCTGACTTGTTCAGAAAACAGAAAAATCGTCCCAGATTAAGATGTGTCAGAACTTTCGATACCTTATCGGAACTTCCGACATGTGTAATATAATTGGAACTTTTGATTCCAAATCGAAACTTCCGATCTGTCCAGAATTGTCTTGGGCACAACATGGTTGGTCATGGCCTTAGTCTGAAGAAAATAGAAGCCCTCCTTCAGAAGCCCTGCCTAGGAAAACCAAAACCAAAAAGTTCAAAACCTAAGTGAGAGGATGATCTATCTTCATTTTGCCCTTAAAACAATAGATATTTGGTAGAAATGTGGTCATCTTGCCTACAAGTATAGCATAATGTAGGGTTCTAGCACTACGCTTAATGATGTCCAGACAATCCATAGTTGTAGCATATTAAATTCTCATCTTGAACCTCCCTAGATCCTTTCTGATCACGAGATTGGGCTGTGGAACCAAAACCATTGCCTCTATGGACCTCCAAAGGACGCTCATCTCTCCAATGGAAATCCCCCATTCGTCCATCCCAATCTAACCTGTTTCAAGCATGGAGGTTACCATCATGGAAATCTCGATCATCACCTCGGAGCAGAGTGCTAGAAGAGTCAACTTCACCAAAACGCCGCACCTCATTAGCGCACGCTTGGAACCCTAACCCTAATGAATTAGTGGAGAGCGCCACTCCTTTACGGAACTAGAGCTAGGAGGACTTACCATAGGACCACAAATGGATAAATAAATCCTTGATTGAGGAACCGAAGGCATGTGTACGACCGATCCAAAAACACTATAGCATCTCCACCGCTCATCCATAGCTAGGGCCACAACAATAGAGAGTGCTCCCGCTGACTAGTAGGGCTAGAAACATGGCCCAACAAGAGAGAAGAGTCCCCTATTCACCAGCGAGACCACATAATTCAACTTGATCTCTCAAAAATCATCTTCCACCTTGGGGATCTCCAGTGAAATCACCTAGAAATCAAAGCACCAAGACCACCAAGGCTAGCCTATCCTGTCACATCGAGAGTTTAATGCCAATAGTGTATTTGTGATGATCTAAGTTATAACACCTATCAAGCACTTCGGTTTGTCGTCTAGTTTCCCCTTCTTCCCGCTACCGCCGTCATGGATGTGGACTCGATTTCCCTGCTCTCATGCATGCCTGATTGTGTTCTTCTTTCGTCCAAAATTATAGGAGAATCTGCATCCCACACACTAGTCTTGTGGTAGAGTTGCCAAAAAATAAATTATATCATAATCCAATATATTAGTCAGGTCCTTGGTCAAGGGTCTATGAGGTGGTCAGTGGTCCAAGATCAGCTATCTGTGGTCAAGGAGTCCTCAGTCCTCGATAATTGGTTAAGGGTCATCGATTAAGGGTTCTTGGTTAGTAGTCCTCAATCAAGGGTCTATGGTTAAGGGTTCTCAATTAAGGGTTAGGGGTTCTCAATCAAGGATCCGTGGTCAAGGAGTCCTTGATCAGGGTCCGAGGTTAGGAGTTCTCGGTTAGCAGTATGTGGCCAGGGTCCTCGATTAGTAGTGTATGATCAATGGTTTTCAGTCGAGAAATCTTCGATCTAACGTCTATAGTCAAGAGTTGTTAATTAAAAATCTTAGGGTCTGTTTGGAAATTTTAAATCCCGACCTATTCCCTGAGAATCCAGGATTTGTGTTGGAACAATTGCGTTAGTTCCAGCAGGTTTTTCTGTGGAGGAGTGTGATGTGGAGAATGAACCTCGAAGGGTTCTAACAGAGGGAGAAAAATGTTTATACTGGTTCGGGCCTCTCCTAGGAGATAATAGCCCTACGTCTAGTTGTGGTGGATTTGGCATGGTATGCCCTAGTATGGAGCAGTAATTCCAGGGTCCCTTGGCCCCCTGGAACGTGTGTCCTGTTACAAGGGCTTGGCCCTGCTTTTATAGGCACGCAGGCCTTAAGGAAAAGACCAAAATGCCCTCTACAAGCCCTTAGGCTCATAGGGGTGGACAGGGAAAGAGAGCTAGCTATTGTACAAAGGTACTTTACAGCTTTACAGCTTTACATGCGTGTCAGGCAACGCCAGGCTTTGATCAGCTAAACGACATACCAGGGGCGGAGGGCCCCCCGGTATGGCCTATACTTAGATATTTCTTGAGCTTCGAAGTAGGGGCCGGAGCCTTTTTGACAGAGGTTGTGAAGAGGGCTTCGAAGTGCACCCCGAAGGGGGCTTCGAAGCATGCTCCGAGCAAGGCTCTGAACAAGACTCCGAACTGGGGTCTCGGAGCCTTGACCTCGAACTGGCCTCCGAATTGGGGGGCCTCCGAACCGGGCCCGCCGAACCGGGGCCTCGAACTGGGGGCCCTGAACTGGGCTCTCGGAGGGCGGCCTCCGGCATCTTGGGCCCGAAGGGTGGCCTCCGGCAGCCCACGCCCGGAGGGTGGGCCTCCGGCATCCTGCGCCCGGAGGGTGGGCTCCGGCATCCCACGCCCGGAGGGTGGGCCCCGAACTGGGGGCTCCGAGCCGGACCCCCCGAACCGGGGGCTCCGAAGCTGCAGGCTCCGAAGGGCACCTTGGGACCTGAAAACAACTCTTAGGGAGGAAACAGGCTTCGATAGTGTTGGGCTCTGGGCCGAAGGCTGTCGGAGGCTAACGTCATTTGGCCCCTATTCAAGGGAAATATATTCCCCCAACAGTAGCCCCTCGCGTGTTGGCCTTCGGGACGAAGGGGTGCGCGTGCCCTTAGGACAAATGACCTGCAAAATACAACTTCGGATAAAACATGCCTTCGGAGCTTGGACCGAAGGTGACCTCGAAAACTGCAGGAAATAAATGCCTGCGCTAGTTTGTCAGAAAAACCTCGGGAGCCCAAACGGCTCCGCAACGGCTAGAAAGTTACCGTTACCCCGCGCTGGGCCGCTTCGCCTTCGCTGGAGGCCCACTCGGCAGTGGGTTCGGCCCACGACTGTTGGAATTCTTACCTCGCCTATAAATAGGGGTTTACCGCGTGCAGCTTCGGCACGCTCTCATTTGCTTCCTTCTCATTGCCTTACCACCTTCGCTCTCTTCTTCTTTCTAGCTTCGCGTAGAGCACCCTTCGCTAGCTTTAGCCCTTCGCTAGATTTAGCCCTTCGCGCCAAAGCTCCACCGAGATGTCGAAGAAGGCCGTGGCGAAGTCCTTGGCTTTGGGCCCGAGCTCGAGCTCCGCCCAACTGCAAGCGGTAGTGGCTGCAGCGGCGAAGCCTCCGCCTAGGCGGCTGGGGCCGAGGGACCTTCGGACGCCCTCCGACAAGTTTGAGCAGACCTTGGAGATGAGGGCTTCGATCTCCACGGAGGAGTCGGTCCAGAGGGCCTGCGTAGGGAGGATCGCAGCGAAGATCTAGCTTCGGGTCCCGGAGAAGTCGGAGGCTGTGCCGAGGCCTCGTGCTGACGAAGTGGTGGTGTTCGAGGCCTTCTTCGAAGCCGGCCTCGAGCTGCCAGCAGTGGGGATGCTGAGCGAAGTCCTCAAGGCTTACAACCTTGAGCTTCCTCAACTTTCGCCCAACGCAGTGGCGAGGTTGGCTGTCTTCGAATGGGCTATGAGGGCCGAGGGCTGCGAGGGCCGTGCGGACGTCTTCGTCGCCCTTCACGATGCCAACTGCCAGCCGAAGCCGAGGGAGGGGTCAGACCGCGTCAAGAGGGCGCTGGCCTTCGGCAGCGCCAACTTCCAGCTCCGGAAGGAGTTCCAGGACGCCTTCCCGGCGAGGGCTGTAAACAATAAGTGGTACTCGAAGTGGGATCAGGAGTGGTTCTACGCCTCCGTCGGCGCGAACTCCCCCCTTCGGAGTACCAACGCCCACATCTTATACCGACGCGAAGGGGTGGTGAAGACCAGCGAGGACATCCTTCGCTCGCGGATCTTGCTACTCCAGAGAGTGGCGGCGAAGATGAGCATGAGGGACCTCGCGGAGGAGTTCATCACCCTCCGGCTCAGCCCCCTCGCGCGCTCCTGGCCGGAGGGGCTCTTCCAGGCTTCGGGTCGAGGGGAACTTAGTGAGTTGGCCTTCGTCCGCTTTTGTAAGGCTTCGCAACCTCTTCGCCCTTTATACTCTGTAGATTTTCACTTCTAACTTAAACCTTTCATGAAGCCGACCTCGAAATAAGGACCCCAGAGGAGGCCATCGCGGCGGCGGATCGAGTCGTTGGGACTCCGACCCCCGAGGAGCAGACCCAGCGCCTCGCACTGGTGGGGTCCTGGGAGCGCTAGAACAGAGTATGGACCGCGCTCGACCTCGAAGGGCTCCCTGCTCTGCCAGACTTCGCCCACCCGACTACCTCGTCGGCCGGAGCCAAGAGGAAGAGGGGGGACGACGACGAGCCGGACGCTTCGGGGCCTCGGCCGGAGGTCCCCGTGGCCGAAGTCCCTAGCTCGGGAGAAGTTGCGGCGAAGCCCGCAATCACTCCGACCTCCAAGAAGGCAGCGAAGCCCCTGGCGGCGAAGCCTTCGGCAGCGGAGGCCGACGCGCTTACTCCCGCCGCCAAGGAGGCTGCGAATGTTCTGGTGACAACAACTTCGAGCGCGGAGGTTGATGCGCCAGCTTCGCAGCGAAGGGATTGGAGGGCACACCTAGCCCCTCCTTCCTTCGACGAAATCTCCGATGAAGGTAAACCCTTTTTACACGCTTCTCTTCAATATGCGGATCTTGACTTGGCTTTTCTGCAGAGGATGAAGACGATGCGAGGCCCACCGTGGCGAAGCCGATAGGCGAAGCCGGATCGAAGCCCGCCGATGCGAAGCCCACGGAAGCTTTGAGCAGCAGCGGCAGCAGCAGCGGTTGCGGCAGCGATTCGGAATCCGAAAGTACTTCGTCCGAAGACGAAGGCAGCGGAGACCACGAGGACCCTCGAAGCGACGAAGATGTCGACGTGGTGGGCTTGAGCCCCGCCTTGCCGAAGCCCGCGCAAGCGACCGTGGTAGTGGTTCACCCCTTCAAGCCGAGAGGGGCGTGACGGAGGCGGCGATCAACGGCTTTCGCGAGGCTTGTGCTTCTGCGGAGGCAGGGGACTTGGTGGCCCAACTTAGCCACTTGAACCCCACGGATCTCTTCGTCAGCTCGAACGAAGTCCTCATACGGGTAAGCGAAGCCCCTCGCAGCCTCGAACTATATTTTAGCCTTTGGTTAATACTTATGATTTCTTGAATTCCTGCAGGCCTTCGCACTGAATGCAACAGCTTCGACTTCTGCAGACAAGCGGATGGAGCGCCTCGTAGAGGAGAAGGAGACCCTTCGCCGCGAAGTCTCGGTGGAAGCCGAGAAACGAAGGCGGGCCGAGGCCGCGGTAGAGGCGGCGAAGGCTGAAGCCGACAAGGCTAAGGAAGCTTTGGCTTCGGAGATGGTTTGGCTCCGCGCGGAGCTCCAGGCTTCGAAGGACGCCGAAGCCCGGCAGGCGAAGGAGAATGCTTCACTCTGCCGGCGGACTCAGAAGCTTGAAGACTTCGTCGTGGACAACCTTGGCGAAGCCACCCAGAGCCTGACCGATGTCCTAGAGCAAATAGGAACCGAGTGCCGGGCTCCGGACTTTGGCGACCAGGACCCGATTGGGGACCGCGTCGATTTCTTGAAGACTGCGGCTTCGACAGCGGAGGAAGTGCTGAAGGGCTTCGCTCTTATGGCCGGTCGAGTCGCGGGCCAAGGGGTGTTGCAGATGCTTTATGATGCGGGGTGTGATCATCTTCGGGCAGCAACCTCCGTGACCCCAGTGGCCTTCGGGGGTCAGCACTTGGTGACGCCTCCGGCCGAAGTCCGTGGAGCCTGGCGGCGGCTGCAGGAACCCTGGAAGGAGCAAGGCTGCGAAGCAGTCCTCGACCTCCAGAAGGCCCTTCGACACCGCCGATCCAAAGCGCCTGCTGTGTCTGATCAGCCTTCGACTTCGGAGTGTAGATCTCCTTAGGCCTTTTGTAATACTTAGCTGCAGGCTTGTAAAAACTCTATCAGCTTATTAATATGAATGCGGGGGTCTTTTTATACCTGCCCAGGCTCAGCCTCCGAGTGTAGACCTCGAAGTGCTCGAGGACTCCGAAGAACTTCGACAGTTGTGGGCGGTCCTCGAAGTAGCTAGGTCCGAAGGTCCCCCTCGGTTTAAGCTTTCGAGGGGGCCTAACGGCGAAGCCATCTCCGAAGTAGCTCAGGATTTGCTAGCCGCTGTGAAGACGGAGTACCTTCAGGGTTCTTTGTTTTTACCTTCGCGGACGGCCTTAGCGGGTGACGAAGCCTTAGACTTCTCTGCCTTCGATACGGCACCGCCTGCTTCGCTAACTTGGAGCGACCTGCAAAGTGGAAGACGAGGTCCGCGGGCTTCGGAGCTTGGACGAGCCGGACGTGGGAGAGCGGGCTCCGACGAGGCTTCATCCAGCCGAGGTGGCCCTGGCCGAAAGAGAGGCAAGCGAGGGTTGGGGCCTCGCACACGATTCTTCTTAGGCCTAGACACAGACTACTCATAGTTTGCCCTCGAAGTATATTTGTAACACACTTCTCAATTGTCATACAATGAATGGATTATATTTGCATACTTCGTCTGTATGCTTCGCATTGTTTGGCTTCGAACATTTTAGCTTGTCAAGCTCGTACTGCGTATTACATTTCGCACACCTCGCATACATGCTTTCCCCCTTTGCTCGTGGTAGCTAGGGACTTAGCCGTTGCTGGTGTGGGCAAAAAATAAAGGATGCGAAGGGTGCGCCCTTCGACGGCTTCGACGTATGAAATTTTATTTGAGCGAAGGCCTCTTTTGGGCTTCGAATGCTTTAATTTGGTGCGAAGCAGGGCTTCGGCTGCTCGGAATTTCATTGAGCGAAGGCCTCTTTTGGGCTTCGAACGCACTAACTTGGTGCGAAGCAAGGCTTCAGCATAACCAAATTGAGCGAAGCATGCTTCGGCATGCTGGGATTTGGATGCTGTGCGTGAGCGAGGCTCTGAAACGCACTTAGATTTTTTAGTGAAGTATGACTTCGACAGGCTTTAATCTTTAGCTTAGATCACATCACACGAAGCGAGGCTTCAGTGCGTGTTTAGATAGCGAAGCAAGGCTTCTGGAGCTTGGTCCTGTAGTGAAAAGGATATTTGGTGTGGATTCACCGAACCTGGGATAGTTGAGCCACCTTCGACTCTGAGCCACCTTCGACCCTGGGATGCTTCGGGTGCGGAACCCGGAATCCCTGGGATACTTCGGGTGCGGAGCCCTGAATCCCGGACTTGCCAAGCCGTCGCCCGGAAGCCTCAAAGCCCACTGCTACGGGCCCGGAAGCGCTGTGTAGCCTTCGGAGGGGTGCTCCGGATTTTGTAAAGCGAAGCGAGGCTTCGGATTTTAAATAAGGCGAAGCAAGGCTTCGGGTTTTTGATACGGTGAAGCAAGGCTTCGAACTTTTTCAACAAGACGAAGCACGACTTCGGTTTTTCAATAAGATGGAGCAAAAGTTTGCATTCAAAGGCGAAGCAGGGCTCCGGCTTTAAGGCGAAGCAGGGCTCCGGCTTTAAGGCGAAGAAGGGCTTCGAACTTAAAGGCGAAGCAGGGCTTCGAATTTATATTAATGTAATTGCAGATTGGTACATCGAAGTAAGGCTTCGGACTGTACATACCTCGTAGCCCCTGGGGCTTTGACGGCCTTCGGAACGTGGAACGGAGCCCCTTGCTGGAGAATGAGCTCCGAAAGGCGAAGGGTGGAGGAAGGCGAAGATGGCCTTCGAACTGCACCCGAAGCCCCTTGCCGAAGGGTGCGCAAAGCATAAAGCTTCGAAGCTCCCCCCTCAAGCGTACTTCGAGTTGCAGACAGTGGCAGAGAACTTAGCTTTTAGTACTAAGCTCCCCACGGACGGCGCCAACTGTTGGAACAATTGCGTTAGTTCCAGCAGGTTTTTCTGTGGAGGAGTGTGATGTGGAGAATGAACCTCGAAGGGTTCTGACAGAGGGAGAAAAATGTTTATACTGGTTCGGGCCTCTCCTAAGAGATAATAGCCCTACGTCCAGTTGTGGTGGATTTAGCATGGTATGCCCTAGTATGAAGCAGTAATTCCAGGGTCCCTTGGCCCCCTGGAACGTGTGTCCTGTTACAAGGGCTTGGCCCTGCTTTTATAGGCACGCAGGCCTTAAGGAAAAGACCAAAATGCCCTCTACAAGCCCTTAGGCTCATAGGGGTAGACAGGGAAAGAGAGCTAGCTACTGTACAAAGGTACTTTACAGCTTTACAGCTTTACAGGCGTGTCAGGCTGCACCAGGCTTTGATCAGCTAAACGACATACCAGGGGCGGAGGGGCCCCCGGTATGGCCTATACTTAGATATTTCTTGAGCTTCGAAGTAGGGGCTGGAGCCTTTCTGGCAGAGGCTGCGAAGAGGGCTTCGAAGTGCACCCCAAAGGGGGCTTCGAAGCATGCTCCGAGCAAGGCTCCGAACAAGGCTCCGAACTGGGGTCTCGGAGCCTTGACCTCGAACTGGCGTCCGAACTGGGGGCCTCCGAACCGGGCCCGCCGAACCGGGGCCTCGAACTGTGGGCCCCGAACTGGGCTCCCGGAGGGCGGCCTCCGACATCTTGGGCCCGGAGGGTGGCCTCCGGCAGCCCGCGCCCGGAGGGTGGGCCTCCGGCATCCTGCGCCCGGAGGGTGGCCTCCGGCATCCCGCACCCGGAGGGTGGGCCCCGAACTGGGGGCTCCGAGCCGAACCCCCCTGTTGGGGGAAAATATCTCATCTTCGGGGTTATTGCCAAAGCAGCATGAAGACAGCCAACTAGTTCGAAGATTGTCCGAAGACCTTCTTCGAAGATGCTCGGAACCTGGTTCGAAGCCCGAAGACAGGCACTGGTTCGAAGTATGTCTTCGAACCAAAGCCCTTCAGGATCTTTTCTGCCAGCTAAGATGGAAGACTTATCTTCTATCCTATTAGATTAGTCTTTTACCATTTTAGCTCTATTAAGGAAACCGAATAGTTTCCTTAATGTCGGTTGTAATAGAGGGGTAAATAGGTCTTTTCCTTAATGTTTAGGCCTATAAATACCCCCCATTTCATCCTGTAATAAGGACCGATTACAAGTGATTCAATACACACTTTCGAACTATTCTAAGCTATTATCCTTTCGGAGGCTTAGAACAGTTTGCTTCGCAAACATTTTCGTTTGTTAGTTTCTTTTCTATAGAAACCTGTTAGCGTAATCTTTTACGCCAACAGTTGGCGCCGTCCGTGGGGAACCTAGTCCAAAAAACTTCGTTCTCTACCAATTTCTCGCATCATGCCTCCTAAGCGGAGCGCACCTCGCAATCCCACTCGGAGGTCCTCTCGGATCTCCGGAGAGATACCCTTCGACACAGTCGAAGTCGGAGGGTCTTCGACTATTCCTCCACCTCAAACTCCGCAAGGGGCTTCTATCCCTCGAGGATACGAAACCTCTCCACCAACCCCTTCCATACTCCGACCGCCCGGAGCCACTCTGCCACCCTCCATTCCGATTCGAACTGATCATACCAGTTCTCAAGACCCGGAAGGTCCTTCCGGAGGAGACGAAGATAGCCTTAGAGACATGGCCACTCAAATGGCCAATCTTCAAGCTGAGGTAGCGAGGTGGCGACAAGAGGCTGCGAACAGGCTTCGCTCTCAAGCCACCCCAGCTATCCCCGAAGTGCACGAAGACGACGATCTTGATTATCCCGAAGCCCCGGAGAACGCCTCTTATGACAATGAATCTCCATTGCATCCCGAGCTTCAGAAGGTTCGCTTCGATCCCAAGTTCAAAGCTTCGAAGCTCTGCAAGTATACCGGAGACGAAGATCCTAGTGAGTTTGCACGTTCTTATGCCCTAGCGATTGAGGCTAGTGGCGGAGACAGAGAAACTATGGCGAAGTGCTTCCCGTTAGCCCTTCAAGGAGTGGCGTTGAGATGGTTCTGGTCTTTAAAGCCAGGATCAATCGCTTCATGGTCACAATTGAAGAAGAAGTTTATAAGTAACTTTCAGGGCACCTTCGTGCCCCCCATGTCGACAGGAAGCCTTTTCCAAGTGAAACAGCTCCCCGGAGAAACATTGAGGCAGTACTTCAAGCGCTTCGCTCACACGAAGTCGCAAATTCGGGGGCTGTCCACATCTTCGGTGGTTGATGCGGCTTGGGAAGGCGTCAGTCATAAAGGCCTTCTAGATAAACTGCATCGGAAGAGCATCACCACAGTATCACAGCTGATGTCGTACTTCGAGGAGTACTCGAAGTCGGAAGAAGGTTGGCTTCGGAGGACTACTGCTACTTCGACAGTGTTGACTGAAGTTAAAGCAGAGGTGAAGACTTCGGCTCAGCCGCAAGAACCAGTCTCCGAAGTGCAACATGATAGAAGAAGAGGGCAAAAGCACCCTCGCTCTGAAGTCTTAAACATTGCACCCCCGCAGAAGTTTGCACCAAGAGCTCCACAGTCTGCGGGGAACAAGTCCAGCGGTTGGAGGCCACCAGGGAAAACGGCCGGCAAGGGCCAGACCCTTTTTTGCTGTATTCATGGAGAGAATCGAAGCCATGCAACTGACACCTGCAAGGCTATTCTTACCCTTCGGGGAGAGTATTTGGAGAGAACTTCGGGTCGAGGTAGTACCGACCGAAGTCCAGCAGCAGCAGTGCGCCCAGAGCCGGTCCAGGCTGTGGCGCGGATAGAAAGTTTTGATGCTGCAAGGCATCCTCCGGTGGCCAATGTTATGCCACCTCCGAAGCAAGAAGAAGGGCAAGATAGAGGGAAGAGAGTAGTTCTCCCTATCTCCGGAGGAGGTACCCTCGGAAGCATGTCCAAGAGGCAGCGAAGGGAGTACGTTCGAGAAGTAGGCCACATTGGGACTTCGTCATCTGCAGCTGCAATGCCGGAGTGGTCTCATGTTCCAATATCTTTCTCTGCGGAGGATGCAGCTGGTATCAAGTTCCCGCATGCAGATCCATTGGTTATTACTGCTGATATTGCAGGAACAGAAGTCCGAAGGGTGCTAATTGACGGAGGTAGCTCGGCAGATATCATATTTGTACAAGCCTTCGATCAGCTATGCATTTCCCGGAAGCATCTCCTCCCAGCGGCTCGTCCTCTGCAAGGCTTCGCAGGACCTCCGCTAGATGCACTTGGCCAGATAGGCCTGGAAGTAACCTTCGGAAAAGGTTTACTAGCCCGAACTGAAGAAGTTATCTTTGATGTGGTGGATGCCCCGTATGCTTATAATGTCATCTTCGGCCGAGGCATGTTGAATCAGTTCGGAGCTGTGGCGCATCACAACTACTTGTGCATGAAGATGCCCACACAATCAGGAGTTCTGACAATCTTCGGAGATCAAGCCATAGCTCGGAGGGCAGAATATGGTCATGGTCCTCCTCTTGATCCGAGGCAAGTAAACAGTGTCCAAGATAATGGAGAAATTTTTTCAGCCTCCTCCGAAGCTTCGAAGAAGTCATTTCCAAGACCAAGTCCCGAAGGAGAGATTGCAACGAAGGTCATTGTCAAAGATGGTAAAGAATACACCTTTCAATTCGGTAAAGATTTACCTCCCGAAGTTGCAACTTCCTTGGAAAAGGTCGTAGAAGAAAATTTGGATGTCTTCGCTTGGTCTGACGAAGATATCACCGGAGTCGATCGGGATATTATTGAGCACAGCTTGCTTGTAAACCCGAAGGCCCGGCCTATTCGACAAGGGCTCCGGAAGATGTCCGCAGAGAGAGCTGCTCTAGCTAAGGACGAAGTTGAAAAACTGTTGAAGGCTGGGATTATCAGAGAAGTGGCCCATACAGAATGGTTAGCCAACCCAGTCTTCGTCAGGAAGAAGTCCTCCGGAAAGTGGCGCATGTGCATTGATTTCACATCTTTGAATAAAGCGTGCCCACGTGACCCCTACCCCATGCCCCGAATTGATCAACTAGTTGACTCCACTGCAGGTTCGGAGTTACTAAGCTTCGTAGCAGAGTGGACTCCACCTGCGAAGTTGACTCCGGAGAAATCAGATGACGGAGTTTGAATTATTTACTCCGATGGCGCTTTCCAAGCATCCGGAGCAGGCATTGGGGCAGTATTAATTTCACCGTCATGACAAAGAGCAATGTACTCCGCAAGACTCAACTTTAAGTCTACCAATAATATAGCGGAGTACGAAGGAATTTTATTGGGACTCCGGAAAGCACGTGCTCTAGGGGCTACAAGGATAATTATAAAAACAGATTCTCAGATAGTAGCAGGGCACGTAGACAAAAGTTTTCAAGTCCGACATCCACAGCTTGCAAAGTACTTGGAAGAAATTCGCAAGATCGAAGCACATTTCAAGGGTATTTCCATTCGGAGTATACCAAGAGCTGAAAACGTGCAAGCGGACATTTTAGCGAAGGCTGCTGCCGGAGCTGTGGATGTGCCTGACGAAGCTTTCTATGAGGAGCTCAATATACCTTCGGTGCCACAAGTTTCTTCTGCAGAAATTCTCTGCATTCCTAGTGCAGATTGGAAAGATTCAATCATAGAACTCTTGCAAGGAGGAACAAATTTGCCCGAAGAGCCCCAATTGTCAAGATTAAAGATCAGAGCAAGAAACTATCAGTTAATCAACGGTATATTATACAAGGCCGGAGTATGTTCCCCTCTACTCCGATGTATATCTCAAGCCGAAGGCCAAGAAATTCTTCGAGAAATTCACGAAGGCCTTTGTGGAAGTCATTTAGCCCCTAGAGCTCTGGCAGGAAAAACACTTCGCCAGGGGCTTTATTGGCCCACAATAACAGCTGATGCGGAGAGCTTGGTCCGCACTTGTCAAGGATGCCAGTGGATGGGTCGACGGAGTCATCGCCCACCAACAGCTCTTCAAGTCATTGCTCCGGTATGGCCTATGGCCAGATGGGGTATGGATCTAATTGGTCCCTTTCCGTTAGCAAAGGGAAATCTAAAGTTCGCAGTGGTAGCCCTTGAATATTTTTCTAAGTGGGTAGAAGCAGAGCCCTTAACAGCTATCACTTCGAATAATGTACAGAAATTCTTCTGGAAGAACATTATTTGCCGGTTCGGAGTGTCTAGATATCTCACAGTTGATAATGGAACACAGTTCGACGCAGAACCCTTCAGGAAGTTTTGCGAAGACCTAGGCATTCAACTATGTTTTGCTGCAGTGAGACATCCTCAGTCAAATGGAGCAGTTGAGCGAGCCAATGGAAATATCTTATCAGGGCTAAATCGAAGAATAGTAGGACTATCAAAGGGACTGTGGACCGAAGAGCTTCCGAAGATTCTGTGGTCCATTCGGACTACGCAAACAAGGTCCACAGGTTTTACTCCGTTCAGATTGCTATTCGGAGATGAAGCTATGACTCCAACGGAGCTCAAAGGAGGATCATTTCGCAGCACCGAACCAGACATCGAAGAAGAAAGACAAGCTTCGTTAGATTTGTCAGAAGAGACAAGGCTTCGAGCTGTAGCCAATTTATCAAAGTATCATCAGCAGACGAAGACTTGGTATGACCCGAAGGTTAAGCTCAGCGAGTTAAGGCCGGGTCATCTTGTTCTACGAAGCATTATAGCACCAGGGAAGTTAGGCAATAAATGGGAAGGTCCATATCTAATCGTCCGCTCGGGGCGCCCTGGTTCATTCAAATTAGCTAATTTAGAAGGTGAAGAGTTAGCACATACTTGGCATGCGGAGCACCTAAAGCGATACTTCGCATAAGGGCTCCTTGTAATTCGCTTGTAATCACCTCTAAATTAATAAAGCATACACCCTGATGGTTGCCTTCCCCTTGACACTCCTAGTTTCCCGAGCGGACGCGCTGGGACAGAAGTCGATCGAGAGGGAAGTGTCATTAAGCTGGGTTGTATTTCCGGACTTCGTACCCATAAAGTCGAAGCCTCCGGTGTGGTGGCTGAAATCCATCCGGAGCCCAAGCTGATACCTTGTAGGCATCCGTAAAAGAGCCAATATCACATTCTACGGGGTCCAAGCTTCGGCTGGTAGACTTCCGTAAAAAGAGCCGAAGGTGGCCAAAATCTGCGGAGTCCAAGCTGCAGCTTGTCAGACTTCCGTAAAAAGAGCCGAAGGTGGCCAAATTCTGCGAAGTCCAAGCTCCGGCTGGTAGACTTCTGCAAAAAAGAGCCCAAAGTGGCCAAATTCTGCGAAGTCCAAGCTCCGGCTGGTAGACTTCTGCAAAAAAGAGCCCAAAGTGGCCAAATTCTGCGAAGTCCAAGCTCCGGCTGGTAGACTTCTGCAAAAATAGCCGAAGGTGGCTACAATTTCTACGAAGTCCAAGCTCCGGCTGGTAGACTTCTGCAAAAATAGCCGAAGGTGGCTAAAGCAAAACAGCATTTAAGCCATGAGCTCCGAATGTCTGTTCATATAAGTCCAAAGTGACAAATTTCTTAAGACACTAAAGTGTCCTCGAAGTTATCTTAATTGATTTCTTTCGTAAAAACAAACAAAGGTACCAAGTTACCATTCTTCTGACTACAAATAGTTGAAGATATTTCATAAGATTTCAAAAGATCTTTAAAATGACAGAGGGGCTCCGAACCCCCAAAAAATTGTTCTCCGAAGTTTATTCTTTGCGCATAACCATCTTTGAATACAGTTCGAAGTTGCTTATACCCAAAGAGGGGCTAGTAAGTATGGAGACAATTTTAAATCGGCATTCATTATTGAAGCAAATATGTTTACAGATTACATTATGAAAAATTGGTATCTATACCAAGAAGGAATCGGAGACCTCTTCGGTCCCGAGAGCTAGGGGTGGAACGACTAGTTCCAACATCGGAAGTTCTAAGAACTTTACGTTTAACTCTCTTCCTCCCCTTCGAAGCTCTAAAATCCTTTTGTTCTTGTTGAAGCTCTGCCCAAGTTCGAAGCCGCTCGGGGCTTCTTTCCCAGCTTCTAAGATCTTCAGATCTTTTATTTTGGGCTTCACCTTCGTCTTCGGACCAATTAGTGTCTTCAGAAGACGAGGTGTTTGCGTCAATCTCTTTATCTTCCTCTTTGATATAAGACAATATGTCTTTGATTACTTCAGGCGCAATAACGCCGGAGTCATCTCGAGGAATAAGAAATCGAGGACGCTTATAACTCTTTAGAAGTTTGAAGGTGTTCCACAGTGAGCGAAGTTCGCTGTTAAGCTCTAATACTTCGATATCTTCCATAAGAGGCAAAGCCTAAAAATTTGATAAACAAGACTTTCATTGATAAATGTTTACAAGCACAAAGCTTTACATGGTTAGAAATCCTAAAATATTCCTAAACCTGCGGGTTCGAAGGAGGTTGACTGCTCGAAGCTTGACTCCGAACTTGCTTTTGACGTTGGCCTTCATCAATCCAAGCCTTGATCGCAGATCGACCTTCGGCTCTCCACGAAGTTTGAAAGGCTCGCCAAGCAGTAGCTACGCCTTCAGAAGGAGTCAAAAGCCTCGCGTCATCGAAGATGATGGAGCCCTCTGCGCTCGGAGTAATTGTTCGGCCCAAATCTTCGTAGTAGCGAAGTATTCCAAGGGCAGACACTTGTCCGGAGAGTTCTCCATAGCGCATGCCTGCCGTCTTCATTTGCTTCGCTGCTCCTTGGATCCTTTTTAGCCGGCGCAGCAGAGTTACATTGTCATCCGAAGGTAGTGATCCAGTAGTACCGAAGTACTCCAAGACACCTAGCATCTGTTCGATGACCTCCGAAGCCACCTTCTCAGACTTGAGCTTTTCCGCATTAAGCGCATCCTTGACCGAAGTCGTTTCTGCTAAAACTCCGGAGATTCTAGCATTCTCCGTAGTCAAAGCATTCTTCTGAGTCCGGAGTTGGCCAGCTTCTTCTTGTAGCCTTACAAGTTCAGACCCTTTGGCAGCATCCTCCGTCCGCAGTCTTTCAATCTCCGCTCGAAGCACAATTCTTTCTGCTTCGAGCTCTTTCTTCGCAGCCTCCAAGCTTTGCCTAGCCCTTCGCTCCGCTAGTATTACATTGTCCATTTGAGCTACTCGACCTTCGGAGAAGTTAAAATTTCTTTGAAGAGCTTCGTTCTCTTCCCGAAGTTGAGCAATTTCGTTTTCGTTCGATAAAGCTGCAGCGCGGGCTAAGACTGCTTGCTAAAAAAAAGAAAAAATGAAATAAGAAATTATTCATATGTAATTTTCTATTTGGTTCGAAGATGCTTTATACCTGATAAGCTGCTCTTTCCACAGCAAGGTTAAGCTCCGAACCCTTCACTCTGCTTAAACGGGCTACCAGTTCTGTTTCCCCGACTTGGCGACTGGCTTCACCCAAAGGTTTAACCAAAGTCCCAAGTCCGGTTTTCTCCTCCAAAAAAGGAGTTATGAGAGGAAGCATTTTTGAAGCTTTCTGGTCAGCTCTGCTTAGCGAAGGTCCGGAGAGCTCTTTCGAGGCCCTTGGAACTCCTGAAGATGGCCCCTCTTCACTTGATTCACTTTCATCCGTTGAGTTAGATGAAGTCGATCTTTGAGTTGGAGGCTCTATGTGTCTTTTTCCTCTTCCAGGCCCTGGTAGAGTGACCTCTGGTCGTGGCTCCGAAGTTGTCGAAGGTCTTTGAATTGTATCTTCGTAAGATACTTCGACAACAGGAGGCTCTGCAAAAACAAAAATATTATACATTGTATAATTTTGCAAAAATTGATAAAATTATGCAAAATTTACCTTCGACATTCTCTGGAATATCGAGTACCGGACTGATCGGAGGATCAAAAGTGTAGTCCTCATCCGAATCAGCCGTTAAATCTTGGACTGCAGGAGCATCGTCCTGGGGAGTCCTCGTTACTTCTTCAGGAATCGAAGCCATAGTGACTTCGACCCCACCTTCGTCCACAGGAACTCCGTCCTGAGTTGTATCTTCTTGAACTACCGAAGTCATTGGTTGATCAGCGTTATCTCCAGACTCCGGTACGTTCGCAGGCACTTCGGCCTCATCTACACCCATAGGGGCTTCGATTTGTTCTTCCTGGGTATCCGGAGCTCTTACTTCTTCAATGTTGGCTTGGGGCTCCGGAATACCTGCAGTATCTTCAATGTGAATACTTCGTTGAGCTGCATCTTCATCAATTAATTTTACTAATAAAATACCTTCATCCTCTTTAGAACCAGAAAGTGAGGTTCTTGAGCTTGAAGGAGCAAGATCCAAAAGTGCGAGATTCTTTGGCTTCCGAGCCACCTTCTTCACCGGAGTCTTTGCTGAACTTGAAACTCCGGCTTCAGCTACTCTTTTCTTGGGGCCTTTCTCCTGAGGCACCCAATCCATCAGAGGGGGTGGAGTTAACTCCAGCATTCCCCATACTCTGTTAAATCGCTCCCAACTTCCGACTAATCTGATTCGCCATTCTTTTTCTGATGGAGTTGGAGCACCCAGAATCTTCTCCGAAGCCCTTACAATTTGTTCTGAAGTAATAGGGGCTGAAGAAGCTGAAAAATAATTCAAGTTAATCTTTCTTCGAAGTAAATATGTACTATGCATGTTGGTTTCGAAGTTACCTGCAGGGCTCGAAGTATAGTTAATCTTGCGAAGACCGCCTTCCGAGTCATCTTCGAAGACGATAGGCCAGTTGGCCATCAACGGAGGAATTTGAAGTCCGAGGAACTCTTCGGCTAAGTCCCGCATGCTCAACCTTCTGCTAATTCTCTGAAGCAAGTTGAGGCGAGCTTCGAGTTGGCTTTCGTCAGGTTGCACTAAAGCTTCCTTCCGGAACTGAATTTCTTTGAGGGGACCGGCCAGAGGACTGCTCACTCCAACTCCGGCATAAAACCACCTCAGAACCCAATCGGTGTACCATCTAGCATTGATGGCCTTAGCAGGGAATTGCAGGGCATATTCATCACGAAGCCTAAAATTGATGCTTCCGAAGGAAACCACCACCTTCTCACCTCCGGAGCCTACGAAGGTCTTTGGCTGACAAGTTGCTCTATGAAGCGCAGCGAAGATTTCAGCCCTCCCCTCACAACCTTCGGCTCTCAGTGCCCACTCGAAGATAGCTAACCTGGCTACAGCATTCGGAGACAGCTGGGGGAGGGTTACATGAAACAAGTCAAGTACTTCGGCTAAGAAATCCACAGCCGGGAGGCCCAAGCCCGCTTCGAAAAAAGCTTCGAACACTACAACTTCTCCGGGTCTCGGTGATGGAATCGATTCTTTGCCTGGCTTCCGAATCATAACCCCATCACTAATCTTTCCCCCTGCTGTGATTGCCAAAGACTCTTTCTTGCAGGTAGACGGCCCCAACTCAAAAGATTGATCCAAGTACTTAGTTGAGGGTGGGCACAGACCTTGGTCGTCGGGGATTTGGGGATTTCTCCCCCCTGCCGCCATGGATATTGTTGCCTGCATCGAGGATGTCGCTGCCAATGTTGCCGCCGCTGCTGCTGCGGCTGCCTGCTGTCGAGCCAAGGCCGAAGGGGGCGCAGATCCCTTGGTCTTCACCATCGCAATTGCTGGATTGATCTGAGGGAATGGAGACTAGGGCTCAAGAACTCGAAGGCTAGGGCTCAAGAACTCAAAGGGCTCAAAAAGCTTTTGACTGAGAAGAAGCGGTGAAAAGGTAATCAGGTAAGTTTTGGGGCTCTTTATTTATAGCCTAATCTTTCCGTTTGTTACCGTTTGGGCTCTGCCCTTTCGCATTCCCGCCTGTTATTTCCCTCCGAAAATAACGCCTCGTATAGCTTCCGTTAGAAACAGAAACTAACGGCTATTTCTTCTAAGTCTAAAAAGACTTTCGAACTTCCTGAGTCAGTTCTAAGATAGTTCGAAAAGTAATTACCTTATGACTGATTCGAAGTTCATATCTTCATGCATTTCGGAGATAAAACGAAAATCAATAACCCCTATGATTGGTTATCTTTTCTTTCCGTATACTGCTCTCCTAACGTTACAGGTCGAACGGAGAAGCGTATTCGAGGGGCTACTGTTGGGGGAAAATATCTCATCTTCGGGGTTATTGCCAAAGCAGCATGAAGACAGCCAACTAGTTCGAAGATTGTCCGAAGACCTTCTTCGAAGATGCTCGGAACCTGGTTCGAAGCCCGAAGACAGGCACTGGTTCGAAGTATGTCTTCGAACCAAAGCCCTTCAGGATCTTTTCTGCCAGCTAAGATGGAAGACTTATCTTCTATCCTATTAGATTAGTCTTTTACCATTTTAGCTCTATTAAGGAAACCGAATAGTTTCCTTAATGTCGGTTGTAATAGAGGGGTAAATAGGTCTTTTCCTTAATGTTTAGGCCTATAAATACCCCCCATTTCATCCTGTAATAAGGACCGATTACAAGTGATTCAATACACACTTTCGAACTATTCTAAGCTATTATCCTTTCGGAGGCTTAGAACAGTTTGCTTCGCAAACATTTTCGTTTGTTAGTTTCTTTTCTATAGAAACCTGTTAGCGTAATCTTTTACGCCAACACCCCCGAACCGGGGGCTCCGAAGCTGCAGGCTCCGAAGGGCACCTTGGGACCTGGAAACAACTCTTAGGGAGGAAACAGGCTTCGACAGTGTTGGGCTCTGGGCCGAAGGCTGTCGGAGGCTGACGTCATTTGGCCCCTGTTCAAGGGAAATACATTCCCCAACAATTTGAGTTCCCAAACAAGCCTTTAATCAAAGGTTGATTCTGGATTAGGAGTCATCGATCATGAGTAGGTCCTTGATGAAGGTCTATGTGAGGGATCCTCGGTCAGAAGTTCTTGATCGGAGCCGTTGGATATGAATCAAAGAGCCAGGAGCAGTCCCAAGCATGCGCCACCATCCGCCACGCCTCACGACCAAGAAACGTAAAAAAGAAAAGGAAAAAACGCGACACTCCCCGTTGTGCCCCACGCGAGATCTGCCGCGCTCTCTCCGCTCCCCGATCCGATCCGGCTCGCCTCGTGGTGCTAGTCGGCGGCGAAGATGGTCGTCTGCAAATGCCGCAAGGTAACCAACCACACCACCACCCCGCCGATCTCCGGCTCCACGCTCCGCGTCGCCCGGGTCGCGGGGTTCCTCTTCGTCTTAGTTCGGTTTGGGCGCGGGGGCAGCGGGTTCGGGATCTGGGACGTGCCTCGGCGGCGTGGTCAGGATCCGACCAGTTTCCGCGAACGGCGCTGATTTGAGGATTTTTGTTTTCGTGTGCGCGGGGAACGTCGAATTCGACGTGCGAGCATTTCGTCGAGCATCTTGTGAGCTTGTTCCTTAAGGCTTAGCTTGATATGCTTGGTAGCCTTCTGGTGTTTGGAGATTTGAAGTTGATGATACGTATTGTGAGTATCAGCTGAATTTCGTGCTGATGGGAGTGGGGGTGTATCCGTGTTTTTTGCAGGCGACGAGGGTTTATTGCTTCGTTCACAAGGTTCCTGTCTGTGGAGAATGCATCTGCTTCCCGGAGCATCAGTTATGTGTGGTAAGTAAGCTTCTTGGCTTGTTGCATATCCTTGTATTCCAGACTATAATTACTGAATTCAGGATAAGCCACGCTATTATGAGACTATCAAGTTGTTTATATCGTGTTTCATTGTTTTATTACAGTTTTAGCTTTCTTCTTGAGTGATTGGGAGTTGTTAGTAAATGAGATAAAATAGAGTAAATTTCAGAAAATTACACTATCATAATCAAAATCTTCACAAAAAACCACAGCTTTATCCATATATACAAAGAATCACACTTTGTTGTACATAACATTTCACAAAACCACACTTCTGTCACATGTAATGATCCTGATAGAGATCACCAGTCAAACTTGCAAGGTGCAAATGGTTAAGTTTGCTGAAAAGGTGGTTCCACCAGTCAAAGAGGAAAGGAGAGATAGCTTATATGGTGTAGTTTCACCAATTTTACTCACTAAAATATATTATGTCATACTAGGAAATTGGCCATGCGTTGCAACAGAAAAAATGTTTAGTCCAAATAATATTCAAAGTCACATCATCATCTTTTATGATTTGGAATATTATATCATCATCTTTTATGATTTTTGAAAGACTGTTTTTTCAGTACAAGTTAGTTTCTCCTAACATTTTGGATCGCAGTTATTGATAGTTTCCCCCCCATTTTTGGAGAATGTAGGTCATTGTTTTTCTCAGCAGCGGTTAGTATTTTTCCATTTTTTTGGATGATGTATGTCAGCATGTGCGATTTTTCTTCTGGTTAGATATTCCTTTTTTTTGACTGGCAATGAAATAGGATACTTCTGTAGCAAGATATTCCTTTAACAAGAGCTGGTGATTGGTTCTTCATATGTCTAGCACGTGGACTAAAATATTACCACTGAGATATAATAACATCAGACGTCAGTACCTTTTGTGTGATTTTGCAATGTATCACCTTCTGATTTCTCCACAAAGCATGCATTCATCTTTTTAGTCATTTCCATCGATGCTATTTATTGCATAAAATGTTTATTTTCCCAAGACATACTTGGAGAGGTTATGCTAAAGGTCTTTGCAGTACGAGTGTATGTATCATAGGAAGCTGCTGATGTCTCATCTGTTTTAAATGAGCATAATCTTGAGTAATACCTGTTGGCGAACTAAGGGGATAGGCATGGTGCATGCATTTTTTACTTAAATTTGGGATATTCTTGTATGCATCGATAAATTTACATGAGATAGGTCATGGCTGCATCATATGCCTATATATATTTTCTGTTCATTTTATTTTGCATGAGATTAGATTTGTATGCAACTGTGGCACTGTGCTATATACTTCTTACTTGCTGTTAACAATCCTTATATGTTTGTTCTGAGAACAAGTTGTTTTTCCTTTAGTTGTATTGTAGAAACTAACATCTTCTCACCCTGTATTTTTAGGTTAAAAATTAT
This sequence comes from Zizania palustris, assembly GCA_019279435.1. Classification (NCBI taxonomy): domain Eukaryota; kingdom Viridiplantae; phylum Streptophyta; class Magnoliopsida; order Poales; family Poaceae; genus Zizania; species Zizania palustris. Next base: position 94,100,705 of record JAAALK010000082.1, on the reverse strand, counting down.
GCTGAATGGGTTGTTAATCCTGATTATGATTGGCCACAACACTGTTCATCTTGCAATTCTGTTCTGGAAGTTGGAAGCGAAGAAACTACACGATTGGGTTGCTTGCGTATGTAAATATTCCAATAGAATGCTTGAGTTCATCCATTTCATAAAGCCACATATGTTAATTGTAACGATATATTCTTTTCACTTATTTTAGATGTGATGCACACAAAATGTTTGATATCACATATCCAAAGTTTTTCAACCCAAACAGCTCCAGCTGGATATGTCTGCCCTTCATGTTCTACACCTGTAAGATTTCTTTTTTTCCTTTCTTTGGGTGTTCAGTGCATGCATGGGGAGGTGAATGGCTGATTTGACATGCTACATTTCTGAGGATCACACAGTTCAGTGACCATGAACTATGATTTCCCTTACAGATATGGCCTCCTTCAACTATTAAAGATACTGGTTCACGCCTTCACTCTAAATTGAAGGGAGCAATCACCCAGGTTAGATCATTCAAACTTATTCCTGCTTCTGAAATCAAAACCTGATTTTACTTCTTTCTTGTAATATAATGCCCATTGGCTATGTTATTCTCATGTGGCTAAACTGATTTACTCCTTACTTTCTCATTCTGTTCTCAAATAGATGACGTCCTAGAATTGTGTGCAGTCAAACCTCGAAATTTTAACTCAATAATATATTAAAAAATGTTAACATTTGATACATGAAAATGACATTATTAGATTATTCGTGAAAAATGCTTCTGTCATGTTATATTTTTATGAATATATGATTAGAAAAAAAGAGCAAACATGTGCTTTGGAGACTGTGTTGATGTCCTAAATGACAAGTAACAAAGAATGAATGGAGTAATTTTTACAGCTCAATTCACGTATTACCGGTCTTCTGACCTAATATAACTATTTCAAATGTCTAGTTCTTCGCAATTTCTAATACTGCTGTTGATACTGAATAATCAATTCATGAATATACACATGTGTAACATGAAATTTAACATACAGATCTCAAATTGATCTCGATGGTATATTATTTGTCGAGCATTGGCAACTAGGTTTTAATCCATTGGTGACTTTTGAGAATCTTAGATAAAAGTTTGTTCTGCAATCTCTATGTACTGTTGTGTATATTTATTGGAAGATTGACTCAAAGCTGAATTTGATAAAGCCTACACTTTTTCCAATGTACTGCAGACTGGATTGGAGAAGAATGTATATGGAAATCATTTTGTGTCAATGATTAAAGCTGATACTCGCGCCCCTCCTTCTTTTGCTTCAGATCCTCTTAAACACATATCCAGTTCTGGTGATAGAGAATCTAATGGTGCAAACATAATCAATTCTGATATAGATGCAACTTTACCATCTACCTTACTTTCCGAGGATAAATATCCTGCTGGAATGTACACTTCTGCTAGTGTGGGATCTGGAACAGCTAGCCATGTGGAACCAGAAATAGTTGAAATAGATGGTCCTAGTCTGATAACAACTCAATTCCCTGAACAGGAGTCCAACTTCATCAGAAGTCCTAGCCCGCATGGGGTATGTCATGCAGTTTTGATGTTTGCGGTTATTGTATGCCTTCTGTTGAAATTATGGTTGTCCCTAGCTGTAATGGTCCTAACCCTTCATTTTGCAGCCTGGTGCAACAACGAGAAAAGGTGCTAACTATGTTGAGAGGCAAAGTTCAGAGATTTCTTATTATGCTGATGATGAGGATGCAAACCGCAAAAAGTACACCAAAAGGGGTAAGCATGCAGTTTGCGGGAAGGTTGTTTTGTTCTTTCATCTTTATATTGTTGCATTTGTGCCCACACTCCACAGATACCTGAGATATTTTTATCTTTTCCAGTATGATGATTCAAATCAAATTTTTAATAGCAGTACTCTTAAATTATTTATGTTTTATCAGATGAAGCAGGGTTATGTGGGATGAAGTTTACTTTGGAGTTTGGAATTCAGATGCAATTGGTTTTTGAATATGCTATCATCCTCTCAGTGCCATAACATAATCTGTGTTTGATTTATATTTTTGCATCTAATTATGTATAGCATTATAGATGTAAATGCTGCAGATATTGGAATACTGTTTCAGGAATGGTCTGGTTTAGGCATATCTCATATTGAGCTGAAAAATTACTTCAAAGCATCAGTGTTAGAAAAATCGGTGATCGGTCAACCACCGATTAGGGATTAATCAGTTAATCGGGGATTAAATGAATTAATCGGTCGACTAAATAATTAAATAATATATTATAGTGTTTATATCAATTTACATCTATCTATCTACTTCTCTTTCCTGTTTTTTCATACTTTTTCAAGCATCGCAGTGCAGTGTCCCTGTCTTTTCATTCTTTTTCACCACTACCAAGACATCACAGCATGCCGTGTTTCTTTCTTTTTCACCACAGCATTACAGGACACACTGCACATCATTCTTTTTTCCTTTCCTTTCTCTCTCATTCTCTCTCAACCATTCTTCTCTTCACCACCGAAGAAGACCAAGAGTGAGAGGTACGACTCCAGCAGCCTTTGGAGGGTAGCACTGGCAGTGCAAATCTAGGTGTTGGCGGAGCGGACAGGCATCGGCGGCGTGGATCTGGGCATCGGTGTCGCGAACCAAGCAACAACAGCTTGGATCCATGTGTTGGCGGAGCGAACAGGCGTCGGCGGCGTGGATCCGGGCGTCGGCAGCGCGGATCCGGGTGTTGGCGACACAGATCTGGGCGTCGGCGTCGCAGACCAAGCGGCAGTAGCATGGATCCAGGCCAAGCGACGTGTACGGCGTACCAGGCAGCAACGACATGTTTCCAAGAAAGGGCCGATTAATTGGTGGAGGCCCGATTAATCGGGTTTGACCACCGATTAATCGGTCAGTCGATTAATGGCCCGATTTTACCCTAAATTAACTGTAGTGCTGCCGATCAGAAGTTAATCAGCCGATTTTTTCATCACTGCAAAGCATGGTGTACAATTTGTCGTGCTTATGGCTTCCACCTACAGGTACATTCCGTCACAAATTTCTAAGGATGCTGCTACCTTTCTGGTCCAGCGCACTGCCAACGTTGCCAGTTACAGCACCCCCTAGAAAAGAAAGTGATGCTCCAGAAGGCCGGTCACGACATCAAAAATCAGCAAGAATGGATCCTACAAAGATCTTACTTGCAATGGCGATAATGTAAGCTTTCCAACATGCTTTTGCATGCTCAAATAATGAGTATAATATTTAGAAGTAAATAGAGACTCTTGAGTTGTCCAGGAATTTGACAGTGGACTCAGGTGTATCAGTGACTTGGGTGGTTGAATGGTACTTATTCCTCCTCCAGTTTTGAGTCAGAGAACAGTCCCTGGTCCAATATGATGCCATAGACTGGTCTTTAGCAACTACATGTTTCATTTCTGAACCAAATTACAGGGCTTGGAATGCTGTGATACCATTTATTAGCAAAATAAAAGTATTGAAGAATTTTGCAGACACTTTTTAGATAAATTCTTAGAACCCAGATATCTTTCTTAATGGAAACCCGCTAGCCATTTGTCATTGCAGAGAAGTTCCATTGGAATTTGGTTCGATTATGACTTTCTAACAAAGATTGTACCATTGCCAGTGCTTTCTTATTCTATGGATTATTGCACTTTTCAGGTTTATTATAAGGGGTAATATATAATATTTTTTGGAAACTGAACTTTTTTAGTATAAATAGAACTATACATTACATCCTGTTCTGTGACATCAAACCAATAGTTATATTCTTTGAACAAACAAAATTATGCTGTGACCCTGTGAAGCTGACTGTAGTACTTGATGAAATTACCCTTTTTATGCTGTTTATATCCAAAGTTTCTACTGGGCTTTTTTGTATCCTTTGAAACATATTCGAATACATTTTGCATGTGCTTTGTATTTTGTTTATGACTTTATGTAATTGGTTCACTTGCTTATGTTACATTTCTTATGCTTGGGGAATAATGTGGACTAATGTACATTACTTATATGTTATCACAGGGCTTGTATAGCAACGATGGGTATTCTCTATTACCGTTTGTCACAACGCAGCCTTTCTGAAAACTTTATTGAGGATGAACCTCAATAGTACCTTGACATTTTCAATCATGCAGTTTATTCTGGTACTATGCTGTTGATTCCAAGGGTTTCACCCTCCCTGTATTTCTTCTTTTTCCCTTTTGTGGGGCTTTCTTGGTGGCTCAGGTGGGGTAGCTGTTAGTTACATAAGAGTTATACTAGACTGTTTCCATATGCCGATTGATGTGCATGTTTATGTAACTACAATGCTATAAAATATTCTCGTTGTTATTTACACCTGATGAGAAATGATAGAAATCGCACCGCCATTTAGTATTCTGTCTTTTGATGGCCCCTTATGAATTGCTAGAGCTGTTGTCTTGATTGGTGTGATCTTCTAGTCATTAATTGGCACTATTCGGAGCTAAGATAAGATGGTTGTAGAATTATAACTAAAATGTAGTCTAATAGGGTCTGCGACTCTGCGCCCTATATCTTATATGCCACAACCAAAATTTGATTTTACTCTTGTCACGATGACTATATCTAATAGGGCGCAGATGGAAACATAGAGTTCCCATGGTCTTACTCCTTACTATGTACTCGTGTCAGCGGCATAGTGGCTACGCTCGCCATGACCTTGCTCGCCCAAAATTAGGGATGGATATGTATGGATGTCAGAATATCCGAATTATTCGTATTCGAATTACTGTAAATATGGATATCCGTATTCGTATCCGAATTAAATATGGATGACATTCGGAAATATCCGAATTCGTTTTACAAATGTGGATATGGAAACGGATATCCGAATTTTGCTGAATGTGGATATGAAAATGGATACATCCGTATTCGTTTTAGGATTTCATACAGATTAAACTTAGACTCAAGATAATATATTATCACTATATTAATGGTTTATTTATTATTTATATAATTATGGAATACTTAAGTTAGTGAATATTAATAAGTTATGGTTTAAAATAAATTAATGGTTAAATATTTGTTTGAATTTTATTTTTTTATAATCAAAATACAACATATCTCATTTCATATATCTCTACTATATTAAAGTCTCTAGTCAATCGTCCGTCCGTACGGACTCCGTCCGCACTCCGCACGTTCTGTCCGTGTAGCGCTCGTGGCAACTGCCTTCCCCTCCGCCACAACCGCTCATGCTGACTATGCACAGCGCCTTCGTCATAACCACTTCCCTTTGCCTCGTCACCACGCGCTCAATGTCAAAATTGTTCATTCCCCGCACACCCACGCCACCGCTACCTGCGTTTCCACCGTGAGGTGCTCATCGCCCTGAATCCGCTGCCGCCTACTCGATCCTGCTAATCCGGTCCTGGAGTAGATTATCGCCGTCCCTGTTGCCTGCTATTGGCCACCGGCTCCTTCCCCTGCCACCACTTACGTCGACGGATCTCATCGACAAGCAGGGCAAACCTATAGTGGATCTGACTAGCCAGTGGCTGAGGCGGCGAACCGGTGAGGCGGGACCGGTAGTGCTGCGCTGGGCACCGAGCAGGATGTCTAGCCATCCGAGTGGGAGGGTCACTAGGCATATCCAGACGGCCACGAAGGAGGCAACGAGTGCTAGGTCTTTGGACTCTGGAGAGTTGAGGAGATTAGCGGTGAAGCCGAGAGTGGAAGGGAAATAGGGCTGCTGTAGAGATCGATTTTAGAACGTACTTTAGTTTCTACGTGGCATGCAAGGGAGTGTATCCAAGAACATTTTGACGTCAGTACATTAAAACAATGAATCATATTAGTTAGCTTGAGTTGGAAGTTAGTTTACTCTTACTCATTCAGTGCTACTTATAACTCAACCTGTGTGTTACTCTTTCTATTATAGATGGATTATCTTGTTGATTTTTTTCATTCGGAGAATAACTTTGAAATATCATGTCATCTTTCTATTATAGATGGATTATCTTGTTAATTATCTTGAGAACATTTTTCTCAATGAAATTTCTGTCAGCATTTAACTTTCATCAAAATATCAATTGAGTTAACATGTAACACGTGGTGTTTCGCATTTTACAGTTCTTGATTTCATTGATGATGATGCTATTGGTGATGCATGGAATGGTACCATATTTGAGTGAGGCAGATTGCATTCTAGCTGATAGCCCGATTGCATCAGCCCGTTGGACGGTAAACGAATCCTTTGAATCAGAAAGCATGACACAACCTATTGTTGTTTCTTTTGCAGCACGAGTTCTTTTTGGAAATGCATAAGTTGTAAAATTCTCGTTGTTTAAATAAATACCATGTTCTAAATAAATGTTTACCATTAAGAATAAGAATCCGTTGTAAAGCACGGACATCTAACTAGTTTTTTTGTATTTTTTAAGATACATTTGCTATTTTTAACTCATTAATTGTGTTTCTAGGATTTAAATTGGAATATGTGAAATTTGAACTGCAAGTACCTAAAATAATGCACTAAAATTTATAGAAAAATTGCATTCACTATTTTGTTTCCATTTTTAGTTCTTATCCACTAAATTTAAAGAAATGTTAAAAAATTTATGTTACGACACTTAATCGGTAACGTGGGGCTTAAGGGTTTTTTAATTATAAAAAATCAAATAAAGTCTGAAAAATACGAGACTTATCACAGTGTTAAAATATTATACGTAGATACCATGATAAAATTTTGAAAATGTTTTGAGAAATTTATCATATATAATGTTAAGAAATCTGAGATTCTCTTGAGAGGAAATAGAGTTTTGAGAAGGAATAGGCTATGGTTTAAAGTAAATTGGTGGTTAAATATTTGTTTGAACTTGAATTTTTTTATATAATCAAAATAAAACATATCTCATACCATATAATTTGTTTGTATTTTTATAGATCCATTTGCTATTTTTAACTCATTAATTGTATTTCTAGTATTTAAATTGGAATATGTGAAATTTGAACTGCAAGTACCTAAAATAATGCACTAAAATTTATCGAAAAATCACATTCACTATTTTGTGTCCATTTTTAGTTCTTATACACTAAATTTAAAGAAATGTTAAAAAATTTATGTTACGACACTTCATATGTAACGTGGAGCTTAAGGGTTTTTTAATTATAAAAAATCAAATAAAGTCTAAAAAATACGAGACTTATAACGGTGTTATAATATTATACTTATATACCATGATAAAATTTTGAAAATGTTTCGAGAAATTTATCATATAGAATGTTAAGAAATCTGAGATTCTCTTGAGAGGAAATAGAGTTTTGAGAATGAATAGGTTATGGTTTAAAATAAATTGGTGGTTAAATATTTGTTTGAACTTGAATTTTTTTATATAATCAAAATACAACATATCTCATACCATATAAAGTTTTTGTATTTTTCTAGATCCATTTTCTATTTTTAACTCATTAATTGTGTTCTAGTATTTAAATTGGAATATGTGATATTTGAACTGCAAGTACCTAAAATAATGCACTAAAATTTATAGAAAAATCACATTCACTATTTTGTGTGCATTTTTAGTTCTTATCCACTAAAATTAAAGAAATGTTAAAAAAATATGTTACGACACTTCATCGGTAACGTAGAGCTTAAGGAGTTTTTAATTATAAAAAATCAAATAAAGTCTGAAAAATACGAGATTTTTCACAGTGTTATAATATTATACGAAGATATCATGATAAATTTTTTAAAATGTTTCTAAAATTTTATCATATAAGATGTTAAGAAATCTGAGATTCTCTCGAGAGGAATTAGAGTTTTGAGAAGTAATAAGCTATGGTTTAAAGTAAATTGATGGTTAAATGTTTGTTTGAACTTGAATTTTTTTATATAATCAAAATACAAAATATATAATACAATATATTTTTGTATTTTTCTAGATCCATTTTATATTTTTAACTTATTAATTGTGTTTCTAGTATTTAAATTGGAATATGTGATATTTGAACTGCAAGTACCTAAAATAATGCACTAAAATTTATAGAAAAATTACATTCACTATTTGTGTCCATTTTTAATCATCATCCACTAAATTTAAAGAAAAGTTAAAAAAATTATGTTACGACACTTCATCGGTAATGTGGAGCTTAAAAGTTTTTTAATTATAAAAAATCAAATAAAGTCTAAAAAATACTATACTTGTCACGGTGTTATAATATTATACGTAGATACCATGATAAAATTTTTAAAATGTTTCGAGAAATTTATCATATATGATGTTAATAAATTTTTGAAAATGTTTAATTTTTAAAAATAATAAAATCTAGCCAATTATTTCTAAATTGCCACCTATTTTTTCTGCATTGACGCGCTTGGACTCAATTTTTGTGTTCTTGTTGGTTGAAATATATGATGAATTTTAGTTCAAGAATGTAGTTCTTGTTGGTTGTTGTGTATGATGAATTTTAGCTAGTGTTGTTTAAAAAATTAGTTTGTGTATGGTTTATTGTGTATCATTGTTTCTTATTAATTATTATTCTAAATTGGTATATTGAACCCTTTTGAATTTTAGAAAATTTGTGAAACAACGAACATTTGGAGTTAAACCGAGTAAACATCCGAATACATATTCGTATTCGAGAACATCTGAATCCGTATTCGTATTCAAATTAAAATGTGGTAAATAGTGCTATCCGGATTCGTTTCCATCCGTATCCGATCTGAATCCATCCCTACCAAAATGGACTGTGCCGGACATGCCAATCCAGCCAGCAGGGATACGCACAATTCAATCTGCCTTGGTGACGTTAGAGCATGAGTTTCCGAAAATCTATTTATATGCTAAATAGCACTTTACTACAATTTTATAACAAACGTATAATTTTATGATAGTTTCTTAATCATGCAATCCAACGATAATTTTGCCAACGTATCTGCAATGTTTGCAAAATTTAATGATATAGGAAATCCATCTTTTATTCATATCTGCTTTTTCCAAACATAAAACAATACTTCAAGAACTCGACATAACAGTGCGCATGTTAGGAAAATGACCCCAGTTACCCATGATATGCTTTATTAGTTCAGACCGAGAGTTAGTCTAGCTAGCTTTAGAGTTTGATATAGTCCATAAAAGGGGGGGGGGGGGGGGGGGGAGGGTGGTCAATTCTAATAAGGTAAGTTAGCACCATATCTGGAAACCGAACAACATAATATGATATGATATGAGATATACTTGTACCAAAATCCTTATAAATAGGAAACATGTTAGATCCTTATAAATAAGAAACAGGTTAGAGTTCAGAGCCCTAGATTTGCTCGCCCTTGATTATATAAAGGGGCGAGGTACCCTCTAGAGGCATAGATTTTACTCATCAAATCCTAAGCTATCGTATTGTATTACTTAGCCAATCATAAATTCACAAATATATAGAACGTAGGATTATTATTTTTGGAAAGACCTGAACTTGTATAAACCCTGCATCTTATTCCTAGAGTCGACCTTAGAGCTCAAGAGTGCAACACTTCCCTTCAATCTCAATACCACCTCGTGTGCCTCGTGAGTGGACTGCTCGGCAATACAACGATAGTTAGCGCACCAGACAGGAGATCGTTGTTCTCCAACCACGAGCTTTATGGAAACCCCTTGTCATTTATCGGCCGAGCAAGGAATCACATTTACTCTCGGAGACGTCACCTTCATTGACGACAGAATCTAGAGACTGGTCCCATTCGACTCGGCCCTGATGACTTCAACGACGCGAACTTAGCTCCACTCTAAGCACTTGATTCCTTCATCGCTCGAAAAGAAAATCAGGTCGTAGAGCGCCTGGCTGACCACGTCATGGAAATGGTGACCGATCATCACTACCACAAAAACGGTCTTTAGTAATGCTGCTTTAGTGATGGGTAAAAGACACGCGTCAGTAATACACTTTTAGTGATGAGTTGTTTCACACGTGTCAGTAATGTTGTCTCATTAGTGACAGGTCACAATAAGACCCGTCACTATAGATGACGCTGGCAGGGGCGCCCATGTTAGTGACGGGTCATACAGTTACATGACACTAAATATGGGTCACCACATTAGTGACAGTTGGTAGTACCACCCATCACTAAAGAGTGTTGCATCCGAAACCCTAAGACCACCTTTAGTGACGTCCTTATATGAATAACCGTCACTGATAATATGTATATAAGTGACTCACGCACAGAGTTCCCCACTTATTGCTCCCAAGTCCCAACCACCGCCGTCTTCGCCATAACTGCCGACCGACCGTGCAGTTGCTGAACTTGCCGATGACGACCCACACCATTACGTGCTCCGGTGGAATGGCCCACACCACATGTAGCATCAACGTTGTCTGATCCAAGGTATATATTTTTAATTATACAATATATTTTAATCCGAAATTATAAATTGTATTTTTGTATGCGACATAATACGTGAAATAATTAGAGTCATATCTTAATTGATTGTTTTGTTATTTATAGATTGCAACGACACGGAGCTGGATGTATGTTGATTGTCGTACTTGCAATGAGTATTTGAGTGGGGCGAAGTTTTTCATGAATAGTGCTAGAGATGACATGGAAGCTAGTGGAAAGACTGCAATGTGGTGTTACTGTTATGATTGTAGGAATGAGAAGAAGTTTATAAATTCAGAATATATGAACGACCATTTGTTGATACGTGGATTCAAGAAAGGATATCATATATGGAATAAGCATGGTGAGGAAGGAGAAAATGAGGGTGAATTAAATCATCAGATTAGTAGTAAAGACAAAGGTGGGACCGTTGATATAGATTACATGAGAGACAATAACATTTTAGGAATTCCAAAAGATAACTATATTGATATTGTGGATAATGTTAATCAGATGGTGCGTGATGCAGAGGAACAATCTGGATACACAATCCTCTCGACCATGAGTCGAGACGTGTATTTGGAGAACAACAGAGAGATGCTGCCGAAATTCTCTTTAGAACCGTATGGGACCACGTGATCCAGCTATGTGGGCCGCACATCCCGGATGGGATTTAGGACCTATCCTTACCTATTAGTGCCCAGTAGGTAATGTCGTACATTCGTTTAATTTTTTTAATGAAACAATAAGGTTTCCGTTCTCTTAATGTTTAGATGTCTACCCATTCCTCTACCGGGTCTTCTAGCTCTACTGACAAGGTCAAGTTAGCAATCAAGAATCCCAGGACGCAAGCAAAGTGGCCAACGGACAAGAAAACCGTCAAGGAGGTTGACAGTAATGGCCTGCCAAAAGAGAAAGTGGCCTTGTAGCGCCTGAGGAAGCTTGCAGGACTGATTGCACAGGACTGGGTGTAGGACCGAAAGTAGCGACCAGAGGGGGGGTGAATGGGCGCCTTAAAAATTCTTCCGAATCAATGGCCTGCTCCCAACACCCAACGCACCTCAAAAGACTGTGCAGCAGAAAATGAACAGAAGGCCTAAGTCTAAAGGTTTCTAACCTAGAGGCAGCTGATGATAAACAGTGTAATGTTAAAGCAGTGCAACTAGACAGATGAACAAAGTGTAACAGGCCTAAACTTCTCAATGAAATGATCTAAGTATGTATAAGATGAGGAGAGAAGTTACTGTCCAAAGTTGTCTCCTGTTCGGGTCTTGGCGAAGCCCCCTTCGCACGTCGAGGTCTGCTTCGGAGGTTGGTGACGGAGTCTGTCCGAAATCCCGAAGGTGTCGCTGTCTAGCCTAGTTCGAAGTTGTAGGAAGCGAAGTGTACTTCGGAGCGAAGTAAAACAGTGCCGGAGCCTGGTTCGAAGTGTGTACTTCAAAGACAGGACTTCGAACACAGCTTCGAACCAAGAGCTTCGGAGCAAAGTGATAAAGTCGGAGCCTGCTTCGAAGTGAGGACTTCGAAGACAAAACTTCGAACACACCTTGAACCGAGAGCTTCGAAGCACAACCTTCGAACAGAAAAGCTTCGAACACACAAAGCAGACGGACAACCTTCGAACAAAGAAGCGAAGTCTGTCACGCGACAGAAAAGCAAGTCCGAAGCCAATGCCCTACCTTCGAAAAGAGCAAGCTCCGAAAAGAGAGGCGAAGGGTGACATGCTACACAGAAATTAGAGCGAGGCCTAGCGGAGCCACAAGCTTCGAACCCAACCTCGAAACGTGTCGAAGTATGGACTTCGAACGGATAGGGTCAAAGCCCCTTCGCGCTATTGTTCGAAGTATGTAATGCTGTCGATCAGAAAAATGCTTCGAAGCTCAGCAACACAGAATACAAAACAGAGCTCGAAGATTGAAACGAAGCCTTCGAGTATGGTCGGATCGAAGCCTGCCTCACTGAGCTGAGGGGCTTCGAACAGAGAAGGATGACTTCGCAGAGACAGTCAGAAAAGTGATTTTAGTCCTATCAACCAGATCGAAAAGTGGAGCAGTAAAAGTAAAAAGCTGGCGCAGAAGTACTGTAGCTACAGAGGAGTACTACTCGTAAATCGCAAGAACTAGTACTCTGTATGTGAAGAACAGAAGCTTCTTCACACCTGCCGAAGCCTACAAGGGCTCAAAAATCACAGGGAAACTTGCTTTGAAGGTGAAAACGAGTCATTAAAAACCTTGCAGATGCAGCACACAAAGAAGTAGAGCATTTACTGCAACATTAAAAGCAAGGCAAGAAACATAGTAGGAGAACTCCCTGGCGGCGCAAGCAAGGAACAGGAAAGGAGAGAGAAAACGTGAGAGGCAAAAATGACCCAATAGAGTAGTATTCAATTTCAGCAAAAGGGTAGTCCAAACCCTAGGGATTGGGGTGCTATTTATAGGCAGCCCAATACTAGGAATATTCTACCAGCCCCTTAGGGTTTTACAGACTCAAAAATACAGAAAAAGACTCTACTGCCCTTAGGTATTTTTACAGACACAACTAACTGACTGTGGGCCTAGAGTAACAGATGACATATCCGGAAGCTACTCTTCTGGACAGTCGGATACAGAATCAACGGTTGTCAGTTTTACGCCGAAACTGACAAAGCCTCCACCAGCTTTGCACCAGGTACCCGGATTGGGCCGGCCCGACTCCGCAGCTCTCTCAGCCCGGCAATCGCTTACCGCCCGTGTACCTGAGTCAGTCCTGGTCAACAGCCCAGTGGGTCTTCTACTGCTTCTGGCCCATGCACCCGGATTGGGCCAGCCCGACTTCGCAGCCTCCTCTGCCCGACAGTCGCTCGCTGCCCGTGTACCTGAGTCACACGCGGCCCATGAAACAGCAGATCTCCTCTTCTTCAGTCCTCTTTGACTATCGTTGACAATGACTCATCACTTCTGGAGCCATGAGGCCCACGCTATTCAGCATGGCTCCTCAATCTCCCCCTTGATGAGTGCATTGTCAACACTTCTCAATTCTCAGCTCTTCAGCACCTGTGAACAAATGTGGAAACACGAAAACAAAACACAAGGAAACAAAGAAGAAGAAAAATAAGGTAAAAGTTTAACCCTAATGACCAAAAGCCAACCAAAAGCAAGAAACGGTCATTATGGTTAACCAAAACGTAAAAGCTCAAGATGAGTGTGATTTCAGAACAATCAAGGATATCAACAGAGTAAGAACTCCCCCTTAAACTCTGATCCCAAATTTTCTCCCCCTTGTTGACAAGTGAACTCATCAAGTACTCAAAAGAGACACAGACTCCCCCTGAAAAGTAACTCCCCCTCAAAATATGCAGTGAATGCAACTGGGGTGCAGGTGGAGTGAGGAAAGCATGCTTCTCATATATGATTGACTGCAAATACAGTATCTAACAGGTATAGCAAAAGAGATACTGTCTAAGACACATGGCATGATCAGTGCAAGAGATGATATCTAAAGAAAGTCATTTAGCACGCATTTGTCAATTTTTGAAAATAAAAGCATCACCACATTTTCTAGTAAACAAGCAAGGTAAAGCATGAGATGCAGAAGCTAACTGATATCTACCAAGATAAGCATTGTTCAAAACAAAGTGCTTCAGCAAACTTGTTATCCTTTTAAAGTTCAGGCTTTTTCATTTTCCTTTGTCATTTGTGCCAAGGGTTATTTGCATGTCAAACCTTATGCTAACCAACCAAGTCAAGCCTAGGCCAAAACTGAGCCATCAGAAGCTTAAGACATTGGTCTCGGCATACACTATACTGTCCTAGTTCATACCAAAGTGCTATGGTAAGCAGTCCAGAACAATATAATGCGACAAAGCAAACCCACTTGGATCTTTTCAACTTAAGCATAAAAAGGCATGGAATTTTCATTCATTTTTGATTTTTATCATTTTTATAGCACATTTTCCATGTTGAAGCATAAAGATGTCCAAGTTGCATATCTGCATCTATGTGATGAACTGGCTACAAGGCATGTAACAGATAGCAAAAGCACTCAGCCTACACATGCTAGTTACCAGAAGCAATGGTGATCATTTTTCAAGTTGAAAGCGTAAAAGCCATGCATATGACAGATATCAGACATATCAAGCGAACTGAAACAAAGCATGATCATTGACAAGTAATCAAAAGCATGTACCCGCTAGAATAAGTAATGCAGTTCAATCATATAACAGAAGCATCTCTAAAGTGTGATACGTGAATATGCAAGATATGAACACACACAAAAAGACTCAAGAAAAGAGTAAAGAAGAAAGAAAAAAACTGACGCAAAATATCCTAGAAAGGATACACAACACCCAAATCCCCTCGTAAACGCTCAAATGTAGACTGATCTAGGGGTTTGGTGAAAATGTCAGCCAACTGATGATGGGTATCAACATGAATAAGGTCAATGACACCTTTTCATATTGATCCCGTAAGAAGTGAAAGCGCACATCAATATGTTTGGTTTTTGAATGGAGACACGGGTTTTTCCCTACACTAATAGCACTCGTGCTGTCGCAAAACAATGGAACCCTGGTAGGAAAGAGCAACCCAAAGTCTCGTAGAGTGGAAATCATCCAAACCATCTGTGAGCAGCAGCTAGCAGCAGCTACGTACTCAGCCTCTATGGTCGAAAGAGCAACTCCAGATTGCTTTCGAGAAGACCAAGATACAAGGGAAGAACCAAGAAACTGGCAAGTACCGAAAGTCGACTTGCGATCCAACCGGCACCCACCAAAGTCAGCGTCCGAAAAGCCAGATAAATCAAGTGATGATGATGCTGAATAATAAAGACCAAGATCAGGCGCATAGGTGAGATACCTGAAAATGCGCTTGACAGCCTGCCGGTGAGACGCGCGTGGTGAAGACTGAAAACGCGCGCAAAGTCCCACGGCGAACTGTATGTCCGGTCTTGTTGCCGTTAAGTACAACAGCGAACCGATCATCCCTCGAAACTCTCTCTCATTGACCTTGACACCGCTCTCGTCCTTGTCCAAACCCCCAGAAGTACCCATCGGGGTCATCTGCGGCTTCAATTCACCACCAAAGTCAAATTTCTTAAGCATGTCACGAGTATACTTACCTTGGTGGATGAAGGTGCCGTCCTTGGTCTGCTTGATCTGGAGCCCTAAAAAGTACTTAAGCTCACCCATGAGGCTCATCTCAAATTCACTGTGTATCTGCTCAGAAAACTTGGACACAAGAGAATCAGTAGTACCGCCAAAGATAATATCGTCCACATAAATCTGAGCGACTAAGAAATCTGAAGCATCTCTGAGCAAGAAAAGAGTTTTGTCCACAGACCCCATCACAAAGCCCTTCCCCAACAAAAATTGCTTCAACCGGTCATACCAAGCCCTGGGGGCTTGCTTCAACCTGTATAAAGCTTTATGCAACTTAAAAACATGTCGAGGAAACTTAGGGTTCTCAAAACCGGGGGGTTGCCTAACATATACCTCCTCCTCTATGAACCCGTTCAGAAAAGCACTCTTAACGTCCATTTGAAAAAGCTTAAAACCCTTTGAAACGGCAAAAGCTAGAAGAATACGAATGGACTCAAGACGGGCCACAGGAGCGAAGGTTTCTTCAAAGTCGATACCTTCCTTCTGGCAATAACCCTGGGCAACTAGTCGAGCCTTGTTGCGCACCACAACCCCATCTTCACCTTGTTTGTTCTTGAATACCCACTTGGTGCCTATGGGGTTGCATCCAGGTGGCGGCTCAACTAGTGTCCAAACCCGATTGCGGACAAAATTCTCAAGCTCTTCTTGCATAGCATTAATCCAATTAGAATCAGAAAGAGCATGAGAAATATCTCTGGGCTCAAAAGATGCAACAAACGCAGATTCAGCAAACACAGCGAGAGAGGCAGAAGAACGCAAAGTCCTCTCAGTCAAATCACCAATGATGAGCTCTGAGGGGTGGTCACGCTGAACTGCTCGGGTTCCCTGGTGATCTGAAGTCACCTCACCGGAGTCAGCAGCTGGCACCTCTGGACTCGACTGAAGGGGCTCGATCGAAGTGGAAGAAGTGATCAGAGGTCCGCCTTCATCATCGGTCGAAGTCACAGAAGGTGTGGGCTCTGCGGGGGATGCAGAATGCCCGCCCTCAACAGCAGCTGGAGTATCCTCATCTTCCTCGAAGATAGACTCTCCGAGCTCATCATCACCAGAAAGCTCAAAAGAAGGAGTCAAAGAAGGCAAGGACTCATCAAAAGAAACCTCACATGTCTCGACAAGCAGCTGGGATTCAAGGTTCCAAACACGGAAGCCTCGAGAATGCAATGCATAACCAAGAAAAACACCATCCCAGCAACGAGACTCAAACTTGTCCAAATGCCCTCCCTTCTTGAGCACAAAGCACTTGCAGCCAAACGCTCGCAAGTGGCTCACTTTGGGCTGTCTGCCAAAACGCAACTCATATGATGTCTTACCAATGTAAGCTCTAAGAAAAATGCGGTTGGCCAGATAGCAAGCCGTGTTCATGGCTTCAGCCCAAAAACGCCTAGGAGTCCTGTGCTCATCGAGCATCGTCCTGGCCATCTCAACTAGCGTGCGGTTCTTTCGTTCCACAACGCCGTTCTGTGGGGGAGTGTAAGGAGAAGAGAACTGATGGTCCAGACCCTGATCACCACAGAAGCTGACGAACTGAGAGTTCTTGAACTCAGAGCCGTTGTCAGAGCGAATTGCTCGCATCCGACCATTGTTCTCATTCTTCAGCTTCAAAATCAGGTCATGGACAAATTGAAAAGTTTCATCCTTAGACTCCAAAAAGAAAACCCACGAAAAACGAGAAAAGTCGTCAACAATCACAAGTGCATACCACTTCCCACCGACTGAGCGTACCCGAGCTGGACCTACAGTGTCCAAATGTAAAAGCTCGCCTGGATACGAAGTCATCACCTGAGTCACAGGTGAGTGAGAAGCGGCAACCATTTTCCCATGACGACAGGGATGACAAACTAGATCCTTCTCCATTTTAAGCTTGGGCAATCCTCGGATGAGGTCCATAGAGCTTAACCTGACTAGCAGATCAAAACTCAAATGACCTAACCTCCTATGCCACTTCCAGAGCTCAGAAGAAGATCCAGCAATCAAACAGCGAGAAGGGCCAAAAGAACTAGAGAAGTCAATTCGAAAAACTTTACCGAAGGGTAAAATCTGACAAACCAAAGACCCTCTAGAATCAATCACAGAAGAATTGCCCTTCTTAAAACGCACTTCCAAACCATCCTCAAGAAGTTGCGACACAGAGATTAAATTAAAGTTCAGATTTTTAACCAAAGCAACATTCTTTAAAGAGAAATGATCTGAAATGCAAATTGAGCCTATGCCACTTACTTTCCCTTGACCGCTGTTCCCGAACGTGATATATTCTTTGGAGCTCGGGGGAGTGAGACTGGAGAACCATCTGCGATGTCCCGTCATGTGGCGAGAGCATCCTGAGTCCATGATCCAAACATCCTCCAGTCCCCGGTCCTGCACAATCAATGTCTGTAAGTGGGAGCAAATGGTCCGGCACCAGGTTTAGCAAAAGAGCTAAACCAGTGTCGAGCCATCTGCTCAAAAGATGGAAAGCGAAAACCATCAAAAGAGTTTGGACCAAAACGCGGCTCAAAACGCGGTCCACGGTTCTTCCTATCCCTGCGGCCACGAGGTCCAGAACCGTATCCAACTCGGTCTGGAACTCTGCCGGAACGAACACCACCAACTGGAGCACGGGTACGAAAACCGTCTCCTCTACCACCACCTACACGACGCGGCCTGGCCTCCAGCCTCTCCCCGCGCCGAGGAACACGCAGTCTACCACCCTGCTGGTAGAACTGCACCTGATAACTACGAGCCCTCTCTGCTCTCTCAACCCGCTTCCTCCTGAAGCAAAACTCCGCAAGATGCCCGTCTCTCTGAAAATACTCACAATGATAGGTAGGCTTCTTGGGATGTGGTTGAGGCTTGGGGTTCTTGGGCTTGGTAGTGTTTGGTGTGGTCTTCTTGGGCTGAGAGGGTCCAGGAAGAGAGTCTAGAGAAGTGTGGAGATTTTTGGGTTTAGGAACCCAGATAGGTTTCTTGGGTGGAGCTTTAGGTGGTTCATGGATCACTCCATCCTTGGGCTGACAAGCCTGGGAATACTCAGTGGAGTGAGTCTTGGGATATCTCTGCTCTGGAGTCATTTTACTCCACTCCACTGCCCGGCTGATGGCACTCTCAAAGTCTGCCTTGGTGTAGGTGTAACCTACCCCAAACCCATCCTGCCTCTTGAACTGCTGGATCATCATGCCAAGCTGTGGCTCTCTGGCACTGATCCAACTCAGGATAGAGCGGAGGTAAAAGTTCTCATTCTGAGAATCTGCTAGCTCCTCTCTCAAGGAAGCTAGAACCTCCACCTGAGACAAGCAGGTCTCACACTCACTCTCTTTTTGGACAGACTTCCCGGCTTTTAGCTTAATCAGCTCCATTCTAAGAGACAGGCAGTTCTCACAGACAGTGGGTGGAACTGACAATGTCTCAAGCTCTAGCCTAGTCTGCGCAAGCTCAGCTCTCAACCTCTCTAAATCACCCAAATGTTCATCGCCCTTGGATTTCAGCTCAGCTAAGGTAGCTAGATGAGATGGGCAATCAACACAGGGTGCGACGACAGTGGCTTGAGCATTTTTCAGCTCCTGCTGAGCGCTTTCAAGCTCAGTGGCCAAAGCGTCCCTCTCATCAACCCTTTCTGTGTACCTGGACTTCAGAGTCGACAGGTCACACAGAAGCACCTCACACTTCGGGCACTCACTGCTATCACCCAAGCAAGGGGAAGAAGATAGACTTTCTATTCTACCGTTGGCTACGGCAAGCTCACTTTCTAACTCGTCTATCCTTTTCTTAGCCCCCCTAAGCAGTTTCTCCCGATACTTCAACTCCTGACGATTGCTCTCAAGTAAATCTACAATTTCACGCTCATAAGATGATACCTTGCTATCGTCGTCGTCGGAGTCGTCGGAGGAGCTCTTTTCTTCTCTATCCCCAAGAGCCATGGAGCAGAAGCTCTTGCGGGATCTTCGGCGCTGGTGAGAGCGGCTCTTCGGCTTGTCTCCGAAAGCCACGAAGCAGAGACCCGCCGGATCGTCCTTGTCCTTCCCCTTCCTGATGGAGATCTCCTCATCGCTTGAGCTCGATGAAGAGGAAGAAGTCGTGGACTGCTTGGAGTAGCTCTTCTCCATCTCGGCGAAGAAGGCCTTGTCGCGCTTCTTGTTCTCTCGCCGGTAGTCCTTCAGGGCCTTCTTGAAGAACCGAGTCTTCGGCTTGCCCTTGTTGAAGGAGGGGCTCTCATGCTTGCCGGAGTCGTGGAAGCTGCTGCCGGTGCCCTTCTTATATCCACTGCGCTTGGGGCAGTCGGCGATGAAGTGTCCTGGATCACCACATTCAAAGCATCCGGATTTTGTGCCGTGTCTTTTGAACATTCTTTTATCATAGACACGACGCACCCGGTTGTTAAAGAGACACAAATCATCATCTCCCAACAACTCAAGCTGGTCCTCAGTGATAGACATCAAAGAGAACCCAGCACAGCTCACAGCAGAGGGATCCACTGAAGGTGTAGCAAGGGCCAGGGATTTTGATCCAGAGCCAGTGAGATTTGATCTCAACTGGATATCTACCTCAGTGGCCTTCAGCTTGCTAAACAGCTCAGAAATGGTCAAGGTATCGTAAGAAGTACTCTCAACGATAGATGATACCTTGATCTCCCAGATCTTTGGGTCCAAGGTATGAAGAACCTTGAGCGCCTGCTCGTGATCTGAGACTAACTGAGCACCCTCAGCCTTGTTGTCCCGAAGCTTGTTAATGATCGACTGAAAGCGACCAAACAAAGCCTCAACAGATTCACCCGGCTTCTGTGTGAAATTCTCATATTCACGCCGGTAGGTCTGATAGAGTCGAGCCTTGACCTGTGCTGTTCCCTCATGGTGTGCCTTGAGGGTAGCCCAGATCTCTCTCGCAGTGGAGAGATGACTCACTCGCTCAAATTCAGTGGGACCTAAACCAGAAAATAAAATGTTCACAGCCTTACTGTTGCTCAGATGCTGAGCAATGATACCAGCAGTACCTTGCTCAGTAACTGGCAGAATGACAAACGTGCTGTGAACGCAAATGTCCCATATGTCCGAACCCTGGCTCATGAGATAGGCTCGCATGCGAGTCTTCCAATAATTATAGCCATAGGCTTCCAAGGACGGGACCTTGCCAGGAGACGTCATAGTCACTACTGGGGTTTAGAACCGGTTAAGGTATGGAAAAACCCTAACCTCGCTCTGATACCACTTGTAGGACCGAAAGTAGCGACCAGAGGGGGGGTGAATGGGCGCCTTAAAAATTCTTCCGAATCAATGGCCTGCTCCCAACACCCAACGCACCTCAAAAGACTGTGCAGCAGAAAATGAACAGAAGGCCTAAGTCTAAAGGTTTCTAACCTAGAGGCAGCTGATGATAAACAGTGTAATGTTAAAGCAGTGCAACTAGACAGATGAACAAAGTGTAACAGGCCTAAACTTCTCAATGAAATGATCTAAGTATGTATAAGATGAGGAGAGAAGTTACTGTCCAAAGTTGTCTCCTGTTCGGGTCTTGGCGAAGCCCCCTTCGCACGTCGAGGTCTGCTTCGGAGGTTGGTGACGGAGTCTGTCCGAAATCCCGAAGGTGTCGCTGTCTAGCCTAGTTCGAAGTTGTAGGAAGCGAAGTGTACTTCGGAGCGAAGTAAAACAGTGCCGGAGCCTGGTTCGAAGTGTGTACTTCAAAGACAGGACTTCGAACACAGCTTCGAACCAAGAGCTTCGGAGCAAAGTGATAAAGTCGGAGCCTGCTTCGAAGTGAGGACTTCGAAGACAAAACTTCGAACACACCTTGAACCGAGAGCTTCGAAGCACAACCTTCGAACAGAAAAGCTTCGAACACACAAAGCAGACGGACAACCTTCGAACAAAGAAGCGAAGTCTGTCACGCGACAGAAAAGCAAGTCCGAAGCCAATGCCCTACCTTCGAAAAGAGCAAGCTCCGAAAAGAGAGGCGAAGGGTGACATGCTACACAGAAATTAGAGCGAGGCCTAGCGGAGCCACAAGCTTCGAACCCAACCTCGAAACGTGTCGAAGTATGGACTTCGAACGGATAGGGTCAAAGCCCCTTCGCGCTATTGTTCGAAGTATGTAATGCTGTCGATCAGAAAAATGCTTCGAAGCTCAGCAACACAGAATACAAAACAGAGCTCGAAGATTGAAACGAAGCCTTCGAGTATGGTCGGATCGAAGCCTGCCTCACTGAGCTGAGGGGCTTCGAACAGAGAAGGATGACTTCGCAGAGACAGTCAGAAAAGTGATTTTAGTCCTATCAACCAGATCGAAAAGTGGAGCAGTAAAAGTAAAAAGCTGGCGCAGAAGTACTGTAGCTACAGAGGAGTACTACTCGTAAATCGCAAGAACTAGTACTCTGTATGTGAAGAACAGAAGCTTCTTCACACCTGCCGAAGCCTACAAGGGCTCAAAAATCACAGGGAAACTTGCTTTGAAGGTGAAAACGAGTCATTAAAAACCTTGCAGATGCAGCACACAAAGAAGTAGAGCATTTACTGCAACATTAAAAGCAAGGCAAGAAACATAGTAGGAGAACTCCCTGGCGGCGCAAGCAAGGAACAGGAAAGGAGAGAGAAAACGTGAGAGGCAAAAATGACCCAATAGAGTAGTATTCAATTTCAGCAAAAGGGTAGTCCAAACCCTAGGGATTGGGGTGCTATTTATAGGCAGCCCAATACTAGGAATATTCTACCAGCCCCTTAGGGTTTTACAGACTCAAAAATACAGAAAAAGACTCTACTGCCCTTAGGTATTTTTACAGACACAACTAACTGACTGTGGGCCTAGAGTAACAGATGACATATCCGGAAGCTACTCTTCTGGACAGTCGGATACAGAATCAACGGTTGTCAGTTTTACGCCGAAACTGACAAAGCCTCCACCAGCTTTGCACCAGGTACCCGGATTGGGCCGGCCCGACTCCGCAGCTCTCTCAGCCCGGCAATCGCTTACCGCCCGTGTACCTGAGTCAGTCCTGGTCAACAGCCCAGTGGGTCTTCTACTGCTTCTGGCCCATGCACCCGGATTGGGCCAGCCCGACTTCGCAGCCTCCTCTGCCCGACAGTCGCTCGCTGCCCGTGTACCTGAGTCACACGCGGCCCATGAAACAGCAGATCTCCTCTTCTTCAGTCCTCTTTGACTATCGTTGACAATGACTCATCACTTCTGGAGCCATGAGGCCCACGCTATTCAGCATGGCTCCTCAGTGGGTCCCATTGAACCCGAGGAACTTCAACGATCCCAGTCGAGAGCAGAAGACTGCACCCTACAATGACAGGATCAACAACTACCTCGAGTTTCCCGAGACCTCAAAGGCGGCAGTAGTAAAGACTGCCATGAAGATAATATCCAAGCTATGGAGGACTTACAAAAGCAAACTTGTAAGGGAATTTGTTGTAAAAAATATCGAGCCATTCAGAAAGTACTTGTTCTTGAAAAAGGAGGACTAGGACCAATTTGTCAGAACGAAGAGCTCAAATGATTTCAAGGCAGAAAGCTATGCCAAAGAAAGAGCTCCGAGCTAGGAAAAAGCTACCCCACAACCTTGGTTCAACTGGTTACGTGGGGATGAAAGATAAGTGGTTGGTCGAAGATGACAAGATGGACAGTGAGGGCAATAAAATTTGTGGAAACAGTTTCCCTGTAGAGCACAACCATATCTAAGGGCCCGAGGGAGACTATCAGAGAGTGAAGTGACGTGGAACTTGACTGAGACAACGACATTGGCTGAGAAGGTCAAAGATCTAGCAGCACAATCATCGAAAGGATCATTCAATGTCGTGCGGGAACACGATGATCTAACAACCGCTCTTGGCAACCCAGAGCACCCTAGTCGCGTGCGGGGCGTCTCTCTGCGAAGATCAAGAGGGATCTATACGCAGATATCGTGTGTAGCTTAGCTCGACATGGTATTATCCTTCTAGACCAAGCTACAATTGATAGCCCTCATGCCAGAAAGAGTTGTTGTGCATCAAGAGAGGTTGCGCAGCGATTAATGTGCAGTGGTTTGGATGACACCATCGACCAACTAACTAAACCAACCACATGCAAACTTATCATAAAGACCGTAGGGGATCAGATTGAGGTGGCAAGGGGTGTTGTCTATCCATATCAATAGGAGATACACAACTTGCCGATAAATGAGGGATTTGTAGTGGTGTCTATTGATTTTGTGCACCCCAACGCAGAAGACATCCCATTGCCTATTCCTCCCACTGATGAAATCACCACCCTTCGCGCTGCCATTCTCACAAGGGTATAGTGGAAACATGTGGATATTTTGGTCGATGCCGAGAACCTCCAGCTGCTCAGCCAACCTAATACTCAACCTTCTACCGAACCTCCATCTGCTCAGGCAGCTCATCCACCTACTGTTGTTGCGCCTGCTCAGCCACCTACTATTGTTGCGTCTGCTCAGCCACCTACAATTGTCGCGCCTGTTGAAATTTCACCTATCGAGCAAGGCAAAAATGTCGTCACTGTGTCGCCGTCAACTAAGCCAACGAGTAAACAAAGAAAACCAAAGAAGGCCAAAAATACTAAAAAAGAGGTGAAGTCTAAGGTCGGGTCAACTTGGACTCTTCCACATACTAAGTACGAAAAAGGCAAGCCCCTGCTGCCTCAAGATAAGCTAAGAAGGGGAGGGCAAGCTTTAATAGACCTCAATAAAATATACCTCTGTAGGACCGAAAGTAGCGACCAAAGGGGGGTGAATGGGCGCCTAAAAAGTTCTTTCGAATCAATGGCCTAATCCCAACACCCAACGCACCTCGATAGACAAACAGCAGAAGCAAAACAGATCACTGGTACTAAAGATGTCTAGCCTAAAAATGACCTGTGTCCTAATTAAAAATACATTAACAACTATTTTAAAAGTAAATTTAAACTAAATAAAATAACTACAGTAAATAAAAATGTGTTCTCAGATGATTTAATAAATACTTGATGTGCACAGGAAAAACACCTAGATATATCAATAAATATTCAGATTGCAATCTGAAAATAAAATACTGATCAAGTGAATAAATCATGGATCTTTTAGAAATAAATTCATAAATAAAACAGATGAATTGCACGTAAATCAAGAATGAAAAATATTACTGTGACTAATTAATATTTTTTTCTTTTTATATGAACAAACTAAAAATACTTAAATAAATAATATGCGAGCACTAACAAGGTTTTAGCAGCCAAAAAATTAATCACGAAATCACTAATCAGATTTGCATGCTAAACAAGAATAGATAGTTATTGATTTAATTAATTTGGCTGAAAAATAGGAGATTAGATGGGAAATGTTTACATGCGTTTGTTCGCCGAATCCTTGTCGGCTGCTTAGCCTCGACTGACGTGCGCAGCTGTTTGCTATGGAAGATCCTGCAGCGTGTGGCAGCGCAAAGCCACGGCGTGACGCCTTGCGACTGCACTCGGTCCTTTGTTTCTCTGCTTTGAACGCCACGGCTGCAGACTCCTGTACTTCATCAACACAACGACTGAAGCATTCGAGGACCTTGGTTCCACACGTTGAAAGCACGGCGTCACGTGATGCAACAGCGCACTGCCACGTCGCTCGGCTCACAACGCCTTTTGCGTGTACTGCTCAAGGTCAACTAGGCTGTGTCCTAGGCGGCCAGGTCTCCCGAGACTGCAGCTCACGTCACGCGCACCTGCGCCCGGTGAATCATGCGCGCTTGCGCCCGGTGCCCGTAGCCCACGCATATGCCGCCGGTGCATCGCACGCCTGAAACGCTGCTGCGCTGCGTGTTGCGCGCCACGGCAGATAAAAAACGCAAGCGGAGGAAAACAACAGCACCTCGAGAAGAGATCCAACAGTGGAAAGAAAAACGGCGGTGGAAAAAATTGGACTGTAGATTAATTGTGGATCAGTCAACCCTAACCCTAGGGGGTTGGGGTCTATTTATAGGCAGCCCACTAATAAAGGGAAAAGACAAATTTACCCCTAGGGTAAATTACACTGACTTTGAAAATAAAATTGGAAATGACTAAAATGCCCTTAAGATTTTTAACTGACTCGAATAACAAAGACTGTGTACCTAAAGGCTAAATATTAAAATCCTAAATAAAGATAATCATCGGTTGTCAGTTTTGCGCCGAAACTGACAAAGCGTCCACCGTCTTCACACCGGGTACCCGGATTGGGCCGACCCGATTCCGCAGCTTCCTCAGCCCGGCAATCGCTCACCGCCCGTGTACCTGAGTCAATCCCGGTCAACAGACCAGTGGATCCTCTGCCGCTCCTAGCCCATGTACTCGTATTGGGCCAGCCCAACTCCGCGGCCCCTCTGCCCGGTAGTTGCTCGCTACCGGTGTACCTGAGTCACACGCGCCCCAGACACGGCAGGTCTCATCTTGTCTTCACGTCTCCTCTTTGACTTCTGTTGACAATCACTCATCACATCTGGAGCCATAAGGCCCATGCTCTTCAACATGGTTCCTCAGTCTCCCCCTTGATGAGTGCATTGTCAATACCCTCTTCAGCAATTCTTCAAAACCTACAAAACATGTGGAAACACAAAAATAAAAAAACAAAAGAGGACAAAAATAAGAAAATAAAATAAAAGTTTAACCCTAATGACCAAAAGCCGAATAGAAGCAAGAAAAACAGTCATTATGGTTAACCAAAAATAAAGACTCAAAACAAGTGCAACCTCAGAATTATCACAAAGATATCCAAAGAGTAAAGGCAAAAGAGACTAAAACTCCCCCTGAAACAAATCCCAGAGAAATCCAAAAACTCCCCCTAAACTCTTTTAAAAGGTCGAGTAACCCGAAATTTGTCCCCCTTGTTGACAATTGAACTCATCAAGTGAGACTAAATGCACTCTAAAGAGACACAGACACACACTCCCCCTAACATGCAGCTCCCCCTCAAAATATGCCATGAATGCAAATGGGGTGCAGGTGGAGTGAAAAAAGGATGCTTCTCAGATATGATTGACTGCAATTACAACATCTAACAGGTATAGCAAAAGACATACTGTCTAAGATACATGACATGATCAGTGCAACAGATGATATCTAAAGAGAGTCATTAGCACACATTTTTTGATTTTTGCAAACAAAAGCATCACCACATTTTCTAGTTGACAAGCAAAGTAAAGCATGAGATGCAAATGCTAACTGATATCTACCAAGATAAGCATTGTCCAGAACAAAGTGCTTCAGCAAACTTGTTATCCTTTTAAATTTCAGGCTTTTTCTTTTTCTTTTTCATTTTTTCCAAGTCTTCTGGTTTATCAAAAATTGCAGGTTGTAGAGCCAGCATCAATTAAGCCATGGTATTGACCTGCCTCATGTCCTCTTCTGGGATGGCCCGATACTCTGCTGGAAGGAAGAAGACCATGTTTACCTCCACATCCTTTTTGTCGTCATGATTGACCTTATGTTTTGGGTGCCATTCGCTCCTGATCTTAAGGGGCCGATCTGCTGGGGAATAGGGGAGCTACGCTAGCCGGCAAATTCAAAATTTTATGCCCTAGGCGCAATACTCATGCGCGTGCGAGATCATGGATCGGTACCTTCTAGTATGAGATGCGCTAGGTGCAGTAGAAGAAGATGTTGGAGTAGCGCGTCAAGCCTCTCCTCGCTTCTTCCTTGTCGTTCTTCGCCGATCCGATTGATGAAGATGACATAGTCGTTCGCATGTAGATGTCCACAAGCGTCGCTATTGGAGCAATGCCTCCACGGAGTCTACATGTACAGGGATGGAGTACCTCTCACGGTAGTGTGCTAGGACCACACGTGAGAGACGAGGATCCTTGACCTCAACGTTTGATATAAAAAAGGAAGGAGACAACTCTTAGGTGGCTAGGTCTAATATATGCTTATTTCTTGCCCCAAGACATCCTCCTCCTCTCCTTTTATAGGGCTGAGAGCCCTGTGGTCGTCCTCATCCCAAAACCCTAAAAACCGTAATAGATCCAATCTGTTTGCCCACGTCGAAATTTCTGATCCTTGATCGGAACATCCGACAAGGTATTTTAGGTCTCCTGATACAGTACGACACGCAACAAATCCAATCTGTTATCGCCCACCTTGGAACTTCCGATACCATATAGGAATTTTCGATCAGTACAAAAATTCCCCGATTCCGAATCAGAACTTCTGGCTCTTCGGAACTTCCGATACCATATCGGAATTTCTGAAGCAACATTTGCTCTCTGTATCGAGACTAGAAAATAACCGGAACTTTCGATACTTCCTATTGGAAATTCCGATCCATGGAATTTTCTTGGGCATAACCTTCACTCTGTAAAGACTCCTTCATGATGCACTTGTGCCCATCCTTCTCTCTGCCATAGAAGTTGCACCCTTCTTTTCTGGCTTTACGTAAAGATTCTCGGGGGCACCACTGTGGCTTTCCTGTGGTGTCTTCGTCGTCTTCACCGTTAGGCCGACTCCTTTGGGACCGACAGGACCAAGCCTTTCTAGCACTGATATCCTTGGGGGAGACAACCTTTGGTGCATGGTTCATTGATGGCGTGGCCTCGGCTCATCGTTATGTGGCCGATGATCACCCGATACCCCGTTGCATCCCAGGCAGCCGTCTATGGACGGTAGTCGTAGCCCTTCATTCCAATAAAGCCTGAAGAACTCGCAATTCCAATGGGGATTGAAACGCGAATGGACACGGCTATCTCCACTACCTTCCCTTTCTGTCGACCTCTTCTAATACTTTTTGATGAGTTCTAGTGAGGTGACGTTTCCGCTGGTCTGCCTTCTGTTCCATGCATGCTGACTATCATCATAGTGCGCGTGCACCATGTTAACTAGGAATGGATGGTCGTCCATATTCATCGCTGTCTCCCATCGTCAAACTTGATTTGGCTTTGTTCTATGGCTAATTGGATCTGCTGTCTAAAGACCTTGCACTCATTAGTGTGGTGCGATGGGGAGTTATGCCACTTGCATTACTTCTTCTTCTTCTTCAGTTCTTCGGCAGATGGTATTACATGGCCAGGTGACAGGTGGATTTCCTTCTTTGTAAGTAGCAGGTCAAATATCTTATCGGCCTTGTTGATATTTGTTGGACCGGAAACGGTGACCAGAGGGGGGTGAATGGGAGCTTTTAAAATTTCAGACTAAAAATAGCATTCTGTTTTAATTCTGTCTTCTGCAGAACAGGCTTCGAACACACCCTTTGAAGTTCTGGTTCGGAGGTACTTCTCAGCTCCAAAACCAGGCTTCGCACAGAGCAAAAGTTCGAAGTCAAGAAGACTTCGCTCCACTCACAACTTCGAAACTTCAGCTCTGCTAAGTCAGTGCAGGCTCCGCACACTAGGTGCCTTCAAGCAGACTTCGCACTTCACCCTTCGTAAGAGCAGACTTCCCTCTAAGGACTTCGACCAAACACTCAGTGCTAGCAACTGGTACTAGGCTTCGTACTTCGAAGGTCTAAATGCACACAGAACACACTTCGCCGAGGACTTCGACAAGGGAAGAAAATGGGCTTCGATTCAACCCAAGTACAGTGCTTCGCTAGTAATCGGAGAGGTCTACCCTCTAGTTTACACAGAAAGAACAGACACTGAAAAACACACACTTCACATGAACAGACATCTCACACACTTCTCCAGAAGAGATCCAGTGCACAAACTCAACCCAGAAGAGGATGATGCACAGAGAAATCAAAACATGCAGTGCAAAGTAGGCATACAAGTTCAGCCTTCGATACAGTGATGGTTTTGAGCCAAAACCATCAAAGTCCTTGGGCCTTCGCGCCATCACCTCCGGAGTGGACCACCACGGTTTCGCAGCTACTCCCAGCTCGAACTCTGTCAGTCCGTGTACAGAAGCCATGCATGGCCGAAGTACCTCAAGCCAACCACACTCTGAAGCCCCACCTTCGGAGTACCACCCTTCGTAGTCCCTCCTTCGTCCAAGACCTCCGCATGAAGCATTCCATGCGCACTTCGTCGCCGTGTCTCTCCCCGAGCACACTCCTCGACGAACCTCACCCGGACCATGCCTTCGATGCACCTCGACTTCTGAGACCTTCGTTGGGTATACCTTCGAGTGTCTCCCTCCGGAGCACACTTCGAAAACCTTGCCTCATTGCTGAGGACTTTGTCCACCATACTCCGTAGTCACTCCATTCGGAGTACCCTTCGAAGTGCCTCGCCTCCGAGGACTTCGTCTCGGAGTACCTTCAGCCAGAGCCACGCTCCGCACTTTCTGCCTTCGCCTAGCGCACCTTGACCCAAGGACCGACCTCGACCCCTCGCAACCTTCGTGACGGAGCTCCCCGCTCGCCTGGCATCAAGCCTCCCGCTTGACCCATGTTCACCTGCTGCGAACCGTTCGTCGCCTCCGAAGTCACCTGCGCACCACAGACAAACAGACAAGTGTATCCGGTACCCCAAAGACCTCTCCGGGTAAACAACCTTAGGCACACACTCTGATGTACCGCCCAAAGTACTGAGACCTTCGGTACGACGCAATCATCGTGTCCTGTTGGACCCCTCCGACAGGCACACTCCGCTGCAACAGCTGCAACAAACAGACCCACCAAACCCTTTGGTAAAACAACCTCCGAACCCCTTCGGAGGGACCCCTTCGAATCAGAGGATAAAATCTGTCAATCACTCATCACAGACTCCAAAACCAACCCTAGGTTTCTCAATCTCCCCCTTGATAAGTGCATTGACAACCAAATTCAAGTTCAAGAAAATTTGAAAAATTTCAGCGCACAAGTGACCATAAAAACTCAGAAACGAGCCAAAAGCATGTCACTTGACAAAAATAATTTTCCTCCCCCTTTTCAAAAGAGTAAAAGCCCCTTCGGCAGCAAATATTCCCTTTGCAAGATAAAAACTCCCCATTAATTATTTTATCCTCTTGCTATCCTCTTGCTGCAGAGAACAACAATTTCTCTCCCTTTGGCAATGCAAGCATCAAGGAGCATTTAAAAGATGCAAAGCTTCGAAATGGCAGAATTGCAAAGACATATAAAGCAAAAATATGCCAACTTTAATACCAATTTTCATGTGCTCAGGTCAACTTAACATTCTCTAAACATGATGATAGCATGTGATTTTATTATTTTGAAATAAAAGCATCACCACTCAATAAAGGTAACTAGACAAGTAAGAACAAGGACTGCGCAGAGCTAGTCAATTTCTACTCTAGACAAACAAGTCCAGTCCAAGTGGAGCATTGAAAGCCAACTTGATGAACAATGAATTTTTGTTGTTCTTTTTTCACAATGCCAGGGGTTATTTGTTTATCTACCTTATACTTTCCAATCAGGCCAAGCCTAGGCACGAAAGCCATCAGAAGCTTAAGGCGATGATTTTGGCATACACTACACTATCCCATTTCAGACCAATGTGCAATGGTAAGCAGTCTAGAATAGAGTAGAGCGACAAACAAACCCACCTGGATCTTTTCACTTGTAGCATGCAAATCATGGAGTTTTGGATTTTAATTAAGTGAACAATTTTTTTAACACTTGATGAATATCCATGAGTAAGTAATACAATTTTTCAAGTTGCAGTGTTTATCATCCAGAGAAAAGGAATCTTGCTATTAAGCAGATAAAAGATAGCTAAAGCAGTCCTGCCTAAACATGCTAGATCCAAGACTAAGTAGTGAGCATGATTTGTTTTTGGAAATAAAAATCATGCACAAAATGTTTTAGACATATTAAATAGAGCTGAGCTGACATGATTACATGAATTAAAATCAAGCATATAAGTGCAAAAGATATAAATGCAATTTTACACACAATGAGCATATGCAAGACAATCAAGATCTGCTCCCCCTCACAAAATGTCATAAGGGTGACAAACACCAAGTTCCCCACGCAAGTAGGCAAAACGAGAAGCATCGAGGGGTTTTGTGAAAATATCGGCTAGCTGGTGTTGGGTATCAACATATTGAAGTTCAATATCACCCTTCTCATTATGATCTCTGAGAAAATGATATCGCACATCAATGTGTTTGGTTCGGGAATCCTGAACTGGGTTGTTTGCAATACAAATAGCACTAGTGTTATCACAGAAAAGTGGAACACTCTTATAATCTAACCCAAAATCCCGCAAAGTGGAAACCATCCACAAAATATGAGAGCAACAACTAGCTGCAGCAATATATTCGGCCTCAGCCGTCGATTGTGCAACACTAGACTGTTTGCGGGAAGACCAGCAAACCAGCGAAGTACCCAGAAAACGACAAGTACCGGAGGTACTTTTCCTATCAATCCTACACCCAGCAAAGTCCACATCGGAGTAACCTCGAAGACACAAAGAGGAAGATGCAGAATACAAAATGCCAAATTCGAGGGTATGTTTGAGATACCTGAGAATGCGCTTTACCGCTTGGCGGTGTGAAGCTCGTGGTGAAGTCTAAAAATAAGCGCACAGACACACCGCGAAGTGTATGTCCGACCTCGTAGCAGTCAAGTAGAGGAGGGAGCCGATCATGCTTCGGAACTCCTTCTGATCTACGGCTTCTCCATCCTCATCAGGATCCAATGCTACAGATGTAGACATTGGAGTGGCGAGGGGCTTCGCATCAGTCATGTCGAACTTTTTGAGCACGTCCTTAGTGTACTTCGTCTGGTGAACGAAGGTACCTTGTTTGCTTTGCTTGATTTGCAAACCAAGGAAAAATGTGAGTTCGCCTATCATGAACATCTCGAACTCCCTGCTCATGGTATCTGCAAACTCGGCAACCAAAGCATGAGAAGAGCAACCAAAGATGATATCATCCACAAAAATCTAAACTAGGAGGAAATCTTTGCCATGCTTGAGAGTGAACAGGGTTTTATCAACAGATCCCATCAAATAGCCCCGCTCAAGCAGAAAAGACTTAAGTCTATCATACCATGCCCGAGTGACCTGCTTGAGTCCATAAAGAGCCTTATGAAGTTGAAGGACTTTATGTGGGTATTTGGGGTTTTCAAAGCCAGGGGGTTGTTTTACATAAACATTTTCGCCTATGAAGCCATTAAGAAATGCACTTTTGACATCCATTTGATAGAGTTTGAATCCCCGGGATGTCGCAAAGGCAAGCAAAATCCTAATGGCCTCTAGACGCGCAGAAGGTGCAAAAGTTTCAGTAAAATCAATCTCTTCTAATTGAGAATAACCCTGAGCTACAAGTCTAGCCTTGTTTCTAACTACAGTCCCATCCTCCCTTTGTTTTTGAAAATCCATTTTGTTCCAATGAAATGAACATTTGGTGGAGGATCAACTAAAGTCCAGACTTCGTTTCTCTCAAAATTTTCAAGTTCTTCATGCATGGCATTGATCCAACTAGAATCAGAAAGTGCATGACTAACATCTAAGGGCTCAAAAGAAGCAACAAAAGCGGAATCAATGAAATGAGCATGAGAACGCGTTACCCTTTGATCAAGCTCACCAATGATCTGCTCGGGAGGATGCATCCTTTGAACATGATGTGGAGCCTCGTGGCGGGATGCAGTCTCCCCCTCAACTTGTGCGTTGGAGTGGTCCAAGATGACCGATGTCGAGGTAGTTGCTTTGGGACCTTTTGCCGAAGTGGTCGAAGCGGGTTCGGCTTCAGGGGTTGATGTCGAGGGTAGTAGGGGTTCATCCTCGAATTCTCCGAGATCTTTTTCTTTGAAGATGGTCTGCTCCATGTCATGTTCATTTGCCTGTTCAAAGGTAGAACTAACAGAGGGGGTTGATTCATCAAAAGTCACATCACATGACTCGATGACAGTGTTAGTTTCCAAATTATAAACACGATAAGAATGACCATGTGTAGTGTAACCCAAAAAGATCCCGTCGGAAGAGCGCGACTCAAATTTTTCCAAATTTCCACGTTTTAGGATAAAGCAACGACAACCAAAAACTCGAAGATGAGTAACCTTGGGCTGTCTCCCAAAACACAGCTCATAAGATGTCAAGTTCAAAATTGAGCGCAAGAAAATTCGGTTTGAGATGTAACAAGCAGTGTTCATGGCCTCAGCCCAGAATTTCCTAGGAGTCATGTGCTCATCGAGCATCGTCCTAGCCATCTCAACCAAAGTGCGGTTCATTCTCTCAACAACACCGTTCTGTTGAGGAACCCGTGGAGTAGAGAATTGATGTTCTATGCCATGCTCCATGCAAAAGTCAACAAAGAGACTATTCTTGAACTCAGTGCCATTATCACTTCGAATGAACTTCAATGCACCAGGGAGTTCAGTGAAAAGTCTCAAAGCCAAGCTCCGAAAGTGTGAAAACACTTCATCCTTGCTGGCAAGAAAGAAGACCCAAGAGTAGCGAGAGAAATCATCGACAATGACTAACACATACCACTTCCCGCCTAAAGAACTAACCCGAGAAGGACCTACAGTGTCCATGTGGAGAAGTTCTCCGGGTTGTTCAGTAATCACTGTGGTGACTGGCGAATGCGAAACGACAATCATTTTTCCATGTCGACAAGGAGTGCAAACTAAGTTCTTCTCAAACTTGAGCTTGGGCAATCCTCAGATCAGGCCTAGGGCACTCAGACGAGCAAGCAACTCAAAGCTCATATTCCCTAGTCTCCTATGCCACTTCCAAAGCTCAGAAGTAGAATGTGCAACAAGACAATGAGAAGAACCAGATGACTCAGAAAAATCAGCTCCAAAAACTCTCCCAACTCTAAAAATCTTACAGACCATAACACCATCAGAATTGAGTACTTGCAAAATATTGCGATGGAATCGCACTTCGAAGCCCTCATCAAGCAATTGAGATACAGAAAGCAAATTGTATCCCAAATTTTCAACCAAAGCAACATCTTTGAGAGTGAAATTCGAGTTGATTCTTACCACACCTTTACCTTTCACTCTACTCCTTGTATTGTTGCCGAAGATGATATGTTCCTTTTACTTGGTTGTGGTGAGGCTGGAGAACCATGCTGCATCTCCGGTCATATGGCGTGAACAACCAGAGTCCATGATCCACGTGCCCTCCAAGCCTCGGTCCGGCGCCTACACATGATAAGAAAATCTCGATCGCTCAGTGCTGAGGTGAGAGAATACATGACGAGGCATCCAACACTGAGTGATACGAGTAGTAGGCATAGTAAAAATAGACTGTCTACGCACAGGATAATCAGAATGATGCAAAGTGCGAGGTCTACCTACATGTTGTGACCCAAATGCATGACGAGGTATCCTATTCTGACGAGGTACAAAGCTACTCACCCGGAGTCTACCACCATATGAAACATGGTGAACACCTCGAGGAGCAAAACCTCTCTAAGAAGTACGAGGAGCCTCGAAAACATGCCGTGAGTAAAACTCAGACTCATGCATACCTTAAGATGGGTAGTACATGTTCTGAACCCTCATCGTCTGAGAGCGTCGCTCATTCTTGATGCGACGAAAACAGAACTCAACCAAATGACCCGCCCGCTGACAATAGGAACAATGAAAAATTCTTCTAGGGGCATTCTCATGGGTCATAGTAGCAATCCTCATAGGCTCCTTGGGCTTCTGCTAAGTGGTTTTCTTGGGAGGAATTTTCTTTGAAGGAGGAGTGGTTTTCTTTGGGATTTGGGTAGGCTTTTTGGCCGATGGTGTGTCTAACAGGGCTCTTTCTTTCTCTAAGGTAGTGGGTGAGGTAAAAACAGTCTTGTTCTCACCGTTTGAGGGAATCCTCTCAAAACCCAATCCTAGAGCTAACCCTGCCCTGTTGGCACACATCTT
Source organism: Zizania palustris (assembly GCA_019279435.1). NCBI lineage: Eukaryota > Viridiplantae > Streptophyta > Magnoliopsida > Poales > Poaceae > Zizania > Zizania palustris. Next base: position 94,065,599 of record JAAALK010000082.1, on the reverse strand, counting down.
AGTCTTGGCCAAGAGCAAGTCCATCCTACCCTTTCCCTCAGTGCATTTGTTAACCACAGAAAGAAGGTACTCATTCTCAGTCATGAGGTACTCATTCTCAGTCATGAGGTGTTCAGCTCACTCTCTAACAGTGCCTAGCTGGTCCTTAAGGGTTATGCAAGTGTCACACACAGGTTGCACATCCTTAGAACTACCGGCCCTCTCCAATCTAGCCTCTAAGTCCTGAACATGCTTATCACGTAAATTAATGCTCTCATGTAATAAGGGGTAGTTCATGCATTCATTTATATCATGAGGACTAGAATCAACCATCAATAGCTGCTTCTGTGCAGTCTCAAGCTCAGAAAGAGTTTGAGCATGCACAGAACGCAACTGAGCAAGCTCACGCATGACAACAGTGCAAGATTCACATTCAGCATCATTAACCCTAGATTTAAGCATGGCATAATCACTAGAAACAGATTCTAGCCTAAGTCTAAGGTCTTTTCTATCTCTAGCGGCTTGCACAAGTAATCTATCCTGACCAAGAACTACTTCATTTAGTTCATATAATTTAATTGAAAGTTGGTCATAGGATAGAGGCACCCCAGATGAGTCAAGCTCATCACCGCTGTGATTGCTGTCGGCCATGAAGCAAAGGCCGGTGAAATCTCGTCCCTTCTTGTCCTTTTTCTCCTCCTTCCTTGGGGACTCATCCTCCTCATCAGAGCTTGATTCCTCAGTCGAGGAAGTGTCGATGTCACTGAGAGCAGCAACAAATGCTCTGAAAGCGGCTTTGGCTACCCTCTTAGCCACCTGGTCGCGCTTGCCCTTCACAGAGGGTTTCCTCTCCTTCTTGTGGTATTTGGGGCGCTCACTCTCATCTCTCTTCTTGAGTTTAGGACAATTGGCCTTGATGTGAGAAGTGTCGCCACACTCAAAACAACTAGTAAAACCACTTCTCCTCTGATCCCATCTCTCATGGTGAAAACGGGTGAACCTTTTGGCAATGAGAGCAAGCTCATCATCATCCAGAGTATCCACCTGCTCCTTAGTGACAGAGACCAGTGAGGACAAAGCAAAGCCACCTGTAAGAACACAAGTGCTAGATGTACTTGGTTCTACAGGGGTGCCACGGCTAGTGCTAGAAACCAATGCCAATGGTTGTGGCAAGAAGTTCCTATGCACTGCAAGAGATGCCTTGGCAATCTCTATGGACTTCAGCTTGCTGAAGAGCTCATAACAGATCAATGTGTCATAACCTGCAGACTCCTCAATGCTGGATATCTTCACTTCCCATATGCTACGATCGAGAGCATAGAGAAGCTTGATAGCCCTGTCATGATCATTGTAAGCAAGCGTCCCGTTGGACCACAAGTTACTCACTATCGCATCAAAGCGAGAAAACATGACATCTATAGATTCACTAGGTGCCCGCACAAACAACTGATACTATTGATTGTATGTACTTTGGCGCCTTGCCTTAATCTGTGTAGAGCCCTCATGAAAAATAGTGAGTGTAGTCCAAATCTCCCTAGCTGTCCTAAGGTGATGCACCCTATCAAACTCACTTCTACTCAAACCAATGAACAACATATTTCTTGCCTTGGAGTTGGCATTATACTGATCCTTCTCTGTTTGAGAGGTGCGAGTTTCAGGGATGGAGTATTGTAGTCCAAAATCTCCCAAATTGCATTTCCTTGGCTTAGCAAGTAAGCCTCCATGCGCACCTTCCAGTATGCAAAGTCTGTCCCATCGAACAAAGGTATTTTACTAACTCTGTCCATGACGCCAATAGATCACAAAACCGGTTAAGGTCAACTGGTGATCTTAACCCGCTCTGATACCAATTGTTGGACCGGAAATGGTGACCAGAGGGGGGTGAATGGGAGCTTTTAAAATTTCAGACTAAAAATAGCCTTCTGTTTTAATTCTGTCTTCTGCAAAACAGGCTTCGAACACACCCTTCAAAGTTCTGGTTTGGAGGTACCTCTCAGCTCCAAAACCAGGCTTCGCACGGAGCAAAAGTTCGAAGTCAAGAAGACTTCGCTCCACTCACAACTCCGAAAATTCAGCTCTGCTAAGTCAGTGCAGGCTCCGCACACTAGGTGCCTTCGAGCAGACTTCGCACTTCACCCTTCGCAAGAGCAGACTTCCCTCTGAGGAATTCGACCAAACACTCAGTGCTAGCAACTGGTACTAGGCTTCGTACTTCGAAGGTCTAAATGCACACAGAACACACTTCGCCGAGGACTTCGACAAGGGAAGAAAATGGGCTTCGATTCAACCCATGGACAGTGCTTCGCTAGTAATCAGAGAGGTCTACCCTCCAGTTTACACAGAGCGAACAGACACTGAAAAACACACACTTCACACGAACAGACCTCTCACACACTTCTCCAGAAGAGATCCAGTGCACAAAGTCAACCCAGAAGAGGATGATGCACAGAGAAATCAAAACATGCAGTGCAAAGTAGGTATACAAGTTCAAACAATAAATGTGTTGACACTGAAATGTGCCCCCACACTTGGGTCAGTTCGGCGATCCAAAAGTGCACGGATACTTAGGGACAATCCTAAGCGTGACGTAGCACCGACGCCGCGTTCCGACTTCCCTTAGTCGTGATAAGGGGGTGGAGTCGCCAGGCAATCAGATCACACAAAATAATCAAATTAGCCGAAAGAAATAGATTAAATAGAATAATATCAGCAAACTGGTCAAAGCCTGTCCGCTTTGAAGTCTAGTGCGAAGGGGTCACCAAAGGGTACCTTCGGTGTCTGGTGCGGAGTGTCCCGCTGAAAGGGTGCTTCGGCGTTCGGACTGATCCGGTCAAAGATGGACTCCGAACGGATCTGGATGCAATGATCACCTCCGAACAACGGGGTTCGGCGTGAGATCTCCGATACGGCAAACTACGGAATAATGACGCGAGGGCCACACGCAAGTGCAACTTCTTCCGGTACGGAGTATGGTCATGGCGAAGCCCGTTGTGACGAAGTATGCTGGCGAAGCCCGTAGCCGGAGCCTGCAGTCCCGATGAAGGGTGTCCTGGTGACCTCCAAAACCGATCTCTCAGCTCCAGACACCTCCGACGAAGTAGCTCCGAACATAGGAACCTGCAACAAAGATGATTCGAAGTACCAATCCGGCCTAAGGACCGAATTTTTCTAAGTGTTGCACTGGTAGCGAAGGTAGCAATCTGTTACGCAGATTAGCAGATACTTCACAGACAAAGTAACAAGGCGATAGCAATCTATTACGTAGAATAACAGATACTTTACAAGCGAAGTAACAAGGGTTACCACTATTCTGTAGTGGCCGGCGGAGGGCTTCCAGGCAAACCCACGAATAGGTACAGGAAAATAAAGGTAAAGTAAATACGATCAAAGCATAGGGCTTTGGTTTGGTTTGAGTTTAGGGAGGGGCCTCTACGCTGGCCTCACCTCTCTATTTATAGGGGCTTAATCTCTGATCTAATCCGCTATTAACCCGGCCGAATAGAGATAAAAACTGAGCCGGAAACGCATACAACTCTACCTCTGCCGAAGTGTGCTTCGGCCAGGCCCATCGAGGCCTGCTCCTCGGGCCGAAGCTCCGGTGGCATGGGCCTCCGAAGGCTTCCCGACCGAAGCCCATGGGCTGGCTAGAGGCTTTCAGAGCCCATAGCTCAATGGACTTCGACCCTGTAGGGCTTCGGACAGACCCTGGACATGTGTATTTTTGGCCCAAATCACTAAAATTGATATTTTGACGGTCTAGCCATCAATGCCATTTTTTGCTATCAACACATGCCCCTTGCCTTTTAGTGAACTGAGTAAACTAAAAGCACAACGGGCTGAAGACGATACCATCCATATCGGCTTTTCGACACTTTTATGATGTTTGCCACACACTTGGGAAATACCTTTTCAAGTACCTACCATTCACCGCTCTCCATGCAGGGATTCCAACACGTATGCGTTGCCGGGAGCGATTTCGGCTATCTTAAAAGGACCTTCCCAACTAGGTGACCATTTACCAAACTTGGGACTCTTCGTGCCTAAGGGTAAAATTGTTTTCCACACCAAGTCTCCTATTTTAAACGATTTTGGTTTAACCTTTTTATTGTAGGCTTTAGCTACTCTCTTCTTGTCTACTTCTATGGCTTCTAGAGCCCTTAGTCTCTTATCGGTCACTTCCTCTAGATTATCCTTTAGAAGAGTTTCATACTCATCGACTGATAAGCCATCTTGCTTTAACACTCTTAAGGAGCCAAGATCTACCTCTATGGGCAGAATGGCTTCTTGTCCATATACCAATTCATATGGACTGACTTTGGTAGCACCGTGCTTCGCAATCCTACAAGCCCATAACGCCTCGGAAAGCACTTCATGCCACCTTTTCGGAAACTCTTCAATTTTCTTCTTAATAAGCTTAATCACAGTTTTATTACTAGACTCGGTCTGACCATTGGCCTGAGCATAGTAAGGTGAATAATTTATCAACTTAATACCATAGTATTCGGCGAAGTCCCTTACTTCTCTAGAAACAAATAACTGCCTTGATCCGTAGTAAGAGTTTGAGGAATGCCGAATCTATGTATGATGTGCTTTAAAATAAAATCACGTACCTCATTGTGAGTCATGTTCTTGAGAGGTACGGCCTCGGTCCATTTAGTGAAGTAATCCGTTGCCATCAACACGAACCGATACCCTTTTGAGGAAGGAGGGTGAATATGGCCGATGAAGTCTAAACCCAAACCTCGAAACGGCCATGGCTTGACAATAGGATTGAGTAATGAGGCAGGAGCTAACTGGATGTTTCCAAACTTCTGACATGCTTCACACCCTCTGTAGTACTTGAAACAATCTTCAGTCATAGTCGGCCAATAAAAACCCGCTCTTTTGAGCATCCAACTCATTTTTTGGGCTGAATAATGAGTACAGCAAAGCCCTTCATGGACTTCTCCTATAGCCACCTTAGATTGCTCATGGTCTAAACACTTCAATAGCACTCCGTCGATGGTTTGGCGATACAATGTGTCGTCTATCAACACGAATTTAAACGCTTGCCGCCGAACCTTCCGATCAACCCTTTGGCTAGGGTCTCTCAAATATTGGACGATTGGGACTCTCCAATCACCCTTACAGGTTTCAGAGGGTCTCGTTGGTCCACCTTCTGAAAAAACTTCTAAATTACTGACTTCGGGGTGCCCCCCGAGCCATTCCAGCTCCTGCCGAAGCCTGGCCGGGGTGGCCGTTCGGAGTGTGCCGGGCCGAAGCCCTCTGGAGGTTTTGGACTCCGAGGAGCCTTCTCCGTTTGGGAGGCTTCGGACTATGGGCTCTGGCATGCCAGATCCCTTGGTTGGTAGAGCACTCCGATCTAGGGGCCTCGGCGTGCGGTGGCCTTCGGCGACTCGAGGGGTTCGACCAGGGGCATGCGCCTGCCCACCATTACTGGCTTCGGCAGTGAGACCAAGCATCGACTTCTTCAATACAGAAAATTTTCCTCTGCTGACTTGGTAACCAGATGCTTGCTGAGCCAAATCATTTGCGACTGAATTGGCTTCTCTTGACAAGTGAGAGATTTTGAAGTCATCGAAAGTTGCAACTATGTCTAGACATTTATCCAAGTAACCATTCAGCAAGCTATTAAAACATTGAGCACTCTTAGCTACTTGCTGCACTACTAACAAAGAATCACCGTATGCATGAACATGTCTAGCACCTACAGATTCTAGTAATTCAAGACCTAGCAATAAAGCCTCGTATTCGGCTTGGTTGTTAGTGGAAGAAAATTCTAGTCGGGCCGAAGTTTCAAAGTGCATCCCATTAGGTGATATGAGAACCACTCCAATGCCTTGTCCACTCTTGCAAGCCAAACCATCAAAGTAAAGCTTCCATAGCACTACCTCAACTAGTGCAATATTATCACTCCAGCCGACATCTATGTGATGATCAACTATAAAGTTGGCTACGACTTGGCCTTTCATCGCTCTCAGGGGTTCATAGGCCAAATCGTACTCAATCAACGTGTAAGCCCATTTTTCGATTCATCCACTTAGAATCGGCTTTTGTAACATGTGTTTTATAACATCGGTTTGGCAAATGACAACACATGTAGTGGGGAGAAGATAATGGCATAATTTAGTGCACGCGTAATAAAGTGATAAACACAATCGTTCCACAAACGTGTACCTGGTTTCGACATCCAGTAGGCGGCGGCTCAAGAATGTGATGATGTACTCTTTCCCTTCTACCTCCTGGGTTAGCACGGCCCCAATCACGCTATCTTCAGCAGCAACGTATAGCCGAAACGGAATCCCGGCTTTGGGTGCTCTCACCACAGGCGGTGATGACAAGCACTCCTTGATCTTCTCAAAAGCACTTTGCTGGCTTGCCCCCCAAGTAAACTCGGCTTCGTTTTTTAGCCGGAGTATGGGGACAAAGGTATCGATCTTGCCGGACAAGTTGGATATAAAGTGACGCAAATAGTTCATCTTCCCTAGCAATTTCTGTACATCCCTTTTGCATGTCGGCACTGCAATGTTTCTAATCTTCTCAAGTCTCTTAGGATCAATTTCTATGCCTCTCTCGTGAATCATGAAACCTAAGAATTTACTCGCCGACACACCAAAAGCACACTTGAGTGGGTTCATTTTCAACCCATACTGTCGCATCCTATCGAAAGCAACCTTCAAATCGGCTAAATGGTTCCCCATAGCGTCTGATTTGACTACGACATAATCGATGTAAACTTCTAACATAACTCCTAACAAGTCATGAAAGATCAAGTTCATACCGCGCTGATATGTGGCGCCGACATTTTTCAAACCAAAAGTCATGGTGACCCACTCGAATAAACCGACAAAACCAAGGCATCAAAAGGCAGTCTTATAGACGTCCTCTTCGGCCATAAAGATTTGATTATAACCAGCATTGCCATCAAGAAAACTTAGTACCTTATGTCATGAAGCATCGTTGATTAGCATGTCGGCTATCGGCGAAAGAGACACTCGTCCTTTGGAGTGGCTCTGTTCAGATCCCTGAAATCAATACATACCCGTATCTTGCCACTCCCTTTCTTCTCTAAAGGCACAATGTTAGCAACCCATTCCACGTACCTGCACGGCCTAATAAATTCAGCCTTGAGTAGTCACTCCACTTAATAGGCAGCCGATGCTCCACGAGCTCGCGGCTTAGCCCTGGCATCTCGCTATACTTCCATGCGAAACAGTCGACATACGACCGAAGTAACTTTATTACTTCAGCCTTTTCATCGGGCTGTAAATGTTGGTTTACAAAAGTCGGCCTTGGGATGCTACCATTACCTATGTCAACTTCCTCCAAGGGGTCGGCCGACGCAAAACCTTGTCCTAATTTCTCTACTTCGCTAAAGTCCCTAATGGCTTCAGCAATACCATCTTTATTGGATCGATATTGCTCCACACGAGACTTTAGCCAATCTAGATTACTCTTGCTAGACATGACTGTTAATACAAAAATAGCCGTGCTACTCTAGCCGGCTTTACAGACACTGGTACAAACCATCCTCCGGATACACTAACAAAATCATAATCCGAAAGATCTCTACCTGGTAGACACTCTACTTTGTTATGGACGACGTCAACCGACACATCGGCCAATGCTACTTGGGTCGAAGTATCCGCGGGGATGACCTCCAGCTCATCACCGTCCCACTGTATCAAGCACTGGTGTAGAGTAATGCAACAATTTGCGTGAATCCAGTCGCGTCCGAGTAATACGTTGTAGTTACCTTGGACGTCGACGACGAAAAATGTTGTTGGCAATGTCTTGTTGCCCACCGTCAACTCCATAGAGAGTACGCCCTTGGCCTCAGAGCTCTCGCCGTTGAAGCCGTTGAGCATCAAGTTGGTCTTTTTCAGGTCATCTTCGTCCCTGCCAAGTTTCCTCAACAATGAATAAGGCATTAAGTTAACAGTGGCGCCGCCGTCGACGAGCATTCGAGAAATCGGCTTCCCATCGATGTGACCTCTGACATAGAGGGGCTTTAGATAGCGAGCCGAGTCCTCAGGCTTCTCGAAGATGGCATTGCACGGGCCGAGGTTCAATTGAGCAACCTCGGCCTCATCCTACGGCAGGGCGAACTCGACAGGTAGCGTGACGATGTTGATATCCATCACCTGGGGTGCGAGCCCTTTAGAGATGGGCGAGTAATCGTCGTCGAGCATGTCGTCGTCGTCGCTTGGACTAGGAGCCGGATTGTTTATCTCAACCGGCTTCTCCCTCCATACCTGCTTTGTAGCTGGCCGAGGGCGGATTTCTTCGAAGATAGCGTCGCGCTCGGCCTCAGCTTTCTTCTCGCGCATCACTTATGCCCGTAGTCTTTGCAGGCGTCTCTTCTGTGATTTGGACATGCCTGGAGGGGCCCAAGATGGCTGCGGTTGGTGCCGGGTGCGACTGTTCGGCTCCCATTAATCCCATTAGTTCGGAGGGGGCATCGCTGCGAACCCCATCAGACGGACAGGCCTCGTACGACCGACCGAACCAGGCTTCACCGCAGAGCTCGGCCGAAGCATGGGCTTTACCTTCGTCAGACCTTGGTGACAAAGTCTTCGGGATTGGGACTTCCTGAGACCCAACTCTGATGGTGATGGCCTCTGACTCCCTGATCTCGAACTCCGCGTGCTCGCACCCTTCTGCTTCTCTCTGCATGGTCCGATTCGGAGGCACCACGGACAGTCTGTGGACGATGCCCCCCTCCGTTGCGCCTGTTTTCCCCTGCCATCCTTAATACTTCGAAGGAAAATAAGGCATAGTGTTAGGTTGCGGAGGATACCCTGACCCGGATACGTACGGAGCCCACGGGCTCCTCGCCCAGTTGTACGGTGGAGGCATCGGTGGCTCTAGTGGCCTCGCCCACTGTGAGATGAACCCGTTACCCGGAGGGGGGTTCAGCCAAGTTGAAGGCATCTCGGACCACACCAACGAAGGGTCCTGCCAGGCCGAAGGTACGTTCGGCCAGTATGGGCCGAAGCCTCCCATCGGAGAGGTCCAACACGGTGCGGGGTTCGGCCATTGGGGACCGAAGTTATAGAACGTGGGGTTCGGCCATTGCGGCTTGAAACCACCGTGCGGACTGTCAGGCCATTGTGGCCCGAAGCCTCCGTGCGGAGTGTCAGGCCATTGTGGCCCGGAGCCTATGTGCGTAGGGTTCGGCTGCTTCGGTCTGAAGCTACCCTCCGAGAGTCCCAGACCCTTCGGCTGCTTTAGCTTCTAAGTATGTGGACCAGTTTCCTTGGCCCTTCTTTGATGCTTGTTCAACAGCATGTTATACGTCACCTTCGGCCTCTTGTGAGCCTTAGCCGAAGGGGTATTAGTGTTCCGTTTCCACACCCCTACCTCGGGATTCTTTGGTACGAGTGTGCGAGTGCGTGGCTCTCCTACAATTACATCTTTTCCTTTAGCAGACTCGGCCTGTTCTGGCCGAATCAACACCTTCTTTTCGCCGAGGTCAACGGCGTTGACGGGAAAAGGATCTTTATCTAGCTTCATCTTCGGATTATGGTCTATCTTCAATCGTCCTTCTTCTATGGCTGATTGTATCTGCCATCGAAAAACATTGCAATCATTAGTATTATGTGAATGTGAATCATGCCACTTATAGTATGGATGCTTCTTTAACTCATCGGCAGGTGGAATGACTTGACCCATAGGTAACCTGAGAAGCTGACTTTTTAAGAGAAAATCAAATATTTTATCACATTTAGTTATATCAAACGAGTACTTGACCTCACTAAGTCGATTCTTTGTGGGGGATGGTCGTAACTCAGAGCAGGTGACAGGTTTATTCTTAGCGTTCCACACCCATTTGGCCGCGTATATGTTGGCCGAATCCTCCTCTTCTGAATCTTCCTCGTCAGAACGTTCCATGATGTGGACTTCAGCCCTGGGCTCGCTAAACGCCTTAATAAACTTCTTATCTTTGGCTCGGCCTTCCTGGACCAGAGCCTGCTGTAGAACTTGGCTAACCTCTAAAAAGTTCTGGTTATCCAACCTCTCTTTAATTTCGGAACGCAACCCGTTAAACGCTAGCTCCGCCAAGTCCCTTTCCGAAATATTAAGGCTAAAACATTGGTTCCTAGTATCCCTAAAACGCTTGATGTACTCAGAGGCGTTCTCGTTAGATTTTTTCTTAACCGATGTCAAATGTGAAAGCCTAAGTTCTGTCTCACCCGTGTAGAAGTAATCATGGAACTTCCGCTCTAAATCGTCCCACGTCTGAATGGAGTTTGGAGGGAGCACCGAAAACCAAGTGAAGGCTGTGCCGGACAGCGATAGAGAAAATAGTCTAACTTTTAGAGCATCTATCCCGCTAACTTCTCCACACTGTGCCAAAAATTGACTAACGTGCTCTAGTGTAGTTTTGCTACCCTCGCCATCGAACTTAGTGAATTCAGGGATTCTATATCCGCGGGGGTAGGGTACTATATCAAGATGGTTGGGGTATGGCTTACGGTAAACCCTAACCCGTCCCTTGGGCACGAAGCCGGCACACTCTCTAAATAGTGCGTGGACCTGCTCCTCTATGTCATCTTGGCATGTTGTTTGTGCGCTCCTCTCATGTGGGGGTGCGACACGCGGTGGGATGTCGGTGTGTCGGCCATGGGCCTCTTCCCTGCGCGCTATCTGTATGACGTGCTCATGTTCGGGTGCCTACGCATGTGGTGCGGGCAGCGCGGGTACTGGCACAGGTGGTGGTGCATGGTACGCAATGTTGTTTTGACCGTAGGTGTAATGATTAGTCTCGGCCATAAGTGTTGAGGCCGGAGACATGATTGTGCCAGTGTTGTCGTTATTTCTGCCGTACACGTAGTTCGCCGGAGGTACACTAGCAATAGGTACCGGGCGTACGGCTTCAGTAAAGCCGAACCTCCTAAGAGTTGACTCTACTTGGGAACTGACTGCCGAATCTAAATAGTTGGCTAACGAAGCGCTAACGGCTTGATCTACTGATGCGGCTATTTTTCGCTCAATCTCTAAAGAAGATAAATGAGGCGATACAGGTGTTACCTGGACCTAAGCGAGGTCGGGGGTGATGATGTTGCCCTTGATGAAGCCCACGCGTGTCTTGACGTAGCCCCCAAGCATCATGTCCTGGAGCGCCTTTAACTTTGCATCAATCTCTGCTCAGTATTCTGCGGGGATATCTTCAAGTGTAGGTGTCAAGATGTTGCGGTTGTCGATATCCGCGCCTCCTATTGTGTCCATCGGTGGTGTAGACGTAGTAGTCGATGTAGATGTACTGGTGGCCGATGTAGATGTACTTGTCATGTTGGCGTAGCCATCCCCAGCGGAGTCACCAAAAAGTGTGTTGACACGGAAACGTGCCCCGCACTTGGGTCAGTTCGGCGATCCAAAAGTGCACGGATACTTAGGGACAAGCCTAAGCGTGACGTAGCACCGACGCCGCATAACGACTTCCCTTAGTCGTGATAAGGGGTGGAGTCGCCAGTCAATCAGATCACACAAAATAATCCAATTAGCCGAAAGAAATAGATTAAACAGAAAAAAATCAGCAAACCGGTCAAAGCCCGTCCGCTTCGAAGTCTGGTGCGAAGGGGTCACCGAAGGGTACCTTTGGCGTCTGGTGCGGAGTGTCCCACCGAAGGGTGCTTCAGCGTTAGGACTGATCCGGTCGAAGATGGACTCCGAACGGATCTGGACGCGATGATCACCTCCGAACAACGGGGTTCGGCATGAGATCTCCAATACGGCAAACTACGGAATAATGACGCGAGGGCCACGTGCGAGCGCAACTTCATCCGGTACGGAGTATGGTTGTGGTGAAGCCCGTTGTGACGAAGTATGCTGGCGAAGGCCGTTGCCGAAGCCTACAGTCCCGCCGAAGGGTGTCCTAGTGACCTCCGAAACCGATCTCTTAGCTCCGGACACCTCCGACGAAGTAGCTCCGAACGTAGGAACCTGCAACAAAGATGATTCGAAGTACCAATCCGGCCTGAGGACCGAATTTTGCTAAGTGTTGCACTGGTAGCGAAGGTAGCAATCTGTTACGCAGATTAGCGAATACTTCACAGGTGAAGTAACAAAGCAATAGCAATCTATTACGTAGATTAACGGATACTTCACAAGCGAAGTAACAAGGGTTACCACTGTTCCATAGTGGCCGGCGGAGAGCTTCTAGGCAAACCCACGAAGAGGTACAGGAAAATAAAGGTAAAGTAAATATGATCAAAGCATAGGGCTTTGGTTTGGTTTGAGTTTTGGGAGGGGCCTCTACGCTGGCCTCGCCTCTCTATTTATAGGGGCTTAATCTCTGATCTAATCCGCTATTAACCCGGCCAGATAGAGATAAAAACTGAGCCAGAAACGCATACAACTCTACCTCTGCCGAAGTGGGCTTCGGCCAGGCCCGTCAAGGCCTGCTCCTCGGGCCAAAGCTTCGGCGGCGTGGGCCTCCGAAGGTTTCCCGGCCGAAACCCATGGGCTGGCTAGAGGCTTCTTTACCCCTAGCTAGCCTCCACTATTTATAGGCACTATTCAGCCCTGTGAATAGACTACTTTACCCCTAGGGTTTACACTGGTTTTGTCTCATCAGAACAGGGGGTACAACTGGTAGTCTACTTTATTTGGAGGCTTCTTTTGTCAGCTTCGCAGAGGAGACAACATCAGCTTTTGCAGAGCAGACATGGTCAGCCTTTGTAGTTTTGGAGCCTTCTGAAGACCCCCTTCGCACGCGAGGGGTGCGGTAGCTTCGGTTAGAAGTCTTGAGCCTGACGGCCTTCGCTTCACCGAAGTCATCCTTCGATACAGTGACGGTTTTGAGCTGAAGCCGTCAAAGCCCTTGGGCCTTCGCGCCATCACCTCCGGAGTGGACCACCACGGCTTCGTCGCTACTCCTGGCTCGAACTCCGTCATTCCATGTACCAAAGCCATGCATGGCCGAAGTACCTCAAGTCAGCCACACTCCGAAGCCCCACCTTCGGAGTACCACCCTTCGTAGTCCCTCCTTCGTCCAAGGCCTCCGCATGAAGCATTCCATGATCACTTCGTCGCAGTGTCTCTCCCCGAGCACACTCCTCGACGAACCTCACCCAGACAATGCCTTCGATGCACCTCGACTTCTGATGAGGATATCACTTCACATGATAGACACATGGAGCCTCCACCTACAATTCAACTACAAATTCAACTACAAGGACCAATCACACGCGCCCGTGCCCGTCGCTTGAACCATGAGGTTAATTCTTTCCTTAGCAACTATGTCAATATTTGTTTGGACGGGATGCTACTGAATATTAGTGATATTTTGTTGCTTAGGAACATGGGAGATGGAATAGAAGAGTTGGAGCTGAAGACGGAGCCGCACGGATGATTTGAAGTCAAGAATTCGCTGGTTCGGACTACATCGACCACCATTCACCAAAATGGGCATAACTTCCTCATACGAAGTCCGATTGGCGCGTTCTTGGACTTTTTGGAAAGCTAAGGAGAAGACGGATCTTTTGCCGTTGGTTTCGTCTCATTTGGAGTCTCGACTCGTTCTGTGTGATTTAAACAGTCCTGCGTGACAGAACTGGGCCATGTTGGCCCATAGTCTGAGTCTGTACGTCTTCTAGCCCACAGCCCGTGTCTGTTCGCCTTCCACAGGCTGCCGCCCTATATATTCTCACGCCAGCCGCCTCTAGGGTTAGGTTTTGCTTTGTTGCATCTACACTGTTGTGTTTAGATCCCGCCTCTTGCACCGAACCGATTGGTTGCTGCATTGGCGTTTGTGAAACCTCACCTTATCATCGTTTGTCTGTGTTTTGGCATTCGACTTGTATCCTTCCTGTTCTTGCTTGTGTTCTTGGGTTCGCTTGCAGGAATTAGCCTTCGTGGCGAGGTCAATCGCGTCCTGCGTGGTTGATAACCAACGGAGACAGTGGTGTAACGATTGCAAGGTTTTGATCCGCCGGACCGGAGCCTTGGATCGCCAACGTCGAGATTCTCCACCAACCCAAGTTTATCCCTTACCTAACGGAAGATCGGGACCACTCCCCCATCAGTTGGTATCAGAGCTCAGTTTTCCCGTTAGGTAATCTCGATCTGCTCTTGTTTTTACCCAGAGTCCAGAAAACCGCACCAAAAAAAAATTCCCCACCGAGAACCCCTTTGTGCCTTGCGATTTTAATTTCAGTTTTAACTTTGTTGAGTTCGTGTTCTTGGTCGAGTCTTGTTGCTGGTTTAGTCATCCCTCTGTGTCATTTGAGTAGTAGTTGTTCTTGTGTCTCAGATAAAATTTCCCCACCGAAAAAAACCCCCCTTCCGCAACCCTATTTGTTTTCCACATCTACTCTTTGTGACCCCCCTTCAGTAAAACAGGCATAACTTTTCGCTCGTTTGGCAGAAAAATCTGAAATTTTTTGAGCGTGTTCCTGACCCAATTTGGGTGGGTACCCTAACTGGCTATGCCGGTTAGCGAACTTGTTTGAATTTTTGTGAGCCACATCCCACCTCAGTTGTAGGTGCCAATTTTTGTGGTTGCATCTCTGGTTAGTTGCTTGTCCGAACTCTTGTCCGATCTCTTGTCCGATCAGTGGCAGGCAGTGGCAGTTTCTGCTTGTCCAATCCCTTGTCCGAACTCTTGTCCGATCTCTTGTCCGATCAGTGGCAGGCAGTGGCAGTTTCAGTGACAGTTTCTGCTTGTCCAATCCCTTGTCCGATCTCTTGTCCGATCTCTTGTCCGATCTGCAGAGAGCTGAATTTGGCATGTGTTGCTTCCATTTGAGTTTTGGGCACATAGTTTCCCTCTATTGCTTGAATTTTCACCTTGGGAGCACTAAGGCCAGCAACTTTGACTAGTACTTGGGAATACTTATTGAACTTGGTTTAACTGTTATTATTATCGCTAATCCTTGCTACTCACTTTGCCTTCCAAGCTACACCTTTCTCTCGGTCAGGACAGGTTCATTTCTTGCAATTGTACACCACCCTCCACTTGGTTCATCACCTGTAGGCCGGTGACCTCACTGCGGCGTGGTAAGAACACTTGCAAGTGTGGGTAAGGTGCTTGACGGATTGTTTCCACCACATATCCACCACCCCACCTAGCTGTTTACATAAGGATTATTCTTTGTTGCTTTGTCTTTTCTCTAACATGGCAGCACTTATTGTATAACGTGACTTGAGCACTCACATGGACCAGGACGACCAGTCACAACGGAACAATCTGTTTCAGACCTTCTTCGGCGTCAATAACCGTCGTGTACGTGTCATCATCGATAGCGGTAGTTGCAACAATTTGGTGAGCCTCGACATGGTAACTAAGCTTCAACTTCCCACACGTGCACATCCACACCCTTACCATGTGCAATGGTTCAACGATAGCGGTAAGGTCAAGGTAACACAAACTGCTCACATCGAATTTTCCATTGGTACATACTTCGGAGTTGCTGATTTTGATGTAGTACCAATGCAATCATGTTCTCTATTACTTGGTAGACCTTGGGTATATGATACTGATGCTACACAGCATGGTAGGAGCAATAAGTACACATTTATGTATAAAGGAAAGAAAGTTACATTGCTTCCTATGACTCCTGCTGAAATTGTGAAATTTGAACAAGAAAAACGTGCTAGGGACTCACAAAAGAGCAAACCACCTTCTGAAAATCAGCAAGTAGCTAAAACACTTTCGAGGCAACAAAAAGATAAAGTTGATTCTCCTTCTTCATCACAAATTATTAATCTGAAAGGACGTGTCATGCTTGCAACTAAAACTAACCTTGCAGTACGTAGTTTTCTTGGTCTTGCAGGTTTCTATCGGCGTTTTGTGAAAGATTTCAGCACCATAGCCGGCCCTTTACCTGAGTTGACCAAGAAGGGAGTTACTTTTACTTGGGAGCCAGCACAAGAACAATCTTTTACCACACTCAAGGACCGCCTTACACATGCACCTCTACTTCAGCTACCCGACTTCAGTAAGACCTTTGAGTTAGAATGTGATGCTAGTGATTTTGGAATAGGAGATGTGCTGCTACAAGGAGGTAAACCCGCGTCCTATTTTAGTGAGAAATTGCATGGACCACAGTTGAATTATTCTACCTATGATAAGGGATTATATGCCTTAGTGCATGTGCTTGAAATTTGGCAACATTACTTTTTGCCTAAGGAGTTTATTATACATTCTGATCATGAAGCACTAAAATATTTGAGAGGGCAAGCTAAACTGAACCGTAGACATGTTAAATGGGTTGAATTTATTGAACCATTCCCATACATTGTGAAATACAAGAATGGCAAAGAAAATGTGGTTGCTGATGTATTGTCTCGCATGGTTGTTCTTTTATCTCAACTTGATATTAACGTTCCAGATTTGGAAAGTTTGAAAGATTTGTATGTTGTAGATAAAAAAATTGCTGAACCATTCACTAAATGTAATGATGGGAAAGACTGGAAAACATTTCATGTTTATGACGGTTTCTTGTCCCATGCTAACAAGCTATGTGTTCTAGATTCGTCCGTACATTTGCTGTTGTTGCAGGAATCACATGGCGGTGGATTAATGGAACATTTTGGGAGAGAAAAGACTTTGGCCCTGTTGTCCAATAATTTTTATTGGCTAAAGATGCGGAGAGATGTTGAACGATTTGTGCAGCGTTGTGCCACATGCCATAAAGCTAAGTCCAAACTTAACCCATATGGTTTGTATACTCCACTTCCTGTTTCTAGTGCACCTTGGGAAGATATTAGCATGAACTTTATTGTGGGATTGCCTAGGACAAAGAGGGGGAGAGACTCCATATTTTCGAGAGTGGATAGGTTTTCTAAAATGACACACTTTATTCCCTTTAACAAGACCAACGATGCTTCACATATTGCTGATTTATTTTTCAGGGAAATTGTGAGATTGCACGGGATGCCTAGAACCATTGTTTCAGATCATGATGTGAAGTTTATGAGTTACTTTTGGGAGGCAATGTGGGCCAAGCTTGGCACAAAATTGCTATTTGCAACAACTTGTCACCCGCAAACTGAAGGTCAAACAGAGGTGGTAAACCGTACACACTCCATGTTGCTGCGAACAATGATTAAGAAGAACTTGAAGGAATGGGAGGACTGCCTTCCACATGTTGAATTTGCATACAATAGAGTTGTTCACTCAACAACACAATTGTGCCCGTCTGAAGTGGTGTATGGTTTTAAGCCAATCACACCACTTGATTTGCTGCCACTTCCTTTTCAAGAGAGAGCAAACATGGAGGCAACTAAGCGTGCAGAGTTTATGAAAGCTATGCATCTGAAGACCAAGGAAGTTATAGAAAAGAAGGCACACTATTTTGCTCAAAGGACAAATAAAGGAAGAAAGAAGATGTTTTTCAAACCAGGAGATCTTGTTTGGTTGTACTTGCGCAAGGATCGTTTTCCTGATTTGAGAAAGTTTAAATTGATGCCCCGTGCTAATGATTTAAAACCCTATTTGGGAGCTGACGATGAGCTTGAGTCGAGGACGACAACAATTCAAGAGGGGGAGGATGATGAGGACATCACTTCACATGATAGACACATGGAGCCTCCACCTACAATTCAACTACAAATTCAACTACAAGGACCAATCACACGCGCCCGTGCCCGTCGCTTGAACCATGAGGTTAATTCTTTCCTTAGCAACTATGTCAATATTTGTTTGGACGGGATGCTACTGAATACTAGTGATATTTTGTTGCTTAGGAACATGGGAGATGGAATAGAAGAGTTGGAGCTGAAGACGGAGCCGCACGGATGATTTGAAGTCAAGAATTCGCTGGTTCGGACTACATCGACCACCATTCACCAAAATGGGCATAACTTCCTCATACGAAGTCCGATTGGCGCGTTCTTGGACTTTTTGGAAAGCTAAGGAGAAGACGGATCTTTTGCCGTTGGTTTCGTATCATTTGGAGTCTCGACTCGTTCTGTGTGATTTAAACAGTCCTGCGTGACAGAACTGGGCCATGTTGGCCCATAGTCTGAGTCTGTACGTCTTCTAGCCCACAGCCCGTGTCTGTTCGCCTTCCACAGGCTGCCGCCCTATATATTCTCACGCCAGCCGCCTCTAGGGTTAGGTTTTGCTTTGTTGCATCTACACTGTTGTGTTTAGATCCCGCCTCTTGCACCGGACCGATTGGTTGCTGCATTGGCGTTTGTGAAACCTCACCTTATCATCGTTTGTCTGTGTTTTGGCATTCGACTTGTATCCTTCCTGTTCTTGCTTGTGTTCTTGGGTTCGCTTGCAGGAATTAGCCTTCGTGGCGAGGTCAATCGCGTCCTGCGTGGTTGATAACCAACGGAGACAGTGGTGTAACGATTGCAAGGTTTTGATCCACCGGACCGGAGCCTTGGATCGCCAACGTCGAGATTCTCCACCAACCCAAGTTTATCCCTTACCTAACGGAAGATCGGGACCACTCCCCCATCAACTTCTGAGACCTTCGTTGGGTATACCTTCGAGTGTCTCCCTCCGGAGCACACTTCGAACACCTTGCCTCATTGCTGAGGACTCATTCCACCATACTCCTCAGTCACACCATTTGGAGTACCCTTCGAAGTGCCTCACCTCCGAGGACTTCATCTCGGAGTACCTTCAGTCGGAGCCACGCTCCGCACTTTCTGCCTTCGCCTGGCGCACCTTGAACCGAGGACCGACCTCGACCCCTCGCAACCTTCATGATGGAGCTCCCGCTCACCTAGCATCAAGCCTCCCGCTTGACCCAGGTTCACCTGCTGCGAACCGTCCGTCGCCTCTGAAGTCACCTGCGCACCACAGACAAACAGACAAGTGTATCCGGTACCCCGGAGACCTCTCCGGGTAAACAACCTTCGGCACACACTCCGGTGTACCGCCCGAAGTACTAAGACCTTCGGTATGACCCAGTCATCGTGTCCTGTCGGACCCCTCCGACAGGCACACTCCGCTGCAACAGCTGCAGCAAACAGACCCACCAAACCCTTTGGTAAAACAACCTCCGAACCCCTTCGGAGGGACCCCTTTGAATCAGAGGATAAAATCTGTCAATCACTCATCACATACTCCGAAACCAACCCTAGGTTTCTCAATATCAAATTCATACCTCTCTTCCTTCTCGGCCGATTTTATCCATGGGCATGCGACCTGCTTTTTGTTCTTGGACTACTCGGCCATCCTGACTTCGGCATCAGAGTTATTGTCCTCGTCAGAGTCTGAGTGGTACACTTGGGTGTATGCAACCTTCTTCTAGTACTTGTCCTGTCTGGCCTTTTCGAATCAGCTCTGATGGGCTGATACCTTTTGTAGCGGTTGCGAGAGGCTTTCGAGCTCGTGGGATAAAAATTTCTCCCTGATGGGGCTCAAGAGTCCTTTAAACACCAGCACTGCCAACTGACTGTCAATGAGATTCATGTTGTAGCATCTTCTTCCTACATCCTAGAACCTCTGTATATAGTCTAGGACTGGCTCGTTCATCCTTTGCTTCATGGACATCAAGTCGGTCAGCTTAATCTCCTGGATGCCGGCGAAGAAGTACTTGTGAAATTTCTTTTCTAGGTCCGCCCATCCTCTGATGGAGTTCGTCGGCAGTGAAGAAAACCACGCGAAGGCCGATCCTGATAGGGATAGCGGGAAAAGCTAGACCTTTAGAGCTCCGTCAACTGATGCCTCCCCACACTGGGCGAGAAAATGGCTAATGTGCTCGATTGTGGAGATCAAGTCTTATCCCAAGAATCTGGTGAAATACGACACCTTGTACCAGTCCAACAATGGTACTCGATCAAACCACTCAGGATACGGCCGCCGATACATATACGTCAGCTCTTTAGGCTTTAACCCAAATTTATCTTTGATAAGCTCCGTGATCTGATTCACCCAATCATCTTCTTGCTGACTCGACGATGAACATTGGGCAGACATTGACGCCTGTTGGTACTAGTCCCGCCAACTAACATCATATCTATATTTCCCTACATCGTTGTAGGGCATTGCTCCATAGTGTGTCATCTGGTGATATTTAGGAGGGATGATATTGGGTGCCCCCCTTAGCGGCATGAGGTCTGCCGAGGGGTCTCTTGCGATGTCGTACGTCACTTACGACATCCCTTGCCCTAGAATCCTTGCATCGGATGCTGGGAATGGCGCCTATGCATTCTTATCAGCCCCGCCTAGCCTGCCCTGAGGCAGACTATGTAAGGGGGCCGATGGCTAGGTCATCTTGTCACCTTCATAGCCGAGCGAAGAGCTTAGCTGGTCTAGCCTCATCGGCCCTTGTGGCAGTGACGCTGACTGAGTGTACCGTGGTAGTCTTAATGTGTCATTAGGGAGGTACGCTGGACCTTGCAGTGCCTCGTAAACCACTATGCCCCCGATAGCCTCCTTGATCAGTCCTTGAATGGTCTTGGCCACTGAATAGCGTATCGCTTGGTCGATGACTTCTTGAAGACTGGCCTAAGAATTCTCCATTGGCTGACCACCCTCTATGGTCAGCACTGGCATTGGAAGTGTGGCCTTCTAAATGGGACCCAGCCGATTCATGCTATAGACCTACAAGCATGACTTCTGGAACTCCTCCACATGTTGTTGCACCTCCATCCTCTATTCCTCGGATAGAGCATCCATGGTGATCGTGATGACGTTTTTCTCACTGAGCTCGCCCACCATGGCAAAGTTGTTGGAGATGGTACCACCAGGCGTGCCAAAAAACGTGTTGGCGTGCTTTTTGGTCACACACTAACACACGCGTGGCCTAGGAGATTTGCTTAACTCCAGTACATGTCCTACATCTAAGAAAAGGGTTCAGGGCATGCTAATCAGTTTGACCCTGCAACTGATAAGGGATCGGAAAAGATAGACGTTAGAAGCATAGTCGATCGGCTATCAAGCCGATGACTATGGCGTAAAAGATAAAACCGTGAAATAGCGCGCCAATCGGCCGGATGGCCCATATCCTGAGTTGGCCCAATCGAGAGAGCGCGCCATCGGCTGATAGAGAAAACATGATAGGCATATAGGCTGATGCACACCCTTCGATGGTAAACATGATACGGAGATGAATTAAAGATAACCTATCAACTTGTACTCTGATAGAAAAAAATAAATCATGCTAGATAATAGATCTATATCATGGAAATCATCACAATAACTAGATCGAACCTAACCGAGACAGTAGCTAGTCACGATGATCTCAACAATATATCAATGAATCGACCAAAGTTTATTTAGATGAATAGTATACGACATGAAAAAGATACAATAGCAAGAGATTTCAGACTTAACCGATGAAGCCTCAAACTATCAAACCTAGATCACTTCAATCTAAGAGATCAAACCTAACTAATGCAGCCTTAGACCTAGCCAAATACACTGAGAACAACCAACGACTGTGTCGTTTCACCGTTCTCCTAAAGAGATTGAACTAAATCGATGCAGCCGTGAGGGTACTAACCTAGGTGGCACGGAAGTCAGGGTTGGCGGGACTCACCTCTTTGCCGGAGATCAAACTGATGCAGCCCAGCTCCGAGAGCCCGAGTCTCGCCGAATAACCTTGGGGCACAAGGGTGGTGATGCGCCGATTGTTGATTGAACGAGAGTTAACTAACCCTAACCTAAGGGATACATATTTATATTTCATAGACATGTCATCCAAGTAACCTATCCAACCGATTTCGGATGAATCTGTAACCATCTTCAGCCATCGGCTCCCCTTCTGATCATGCAACTGTTGTGGACGGACTATTTTGACTTTCTTTGACCGTATCTTCCTTGACCTTTTGTTGACCATGCACCTTCTTTGGTGGGCCTTGGGCTTTACCAATTCTTGATGTCAACAAGGATGAACGAATGACAGAGATTAATCATGTAGTGATGATCGACTGTGTTGACGCAGAAATGCGCCCCCACACTTGGGCCGGTTCGACATCCATAAGTATCACAACGATACCGACGTCGCGTTCCGACTACCCTGGATAGTGACAAGGGATTTGGAGTTGCCAGGCAATCAGATAAATAATCGATATTTTAATCCAATTGGCTGAAAAGTACTAGTAACAATGTAAACAGTAACAAAAATGATCAAAATACATGGAATCGGCCAATTCGGAGGCTGGTTCAGAGTTACATCGGATACTAGTCCGAAGGGTCCCTAGGGCACCTTCGGCCTTAGGCCCGGTCAGATCGCAGGTATGCCCTCGGTTGGACCGGATGTGCGGAGGGGCTTCGGGCGCGTCCCAAAGATAGCTGCGAAGTAGGCTATGGTGCGGTGCGGAGGGTTCCGGTCGGACCGACGAAGATGGCATTAATGGCTGGGACTGCCAAAATATTAATTTTGGTGATTTAGGCCAAAAATACACATGTCCAGGGTCAGGCCGAAGCCCTACAGGGCCGAAGGTCTGTTGGGCCATGGGCTCCGAAAACCTCTAGCCAGCCCACGGCCTTCGGCCAGGAAGCCTTCGAAGGCCCATGACACCGAAGCTTTGGCCCGAGGAGCAGGCTTCGGCGGGCCTGGCCGAAGCCCACTTCGGCAGAGACAGAGTTGGATGCGATTCTGACTGAGTTTTATCTCTATCCAAGCTGAAAAATAGCAGATTCGATCTGAAGCTTGGCCCCAATAAATAAAGAGGCGAGGCCAGCTTAGAGGCCCCCCCAACACAAACCAAAACAAAGTCCTAGCTTTGATCACATTTACTTTACCTTTATTTTTCCTGTACCTCTTCGTGGGTTTTCCTGGAAGCCCGCCGCCGGCCACTTTGGAATAGTGGTAACCCTTGTTACTTCGCTTGTCAAGTATTCGTTAATCTACGTAATAGATTGTTATCGCCTTGTTACTTCGCCTGTGAAGTATCTGCTAATCTGCGTAACAGATTGCTACCTTCGCTACAAGTGCAACACTTAGCAGAATTCAGTCCTCAAGCCGAATTGGTACTTCAAACTCTCTTTGTTGCAGGTTCCCACGTTCGGAGATACTTCGTCGGAGTTGTACGGAGCTGAGAGATCGGTCTCGGAGGTCACCAGGACACCCTTCGGCGAGACTGTAGGCTCCGATGATAGGCTTCGCCAACACACTTCGTCACAACAGGCTTCGCCACGACCGCACTCCGCACTGGACAAAGTTACGCACGCGCGTGGCCCTCGCATCATTATTCTGTAATTTGCTGTATCAGAGACCTCACGCTGAACCCCGCTGTTCGGAGGTGATCATCGCATCCAGATCCATTCGGAGATCATCTTCGGCCGGATCAGTCCGAACGCTGAAGCACCCTTCGGCGGGATACTTCGCACCTGACCCCGAAGGTACACTTCGGTGATCCCTTCGCACCAAACTTCGAAGCAGACGGGCTCCGACCAGTTTGCTGATTTTATTCTGTTTAATATATTCCTTACGGCTAATTGGATTATTTTGTGTGATCTCATTGCCTGGTGACTCCACCCCCCTTATCACGATTAAGGGTAGTCGGAACGCGATGTCAGTGCTGCGTCACGCTTAGGCTTGTCCCTAAGTATCCGCGCGCTTTTGGATCGTCGAACTGACCCAAGTGCGGGGGCACGTTCTCATGTCAACACACTTTTTGGCAACTCCGCTAGGGAAGGCTACGCCAACATGACAAGTACATCTACATCGGCTACCGGTACATCTACGTCGACTACTACGTCTACACCACCGATGGACACAATAGGAGGCGCAGATATCGAGGCAAAGTTGAAGGCACTCCAGGACATGATGCTTGGGGGCTACGTTAAGACGCGCGCAGGCTTCATCAAGCGTGACATCATCACCCCCGACCTCGCTCAGGTCCAGGTAACACATGTATCACCTCATTTATCTTCTTTAGAGATTGAGCAAAAAATAGCTGCATCAGTAGATCAAGCCGTTAGCGCTTCGCTAGTCAACCGTTTAGATTCGGCAGTCAGCTCCCAGGTAGAGGCAACTCTTAGGAGGTTCGGCTTTACTAAAGCCATACCCCCGGTTCCTATTGCTAGTGCACCTCCTGCAAACCACTTGTACGGCAGAAATAACGATAGCACTAGCACAATCATGTCTTCGGCCTCAACACTTATGGCCAAGACTAACCATTACACCCACGGTCAAAATAACACTGCGTACCATGCACCACCACCCGCGCCGGTACCCGCGCTGCCCGCACCACATGCACAGGCACCCGGACATGAGCACGTCATACAGATAGCGTGCAGGGAAGAGGCCCATGGCCGACACGCCGATATCCCACTGCGTGTCGCGCCCCCGCATAAGAGGCGCACACAAGCAACATGCCAAGATGACATAGAGGAGTGGGTCCGTGCACTATTTAGAGAGTGTGCCAGCTTCGTACCCAAGGAACGAGTTAGGGTTTACCGTAAGCCATACCCCGACCATCTTGATACAGTACCCTACCCCCGCGGCTATAGAATCCCTGAATTCACTAAGTTCGATGGCGAGGGTAGCAAAACTACACTAGAGCACGTTAGTCAATTTTTGGCACAGTGTGGAGAAGTTAGCGGGATAGATGCTCTAAAAGTTAGACTATTTTCTCTCTCGCTATCCGACACCGCTTTCACTTGGTTTTCGGCGCTCCCGCCGAACTCCGTTCAGACATGGCATGATTTAGAGCTGAAATTCCGTGATTACTTCTACACGGGTGAGACAGAACTTAGGCTTTCACATTTGACATCAGTTAAGCAGAAATCTAGCGAGAGCACCTCTGAGTACATCAAGCATTTTAGGGATACTAGAAACCGATGTTTTAGACTTAATATTTCGGAAAGGGACTTGGCGGAACTAGCTTTTAACGGGTTGTGTTTCGAAAATAAAGAGAGGTTAGATAACCAAAGCCTTTTAGAAGTTAGCCATGTTTTACAGCAGGCTCTGGTCCAGGAAGGCCGAACCAAAGATAAAAAGTTTATTAAGACGTTTAGCAAGCCCAGGGCTGAGATCCACATCATGGAACGCTCTGACGAGGAGGAGTCAAAAGAGGAGGATTCGACCGATTTGTACGCGGCCGAATGGGTTTGGAACGCTAGAAATAAACCTGTCACCTGCTCCGAGTTACGGCCATCCCCCACAAAGAATCGACCTAGTGAGGTCAAATACTCATTTGATATAACTAAATGTGATAAAATATTTGATATTCTCTTAAAAAGTCAGCTTCTCAGGTTACCTAAGGGTCAAGTCATTCCACCTGCCGATGAGTTAAAGAAGCATCCATACTGTAAGTGGCATGATTCACATTCACATAATACTAATGACTGCAATGTTTTTCGACGGCAGATCCAATCGGCCATAGAAGAAGGACGATTGAAGATAGACCATAATCCGAAGATGAAGCTAGATAAAGATCCTTTTCCCGTCAACGCCGTCAACCTCGGTGAGAAGAAGGTGTTGATTCGGCCAGAACAGGTCAGGTCGGCTAAGGGGAAAGATGTAATTGTTGGAGAACCACGCACCCGCACGCTCATACCGAAGAACCCCGAGGTAGGATTGTGGAAACAGAACATTAATACCCCTTTGGCTATAGCTCCCAAGAGGCCTAAGGTCACATACAATATGCTGTTAAACAAGCATCAAAGAAAGGCCAAGGAAGCAGGTCCCCACACTAAGAAACTAAAGCAGCCGAAGGGTCCAAGACTCTCGGAGGGTAGCTTTGGACCGAAGCAGCCGAACCATCCGCACGGCGGCTTTGGGCCACGGTGGCCAGGCACTCCGCACGGTGGCTTCGAGACACAATGGATGAACCCCCCGTATAGTAGCTTCGGCCCCCAATGGCAGAACCCCACACCATGTTGGACTTCTCCGATAGGAGGCTTCATCCCGCACTGGCCGAACGTACCTTTGTCCTGGCAAGACCCTTCGCTGGTGTGGTCCGAGACACCATCAACTCTGCCGAACCCCCTTCTGGATAACGGGTTCGGCTCATAGTGGGTGAGGCCACTAGAGCCGCCGATGCCTCCACTGTACAACTGGGCGGGAACCCCGTGGGCTCCGTACATATCCGGGTCAGGGTACCCTCTGCAACCTAACACTATGCATTGTTTTCCTTCGGAGTATTATGGATGGCAGGGACAAACAGACGCAGCGGAGGGGGCATCGTCCACAGACTGTCCTTGGTGCCACCGAATCGGACCATGCAAAGCGAAGTCAAAGGGTGCGGGCACGCGGAGGCCGAAGTCAGGGAGTCCGAAGCCATCACCATCAGAGTTGGGTCTCAGGAAGTCCCAATCCCGAAGACTTTGTCACAGAAGTCCGACGGAGGTAAGTCCCATGCTTCGGCCGGGCTCTGCGCCGAAGCCTGGTTCGGTCGGCTGAACAAGGCCTGTCCGTCTATCGAAGTTCGTAGCAAAGACACCTCCGAACACAGGGTGCACAAGGCCGAAGGGCACAATACCACTTCGGCCAAAATTAATGGAAGACGAACAGTAGCACCCGACACAAAGCCACAACCATCTTGGGCACCTCCAGGCATGTCCAAATCACAGAAGAGATGCCTACAATGACTACGGGCACAAGAGATGCACGAGAGGGAAGCTGAGGTCGAGCGCGACGCTATCGTCGAAGAAATCCGCCCTCGGCCAGCTACAAAATAGGTATGGAGGGAGAAGCCGGTTGAGATAACCAACCCGACTCCTAGTCTGAGCGACGATGACGACATGCTCGAAAAAGATTACTCGCTCGTCTCTAAAGGGCCCGTACCACCAGTGATGGACATTAACATTGTCACGCTGCCCGCCGAGTTCGCCCTGCCACAGGACGTGGCCGAGGTCGCTCAATTGAACCTCAGTCCGCACAACGCCATCTTTGAGAAGCCCGAGGACTCGGCTCGCCATCCAAAGCCTCTCTACGTCAGAGGTCACATCGATGGAAAGCCGATTTACCGAATGCTCGTCGACGACGGTGCCACTGTTAACTTAATGCCTTACTCATTGTTGAAGAGACTTGGCAGTGACGAGGATGACCTGAAGAAGACCAACTTGATGCTCAACGGCTTCAATGGCGAGAGCTCCGAGGCCAAGGGCGTACTCTCCATGGAGTTGATGGTGGGCAACAAGACATTGCCAACAACATTTTTCGTCGTCGACATACAAGGTAACTACAGCGTACTACTTGGGCGCGACTGGATTCACGCGAACTGTTGCATTCCTTCTACTCTACACCAGTGCCTGATACAGTGGGACAGCGATGAAGTAGAAGTCATTCCCGCAGATACTTCGGCCCAAGTAGCATTGGCTAATGTGTCGGTTGACGCTGTCCATAACAAAGTAGATTGTCTGTCAGGTAGAGATCTTTCGGATTACGATTTTGTTAGCGTATCCGGAGGACGTTTTGTACCAGTGTCTATAAAGCCGGCTGGAGTAGCACGACTGTTTTTGTATTAATAGTCATGTCTAGCAAGAGTAATCTAGATTGGCTAAAGTCTCATGTGGAGAAATATCGGTCTAATAAAGACGGTATTGTCGAGGCCATCGGGGACTTTAGCGAAGTAGAGAAATTAGGGCAAGGTTTTGCATCGGGCAACCCCTTGGAGGAAGTTGACATAGGTAATGGTAGCATCCCAAGGCCGACTTTTGTAAACCAACATTTACAGCCCGATGAAAAGGCTGAAGTAATAAAGTTACTTCGATCGTATGTCGATTGTTTTGCATGGGAGTATAGCGAGATGCCAGGGCTAAGCCGCGAGCTCGTGGAGCATCGGCTGCCTATCAAGTCCGGATTTAGGACTTATAAGCAGCCTCCCCGCCACTTTAACTCGGTCGTCTATGACCGGGTTAAAGAAGAAGTGGAGCGACTACACAAGGCTGAATTTATTAGGTTGTGTAGGTACGCGGAATGGGTTGCTAACATTGTGCCTGTAGAGAAGAAAGGGAGCGGCAAGATACAGGTGTGTATTGATTTTAGGGATCTGAACAGAGCCACTCCAAAGGACGAGTACCCAATGCCGATAGCCGACATGCTGATCAACGATGCTTTAGGACACAAGGTACTAAGTTTTCTTGATGGCAATGCTGGTTATAATCAGGTCTTTATGGACGAAGAGGACGTCTACAAAACTGCCTTTCGATGCCCTGGTTTTGTCGATTTGTTCGAGTGGGTCGTCATGACTTTTGGTTTGAAAAATGCCGGCGCCACATATCAGCGCGCTATGAACTTAATTTTTCATGACTTGTAGGGGTTATGTTAGAAGTTTACATCGATGATGTTGTAGTCAAATCGGATGCTGTGGGAAACCATTTAGCCGATTTGAAGGTTGCTTTTGATAGGGTGCGGAAGTACGGTTTGAAAATGAACCCGCTCAAGTGTGCTTTTGGTGTGTCGCCGGGTAAGTTCTTAGGTTTCATGATTCACGAGAGAGGCATAGAAATTGATCCTAAGAGACTTGAGAAAATTCGAAACATTGCAGCACCGACGTGCAAAAGAGATGTACAAAAATTGCTAGGCAAGATGAACTATTTGCGTCGCTTTATATCCAACTTGTCCGGCAAAATTGATGCCTTTGTCCCCACACTCCGGCTAAAAAACGAAGCCAAATTCACTTGGGGGGCAAGCCAGCAAAGTGCATTTGAGAATATCAAGGAGTGCTTGTCATCACCGCCTGTGGTGAGAGCACCCAAAGCCGGGATTCTGTTTCGGCTATACATCGCTGTTGAAGATAGCGTGATTGGGGTCGTGCTAACACAGGAGGTAGAGGGAAAAGAGTACATCATCACATTCTTGAGCTGCCGCCTGCTGGACGCCGAAACTAGGTACGCATTTGTGGAACGATTATGTTTATCACTTTACTACGCGTGCACCAAATTACGCCATTATCTTCTCCCCACTACATGTGTTGTCGTTTGCCAAACCGATGTTATAAAGCACATGTTACAGAAACCGATTCTAAGTGGAAGGATTGGAAAATGGACTTACGCATTGATTGAGTACGATTTGGCCTACGAGCCCCTGAGAGTCATGAAAGGCCAAATCGTAGCCAACTTTATAGTTGATCACCACGTAGATGTCGGCTGGAGTAACAATATTGCTCTAGTTGAAGTAGTGTCATGGAAACTTTATTTTGATGGTTCGGCTTGCAATAGTGGCCAAGGTATTGGAGTGGTTCTCATATCACCTAATGGAATGCAATTTGAAACTTTGGCTCGATTAGAATTTTCTTCCACTAATAACCAAGCCGAATACAAAGCTTTATTGATAGGTCTTGAATTACTATAATCTGTAGGTGCTAGACATGTTCACGCATACAGTGATTCTTTGTTAGTAGTGCAACAAGTAGCTAAGAGTGCTCAATGTTTTAACGGATTGCTGAATAGTTACTTGGATAAATGTTTAGACATAGTTGCTACTTTCGATGACTTCAAAATCTCTCACATATCAAGAGAAGCAAATTCAGTCGCAAATGATTTGCCTCAGCAAGCATCTGGTTACCAAGTTAGGAGAGGAAAATTTTCTGTATTGGAGAAGCCGATGCTTGGTTTCACTGCCGAAGCCAGTAATGGTGGGAAGGCGCACCCTCCAGGTCGAACCCCTCTGGCTGCCGAAGGCCGCTGCGCGCCAAGGTCCCTGGGCTGGAGTACTTTGCCAACCGTGAGACCTGGCACGCTGGAGTCCATAGGCCGAAGCTTCCTGCACGGGGAAGGCTCCCTAGAGTCCGAACCCTTCGGAGGGCTTTGGCCCAGCACACTCCGAACGCCCACCCCGGCCAGGCTTCGGTAGGAGCTGGAATGGCTCGGGGGCACCCCGAAGTCAGTAATTTAGAATTTTTTCAGAAAGTGGGCCAGCGAGACCCTCTGAAACCTGTAAGGGCGTTTGGAGAATCCCAATCATCCAGTATTTGAGAGACCCTAGCCAAAGGGTTGATCGGAAGGTTCGGCGACAATCATTCAAATTCGTGTTGATTAACGATGCATTGTACCGCCGAACCATCGATGGAGTACTATTGAAGTGTTTAGACCACGAACAATCCTAGGTGGCTACGGGAGAAGTCCATGAAGGACTTTGTGGCACTCATCAGTCGGCCCAAAAGATGAGTTGGATGCTCAAAAGAGCGGGTTTTTATTGGCCGACTATGACCGAAGATTGTTTCAAGTACTATAGGGGGTGTGAAGCATGTCAGAAGTTTGGCAATATTCAGTTGGCTCCTGCCTCACTACTAAATCCCATTGTCAAGCCATGGCCGTTTCGAGGTTGGGGTTTAGACTTCATCGGCCAGATTCACCCTCCTTCCTCAAAAGGGCATCGGTTCGTGTTGATGGCGACCAATTACTTTACTAAGTGGACCGAGGCCATACCTCTCAAGAACATGACTCACAATGAGGTACATGATTTTATCTTAAAACACATCATACATAGATTCGGCATTCCTCAAACTCTTACTACGGATCAAGGTAGTTCATTTGTTTCTGGAGAAGTAAGGGACTTCGCCGAATATTATGGTATTAAGTTGATAAACTCTTCACCTTACTATGCTCAGGCCAATGGTCAGGCCGAGTCTAGTAATAAAACCGTGATTAAGCTCATTAAGAAGAAAATTGAAGAATTTCCTAAAAGGTGGCATGAAGTGCTTTCCGAGGCGCTATGGGCTTGTAGGATTGCAAAGCACGGTGCTACTAAAGTTAGTCCATATGAATTGGTATATGGACAAGAAGCCGTTCTGCCTGTAGAGGAAGATCTTGGCTCCTTAAGAGTGTTAAAACAACATGGCTTATCGATCGATGAGTATGATACTCTTCTGAAGGATAATCTAGAGGAAGTGACCTATAAGAGATGAAGAGCTTTAAAGGCCATAGAAGTAGACAAAAAGAGAGTATCCAAAGCCTACAATAAGAAGGTTAATCCAAAATTGTTTCAAGTAGGAGATTTGGTGTGGAAGACGATTTTACCCTTAGGCGCGAAGAGTCCCAAATTTGGTAAATGGTCACCTAGTTGGGAAGGTCTTTTTAAGATAGCCGAAATCGCTCCCGGCAATGCATATGTGTTAGAATCTCTGCAAGGAGAGCGGTTTCGAAGAGCTTTGAATGGTAGATATTTGAAAAAGTATTTCCCAAGCGTATGGCAAACAACATAAAAGGTGTCGAAAAGCCGATATGGACGGTATCATCTTCAGTTCATTGTGCTTTTAGTTCACTTAGTTCACTAAAAGGCAAGGGCATGTGTTGATAGCAAAAAATGGCATTAATGGCTGGGACTGCCAAAATATTAATTTTGGTGATTTAGGCCAAAAATACACATGTCCAGGGTCAGGCCGAAGCCCTACAGGGCCAAAGGTCCATTGGGCCATGGGCTCCGAAAGCCTCTAGCTAGCCCACGGCCTTCGACCAGGAAGCCTTTGGAGGCCCATGACACCGAAGCTTCGGCCTGAGGAGCAGGCTTCGGTGGGCCTGGCCGAAGCCCACTTCGGTAGAGACAGAGTTGGATGCGATTCCGGCTGAGTTTTATCTCTATCCAAGCTGAAAAATAGCAGATTCGATCTGAAGCTTGGCCCCTATAAATAAAGAGGCGAGGCCAGCTTAGAGGCCCTCCAACACAAACCAAAACAAAGCCCTAGCTTTGATCGCATTTACTTTACCTTTATTTATCATGTACCTCTTCATGGGTTTGCCTAGAAGCCCTCCACCGGCCACTTCGGAATAGTGGTAACCCTTGTTATTTCGCTTGTGAAGTATTCGTTAATCTACGTAATAGATTGCTAATTCCTTGTTACTTCGCCTGTTAAGTATCCGCTAATCTGCATAACAGATTGCTACCTTCGCTACTAGTGCAACACTTAGCAGAATTCGGTCCTCAGGCCGAATTGGTACTTCAAACTCTCTTTGTTGCAGGTTCCCACGTTTGGAGCTACTTCATCGGAGGTGTCCGGAGCTGTGAGATCGGTCTCAGAGGTCACCAAGACACCCTTCGGCGAGACTGTAGGCTCCGACGACAGGCTTCGCCAGCACACTTCATCACAACAGGCTTCGCCACGACCGCACTCCGCACTGGATGAAGTTACGCCCGTGTGTTGCCCTCACGTCATTATTCTATAATTTGCTGTATCAGAGACCTCACGCCGAACCCCGCTGTTCGGAGGTGATCATCGCGTCCAGATCCGTTCGGAGTTCATCTTCGGTCGGATCAGTCCGAACGCCGAAGCACCCTTCGGCGGGATACTTCACACCAGACGCCGAAGGTACACTTCGGTGACCCCTTCGCACCAAACTTTGAAGCAGACAAGCTCCGACTGGTTTGCTGATTTTATTCTGTTTAATATATTCCTTTCGGCTAATTGGATTATTTTGTGTGATCTGATTGCCTGGCGACTCCACGCCCTTATCACGACTAAGGGTAGTCGGAACGCGACGTCGGTGCTGTGTCACACTAAGGCTTGTCCCTAAGTATCCGTGTGCTTTTGGATCGTCGAACTGACCCAAGTGTGGGGGCACGTTCTCATGTCAACAGCACCGTGCCTTGCATCTCTACTAGTCCATAGAGCTTCGGAAAGTACCTCATGCCACCTTTTCAAAAACTCTTCAATCTTTTTCTTGATTAGTTTAATCACAGTTTTGTTACTAGACTCGGCCTGACCATTTGCCTGAGCATAATATGGGGAAGAGTTTACCAATTTGATCCCATAGTATTCGGCAAAGTCCCTCACCTCTTTAGCAACAAACGAAGTACCTTGGTCTGTAGTGAGAGTTTAGGGAACGCCAAATCTGTGTACAATGTGTTTTAAGATGAAATCAATTACCTCGTTGTGAGTCATGTTCTTGAGCAGCACGGCCTCGGTCCATTTAGTGAAGTAATCTATTGCCATCAACATGAACCGATGCCCTTTCGAAGATGGAAGATGAATTTGGCCAATGAAGTTTAAACTCCAACCTCGAAACGGCCATGGTTTGATAATAGGATTAAGCATCGACACGGGTGCTAGCTGAATATTGCCAAACTTTTGACAAGCTTCACATCCTCAATAGTATCTAACACATTCTTCAGTCATAGTCGGCTAGTAAAAACCCGCCCTTTTGAGCATCCAACTCATCTTCAGGGCCGACTGATGACTACCGCAAAGCCCTTCATGTACTTCGCCTGCAGCAACTCTAGCTTGATCGGGGTCCAAACACTTCAAAAGTACTCCATCAATAGTCCGGCGATACAACACATCGTCGAGCAAAACAAATTTGAAAGCCTGTCGCCGAACCTTCCGATCAACCCTTTGGCTTGGATTTCTGAAATATTGGACGATTGGGATCCTCCAATCATCCTGTCACGCCCCGATTTAATAAATCATGACCTTTATTGAAATTCCATAGAAAATCAATAAAAACAAGACGTTCATCATGCGACCACGTACAATACGAGCAATCATTCACGGTTCGTAGACCGTATTAATACAAAAGTGAATAAAGATGAAGAGAAACTAATAAACAAAGGGTCCTAGATGAACGCCTCCTTCCAGTCTCGCCTTGACTGGGTCGCTACTCCAGACCTTCATCCTCCTCGTAGTAGACGGGCTCTGGTGGTGTAAGTCAATGGGGGTGAGTACATACGTACTCTGCAAGCCACCGAATGCAAATACAATGCAGAGTAATAACAAGGGAGATAGTGGCTAATTTTGCGGAAAAGCATAATTGTAAAGCATTAAATGTGATCAATTGATTAATACTGGAATGTAAACATGGGTATGCATCATCATCTTCTAACTCGAGGGGTACAGTCAGCCCCACCTCGCTGAACAGTCCTTACATGCCATGAATAACTCTACCAGTCAAATAATTGTAAGCTAACTACGAGTAGTCACACAACCCGCCCTTGACCATGGGCTTGGCTTTTCGAAATGATTTAATACTCTGATCAGAGGTGTACCACTGTACCCACAAGGCATGCACTCTTCACTTACAGCAAAGTGTAACGAGATGACCCATACCACGAGAACTCATGCCAAAACCTTCCATATGGTCCTCCTCGACCCAACAGCACCCTCTTATGGGTTTCATATGGTGTCCCGACGCGTCGAGCCTCACCATACCCCCCTTGAGCCACGTCGGTACAAGTCACCCGCAGGTTGCCCCTTGCCCCCTCCACTATGGTGCATCGAGTCGGATTGTTCCATACTTTCAGTTATGACTTACCCATTAGACTTGTGGTTGGTACGGAAGTGCTTTGTAACAGATCCCGCAGACCGGTCCTTATAGTGCCCCGGGTGCGACCAACCAATGCCCTAGCTTGCACCCGGAACCCACCATACTTATAACATAGCCAACTCCAACAGAGTCCAGAGACAAGAATAACAGGGAAATTTCATATAGTAGAATCCAGCTATCTACGACTCGTTCTTTTTGTCCTATAGCAGTTGTGCCGGTACATTGGGCACTAGCTAATATAGTATTTGTAGAGTGACAAGGAGTTAAGGCTCAATAAGCATGGCTTGGGTTTGCACACAAGGACGGGGATCTAATAAATATAAGTGTAGGGCTTGGTATTTGACTAATGCAATAATACCCTATGAGTTATAGCGATAATTTATTAAAACATGGGCTCAATGATGATCAAAATGGGGGTTGTTGGGGGAATATATTTCCCTTAAACAGGGGCCAAATGACGTCAGCCTCCGACAGCCTTCGGCCCAGAGCCAGGTACTGTCGGAGCCCGTTTTCTCTCTAAGTATTGTTTCCAGGTCCCAATGTGCCTTTCGAGGCCCGTAGCTGCGGAGCCCTCAACCAGGAGGTCCGGCCCGAAGCTCCCAATTCGGGCCCTGGCGCAGGGCGCCAGAGGCCACCCTCCGGGAGCCAAGTCCGGGGGCCACCCTCCGGGAGCCAAGTCCGGAGGCCACCCTCCGGGAGTCCAGTCC
Organism: Zizania palustris; assembly: GCA_019279435.1. NCBI lineage: Eukaryota > Viridiplantae > Streptophyta > Magnoliopsida > Poales > Poaceae > Zizania > Zizania palustris. Next base: position 94,030,847 of record JAAALK010000082.1, on the reverse strand, counting down.
GGGGGCCACCCTCCGGGAGCCAAGTCCGGAGGCCACCCTCCGGGAGTCCAGTCCGGAGGCCACCCTCCGGGAGCCATGTCCGGAGGCCACCCTCCGGGAGTCCAGTCCGGAGGCCACCCTCTGGGAGTCCAGTCCGGAGGCCACCCTCCGGGAGCCAAGTCCGGAGGCCACCCTCCGGGAGTCCAGTCCGGAGGCCACCCTCCGGGAGCCAAGCCCGGAGGCCACCCTCCGGAGCATGCTTCGGAGCTCCCCTCCAGGGTGCACTCCGGAGCCTTTCCCCCAGCCTCTGCCTTCGGCGTATCTTTTAGCTGGTCAAAGCCTGGCGCAGCCTGACACGCCAGTAAAGCTGTAAAGTTGCCTGGCACCTTTTGTACCGTAGCTAGCTCCTTTTTCCCCTCCCTGCCCCTATGAGCCAATGGCTCATAGGGGGGCATTCCAGTCTTTTCCTCTGGCCTGCGTGCCTATAAAAGAGGGGCCAAGCCCTTGTAACGGGAGACAGGCTCCAAGGGGCCATGAGACCCTGGAGTTACCCTCTCCACATCAAGGCACACCATGCCAAATCCACTACAAACTGGACGTAGGGTTATTATCCCCTAGGGGAGGCCCGAACCAGTATAAACCCTATCTCTCCCTGTGAGAACCCATCGAGGTTCATTCTCCATATCATACTCCACCACAGAAAAACCTGCTGGAACTAACGCAATTGTTCCAACAGTTGGCGCCGTCCGTGGGGAGCTTAGTCCGAGAAGCTAAGTTCTCTACCACTGCCTGCAACCCGAAGTGCGCCCGAGGGGGGAGCATCGAGGCTTTCTCGCTTCGCGCACCCTCCGGCAAGGGGCTTCGAGGGCAGATCGAAGGCCACCTTCGCCTTCCTCCATCCTTCGCATACCGGAGCCCGCTCTCCGGCAAGGGGCTCCGCTCCACGTTTCAAAGGTCATCGGAGCCCGAGGGCTACAAGGTAAATACCGCCCGAAGCCTTACTTCGATGCACCAATCTGCAGTTACATTAACATAAGCTCGAAGCCATGCTTCGCTTTACTTAAAAACCGAAGCCATGCTTCGCCGTGTTCAAAAACCGAAGCCACGCTTCGCCGTGTTCAAAAACCGAAGCCACGCTTCGCCTTGTTCAAAAACCGAAGCCACGCTTCGCCGTGTTCAAAAACCGAAGCCACGCTTCGCCTTGTTCAAAAACCGAAGCCATGCTTCGCCTTATTTAAACCCGAAGCCACGCTTCGCCTTATTTAAAACCGAAACCTTGCTTCGCTTTATAAAACCCGGAGTACCCCTCCGAAGGCTACACAGTGCCCCCGGGCCCGTAGCAGTGGGCTAAAAGGACTCCGGGCCACTGGCCCGACGCGTCCAGGGATTCCGGGCTCCGCGCCCGAAGCATCCCAAGGATTCCGGGTTCCGCACCCGAAGCATCCCAGGGTCGAAGGTGACCCAGAGTCGAAGGTGGCTCAGAGTCGAAGGTGGCTCACACTATCACAGGTTCGGTGAATCCACACCAAATACCCTTCTCATTACAGGACCAAGTTCTGAAGCCTTGCTTCATTATCTAAACACGCTCCGAAGCCTGGCTTCGCGTGCTCATATACTATACGCCCAAGCGTCTCGAAGTCATACTTCGCCATAATCTAAGTACGTTTCAGAGCCCCGCTCACGCACAGCATCCAAACCCCGGCATGACGAAGCATGCTTCGCCCGAATTGGGTATGCGGAAGCCTTGCTTCGCACCAAATTGATGCGTTCGGAGCCCGTAAGAGGCCCTCGCTCGGTACAAATCCAAATATCCGAAGCCGCCGAAAAGGCGCACCCCTTCGCATGTTTATTTTTTGCCCGCACCAGCAACGGTTAAGTCCCTAACTGCCACGAGCAAAAGGGGGGAAGAATGTATGCGAGGTGTGCGAGTGTAATGCGCCGTACGAGCGTGGCAAGCTAAGCGTCCGAAGCCAAACAATGTGAAAACATATAAACAAGTATGCAGGTATAATAAACTCCGTTCATTAAAGGACGATTGAGAAGTATGTTACAAATGTACTTCGAACACAAAACTACGAGTAATCTGTGTCTAAGCCTAAAAAGAACCGAGTGCGAGGCCCCAACCCTCGCTTGCCTCTCCTTCGGCGGGGGCCCCCTCGGCTGGACGTTGCCTCGTCGGAGCCCGCTCTCCCTCGACCGGACCGTCCAGGCTCCGAAGCCCACAGGCTTCGGCTTCCGCTTCGCAGGTTGCTCCAGCTCCGCGAAGCAGGCGGAGCCGTGTCGAAGGCAGAAAAGTCTAGGGCTTCGTCGCTCGCTAAGGCCGTTCGCGAAGGCAAGGGTAAAGGGCTCTGAAGGGGCTCCGCCTTCACAGCGGCTAGCAAATCCTGGGCTATTTCGGAGATGACTTCGCCCCTAGGCCCCCTCGGAAGCTTAAACCGAGGGGGGCCTTCAGACCTAGCTACTTCAAGGATTGCCCACAGTTGTCGAAGCCCTTCAGAGTCCTCGAGGACTTCGAGGTCTATGCTCGAAGGCTGAGCCTGGGCAGGTATAAAAAACCCCCGCATTCATATTAATAAACTGATAAGTTTTTACAAGCCTACAGCTAGGTATTACAAGGAAGCCTAAGGAGATCTACACCTTCGGAGGCGGAGTTGTCGAGGTCGAAGGCTTGTCCGAGTCGACGGGCCCCTTGAACCGGCGTTGTCGAAGGGCCTTCATGAGGTCAAGGACTGCCTCGCAGCCTTGCTCCTTCCAAGGTTCATGCAGCCGCCGCCAAGCCCCACGGACTTCGCCCGGAGGCGTCACCAAGTGCGGACCCCCGAAGGCCACTGGGGTCACGGAGGTCGCAGCCCGAAGGTGATCGCACCCTGCGGCATGAAGCATATGCAACACCCCTTGACCGGCGACGCGACCGGCCATAAGAGCGAAGCCCGTCAGTGCTTCGTCCGCTACCGAGGCTGCGGTCTTCAAGAAGTCCGCGCGGTCCCCAATCGGGTCTTGATCGCCAAAATCCGGAGTCCGACACTCGGTCCCTATTTTCTCAAGGACCTCGGTCAGACTCTGAGTGGCCTCGCCGAGATTAGCCACGACGAAGCTTTCAAGATCCCGAGCCCGCTGGCGGAGCTCCTCGTTCTCCCTCGCCTGACGGGCCTCGGCGTCCTTCGAAGCTTGGAGCTCCGCGCGGAGCCGAGCCGTCTCCGAGGCCAAGGCTTCCTTCGCCTCAGCGGCCGAAGCCTCGGCCCGCCTCCGCTTCTCGACTTCCTCCAGGACCTCGCGGCGAAGGGCCTCCTTCTCTCCCGCGAGGCGTTCCATCCGCCGGTCAGCAGCAGTCGAAGCTGCCGCGTTCAGTGCGAAGGCCTGCAGGAATTCAAGCAACCTTAAGTATTAACCAAGGGACAAGTATAGTTCGAAGCTGCAAGGGGCTCCGCTCACCCGCATGAGGACTTCGTTCGAGCTAACGAAGAGCTCCGTGTGATCTCGGTGGCTAAGCTGGGCCACCAAGTCCCCCTCCTCCGCAGAAGCACAGGCCTCGCGGAAGCCGAGGATCGCCGCCGCCGTCACGCCCCCCCTCGGCTTGAAGGGGTGAATCACCGCCACGGTGGTCTCCGCGGGCTCCGGCGAGGCAGGACTCAGGCCCACCACGTCCACCTCTTCTTCGCCTCGAGGGACTTCGCGGTCGCCGTTGCCTCCGTCGTCGGACGAAGTGCTCTCGGACTCCGAGTCGCTGCTGCTGCTGCTGCTGCTGCTCGAAGCTTCTGCGGGCTTCGCTTCGGCGGGCTTCGATCCGCCTTCGCCCGCCGACTTCGTCACTGTGGGCCTCGCATCATCTTCGTCCTCTGCAGGAAGCCAAGTCAAAACCGGCATATTGAAGGGAAGCATGCAAAAAGAAAAGGGTTTACCATCATCAGAGATCTCTTGGAAGGAACCAGGGGCTAAGTGCGTCCTCCAGCTCCCTCGCTGCGAAGCTGGCGCGTCCACCTCCGCGCCTGAAGCTGGCTCCGCCAGGGCATCCGTGGCCTCCTTGGCAATAGGAGTGCGCGCGTCGGCCTCCGCCTCCGAAGTCCTCGCCGCCAAAGGCTTCGCGGCCTTCTTGGGAGTCGGAGTAGTTGCGGGCTTCGCCGCAGCCTCCCCCGAGGCGTCCGCCTCGTCCTCGTCCCCCCTCTTCCTCTTGGCTCCGGCCGACGAGGTAGCCAGGTGGGTGAAGTCCGGCAGAGCAGGGAGCCCTCCGAGGCCAAGCGCGGTCCACACTCTGTTCCAGCGCTCCCAGGACCCCACCAGGGCAAGGCGCTGGATCTGCTCCTCGGGGGTCGAAGTCCCGACGACTCGGTCCGCCGCCGCGATGGCCTCCTCCGGGGTCCTCATGTCGAGGTCGGCTGCACGAAAAGGTTGAGTTAAGAGCAAAGTACTTGAAGTATTAAAAGCAAGGTAGAGCGTGAAGCCTTACAGAAGCGGTCGAAGGTCAGCTCGCTGAGTCCACCTCGGCCCGAAGCCTGGAAGAGACCCTCCGGCCAAGAGCGCGCGAGGGGGCTGAGCCGAAGGGTGATGAACTCCTCCGCGAGGTCCCTCATACTCATCTTCGCCGCCACCCTTCGGAGCAGCGAGATCCTCGATTGAAGGAGGCCTTCGCTGGTCTTCACCACCCCTTCGCGCCGGTAAAGGATGTGGGCGTTGGTACTCCGAAGGGGAGAGTTCGCGCCGACAGAGGCGTAGAACCACTCTTGATCCCATCTCGAATACCACTTGTTATTTACAGCCCTCGCAGGGAAGGCGTCCTGGAACTCCTTCCGGAGCTGGAAGTTGGCGCTGCCGAAGGCCAGCGCCCTCTTGACACGGTCCGTCCCCTCCCTGGGCTTCGGCTGGCAGTTGGCATCATGAAGAGCAACGAAGACGTCCGCGCGGCCCTCGCAGCCTTCGGCCCTCATGGCCCACTCGAAGACAGCTAGCCTCGCCACTGCGTTGGGCGAAAGCTGAGGGAGCTCGAGGTTGTAGGCCTTGAGGACTTCGCTCAGCATCCCCACCGCAGGCAGTCCGAGGCCGGCCTCGAAGAAGGCTTCAAAAACCACCACTTCGTCGGCCCGGGGCTTCGGTACGGCCTCCGACTTCTCTGGAACCCTTAATCGGATTTTCGCTGCAATCTTCCCCTCGCAGGCTCTCCGGACCGACTCCTCCGTAGAGATCGAAGCCCTCATCTCCAGGGTCTGCTCGAACCTGTCGGAGGGCGTCCGAAGGTCCCTCGGCCCCAGTCGCCTAGCTGCGGGCTTCGCTGCCGCGGCCGCTGCCGCCGCCGCCTGCACTTGGGCGGAGCCCGAGCTCGAGCCCAAAACCAGGGGCTTCACCACTGCCTTCTTCGGCATTCTGATCAGGCTTCGGTTCGAAGGACTAAAGGGTGGCGAAGGGCTAGAAGCTAGCGGAGGTCGCTCTGCGAGGCTAGGAGGGAGAGGAGAGCGAAGGTGGTAGGGCGGTAAGAAAGAAGTGAATGAAAGTGTGCCGGGGCTGCACGCGGTAAGTCCCTATTTATAGGCACGGTAAGAATTCCAACCGTCATGGGCCGGGCCCACCGCCAGATGGGCCTCCGGTGAAAGTAAATCGAGCCCAAGCAAGGTAACGGTAACCTTTCTGACCGTTGCGGAGCCGTTCGGGCTCCCCGAGGCCACTCTGGCACAAGCATTTATTACCCCCAGGAATCGAGGTCTCCTTCGGTCCTGGCTCCGAAGGTATGTTTTCTCTGAAGTGTTTTCAGGTCATTTGTCCTAAGGGCGCGCGCACCCCTTCGTTCCGAAGGCCTGCACGCGAGGGGCTACTGTTGGGGGAATATATTTCCCTTAAACAGGGGCCAAATGACGTCAGCCTCCGACAGCCTTCGGCCCAGAGCCAGGTACTGTCGGAGCCCGTTTTCTCTCTAAGTATTGTTTCCAGGTCCCAATGTGCCTTTCGAGGCCCGTAGCTGCGGAGCCCTCAACCAGGAGGTCCGGCCCGAAGCTCCCAATTCGGGCCCTGGCGCAGGGCGCCAGAGGCCACCCTCCGGGAGCCAAGTCCGGGGGCCACCCTCCGGGAGCCAAGTCCGGAGGCCACCCTCCGGGAGTCCAGTCCGGGGGCCACCCTCCGGGAGCCAAGTCCGGAGGCCACCCTCCGGGAGTCCAGTCCGGAGGCCACCCTCCGGGAGCCATGTCCGGAGGCCACCCTCCGGGAGCCATGTCCGGAGGCCACCCTCCGGGAGTCCAGTCCGGAGGCCACCCTCTGGGAGTCCAGTCCGGAGGCCACCCTCCGGGAGCCAAGTCCGGAGGCCACCCTCCGGGAGTCCAGTCCGGAGGCCACCCTCCGGGAGCCAAGCCCGGAGGCCACCCTCCGGAGCATGCTTCGGAGCTCCCCTCCAGGGTGCACTCCGGAGCCTTTCCCCCAGCCTCTGCCTTCGGCGTATCTTTTAGCTGGTCAAAGCCTGGCGCAGCCTGACACGCCAGTAAAGCTGTAAAGTTGCCTGGCACCTTTTGTACCGTAGCTAGCTCCTTTTTCCCCTCCCTGCCCCTATGAGCCAATGGCTCATAGGGGGGCATTCCAGTCTTTTCCTCTGGCCTGCGTGCCTATAAAAGAGGGGCCAAGCCCTTGTAACGGGAGACAGGCTCCAAGGGGCCATGAGACCCTGGAGTTACCCTCTCCACATCAAGGCACACCATGCCAAATCCACTACAAACTGGACGTAGGGTTATTATCCCCTAGGGGAGGCCCGAACCAGTATAAACCCTATCTCTCCCTGTGAGAACCCATCGAGGTTCATTCTCCATATCATACTCCACCACAGAAAAACCTGCTGGAACTAACGCAATTGTTCCAACAGGGGTTGTGACTTGCCTCTTGCAATTATGGAAAAACCTCTTAACTCTTGACGAAGACTTCCTGGTCTTGCGTGGGGTCCTTCAAATCTTCAAAAACACGAGACTCTACATGACACACGAAACAAGACAAACATTCTAAGAAAAACAATTAAGCCAGACAATGGATATTCTTATTAATTAGATTAAGGGTTTAATTAAGATGAGTGATGGAGTTTGAATGGAGAATATAGAGTGAATTAAAACTATTGACCTTGAGTTGAGACAAGGATAATGGATTGTACTCGCAAAATAGGGGATGCGAAGTTCAACCCAATCGAATGCCAATGAACAAGTAACAACAGATTCAAGAGAAGAGAGGCGATGAGTGGCGATTCACGGAAATCACCACCTCTGGAGAAAGCGCATGGAATAAAGAAAGCACAGTGCATTCTAGGGTCAAGAGGTTCTTTATCCAGGCTGGTTAGATGGAGAACAAGGGAATTACACGAATCAGATCCAACGAACAATAACATGTGTTGGGATAAAGTAAGACAAAAGTAGATGGCTTGACATAAATAGGATTGAATGAATGACATATTCGATGGTTATGGGTCAACGAGATAAATTGTAATCAATGAATGATGATACATATTTGAATCAATGAATGAGGACACATAGCGGAATAACAATGATAAGCTGTGGCATTCAAGGGCATAAGACAGATTCAACATACTACAAGATTATATCAAAACAAGATCAATAGGTAACAGGCATGGCATCATGATTAGGACAAATAAGATACCATAGACAACGATTTAATTGAATGGAACAAGAATACAAAGTTTTAAGGGTATGACCATCTAGATCGGAATTAATAGATAGCAACAATTTAATCGGATGGGGTGGAATAAAAGAGCATGACATAACAACACGATAATGAATCAATTGGAATGAATGGTGCCTAGCATAAGATGGATCATCAATTAATTGAATGAATAGAACAATAGGAAATCAATAGCATAACATGTTGAAATCAACAGTTGATCATGAGGTATACAACGATGTGATTAGTGGAGGGACCGAAACCAATTGATACAACCATTTAATTAGACAAGCGAAGTATCAAGGCACCATGATTTAAGAAGCAGATGATTCAACAAGGCATATGAAAGACATGTCAACATGATAATGCATCATTTAGACTGAACGATACATAGCACAATATATATTCAATGGTTAATTGAATGAACGATAGGAGAGGGAGATGATCCTCACCAGGGATGATGAAGAAGATGATGTGGAGCTAGATTGAATTGGATGATCGGTCCAACCAAACATGGATTAGGCGTGATTCAATATCAACCTAATCGAAACAGAAAAACTGGAATGATGCTCTGACAATGGAAAAACATCCCACAATAGGAAACCCTAGCGCGGGAATGAAACAATGATACAATAAAACGAGATAGAACTATAATAAGATTTATGACATGAAACAAGTAGGCGGACATGATATTACTTAAAGGAATAAGATAGGTAAATGGTAATAACAATATTGGATGACTGATCGGAATGGAATAACAACGGTATGATGTACAAAATGGAGTTACACCCATGATCATGATACAATGATAACCAAGTAGGAATGATATACAATTCGGTTGACATGAATACCATGGTGTTGGGGGAAAGTACTCCATCTTCGGGGATATTGCTGTAACAGGACAAAGGCAGGTGATTGAATCAAAGGTTTCCAGCATATAACTCCGGGAATACATTGGATCAAGTTCGAAGTATGGAGGCGAACTCTAGTTCGGAGTATATCTTCGAACTTGGACTCTTCCGAGAGCTTCCCTGCCAGCTAGGATGGAAGACTTATCTTCTTTATCATTAGATTAGTCTTTTACCCTTTTAGCCCTATTAAGGGTGCCGAATAGTTTCCACTATGTCGGTTGTCACTGAGGGATAAAAGGGTCTTTTCCTTAATGTTTGGGCCTATAAATACCCCCCGTTTTACCCTGTATTGAGGACCGAATACAAGTTATTCAATACACATCTTCGAACTTTTCTGAGTTATTACCTATTCGGAAGCTCGAAATAGTTTATTCCGCAAACACTTCGTTTGTTAGTTTCTAACTTTCAGAAACCTGTTAGCGTAATCTTTTACACCAACAGTTGGCGCCATCCGTGGGGAGCCTAGTCCAAAAAACTTCGTTCTCTACCAAGTTCTCAAACCATGCCTCCCAAGCGGAGTGCAGGTAGTAGTCCTATTCGGAGGTCCCCTCGGACCTCCGGAGCAAGATCTTCAAACACGGTTGAGGTCGGAGGGCCTTCGACGTTTCCTCCACCTCAGACTCCGGAAGGGATTTCCCTTCCTCGAGCATACGGAGTTCCTCCCCCAACTCCATCTATACTTCGACTAGCTGGAGTCCCTCTTCCACCCCAAGTTCCACTTCGAACTGACGCGTATAGTTCTCAAGACCCGGAAGGTCCTTCCGGAGGAGATGAAGATGGTCTTGGTGATATGGCCGCTCAAATGGCCAGTCTCCAAGCTGAAGTAGCAAGGTGGCGGCAAGAAGCCGCAGATAGGCTTCGTTCTCAAGCCACCCCAGTCATCCCCGAAGTGCCTGAAGATGACGAACTTCCTTATCCCGAAGCCCCGGAGAATGCTTCCTTCGACACCGAATCTCCACTACATCCTGAGTTGCAGAAAGTGCGCTTCGACCCTAAGTTCAAAACTTCGAAGCTTTGTAAATATTCCGGAGATGAAGATCCTGGAGAGTTCGCCCGCTCTTATGCATTAGCAATTGAAGCCAGTGGGGGAGTGCGAGACACTATGGCCAAATGTTTTCCCCTAGCTCTTGAAGGAGTTACACTGCGGTGGTTCTGGTCTCTGAAGCCAGGATCAATCAGATCATGGGGGGAGTTGAGGAAAAAGTTCGTGAGCAACTTTCAGGGTACCTTCGTACCCCCAATGTCAACAGGAAGTCTTTTCCAGGTGAAGCAGCTCCCCGGAGAGACTTTAAGACAATATTTCAAGCGCTTCGCTCATACGAAGTCGCAAATTCGAGGGTTAACTACGTCTTCTGTAGTTGACGCAGCTCGAGAGGGAGTTATTCATGCGGGCCTCCTTGATAAACTTCACAGGAAAAAGATATCTTTTGTTGCTCAGTTGATGTCTTATTTCGAGGAATATGCAAGGTCAGAAGAGGGGTGGCTTCGGAGAACTGCCGCAACTCCGTCAATCGTGCAAAAAGTCAAGCTGGAAGTCAAGACTTCAACACAGTCGCAGGGGCCTAGCTTCGAGGCTCAGCATGACAGACGTCGGGGGCAAAAGCATCCCCGTTCAGAAGTCTTAAATATTGAACCTCCGCAGAAATTTGCCCCAAGGACTTCGCAACCTTCAGGAAGCAAGACCAGCGGCTGGAGGCCGCCAGGGAAGCCAGCTGGCAAAGCCCAGGCCTTCTTCTGCTGTGTCCATGGTGAGAATCGAAGTCACGCAACTGATGCATGCAAATCTATACTTGCTTTAAGAGGCGAGTACTTGGAAAGAACTTCAGGTCGAGGTACTACTGACCGAGTTTCGACCGAAGTGCGTCCGGAGCCTGTCCAGGCTGTGGCACGAATAGAGAACTTCGACCCTGCAAGACAACCTCCGGTGGTCAATGTTATGCCACCTACGAAGCAGGAAGATGGGCAAGATCGAGGGAAAAGAGTAGTCCTCCCCATCTCCGGAGGAGGGACCCTCGGAAGTATGTCAAAGAGGCAGAGAAGAGATTATGTTAGGGAAGTGGGCCATATTGGAACCTCTTCGTCTGCAGCTGCTATGCCCGAATGGTCCCATGTGCCGATATCTTTTTTTGCAGATGATGCAGCTGGTATAAAGTTTCCACATGCAGACCCACTCGTCATCACTGCCGACATAGCAGGGACTGAGGTCCAAAGAGTGCTAATCGACGGAGGGAGTTCGGCAGATATTATCTTTGTCCAAGCTTTTGATCAACTCTGCATCTCTAGAAAGCATCTTCTCCTAGCAGCCCATCTTTTGCAAGGCTTCGCAGGACCCCCTCTTGATGCCCTCGGCCAAATTGGCTTGGAAGTTACTTTTGGAGAGGGCTACTAGCTAGGACGGAGGAAGTGATTTTCGATGTTGTGGATGCCCCATATGCATACAATGTCATCTTCGGAAGGGGCATGCTGAATCAATTCAGAGCTGTGGCGCATCATAATTACCTATGTATGAAGATGCCCACACAGGCGGGAGTGCTCACTGTTTTCGGAGATCAGGACACCGCGCGAAGAGCGGAGTATGGTCATGGCCCTCCTCTCGACCCAAGACAGGTGAACAACGTGCAAGATAACCCGGAGGTTTTTCCTGCTCCTAGCGAATCTTCGAAGAAATCCTTCCCAAGGCCAAGCCCTGAAGGAGAGATTGCAACGAAGGTTATTGTAAAAGATGGCAAGGAATATTCATTTCAATTTGGCAAAGACTTGCCTCCAGAAGTCGCTACTTCGTTAGAGAAAGTAGTTGAGGAAAATTTAGATGTCTTTGCATTGGTCCGATGAAGACATCACTGGAGTCAGTCGGGATATTATTGAACACGGTTTACTTGTGAACCCGAAGGCTCGGCCTGTTCGACAAGGACTCCGGAAGTTGTCTACAGAGAGAGCTATCCTTGCCAAAGACGAAGTGGAAAAGCTGCTGAAGGCTGGGATTATTAGAGAAGTGGCTCATACGGAGTGGTTAGCCAACCCAGTCTTCATTAGGAAGAAATCTTCCAGGAAGTGGCGCATGTGTATTGATTTTACATCTCTGAATAAAGCATGCCCCCGCGACCCCTACCCCATGCCCCGAATTGATCAATTGGTTGACTCTTCTACCGGTTCGGAGTTATCAGGCTTCCTCGATGCGTCCTCCGGCTATCATCAAATCTGGCTAAAGCGCGAAGATGAAATCAAGACAAGCTTTGTAACTCCTTCAGGAGTCTTCTGTTATGTAAGAATGCCCTTTGGCTTAAGAAATGTCGGGGCTACTTTTTCGAGGTTGTTGGACCGGAAACGGCGACCAGAGGGGGGTGAATGGGAGCTTTTAAAAACTTGGGCTAAAAACAGCCTTCGGTTTTAATTCTGTCTACTGCGGAACAGGCTTCGAACACCAACCTTCGAAGGTCTGGTTCAGAGGTACTTGACAGCTCCGAACACAATCTTCGCAACGAGTAAAAGTCCGAAGCCAAGTAGACTTCGCTCCACCCACAACCCCGAAAACAATTCTGCTAAGTCAGTGCAGGCTCCGCACACAGGGTGCTTCGAGCAGGCTTCGCACTTCACCCTTCGCAAGAGTGGACTACCCTCCGAGGACTTTGACCTAAAACTTAGCGACAGCAACTGGTGCTGGGCTTCGTTCTGCGAAGGTCTAAACGCACACTATACGGACACGACTAAGGGCTTCGACACGAGAAGCAAAATGGGCTTCGATCAGGGCTTTGCTAGTAAGAAGCGAGGTCTAGCCTCCTGTTACACAGAGCGAACGCACACTGAAACGCACACTTCGCACAAAACACCCTTCGCCTAGACAGGCTTCGGTGCACTACAACTAGCGAGGTATGCAAACAAGTTCAAGCAGAAAGACAACACAGAAGCAGGGCTTCGCCGCTTGAACAAGGAACACAGTAAAAGAACTCACTGGATGAATACAATGTATGTGGGGCTAGTACAGGAGCTCAACAGTAAATGTTCAAAGTGTTAAATGTTACCTACCCAGCCCCCATATTTATAGCCCACAGTTCACCCAAGTAAATTGACTACTTTACCCCTAGGGTTTACACCAGTTTTGTCTCTACAGAACAGAGGGGTACAAAAGGTAGTCAACTTTATTCTGGAGGCTTCTCTGTCAGCTTTGCAGAGGGGACAACGTCAGCTTTTTGCAGAGTAGACAGTGTCAGCCTTTGCAGTCTTTGACCTTCCTGAAGCCCCCTTCGCACACGAGGGGTGCGGTAGCTTCGGTGAGAAGCCTTGAGCCTGATGGCCTTCGCTTCACCAAAGATAGCCTCTGATACAGTGACGGTTTTGAGTCGAAGCCGTCAAGGCCCCTTGGGCCTTCGCACCACCACCTCCAGAGTGGACCACCACGGCTTCACAGCTACTCCCAGCTCGAACTCCGTCAGTCCGTGTACCGAAGCCATGCATGGCCGAAGTACCACAAGTCAACCTCGCTCCGAAGCCAGCCTTGCTACGAAGCCTTCCTCACTCCGAAGCCCCACCTTCGGAGTACCACCCTTCGAAGTCCCTCCTTCATCCAAGGCCTCTGCACAAAGCATTCCATGAGCACTCCGTCGCAGTGTCTCTCCCCGAGCACACTTCTCGACGAGCCTCACCCGGACCATGCCTTCGATGCGCCTCGACTTCTGAGACCTTCGTCGGGTACCTTCGAATGTCTCCCTCCGGAGCACACTTCGAACGCCTTGCCTCCGCAGAGGACTTGATCCACCATACTCCGAAGTCACTCCATCCGTAGTACCTTCGAAGTGCCTCACCTCCGAGGACTTTGTCTCAGAGTACCTTCACCCGGAGCCATGCTCCGCACTTACTGCCTTCACCTGGTGCACCTCGACCCGAGGCTCGACCTGGACCCCTTCACAGCCACCGTGACGGAGCTCCCTGCTCCCCTGGCATCAAGCCTACCGCATGACCCAGGTTCACCTGCTACGAACCGTATGTCGCCTCCGCAGTCCCCTGCGCACCACAGATAAACAGACAAGTGTTTCCAGTACTCCGGAGACCTCTCCGGGTTAGCAACCTTTGGCACACACTCCGGTGTACCGCCCAAAGTACCGAGACCTTCGGTACAAACCCAGTCATCGTGTACTGTCGGACCCCTCTGACAGGCACACTCCGCTGCAACAGCTGCAGCAACCAAACCACCGAACCCTTCGGTGATACCACCTCCGAACACCTTCGGAGTTCCAACCTCCGAACCCCCTTCGGAGGTACCCCTTCGAATCAGAGGTTAAAAGCCTGTCAATCACTCATCACAAACACCGAAACCAACCCTTGGTTTCTCAGAGGTTAATTGCTAAGGCCCTAGGTCATCAATTAGGTCGCAATGTAGAGGCCTATATGGATGATATTGTAATAAAGAGTGCTTTAAAGCACCAACATAGCCTAGACTTAGCAGAAACATTCAATAGCCTTCGGGCATGTGGAATTCGTCTTAACCCCAAAAAATATATCTTTGGGGCGCAGGGTGGAAAATTGTTAGGGTATCTAGTTTCAAGCAGAGGGATCGAAGCTAGCCCCACTCAGATAACTGCGTTGCAAAGGATGGCTCCCCCGGAGAATTTAAATCAACTGCAAAAGCTGACTGGTCATCTTGCAGCACTTAGCAGGTTTTTGGCAAGGTCTGCGGAGAGAAGTTTGCCCATTTTCAAAGCATTGAAGGGGTCCGAAGATTTTGCATGGACACCGGAGTGTCAAAAAAGCTTCGAAGATATTAAGAATTATCTCAGTAACCTCGCTACACTCACGGTGCCTATTGCGGACGAAATCCTACTCCTCTACCTTGCAGCTACTGGCTCTGCCGTCAGTGCAGTCGTTGTCAGAGAGGTTGATTTCAACGGAAAGTTGGTACAAAATCTAGTTTATTTTGTGTCCGAAGCATTGTCTGGAGCAAAAACAAGATATTCCGAGCTTGAGAAGTTCACTTATGCTCTAATAATGCCCTCGAGGAAGTTAAGGCATTATTTTTTGGCACATAATGTAATTGTACCAACTTCATATCCTTTGAGAGATATGATCTGAAGTAAGAACTCTACAGGAAGAATTGGGAAGTGGGCCGTTGAATTGGCACCCTTCGGCATATCCTTTGTGGCAAGAACAACAATTAAGTCACAAGTGTTGGCGGACTTCGTGGCAGAGTGGACTCCCCTGCAGCATGGGCTCTGAAGAAGCCAAGTGAAGGGATTTGGACTATTTACTCCGATGGAGCTTTCCAAGCATCTAGAGCAGGTGTTGGAGCAGTAATAATTTTGCCTTCAGGGCAAAAGGCGATGTACTCCGCAAGACTCAACTTTAAGTCTACTAATAATACAGCGGAGTATGAAGGAATTTTATTGGGACTTCGAAAGGCACGTGCTCTAGGGGATACAAGAGTTGTTATTAAGACAGATTCTCAGATTGTAGCAGGGCACGTAGACAAGAGCTTTCAAGTTTGGCATCCACAGCTTGCAAAATACTTGGAAGAAATCCGTAAGATTGAAGCAGCATTTAAAGGGATTTCCATTCGGAGTATACCCAAAGCAGAAAATGTGCAAGCTAACATTTTAGCAAAAGCTGCAGCCGGAGCTATGGACATACCAGAAGAGGCTTTTTATGAAGAACTCAGTACACCTTCGGTGCCACAAATCCCTTCCGCGGAAGTCCTTTGCATTCCAAGTACAGATTGGCGAAGTTCAATTATGGAATTGTTGCAAGGAGAAGCAAGTATGTCTGAAGGGCCACAACTTTTGAGGATGAAACTCAGAATTCAGAGTTATCATATAATCAACGATATTTTGTATAAGGCCGGAGTATGTTCCCCGTTGCTCCGATGTATATCTCAAGTCGAAGGTCAAGAAATTCTCTGAGAAATTCATGAAGGACTCTGCGGTAGCCATTTGGCCCCTCGAGCTTTGGCAGGAAAGACACTTCGCCAGGGGCTTTATTGGCCTACAATAGTAGCTGATGCGGAGAACTTAGTCCGCACTTGCCAAGGATGTCAATGGATGGGATGAAGAAGTCATCGCCCACCAACAACTCTTCAAGTCATTGCTCCAGTATGGCCCATGGCCAGATGGGGCATGGATCTTATTGGCCCCTTACCAATAGCAAAAGGAAATTTGAAATTCGCACTGGTAGCAATTGAGTACTTTTCCAAGTGGGTCGAAGCAGAGCCCCTAACAGCTATCATTTCGAATAATGTACAGAGATTTTTCTAGAAAAATATCATATGCCGGTTCGGAGTGCCTCGGCAGCTGACAGTTGACAATGGAACACAATTTGATGCAGAACCCTTCAGGAAATTTTGTGAAGATCTAGGCATCCAATTATGTTTTGCTGCAGTAAGACATCCTCAGTCTAATGGAGCTGTTGAAAGAGCCAATGGTAATATCTTATCAGGGCGGAATCGAAGAATAGTGGGATTGGCAAAAGGATTGTGGACCGAAAAGCTCCCGAAGATCCTATGGTCCATTCGGACAACTCAGACAAGGTCTACCGGTTTCACTCCTTTCAGACTATTATTCGGAGACGAAGCTATGACACCAACGGAGCTTAAAGGAGGATCCCTTCGCAGCACCGAACCGGAAATAGAAGCAGAAAGGCAAACTTCGCTTGATTTAACAGAAGAGACAAGACTTCGAGCTGTTTCCAATTTGTCAAAGTATCAGCAGCAGACAAAGACTTGGTTCGACCTGAAGGTCAAGATTAATGAACTTAGGCCAGGTCATCTCATTTTGCGAAGTATTATAGCGCCAGGGAAATTACGAAATAAGTGGGAAGGTCCATACATAATTGTCCGCTCAGGGCGTCCTCCTTATTTTAAGTTAGCTAATTTGGAAGGTGAAGAGTTAGCGCATACATGGCATGCGGAGCACCTAAAGCAATATTTCGCATAGGGGCTCCTTGTAATCATTTATAAACACCTTCCGTATCAATAAAGATTATGGTTCAGATAATGCCTACCCCCCAAATACTTCCCACTTCTAGTGGACGCACTGGAATAGCGAAGTTGACTGGGAGGGAAGTGTTATTAATTTGAATCATATTTTTCGGACTTCGGACCACTGGTTCGAAGCTTCCGACGAGGTGGGAAATTCACTGAGAAAACGGATTCCAAGCCACCGGCTTGAAAGCATCCGTAAAAAGAGTCGAAGGAGACCAAATAATGCGGATTCCAAGTTTTGGCTTGAAAGCATCCGTAAAAAGAGTCCAAGGAGACCACTGCGAATTCCAAACCACCGGTTTGATAGCATTCGCAAAAAGAGCCGAAGGAGGCCAAAACAAAACAGAGTTTGAGCTGATAAGCTTCGAATATCTGTGAAAAGAGTCCAACGTGACCAATCGTTTGGGACACTAAAGTATCCGGAAAGTTGTCCGAAGTGATTTCTTTCAAAGCAAAAGGTACTAAGTTACCAGTTTTCAGACTTCAAGTAGTCGAAGACACTTTATAAGATTTTAATCAATCTTTAAATTGCTGAGGGGCTCCAAGCCTCCAAAATTGTACTCCTAAGTTTTTTCTTTGCGCCTAACAATCTTTGACTATAGTTCGAAGTTGCTTACGCCCAAAGAGGGGCTGGGAAGTAAGGAGACAATTTTAAAAATCAATATTTATTACTCGAACAAATTACAATTATATCATGAAAAATCAGTATCTATGCCAAGAAGGAATCGAAGACCCCTTCGATCCCTAGAGCTATTGCTAAGGTTGGAATGACTAGTTCCAGAGCCGGGAGTTCTAACAACTTTACGTTTAACTCTTCTACCTCCGTTCGAAGCTCTAAAGTCTTTTTGTTCTAGTTGAAGCTCGGCCCAAGTTCGAAGTCGTTTGGGGCTCCTTTCACAGCTTCCAAGTTCTTCAGGTTTTTTCCCCTGAGCTTCACCTTCATCTTCGGACCATGCAATACCCTCGGAAGATGAAGCTTCCAAGTTAACTTCTTTTTCTTCCTCTTAAATATAAGATAGTATATCTTTGCTTACTTTGGGCGCAATTGCACCGGAGCTATCTCGAGGAACTAAAAATCGAGGTCGCTTGTGAAGTTTTAAAATATTGAAGGTAGCCCATAGCAGGCGGAGCTCTTCGTTAATGTTTAACACTTCGACATCATCCATATGAGGTGAAGCCTAAAAACACGACAAGCAAATTCTCATTCATAATATATGAAAAACATGATTCTTTACATAGTCAGGATCCTAAGGTAAATCTAGACCTGCAGGTTTGGCGGAGGCTGGCTGCTTGAAGCTTGCGACCGAGCTTGCTTTTGGCATTGCCCTTCATCAATCCAAGCCTTGATCGCAGTACGACCTTCGGCTCTCCATGAAGCTTGGAAGGCTTGCCAAGCAGCGGCCACGTCTTCGGAAGGATTAAGAAGCCGGCTTTCGTCGAAGGTAATGGGAGCCGTCTCTACGTTCGGAGTTATCGATATTCCCAGATCTTTGTAGTAACGAAGTATGCCGATAGCAGCCACTTGTCTGGAGATTTCTCCGTACTAAATGCCTGCCATCTTCATCATCTTCGCAGCTCCTTGGATCATTTTTAGCCACCGAAGCAAGGAGACGTTGTCATTTGAAGGAAGTGTCCCAGTAGTACCGAAATACTCTAGAACACCTAGGAGTTGGTTCATGACCTCCGCAGCTACCTTCTCCGATTTCAGCTTATCTTCAAGTAAAGCGTCCTTCGCCGAAGTCAACTCTTCCGCCACAGTGGAGACCCTAGCTGCCTCCATAGCTAAAGAATTTTTCTGGTTAAGCAGGTGGCTAGCCTCCTCTGCAGCATTGGCCTTTTCCTCCCGGAGCTTGACAAGTTCAGCCCCCGCTGTAGCATGCTCCTTCCGCATCTTTTCTATTTCCGCCCGAAGCACAATTTGTTCTGCTTCGAGTTTCTTATTCGCAGTTTCCAAGCTTTATCTGGCCCTCCGCTCCGCTGCGACCATGCTGTCTAAATGGGAAACTCGACCTTCGGAAATGTTAAGATTTCGCTGAAGAGTAGTAATTTCCTCTCGAAAGAGAAGGCTTCCACGTTCGTTTGAGACATTCGCAGCTCGGGCCAAGACTATTTGCTGCAAAGAGGAAAAATTAAGGTGAGAAATTATTTGTAGGAAATATTAATTTTGTTTTGCAGATACTTCGTACCTGGTACGTTGCACGCTCCATGGTGACGTTGAGCTCCGAACCCTCTGCTTCGCTCAGGATGGCTACCAAGTCCGTCTCCCCGACTTCGCGGCTAGCTTGATCCAAAGGCTCGAGCAAAGTCCGAAGTCCGGTTCTTCGCTCCAAGAAAGGAGCTAGAAGAGGGAGCATAGACAAGGCCCTCCGGTCATCTTCATTCGGCGATGGGTTGGAGCGTTGGGCTGCATCATCATGAACTTCGGCAGACTGGCCCCCCTTTGTAGATTGACCTCCGTCTGTCGACTCAGACGGAGTTAATCCTGAACTCGGAGCAGGGAGAGGGTCCATTTTACCTTTACCTTTTCCAGGTCCCATTTGGGTGACTTCTGGAATTGGCTCCGAAGTTGCTGAAGTACCAAGAACCATATCTTCGGGACAAACCTCTTCCGTAGGAGTGGATCCTGTTGAGGCAAAGGTATTATATATTGTATAGTTTTGCAGGAAAAAAGAACAAAGGGATCATGCGAAGTTTACTCCCGAAGTCTTGTCGGCGGGTGAGCATTGGGCTGCTTGGAGGGTCAAAAGCTACCCCAAAGTCTTCGCCGGAGTCAGAATTCATGGCTAAAACTTCGACTGTTGGAGCCCCTTCGGGAGCTGCAGTCGTTGCTTCGTCCGGAATCGAAGTTGATTCTGCAGCAACTTCAGTTCCACCTTCATTCATAGGGGCTTCATCATACGGTAAGTCTTCTTGAGCAGCTGAAGTCCCAACTTGCCCAAGGTTGCTTGGAAACTCCGGCACGCTTGCAATGTTGTCTATGCTTGCATCTGCTTGGACTCCATCTTTGTCAATTAGGTCGACAAGCATTCTACCTTCATCCTCCGAGGAATCGGAGACCGAAGCTATTGGACTTGAAGGCGCCGCAGTTCTTGGATTTCGAGCTACCTTCTTTGATGGAGTCTCGGCAGAGGTTGAGGCTCCAACTTCGGCCTTCCTTTTTTTAGGCCCTTGCTCCGAAGGCACCCAATCCAAAAGAGGAGGGGGAACAACTTCGAGTAACCCCCATACTCGGTTGAACCGTTCCCAAGCGCCTACTAAATTAATCCTCCATTCTTTCTCTGCCGGAGTCGGAACTCCCAGAATTTTCTCCGAAGCTCGCACAATTTTCTCTGAAGTCATAGGAGCTAGAGAAGCTGAAAGATAAGTTGACATTGGTTATTTCTTCAAATAAATATATATGACACATGTTGTTTCCGAAGTTACCTGCAGGGCTCGAGCTCGAAGAGATCTTTCGGAGGCCGCCCTCCGGATCTTCCTCGAAGGTGATTGGCCAGTTGGCCATCAGAGGGGGGATCTGAAGTCCGATGAACTCCTCTGCCAGATCCCGCATGCTCAGACGGTGGCTAATGCGTTGAAGTAGGCTAAGGCGAGCTTCGAGCTGGCTTGGATCCGGGTGGACAAGGGCTTCCCTCCGGAAGTTTATGTCCCGTAGAGCTCCCGCTAGCCGGCTTCCTGCCCCAACTTCGGCGTAAAACAAGCAGAGGATCCAATCCGTATACCACCTGGCAATGATGGCCTTAGCAGGAAATCGAAGAGCGTACTCATCTCGAAGCCGGAAGTTAATACTCCCGAAGGACACCACCATCTTCTCACCTCTAGGGCCTACGAAGGTCTTGGGCTGGAAAGAAGCTCGGTGTAGGGCTACGAAGATTTCTGCTCTTCCTTCGCAGCCTTCAGCCCGCAATGCCCATTCGAAGATGGCGAGACGTGCTATCGCATTCGGAGAGAGTTGGGGGAGAGTAACATGGAATAAATCCAGTACCTCAGCTAGGAAGTCGACAGCCAGGAGCCCTAATCCTGCTTCGAAGACAACCACTTCTCCGGGCCTTGGTGAAGGAATAGCTTCTTTTCTAGGTTTGCGAATCACAATCTCCGAACTAATCTTTCCTTCTATTGCTGCTGCGAGCGACTCCCTCTTGCAGGTTGAAGGTCCCAACTGGTAGGATTGATCCGCATACTTCGACGACGCCGGGAGGAGATCATGAGGATCATCACGTTGGGGATTTCTTCCTAGCGCCACCATTGGTGCTGCTACTGTTGTTGTCGGAGTCGCCATCACCGATGTCGCCGCCGCCACTGCTGCCGCAGCCTGCTGCCGAGCCAAGGCTGAAGCCGCCCCAGGAACCTTGAAACTGGTCTTCGCCATGGACTTGCTCTGGTTGCTCAAGGAAGAAGATGGGGATTAGGGTTTGTTTGCACTAAAGCGGTGAGAAGAGTACTCGAGAAGGGGCTGGGCCCTCTATTTATAGCCCAGGCCACGATTTTTTACCGTTTGTATCTGCCGTTTCGCATTCTTAACCGTTATTTTGTTGCGGAATTGACGCATCGTGTAACTTCCGTTAGGAGAAAAAAGCCAACGACTATTTTTTCTTCTAAGTCTAAAAAAGCTTTCGGGCTCCTCAAGTTAATTCTAAGATAGTTCGAACGTAACTTTCTTAGAAGTTGATTCGAAGTTTTACATCTCCACGTATTTCAGAGGTGGATCAAATCTATTAACCCCTACGCATGATTATTTTTCTTGCGTATACTGCTCTCCTAACGTTATAGATCTAGCGGAGAAGTGTATTCGAGGGGCTACTGTTGGGGGAAAATACTCCATCTTCGGGGATATTGCTGTAACAGGACAAAGACAGGTGATTGAATCAAAGGTTTCTAGCATATAACTCCGGGAATACATTGAATCAAGTTCAAAGTATGGAGGCGAACTCTAGTTCGTAGTATATCTTCGAACGTGGACTCTTCCGAGAGCTTCCCTGCCGGCTAGGATGGAAGACTTATCTTCTTTCTCACTAGATTAGTCTTTTACCATTTTAGCCCTATTAAGGGTACCATATAGTTTCCACTATGTCGGTTGTAACTGAGGGATAAAAGGGTATTTTCCTTAATGTTTGGGCCTATAAATACCCCCCGTTTTACCTTGTAATGAGGACCGAATACAAGTTATTCAATACACATCTTCGAACTTTTCTGAGTTATTACCTATTCGGAGGCTCGAAATAGTTTATTCCGCAAACACTTCGTTTGTTAGTTTCTAACTTTCAGAAACCTGTTAGCGTAATCTTTTACGCCAACACATGGAAGAATAGATAGATAGCACAATTCCATTGATTGGAGTAGGGAAACATGGAACCAAGATTTGAACTTAGCGATTCATGCATAACAAGGCTCATGATGATAAATCAACAGTAGGATAATGGAAAGACCAGAATAAAGACTACACATGAATCCCTGTAATTAACATGAACAAAAACAAAGACCGAAAAGAAGAGATAGCTCTCACATGGAAAAATTGATGGAAAAAATAAACTAAAAATGTTGTGTTGGCTTTTCTCTCAATAGATGGAATACAAGGCAGCACTGGGCGATGGCGTTCGGTGGCGGGACGGCGAGGCAGCGGCATGGCGATGGCCGGAGCGGCGGCTGCACGGCAGTGATGGGGCGTGGCCATGGGGCGGCGGCGTGGCGCGGCAGCGAGCGGCACGGCACAACGGCGGCTGCGCACGGCGTGCGGGAGAGTAGCAGCAGGGCGCAGCCCTGGGGCAGCGGCGCGGTGCGGTAGTGGCAGCACGACGCAACGGCGGTTGCGCGCGACGTGCGGGAGGCGCGGCTTGGCACCGGCGGAGGAGGGGAGTGAGCAGGGTGGCGCGCGGGCGACATGGCGGCGGAGGAGTCGCGGTGCGGCGGCTGGGCGCGGGGAGGATGTGTGGAGTTCACAGCTTGGGAAAGAGAGGAGGCCATGGATGGTTTTTATAGAGGGAGGAGGCTAGGGAAACATTGAAGGATGAGGAGAAAATGGAAGGAGAAGGGAGAGGGGAGGCTGTGGGATAGAGGAGGAAGAAAGGCAAGCCTACAGGAAAGAAAGGAAGGTGAGAGAAGGAAAAATAGGAAAGAGAAGAAGAGGGAAAGAAAGAAAGAGGAAGGAAAGGGAGAGAGGAGGCTGCGGGATGGAGTGGAGGGCTGCATGCAAAGGGAGAAAGAAAGGAAGAAGAGAGAAAGGAAAGAGAAAAGAAAGGAAGGAAGAGAAGGAAAAAGAAAAGGAAGAAAGAGAAGAGGGAAGGAGAAAAGAAGGAAAGAGAAAGGAGAAGGGGTGCGTGCGCATGCACTCAACCAGAAAAAAAGAGAGGGGAGGAAAGAGAAAGAAGGGGAAAGCGAAAAGGAGGAAAGAGGAAAAGAGAAAAAAGGAAAGAAAAGAAAAGGAAAGGAGAAAAAATATGAGAATATTTTTTTTCTTCTGAAAATTCAAATTTGAATTTTCAGAAAAGTGAAAAGTTTTTGGAAAGTTTGAAATTTAAATAAATTTAGAAATTTTGGATTAAAAAGAAATAGCGCGCGAATAAACGGCTATTTGGAAAATCAATAAATTTTGCATTCGCATCGAAATTAGAAATTTCAAACATGAACACAAAACTAATGTTTTTAATTCATTTTTGGGAATTTAAAAATAATTTTTAAATTGAGTTTTAAGGGAATTGATTATTCAGAAATGATTATTCAAATTATATTGGAAAGAGAGTGATTCAATTACTTTTTTTATTAAAGTTATTCATTGAAATATTATGGATTACTATTCTAGTTACAAAAATCCTTAATAAAAACCTAAATTGATTTTAGGCGGAAGAAATTTACTAGAAATTTCTCAAGCCGAATTTTATTTGGTTTTATATTATTTTTAATTGAAATTATTTATCATATATTTTATTCACACAACATTCTTGTTGAAATATATTTTATTAATTAGTATTATAGTTTTACAATGAAATGATATTGATTATATTTAATTCCTTTGCACCAAAAATTCCGGAAAATTTTTGGGACACAATTTAAGGCTAGGTGATTTTTGGGAAAAAAATACACTAGCTGCGATTTATTTTTAAATGAAATTATAAGCTCGTATTTTAGCTTTCCTATTTATCTAATTATATTGAATCCTTTTCTTGAAATTAATTTATTAATTACTTTATTTTATTTTTAACGCCTGATGAAAATCAGGGCGTTACAATTCTAACCCCCTTAACAAGAATCTCGTCCCGAGATTCCGAAAGGCTAGAAATAGAAGGTTAAACTTCAACTTTTCTTGGATTACTTCTTGAAACTGATGGCTTCAAGACTGCATGTTCGGGATTGGGCTTGACTTAGTTAGGGATTTCTTAACGACGTTTCTTGACTTCATGGTTGGAGTTGATCTTGCATAACGGCGACGAACGAATCATGTTGAGTTGAAGCTTGAGGTAGATTCTTTCCTTTAGATTGAGACTATGACCTAATAGGTATATGGGGAAGAGGGAAATGAATAATAGGAAAGAGTGAGATCAGATCTATAGATAGGACCCTAACCAACTTTATTACTGATGTGATGTATGTATTGATCAATCATTATACCTCAAGCAAACAACCTAGTATGATTACATCACAAGAGACGATGTAAACCATACGCTAAAAAAATCAAGCAATTCGTTCAGAAACTAACGATATCTAGGGGCTTCTACACTTGACATTCTCCTCGAATGATGCTAAGGGCTGCTTCCTGGCTCGTCGTCTTTAATCCAATTGCCTTGGCTTTGACGGTGAAGAAAGGGAGATCCTCGTCTGTAGAGTCCTTAAACGAATCCCTCGTGCTCGCGAGAATAGATGAGAACAAAGATGGTCATCTAGTAATTTTTTTATCACAAGTAGAAAATGAAGTGGGATTGAGTCAAGGTTACAAAGCAATAGAATGAATTTTCAAAGATATTTTTTTGTTTTTTTTGCAAATAAGTCCTAAAAAAGGTCTGTTTGGCTTCCTGCAGTCAAGTCGGCTCTGATACCATCTTGTCACACCCGATTTAATAAATCAGGACCTTTATTGAAATTCCATAGAAAATCAATAAAAACAAGACGTTCATCATGCGACCACGTACAATACGAGCAATCATTCATGGTTCGTAGACCATATTAATACAAAAGTGAATAAAGATGAAGAGAAACTAATAAACAAAGTGTTCTAGATGAACGCCTCCTTCCAGTCTCGCCTTGACTGGGTCGCTACTCCAGACCTTCATCCTCCTCGTAGTAGACGGGCTCTGGTGGTGTAAGTCAATGGGGGTGAGTACATACGTACTCTGCAAGCCACCGAATGCAAATATAATGCAGAGTAATAACAAGGGAGATAGTGGCTAATTTTGCGGAAAAGCATAATTGTAAAGCATTAAATGTGATCAATTGATTAATACTGGAATGTAAACATGGGTATGCATCATCATCTTCTAACTCGAGGGGTACAGTCAGCCCCACCTCGCTGAACAGTCCTTACATGCCATGAATAACTCTACCAGTCAAATAATTGTAAGCTAACTGCGAGTAGTCACACAACCCGCCCTTGACCATGGGCTCGACTTTTCGAAATGATTTAATACTTTGATCAGAGGTGTACCACTGTACCCACAAGGCACGCACTCGTCACTTACATCAAAGTGTAACGAGATGACCCATACCACGGGAACTCATGTCAAAACCTTCCATATGGTCCTCCTCGACCCAACAGCACCCTCTTATGGGTTTCATATGGTGTCCCGACGCGTCGAGCCTCACCATACCCCCCTTGAGCCACGTCGGTACAAGTCACCCGCAGGTTGCCCCTTGTCCCCTCCACTATGGTGCATCGAGTCGGATTGTTCCATACTTTCAGTTAGGACTTACCCATTAGACTTGTGGTTGGTACGGAAGTGCTTTGTAACAGATCCCGCAGACCGGTCCTTATAGTGCCCCGGGTGCGACCAACCAATGCCCTAGCTTGCACCCGGAACCCACCATACTTATAACATAGCCAACTCCAACAGAGTCCAGAGACAACAATAACAGGGAAATTTCATATAGTAGAATCCAGCTATCTACGACTCATTCTTTTTGTCCTATAGCAGTTGTGCCGATACATTGGGCACTAGCTAATATAGTATTTGTAGAGTGACAAGGAGTTAAGGCTCAATAAGCATGTCTTGGGTTTGCACACAAGGACGGGGATCTAATAAATATAAGTGTAGGGCTTGGTATTTGACTAATGCAATAATACCCTATGAGTTATAGTGATAATTTATTAAAACATGGGCTCAATGATGATCAAAATGGGGGTTGTGACTTGCCTCTTGCAATTATGGAAAAACCTCTTAACTCTTGACGAAGACTTCCTGGTCTTGTGTGGGGTCCTTCAAATCTTCAAAAACACGAGACTCTACACGACACACAAAACAAGACAAACATTCTAAGAAAAACAATTAAGCCAGACAATGGATATTCTTATTAATTAGATTAAGGGTTTAATTAAGATGAGTGATGGAGTTTGAATGGAGAATATAGAGTGAATTAAAACTATTGATCTTGAGTTGAGACAAGGATAATGGATTATACTCGCAAAATAGGGGATGCGAAGTTCAACCCAATCGAATGCCAATGAACAAGTAACAACAGTTTCAAGAGAAGAGAGGCGATGAGTGGTGATTCACGGAAATCACCACCTCTAGAGCAAAGCGCATGGAATAAAGAAAGCACAGTGCATTCTAGGGTCAAGAGGTTCTTTATACAGGCTGGTTAGATGGAGAACAAGGGAATTACACGAATCGGATCCAACAAACAATAACATGTGTTGGGATAATGTTGGACCGGAAACGGCGACCAGAGGGGGGGTGAATGGGAGCTTTTAAAAACTTGGGCTAAAAACAGCCTTCGGTTTTAATTCTGTCTACTGCGGAACAGTATTCGAACACCAACCTTCGAAGGTCTGGTTCGGAGGTACTTGACAGCTCCGAACACAGGCTTCACAAGGAGTAAAAGTCCGAAGCCAAGTAGACTTCGCTCCACCTACAACCCCGAAAACAACTCTGCTAAGTTAGTGCAGGCTCCGCACACAGGGTGCTTCGAGCAGGCTTCGCACTTCACCCTTCGCAAGAGTGGACTACCCTCCGAGGACTTCGACCTAAAACTTAGCGATAGCAACTGGTGCTGGGCTTCATTCTGCGAAGGTCTAAACGCACACCATACGGACACCGCTAAGGGCTTCGACACAAGAAGCAAAATGGGCTTCGATCAGGGCTTCGCTAGTAAGCAGCGAGGTCTAGTCTCCTGTTACACAGAGCGAACGGACACTGAAACGCACACTTCGCACAAAACACCCTTCGCCTAGACAAGCTTCGGTGCACTACAACTAGTGAGGTATGCAAACAAGTTCAAGCAGAAAGACAACACAGAAGCAGGGCTTCGCCGCTTGAACAAGGAACACAGTAAAAGAACTCGCTGGATGAATACAACGTGTGTGGGGCTAGTACAGGAGCTCAACAGTAAATGCTCAAAGTGTTAAATGTTACCTACCCAGCCCCCATATTTATAGCCCACAGTTCACCCAAGTGAATTGACTACTTTACCCCTAGGGTTTACACCAGTTTTGTCTCTACAAAACAGAGGGGTACAAAAGGTAGTCAACTTTATTCTAGAGGCTTCTCTGTCAGCTTTGTAGAGGGGACAGCGTCAGCTTTTTGCAGAGCAGACAATGTCAGCCTTTGCAGTCTTTGACCTTTCTAAAGCCCCCCTTCTCACGCGAGGGGTGCGGTAGCTTCGGTGAGAAGCCTTGAGCCTGACGGCCTTCGCTTCATCGAAGTCAGCCTCTGATACAGTGACGGTTTTGAGCCGAAGCCGTCAAAGCCCTTGGGCCTTCGCACCAACACTCTCGGAGTGGACCACCATGGCTTTGCAGCTACTCCCAGATCGAACTCCGTCAGTCTGTGTACCGAAGCCATGCATGGCCGAAGTACCACACGACAACCACGCTCCGAAGCCCTCCTTCGGAGTGCCACCCTTCGAAGTCCCTCCTTCGTCCAAGGCCTCCGCACGAAGCATTCCATGAGCACTTCGTCACGGTGTCTCTCCCCGAGCACACTCCTCGACGAGCCTCACCCGGACCATGCCTTCGATGCACCTCGACTTTTGAGACCTTTGTCGGGTACCTTCGAGTGTCTCCCTCCGGAGCACACCTCGAACACTTTGCCTCCGCAGAGGACTTGATCCACCATACTTCGAAGTCACACCATCCGGAGTACCCTTCGAAGTGCCTCACCTCCGAGGACTTTGTCTCGGAGTACCTTCACCTGGAGCCACGCTCCGCACTTACTGCCTTCACCTGGTGCACCTCGACCCGAGGTTCGACCTGGACCCCTTCGCAGCCACCGTGACGGAGCTCCCCGCTCCCCTGGCATCAAGCCTCCCGCTTGACCCAGGTTCACTTGCTACGATCCGTCCGTCGCCTCCGAAGTCCCCTGCGCACCACAGACAAACAGACAAGTGTATCCAGTACTCCAGAGACCTCTCCGGGTTAGCAACCTTCGGTACACACTCCGGTGTACCACCCAAAGTACCGAGACCTTCGGTACAAACCCAGTCATTTGTGTACCGTCGGACACCTCCGACAGGCACACTCCGCTGCTACAGCTGCAGCAACCTCCGAACACCTTCGGAGATCCAACCTCCGAACCCCTTCGGAGTTCCAACCTCCGAACCCCCTTCGGAGGTACCCCTTCGAACCAGAGGGTAAAAGCCTGTCGATCACTCATCACAAACACTGAAACCAACCCTTGGTTTCTCAATCTCCTCCTTGATGAGTGCATTGACAACCAAATTCAAGTTCAAGAAAATTTAAAGACTTTCAGCACACAAGTGACCATAAAAACTCATAAACGAGCCAAATCATGTCACTTGACAAAAGAATTTTCCTCCCCCTTTTCAAAAGAGTAAAAGCCCCTTCGGCAAATCTCCCCTTTTTCCAGATAAAAACTCCCCCTGAGTAATTTAATTGTGCCCCCGTGCAACAGAGAACTCAAAAATTTCTCCCCCTTTGGCAATGCAAGCATCAAGGAGCATGTAAAAGATGCATTGCTTGGAAATGAGCAGAATTGCAGAGACATATAAAGCAAAAATATGCCAACAGTAATACCAATGATCATGGGCTCAGCTCAAGTTAACATTCTCTAAAAACATGATGACAGCATGTGATTTGATCATTTTTGAAATAAAAGCATCACCACTTAGTCAAGGAAACTAGACAAGTAAAAGCAAGGACTGCGCAAAGCTAGTCAATTTCTACTCTTAGATATACAAGTCCAGTTCAAATGGAGCTATGAAAGCAAACTTGATGATCAATGAGCTTTGTTGTTCTTTTTATAATGTCAGGGGTTATTTGTTTGTCTACCTTATACTTTCCAATCAGGCCAAGCCTAGGCATGAAAGCCATCAAAAGCTTAAGGCAATGATTTTGGCATACACTACACTATTCCAATTCAGACCAATGTGCAATGGTAAGCAGTCTAGAATAGAGTAATGCGACAAAACAAACCCACCTGGATCTTTTACTTTGAAGCATGCAAATCATGGATTTTGGAATTTTGGGATTAAGTGAACAAATTGTTTGGCACTTTATGAATATCCATGAAAATGTAGAACAATTTTTCAAGTTGCAATTTTTAGCATACAGAGAAAAGTGTCTTGCTATCAAGCAGATAAAAACTAGCTAAAGCAGTCCTACCTAAACATGCTAGATTCAAGAGTGAGCAGTGAGCATGATTTGATTTTGAAAAGAAAACATCATGCACATGAATGTTTCAGATAAATTAAAAAGAGCTGAGTTGTCATGATTTCATGAATTAAAATGAGGCATAAAGGTGCAACAGATGTAAATGCAATTCCACACATGATGAGCACAAGCAAGATAATTAAAGACAGCTCCCCCTCACAAAATGTCGTAAGGGTGACAAATACCAAGTTCCCCACGCAAGTAGGCAAATCGAGAAGCATCGAAGGGTTTTGTGAAAATATCGGCTAGCTGGTGTTGGGTATCAACATATTGAAGTTCAATATCACCCTTCTCATTGTGATCTCTGAGAAAATGATACCGCACATCAATGTGTTTGGTTCTGGAGTGCTGAACCGGGTTGTTTGCAATACAAATAGCACTAGTGTTATCACAGAAAAGTGGAACACTCTTATAAACTAACCCGAAATCCCGCAAAGTGGAAGCCATCCACAGAATCTGAGAGCAACAGCTAGCTGCAGCAACATATTCGGCCTCAGCCGTCGATTGTGCAACACTAGACTATTTGCGGGAAGACCAGCAAACCAGTGATGTACCTAGAAAATGACAAGTACCAAAGGTACTCTTCCTATCAATCCTACACCCAGCAAAGTCCTCATCGAAATAACCTCGAAGACATAAAGATGAAGATGCTGAATACCATATGCCAAATTCGAGGGTATGTTTGAGATACCTGAGTATGCGTTTTACCGCTTGGCGGTGCGAAGCTCGTGGTGAAGCCTGAAAACGAGTGCACAGACACACTGCGAAGTGTATGTCCGGCCTTGTAGAAGTCAAGTAGAGGAGGGAGCCGATCATGCTTCGGAACTCCTTCTGATCTACGGCTTCTCCATCTTCGTCAGGATCCAATGCTACAGATGTAGCCATTGGTGTAGCGAGGGGCTTCGCATCTGCCATGTCGAATTTCTTGAGCAGGTCCTTGGTGTACTTCGTCTGTTGGACGAAAGTACCTTGTTTGCTTTGTTTGATTTGCAAACCAAGGAAAAAGGTGAGTTCACCCATCATAGACATTTCAAATTCCCTGCTCATGGTATCTGCAAACTCGGCAACCAAAGCATGAGAAGAGCACCAAAGATGATATCATCCACATAAATCTGAACCAGGAGGAAATCTTTGCCATGCTTGAGAGTAAACAGTGTTTTATCAACAGAGCCCATCAAATACCCTCGCTCAAGCAGAAAAGACTTAAGTCTATCATACCATGCCCGAGGGGCTTGCTTGAATCCATAAAGAGCCTTATGAAGTTTAAGGACTTTATGTGGGTACTTGGGGTTTTCAAAACCAGGGGGTTGTTTTACATAAACATCTTCACCTATGAAGCCATTAAGAAAAGCACTTTTGACATCCATTTGATAGAGTTTGAATCCTCGGGATGTCGCAAAGGCAAGCAAAATCCTAATGGCCTCAAGGCGAGCAACAGGTGCAAAAGTTTCAGTAAAATCAATCCCTTCTAGTTGAGAAAAACCCTGAGCTACAAGTCTAGCCTTGTTTCTAACTATAGTCCCATCCTCCCCTTGTTTATTTTTGAAAATCCATTTTGTTCCAATGAAATGAACATTTGGAGGAGGATCAACTAATGACCAGACTTGATTTCTCTCAAAATTTTCAAGTTCCTCATGCATGGCATTGATCCAACTAGAATCAGAAAGTGCATGACTAACATCTAAGGGCTCGAAAGAAGCAACAAAAGCAGAATTCGTGAAATGAGCATGAGAACGTGTTACTCTTTGATCAAGCTCACCAATGATCTGCTCTGGAGGGTGCATCCTTTGAACATGATGTGGAGCCTCGCGGCGGGATGCAGTCTCCCCCTCAACTTGTGCGTTGGAGTGGTCCAAGATGACCGATGTCGAGGTAGTTGCTTCGGGACCTCGTGCCGAAGTAGTTGAAGCGGGGTCAGCTTCGGGGGTTGATGTCGAGGGTAGTAGGGGTTCATCCTCGAAATCTACAGGATCTTCTTCTTCGAAGATGGTCTGTTCCATGTCGTGTTCATTTGCCTGTTCAAGAGCAGAACTAACAGAGGGGGTTGATTCATCAAAAGTCACATCACATGACTCGATGACAGTGTTAGTTTCCAAATTATAAACACGATAAGAATGACCATGAGTAGTGTAACCCAAAAAGATCCCGTCAGAAGATCGCGACTCAAATTTATCCAAGTTACCACGTTTTAGGATAAAGCACCGACAACCAAAAACTCGAAGATGAGTAACCTTGGGCTGTCTCCCAAAACGTAGCTCATAAGATGTCAGGTTTAAAATTGAGCGCAAGAAGATTCGGTTTGAGATGTAACATGCAGTGTTCATGGCCTCAGCCCAGAATTTTCTAGGAGTCCTGTGCTCATCAAGCATCGTCCTAGCCATCTCAACCAAAGTGTGGTTTTTCCTCTCAACAACACCATTCTGTTGAGGAACCCGCAGAGCAGAGAATTGATGTTCTATGCCATGCTCCATGCAAAAGTCAACAAAGAGTCTGTTTTTGAACTCAGTGCCATTATCACTTCGAATGAATTTTAATGCACCAGGGAGTTCAATAAAAAGTCTCAAAGCCAAGTTCCGAAAGTGTGAAAACACTTCATCCTTGCTGGCAAGAAAGAAGACCCAAGAGTAGCGAGAGAAATCGTCGACAATGACTAACACATACCACTTGCCGCCTAAAGAACTAACCCGAGAAGGACCTACAGTGTCCATATGGAGAAGTTCTTCGGGTTGTTCAGTCATCACTGTGGTGACTGGCGAATGCGAAGCGGCAATCATTTTTCCATGTCGACAGGGAGCGCAGACTAAATTCTTCTCAAACTTGAGCTTGGGCAATCCTCGGATCAGACCTAGGGCACTCAGACGAGCGAGAAACTCAAAGCTCATATGCCCTAGTCTCCTATGCCACTTCCAAAGCTTAGAAGTCGAATGTGCAACAAGACAATGAGAAGAACCAGATGACTCTGAAAAATCAGCTCCAAAAACTCTCCCAACTCTAAAGATCTTACACACCACAATGCCATCAGAATTGAGCACTTGCGAAGTATCGCGATGGAATCACACTTCGAAGCCCTCATCAAGCAACTGAGATACAGACAGCAAATTGTATCCCAGGTTTTCAACCAAAGCAACATCTTTGAGAGTGAAATTCGAATTAATTCTTACCACACCTTTACCTTTCACTCTACTCCTTCGATTGTTTCTGAAGGTGATTGTTCCCTTTACTTGGTTGTGGTGAGGCTGGAGAACCATGCTGCATCTCCGGTCCTGTGGCGCGAACAACCGGAGTCCATGATCCACGTGCCCTCCAAGCCTCGATCTGTCGCCTACACATGATAAGAATATCTCGATCGCTCAGTGCTGGGGTGAGTGAAAAAATGACGAGGCATCCAGCGCTGAGTGACACGAGTAGTAGGCACAGTAAAAGTAGACGGTCTATGCACATGATAATCCGAATGATGCAAAGTGCGAGGTCTACCTACATGCTGTGATCGAACAACATGTCGAGGTCTCCTACTCTGACGAGGTACAAAGCTACTCACCCGGGGTCTACCACCATATGGAACATGGTGAACACCTCGAGGAGCAAAACCTCTCCGAAAAGCACGAGGAGCCTCAAAAGCAGGATGATAGTAAAACTCAGACTCATGCATACCTAAGGATGGGTAATGCATGTCCTGGTAACTCATCGCCTGAGAGCGTCGCTCATCCTTGATGCGACGAAAACAGAACCCAACCAAATGACCCGCCCGCTGACAATAGGAACAATGAAACACTCTCCTCGGGGCACTCTCATGGGTCTTAGGAGCAGCTCTCATAGGCTCCTTGGGCTTCTGATGAGTGGTTTTCTTGGGAGGATTTTTCTTGGCAGGAGGAGTGGTTTTCTTTGATGGTCGGGTAGGCCTTTTAGCTGATGGGGTGTCTAACAGAGCTCTCTCTTTTTCTAGGGTAGTGGGAGAGGTAAAAACAGTTTTGTTTCCATTTTCTGAAGGAATCCTCTCAAAACCCAAACCTAGAGCTAACCCTTCTCTGTCAGCACACATCTTGGTCTTGGCCAAGAGCAAATCCATCCTACCCTTTCCCTCAGTGCATTTATTAATCACGGAAAGAAGGTATTCATTTTCTGACATGAGGTTCTCAGCTCGCTCTCTAACAATGCCTAGCTGGTCCTTAAGGGTTATGCAAGTGTCACAAACAGGTTGCACATCCTTAGAACTACCGGCCCTCTCCAATCTAGCCTCTAAATCATGAACATGTTTATCACATAAATTAATGCTCTCGCGCAATAAAGAACAGTTCATGCATTCAATATTATCATGAGGTCTAGAATCCACCATCAAAAGCTGCTTCTGTGCAGTCTCAAGCTCAGAGAGAGTTTGAGCATGTACAGAACGCAACTGAGCAAGCTCACCCATGACAACAGAACAAGATTCACATTCAACATCATTAAATTTAGACTTAAGCATGGCATATTCAGTAGAAACAGATTCTAGCCTAAATCTAAGGTCTTTTCTTTCTCTAGCGGCTTGCACAAGTAATCTATCCTGACCGAGGACTACTTCATTCAGCTCATCTAATTTAATTAATAGCTGGTCAGATGATAGAGGTACCTCAGATGAGTCAAGCTCATCGCCGCTGTGATCGTTGTCGGCCATGAAGCAAAGGCCGGTGAAATCTCGTCCCTTCTTGTCCTTCTTGTCCTCCTTCCTTGGGGACTCCTCCTCCTCAGAGCTCGACTCCTTAGTTGAGGAAGTGTCAATGTCGCTGAGAGCAGCAACAAATGCTCTAGACGCGGCTTTGGCTACTCTCTTAGCCACCTTGCCGTGCTTGCCCTTCACAAAAGGTTTCCTCTCCTTCTTGTGGTATTTGGGGCGCTCACTCTCATCTCTCTTCTTGAGCTTAGGGCAATTAGCCTTGATGTGAGAAGTGTCGCCACATTCAAAACAACCACTAAAACCACTTCTCCTCTGATCCTGTCTCTCATGGTGAAAACAGGTGAACCTTATGGCAATGAGAGCAAGCTCATCATCATCCAGAGTGCCCACCTGCTCCTTTGTGACGGAGACCAGGGAGGACAAAGCAAAACCATCTACAAGAACACATGTGCCAGATGTGCTTGGTTCTGCAGTGGTGCCACGGCTAGTGCTAGAAACCAATGCCAATGGCTGTGGCAAAGAGTTTCTGTGCACTGCAAGAGATGTGTAACACCCCAAATTTTCAAAACAATAAAAATAATATTAAATTCAATTTCTTGGAATATATATTTCTGAAAATACTTTAAATACGTCTTTATACCAAATTGAACTACAGCATAGAGTAGATGGCCAAACTAGGAGGTGAAAATTTTTGTATATGATCCTAAAGCCAAGAAATATTTTTGAGAATTTTTATGAATTTTTGTCCACTTTGGAAATGCCCCAAATGATTTAATCTATTTTCTGCAATTGTTTTTAATCAGAAAATAATTTCAAACAGTAATGGGCTCCCTCCCCTCCCTTCTCTCCCTCCCGGTCGGCCCAGCCCGTTACCTCACGCGCCTCTGGCTGACAGCCCGACCCCACCTGTCGGCGCCGAACGTTTTCCCTCGCGCGCGCGCCCGACACCTCAGCCCCACCCGTCAATCGCCACCCTCGCCCTCTCGCGCCCACTGACGAGTGGCCCCCGCCTGTCAGGACCTTCGTCCCCACGAGATCCGCCCCCGGATCCCCCCCCTCGCCGGCCGAAACTCTAGCCCTCCTCGGATTCGCTCTCGCCGGCCCCCTCACCCTAATTACTCGACGGCATTGAATTCCCCGCGTTCCCCCGACCGTTTCCCCCCGTTAACCCTCGCCATTAAACCACGAGATCAGCGCTCGCGTGCATGGCCGAGGCTCACCGGCGCCATTGAAGACCTCCCCTCCCCTTTCCTTGTATCCGTCGCCCGTTATCCCTCGCCGACGACCCTATATAAACCCCTCACCCCCGCCGCGCTCGGTTCACGCGTCCAATTGAACTCAGACCAAACAGAGCGCCCCCATTCGGTCTTTAGCGCAACACCACCGCCCGACCTCCAGCCGTCGATCGCCGTCGCCGGAGTCCCCCTCCGCCCTCGCCGGCCACACCGCTGCAACCGCAAGGACCTCCCCAACGCCGGCCACCACTCCGTCGACGACGAACCTCGCCGGATCGCCGTCGTCGCCAAGGACCCGAACGCCTCCACCGCCTCCGCTCATCGCCGGCCTCACCCCGTCGACCTTTTCTCACCGCCGAGGTACCCCCATGATCCCCATGCCACCCTCGTTCCATTTTAGGCCTTAGACTCGATCGTCGTCGCTCGCCGTGGCCGCTGGCCCGCTCGCCGTCGTCGGAGAAGACGACTGGCACGGGTCGAGTACCCGTGCCGTGTCGGATTCACGCACGACCGTGCGATCTGGATCTGACGGTGACGATTAATCCCCGCGTGCGGTTTAATCTGATCCGTTAGATCTCGGCGAAGGGGTACGTTTTAATCTCGTGCGTCCGTTAGTTTTAAAACCCCGCATCACATCTGAGCCGTCCATCGCGTACCGATTCAAACGTTTTAATCCTGGCCGTCCACATCGACTTACGCGTCCCGCCTCGCCCTCGCGCGTCGGATCTGGATCCGACGGTCCAGATCGACCCGGCGCACGCGCACAGTGCGCGGGCTCACCGTGAGCCTGGCTCACCGTGGACCCGAGGGATTTAAAATTTCAAAATAAATTCTAGAAAAGGTTTAAAACTTGTAAAATTCATATCTGGCGCATTTGAACTCTAAAAATTGCCATTCCAATTTCAGAAAATTCATAATATTATTCTCTACATGTTTATGCAATAAAAACAGTAGGTTTACTTTGACTTTTTCATGTTTATTCAAATGAATATCCAAATGCCTTTAGGGTTAAAATATAAATTCAAATGTTTAAACTTCAGGAAAATTTAGATTTATTTCCATTCTGTCCATTCACTGAAAACCATCAAATTAACATGAACTTTTCACTTCACACTTATGTGAGAATTTAATATGGCAATAATCACATTTAAACATCCTTTTCAAAGAAAGTACAACTCTTTAATTCCTTTAAAATTTATTTATAAGATAAACCACAGGACCTTAACAATTGAAATTATTTTATTTTTAATCAAACCAACTGTAACTTATGTGTTTATAATGTAATGTTATATTGTTTGATTGAATGAGTTCTTTTTATTTTACTTTTTTATATTAAAAAGACTACGACGTCGCCGAGGAGCCGGAGTACTTCCCCGAAGTCCCTCCCTCTCCCTTTGCTGAACAAGGCAAGTCACCAAACTAATCTTTTGAGCATATTGAACCCATGTTTGATTAAACTATCGCTAAAACACATAGGTTATATATGCATTAGTCAAATGAACCCTTACATTATATTTATTTAGGATCCCCCGACCTTGATGTGCAACCTAAGCCATGCTATCTCGCCTAACCTCCTTGTCACCATATGATTAATGATATTAGCTAGTGTCCAATGTATTGACACGATCGCTATAGGATAAAAATGAGTCGTAGCAAAATGGTTCTATTATATGATCCCCATTACTTCTTATCCTTGGAAATTCTGTTGGTGATGAGTTATGGTTGTGAGTGTATGCATGGTGGGTTCCGGGTGCAAGCTAGGGCATTGGTCGGTAGCACCCGGAGCACTATAAGGACCGGTCTGAGGGATCCGTTGCAATACACTTACGTACTAACCACAAGTCTAGTGGGTAAGTCCTAACTAAGGTATGGGTTGTTCCAAACCGAGGCCACCATTTGGAGATGGGTCAAGTTGCACCTGCGGGTGACTTGTACCAATGTGGCGCAAAAGGGGGTGCGACGTTAGCCGGGATGCGGCCCGGCGCGCCGGCGAAACCTAGAGCGGGTGGTTATTGCTTGGAACATCTCATATTGAGGTTTTGGCACGAGTTCCCGTGAAATGGGTCATCTCGTCTGGGATGAGTGCGTGCCTTGTGGGTACAGTAGTACATCTCTGATCAGAGTCTAAAATCTTTTCGAAAAGCCGAGCCCACGGTCAAGGGCGGGTTGCGTGACATCCCCCAGTTAGTTTACTTTGAATATGTATGTGCATGATGGATTGACATGTAAGGACTGTTGAGCGAGGTGGGGCTGACTGTACCCCTCGAGTTAGTTGATGTTGATGATGTTCATGTTTACTTTCCGCATGATTAAAATATGATTACACTAAATGCAATAACTGCAACTGTACTTTTTCGCAATGTTAGCCATTATCCTTCCTTGTTTATTATCCTGCATTATTACTTGCATTTGCGGTGGCTTGTTGAGTACTTTTTTGTACTCATACCCGTTGGACCCCACAGAGAAGGCCTACTATGAAGACGGTCTGGAGTAGCGACCCAGTCGAGAAGAAAAATCCTGAAGAAGATGTTCGTCATGCCGCTATCTAATTATTTTTATTTACTGTTTTTATTAAAACAATGATGTAATAAATATGGTCTGCGTACCATGAATACTGTCGTATGTATGATTGTCGCATGATGAACCTCTTGTATTATTGTTTTTCTTAAGAAATTCAATAATGTATCGGTTTGTTAAATTGGGGCGTTACAAGATGGTATCAGAGCCGACTCGACTGTAGGAAGCCAAACAGACCCGCCTAGCCATTAGCCACAAGAAATTATTTCTCAAAAGTCTACTTTATAAACTTTGCTCCTCTCCTCACTTTATTTCAACTCACTGTTTTGTAGATGCCGGTCTACCAAGTCCACAGCTACTGCCGCCACTACGAGGGCTTCGTCCGGGAGCTCCGTATGATGCTCACCTTCCTCGGGTTCCTCTTCGAGCCCGAATTTCAAGGAGTGTACCCCGACGAGTTCGCCGGGCCTTGCGACGTCTCCCTCACCGTCCACGGCTCCGGAGAACACCTGCCGCCCTACACCACCGCACTTGGAGGCCCGACTTTCGACGTCGCGTGCCAACGAGTCGCCCTCCAGGCCCTCATGGAGCTGAGGATGATCTACGACAATCGTCTTCAGAACTCGTCCTTCCGGCTTGTACCGAAGCGTACTCCCGGAGCCCACCGTAGCATCTACCTCGGAGTTCACTCCGTGCGTGATCCGGTCATGGCCCGGCAGTCGCGTCTTCTGCAGGCCATGGATGATCTCCACACCGAGGCGGTGCTCGACGCCGACGAGCACCATGAGGCGGTTGAGTTCCTTCGTGAAGAAACGAAGAACTTGATCCAGCAGAACGGCGAGTTGCAGCGCAAGATTATGCAGCTGCAGAAGGATATAGCAGAGATGGTTCCTCTTCTTCCAAGGAAGAAGAAGCCCATCCGTGAGCCCCTCCCTTGCCCCAAGAGGATCCCACCACGACCCTCCCCCGCCAGGCCCTCCACCAGTGCCCCTACACCATGCCCCGGCCTCGTCTCCGACTCCATCATCGAGAATTTTCTCGAGCCCACCATCTCTCTGGAGCCGCGCACTCGTGGTTCCGAGAGCACGGAGACCGCCTCCGGTGGCGAGTAGGCGTTAGGAGGCGCTATTTAAATAAAAATCATAATTTTGTATGTGGTGTCATCTGCAACGAGTTGGGTTGTAGATGGAATAAGAGCTTGGATGTAATGAACAATTTATACCACTATATATATTTATGTGCTTGAATCTTATATGATATTTATGGTTGTGTTATTGCTTCGTCATCTTTTGCTTTATCGCTATGTATATTCAGAAGATGGCCGATCACCAGAACACTGGTTCCAACAACGGAGCAGGAGGGAGCCGTGATGCGCCCGAGGGTGTTGTGCCCAACTGGGGTGCAACGGGCCCGCGTCAATCTGGGTCGCCTTCCGCCAACCACCCCACCTTGGCGGAGATGATGGTGAATCAGAACCACCTGATCACCGCCTTCCTCACCCAAATGCAGAACCAACAGGCTCAGTTGGACCGTCTGCAGAACGGGGAGCCCGCCCCTCGCGCACCAGCACCCGCGCCCGCTCCGCAACTCTCTGAGTTCCTGCGCGTGCTCCCTCTACCCATTCCAATGGTGATTGCCACCCCCGGCAATAGGACCTCAGCCCGCTTATACAGCCCTAAGATTCAAATTGACATCCAAGGAGTACTGTTTCGGGCCGAGCCTGTCCTCATCCAATGCACCGGACTCGACCTTATGCTAGGGATGGATTGGTTGATGAAGCACAAGGGAGTGATCGACTGCGCCAACAAGTCCGTCATGGTGACCAATCCTGAAGGCGTAACCGTCACCTTTCGGATGACCAGTCGTAAACCACTCGGAGCATCCCTTCGCTCGATAGCTCTTGAAGAGGTGCCTATAGTCAAGGAGTTTGCGGATGTCTTCCCTGAAGATCTACCCGGAATGCCTCCCAAGTGGGACATCGAATTCAGGATCGAACTTGTCCCCGGGACCACTCCAATCTCCAAGCGCCCATACCGAATGGCCGCCAATGAACTAGCCGAAGTCAAGAGCAACATCGAAGACCTAGAACAAAAAGGGTACATTCGGCCAAGTACCTCACCCTGGGGTGCACCTGTTATATTTGCCATGAAGAAGGACAAGACCAAGAGGATGTGCGTGGACTATAGAGCCCTGAACGACGTGACCATTAAGAACAAGTACCCATTGCCTCGAATCGACGACCTGTTCGATCAGCTGAAAGGATCCTCGGTGTTTTCCAAGATTGACCTCAGGTCAGGTTATCACCAATTGAGGATTAGGGAAGAAGACATACCCAAGACTGCCTTCACCTCCCGCTATGGACTCTACGAGTACACCGTGATGTCGTTCGGACTCATGAATGCCCCGGCCTTTTTCATGAACATGATGAACAATGTATTCATGGAGTTCTTGGACAAGTTCATCGTGGTATTCATCGACGATATCCTCGTTTACTCCAAGACAAAGGAAGAACACGAGACTCACCTCCGTCTGACCCTCGGAAAGCTAAGGGAGCAGCAACTGTACGCCAAATACAGCAAATGCGAATTTTGGTCGTCTGAGGTGAAGTTCCTCGGCCATGTTATATCTGCCGGAGGAATAGCAATGGACCCAACCACCGTTGAAGCGGTAACCAACTGGCTGCAGCCCACAACCGTGACCGAGATCCGGAGTTTTCTCGGATTAGCCGGATACTACCGCCGGTTCATCGAGAATTTTTCCAAGATCGCCAAGCCTATGACCAAACTTCTGCAGAAGGAAGTGAAGTTTGAATGGACCCCCGACTGCGAAGAAAGCTTCCAGACCCTCAAGAAGAAGCTAGTGTCAGCTCCCATTCTGACTCTACCAGACATCCGGAAAGACTTCCACGTCTACTGTGATGCCTCTCGTCAAGGATTGGGATGCGTCTTAATGCAAGAAGGGAAAGTGATATCCTATGCCTCCCGGCAACTGAGACCGCATGAGCTGAACTACCCAACCCATGACCTGGAATTAGCAGCCGTGGTTCATGCCTTGAAGATATGGAGACATTACCTTGTGGGAAATCGGTGTGAGGTCTTCACCGACCACAAGAGCCTCAAGTACATATTCACCCAACCAGATCTGAATCTCAGGCAGAGAAGATGGTTGGAACTGATCAAGGATTACGACTTGGGCATCCATTATCATCCGGGCAAAGCGAACGTGGTGGCAGACGCCCTTAGTCAAAAAGGGTACTGCAATGCCATCATGATTCAAGACCAAGCTCCTTTACTTTATAAGGAGATGGAAAGGCTAAACCTAGGGATCACCACTCGAGCGTACCTCGCTGCCTTGGAGTCTCGGCCTGTCTTAATAGACCAGATCCGAGAAAAGCAGAAGGAAGATCCGGACATCCTGGAGATCCAGCAGAACATGAGGAAGGGTAAAGCCCCCGGATTTTCCGAAGACGAGCATGGTAACATCTGGTTCGGAAACCGAGTATGCGTACCCAACCTACCTGAGTTGAAGACCCTCATCCTTCAAGAAGCCCATGATACATTATACTCCATCCATCCCGGGAGTACAAAGATGTACCAAGACCTAAAGGAAAAATATTGGTGGGTCAGCATGAAGAGAGAAATAGCTGAGTATGTGGCCAAGTGCGACACATGCCGGCGAGTCAAGGCAGAGCATCAGAGACCTGCCGGACTTCTTCAACCTCTCAAGGTCCCTGAATGGAAGTGGGAAGAGATAGGAATGGACTTCATCACGGGACTGCCCAGGACCCAAGCTGGTCATGATTCTATCTGGGTGATCGTCGACCGACTCACCAAGGTGGCTCACTTCGTTCCGATCAAGACAACTTACACCGTCGCCAAGTTGGCTGAGTTATACATGACCCGGATCGTGTGCCTTCACGGAGTTCCTAAGAAGATTGTATCCGACCGTGGGAGTCAGTTTACCTCCAAGTTTTGGAAGAACCTTCAAGAGGAACTCGGCACCCGGCTGAACTTTAGCACCGCCTATCATCCACAGACCGACGGTCAAACCGAAAGGGTCAACCAGATATTGGAGGATATGCTTAGAGCTTGTGCTCTAGACTTTGGCGGAATGTGGGACAAGAACTTACCATATGCAGAGTTCTCCTACAACAACAGCTATCAAGCCAGCCTGCAAATGTCCCCGTTCGAAGCACTCTATGGACGTAAGTGCAGAACGCCGTTGCTCTGGGACAAGACCGGAGAGTCACAACTGTTTGGGACTGATTTATTAAGAGAAGCTGAAGAGAAGGTTAAGATCATAAGAGACCGATTGAAGGCAGCCCAATCCAGGCAAAAGAGCTATGCCGACAACCATCGAAGAGACCTAGCCTTTGAGGAGGGCGATTATGTCTATCTCCGAGTCACTCCCCTCCGTGGCACTCAAAGGTTCAACATGAAAGGCAAACTAGCACCCCGCTACGTCGGACCTTTCCAGATCCTCCGACGACAGGGAGAAGTGGCATATCAACTCGAACTGCCCCCATCCTTGGCAGGCGTTCACGATGTGTTCCATGTCTCTGAAGAAGTGCCTCCGTGTACCCACCGAGCAAGCCGACCTTCAACAGCTTAATGTCCAAGAAGACTTGACCTACATAGAGAAACCCGTCAAGATCTTGGAAACCAAGGAGAGAGTAACCAGGAGTCGCCTTGTTCGCTTCTGCAAAGTTCAATGGAACAACCATCCCGCCGAAGAAGCCACTTGGGAAAAAGAAGACGAACTAAAAGCCCAATATCCCGAATTATTCGAGTAGCGTTCCAATCTCGAGGACGAGATTCTTGTAAGGGGGATAGGTTTGTAACACCCCAAATTTTCAAAACAATAAAAATAATATTAAATTCAATTTCTTGGAATATATATTTCTGAAAATACTTTAAATACGTCTTTATACCAAATTGAACTAAAGCATAGAGTAGATGGCCAAACTAGGAGGTGAAAATTTTTGTATATGATCCTAAAGCCAAGAAATATTTTGAGAATTTTTATGAATTTTTGTCCACTTTGGAAATGCCCCAAATGATTTAATCTATTTTCTGCAATTGTTTTTAATCAGAAAATAATTTCAAACAGTAATGGGCTCCCTCCCCTCCCTTCTCTCCCTCCCGGCCGGCCCAGCCCGTTACCTCACGTGCCTCTGGCTGACAGCCCGACCCCACCTGTCGGCGCCGAACGTTTTCCCTCGCGCGCGCGCCCGACACCTCAGCCCCACCCGTCAGTCGCCACCCTCGCCCTCTCGCGCCCACTGACGAGTGGCCCCCGCCTGTCAGGACCTTCGTCCCCGCGAGATCCGCCCCCGGATCCCCCCCCCCTCGCCGGCCGAAACCCTAGCCCTCCTCGGATTCGCTCTCGCCGGCCCCCTCACCCTAATTACTCGACGGCATTGAATTCCCCGCGTTCCCCCGACCGTTTCCCCCCGTTAACCCTCGCCATTAAACCACGAGATCAGCGCTCGCGTGCATGGCCGAGGCTCACCGGCGCCATTGAAGACCTCCCCTCCCCTTTCCTTGTATCCGTCGCCCGTTATCCCTCGCCGACGACCCTATATAAACCCCTCACCCCCGCCGCGCTCGGTTCACGCGTCCAATTGAACTCAGACCAAACAAAGCGCCCCCATTCGGTCTTTAGCGCAACACCGCCGCCCGACCTCCAGCCGTCGATCGCCATCGCCGGAGTCCCTCTCCGCCCTCGCCGGCCGCACCGCTGCAACCGCAAGGACCTCCCCAACGCCGGCCACCACTCCGTCGACGATGAACCTCGCCGGATTGCCGTCGTCGCCAAGGACCCGAACGCCTCCACCGCCTCCGCTCGTCGCCGGCCTCACCCCGTCGACCTTTTCTCACCGCCGAGGTACCCCCATGATCCCCATGCCACCCTCGTTCCGTTTTAGGCCTTAGACTCGGTCGCCGTCGCTCGCCGTGGCCGCTGGCCCGCTCGCCGTCGTCGGAGAAGACGACTGGCACGGGTCGAGTACCCGTGCCGTGTCGGATTCACGCACGACCGTGCGATCTGGATCTGACGGTGACGATTAATCCCCGCGTGCGGTTTAATCTGATCCGTTAGATCTAGGCGAAGGGGTACGTTTTAATCTCGTGCGTCCGTTAGTTTTAAAACCCCGCATCACATCTGAGCCGTCCATCGCGTACCGATTCAAACGTTTTAATCCTGGCCGTCCACGTCGACTTACGCGTCCCGCCTCGCCCTCGCGCGTCGGATCTGGATCCGACGGTCCAGATCGACCCGGCGCACGCGCACAGTGCGCGGGCTCACCGTGAGCCTGGCTCACCGTGGACCCGAGGGATTTAAAATTTGAAAATAAATTCCAGAAAAGGTTTAAAACTTGTAAAATTCATATCTGGCGCATTTGAACTCTAAAAATTGCCATTCCAATTTCAGAAAATTCATAATATTATTCTCTACATGTTTATGCAATAAAAACAGTAGGTTTACTTTGACTTTTTCATGTTTATTCAAATGAATATCCAAATGCCTTTAGGGTTAAAATATAAATTCAAATGTTTAAACTTCAGGAAAATTTAGATTTATTTCCATTCTGTCCATTCACTGAAAACCATCAAATTAACATGAACTT
Source organism: Zizania palustris (assembly GCA_019279435.1). Classification (NCBI taxonomy): domain Eukaryota; kingdom Viridiplantae; phylum Streptophyta; class Magnoliopsida; order Poales; family Poaceae; genus Zizania; species Zizania palustris. The sequence continues at coordinate 93,986,523 of JAAALK010000082.1, read as the reverse complement.
TTCATTTCACACTTATGTGAGAATTTAATATGGCAATAATCACATTTAAACATCCTTTTCAAAGAAAGTACAACTCTTTAATTCCTTTAAAATTTATTTATAAGATAAACCACAGGACCTTAACAATTGAAATTATTTTATTTTTAATCAAACCAACTGTAACTTATGTGTTTATAATGTAATGTTATATTGTTTGATTGAATGAGTTCTTTTTATTTTACTTTTTTATATTAAAAAGACTACGACGTCGCCGAGGAGCCGGAGTACTTCCCCGAAGTCCCTCCCTCTCCCTTTGCTGAACAAGGAAAGTCACCAAACCAATCTTTTGAGCATATTGAACCAATGTTTGATTAAACTATCGCTAAAACACATAGGTTATATATGCATTAGTCAAATGAACCCTTACATTATATTTATTTAGGATCCCCCGACCTTGATGTGCAACCTAAGCCATGCTATCTCGCCTAACCTCCTTGTCACCATATGATTAATGATATTAGCTAGTGTCCAATGTATTGACACGATCGCTATAGGATAAAAATGAGTCGTAGCAAAATGGTTCTATTATATGATCCCCGTTACTTCTTATCCTTGGAAATTCTGTTGGTGATGAGTTATGGTTGTGAGTGTATGCATGGTGGGTTCCGGGTGCAAGCTAGGGCATTGGTCGGTAGCACCCGGGGCACTATAAGGACCGGTCTGAGGGATCCGTTGCAATACACTTACGTACTAACCACAAGTCTAGTGGGTAAGTCCTAACTAAGGTATGGGTTGTTCCAAACCGAGGCCACCATTTGGAGATGGGTCAAGTTGCACCTGCGGGTGACTTGTACCAATGTGGCGCAAAAGGGGGTGCGACGTTAGCCGGGATGCGGCCCGGCGCGCCAGCGAAACCTAGAGCGGGTGGTTATTGCTTGGAACATCTCATATTGAGGTTTTGGCACGAGTTCCCATGAAATGGGTCATCTCGTCTGGGATGAGTGCGTGCCTTGTGGGTACAGTAGTACATCTCTGATCAGAGTCTAAAATCTTTTCGAAAAGCCGAGCCCACGGTCAAGGGCGGGTTGCGTGACATCCCCCAGTTAGTTTACTTTGAATATGTATGTGCATGATGGATTGACATGTAAGGACTGTTGAGCGAGGTGGGGCTGACTGTACCCCTCGAGTTAGTTGATGTTGATGATGTTCATGTTTACTTTCCGCATGATTAAAATATGATTACACTAAATGCAATAACTGCAACTGTACTTTTTCGCAATGTTAGCCATTATCCTTCCTTGTTTATTATCCTGCATTATTACTTGCATTTGCGGTGGCTTGTTGAGTACTTTTTTGTACTCATACCCGTTGGACCCCACAGAGGAGGCCTACTATGAAGACGGTCTGGAGTAGCGACCCAGTCGAGAAGAAAAATCCTGAAGAAGATGTTCGTCATGCCGCTATCTAATTATTTTTATTTACTATTTTTATTAAAACAATGATGTAATAAATATGGTATGCGTACCATGAATACTGTCGTATGTACGATTGTCGCATGATGAACCTCTTGTATTATTGTTTTTCTTAAGAAATTCAATAATGTCTCGGTTTGTTAAATCGGGGCGTTACAAGATGCCTTGGCAATCTCTGTGGACTTCAGCTTGCTGAAGAGCTCATCACAGGTCAATGTGTCATAACCTGCAAACTCCTCAATGCTGGATATCTTTACTTCCCATATGCTACGGTCAAGAGCATAGAGAAGCTTGATAGCCCTGTCATGATCATTGTAAGCAAGCGTCCCGTTGGACCGCAAGTTACTCACTATAGCATCAAAGCGTGAAAACATGGCATCTATGGATTCACCAGGTGCCTGCACAAACAGCTGATATTGTTGATTGTATGTGCTTTGGCGCCTGGCCTTGATCTGAGTAGAGCCCTCATGAAAAATAGTGAGAGTGATCCAAATTTCCCTAGCAGTCCTAAGGTGCTGCACCCTATCAAACTCACTCCTGCTCAAACCAATGAACAGTATATTTCTAGCCTTGGAGTTGGCATTATATTGATCCTTCTTTGTTTGAGAGGTGGGAGTCTCAGGGATGGAGTATTGTGAGTCCACAATATCCCAAATTGCATTTCCTTGGCTTAGCAAGTAAGCCTCCATGCGCACCTTCCAGTATGCGAAATCAGTCCCATCGAACAGAGGAATTTTACTACCTCTGTCCATGTCGCCAACAGATCACAAAACCGGTTAAGGTCAACTGGTGATCTTAACCCGCTCTGATACCAATTGTTGGACCGGAAATGGCGACCAGAGGGGGGGTGAATGGGAGCTTTTAAAAACTTCGAAGGTCTGATACCTATTCTGTCTACTGCGGAATAGGCTTCGAACACCAACCTTCGAAGGTCTGGTTCGGAGGTACTTGACAGCTCCGAACACAGGCTTTGCAAGGAGTAAAAGTCTGAAGCCAAGTAGACTTCGCTCCACCCACAACCCCGAAAACAACTCTGCTAAGTCAGTGCAGGCTCCGCACACAGGGTGCTTCGAGCAGGCTTCGCACTTCACCCTTCGCAAGAGTGGACTACCCTCCGATGACTTCGACCTAAAACTTAGCGATAGCAACTGGTGCTGGGCTTCGTTCTGCAAAGGTCTAAACGCACACTATACGGACACCGCTAAGGGCTTCGACACGAGAAGCAAAACGGGCTTCGATCAGGGCTTCGCTAGTAAGCAGCGAGGTCTAGCCTCCTGTTACACAGAGCGAACACACGCTGAAACGCACACTTCGCACAAAACACCCTTCGCCTAGACAGGCTTCGGTGCACTACAACTAGCGAGGTATGCAAACAAGTTCAAGCAGAAAGATAACACAGAAGCAGGGCTTCGCCGCTTGAACAAGGAACACAGTAAAAGAACTCACTGGATGAATACAACGTGTGTGGGGCTAGTACAGGAGCTCAACAGTAATGCTCAAAGTGTTAAATGTTACCTACCCAGCCCCCATATTTATAGCCCATAGTTCACCCAAGTGAATTGACTACTTTACCCCTAGGGTTTACACCAGTTTTGTCTCTACAGAACAGAGGGGTACAAAAGGTAGTCAACTTTATTCTGGAGGCTTCTCTGTCAGCTTTGCAGAGGGGACAGTGTCAGCTTTTTGCAGAGCAGACAATGTCAGCCTTTGCAGTCTTTGAACTTTCTGAAGCCCCCCTTCGCACGCGAGGGGTGCAGTAGCTTCGGTGAGAAGCCTTGAGCCTGACGGCCTTCGCTTCACCGAAGTCAGCCTTCGATACAGTGACGGTTTTGAGCCGAAGCCATCAAAGCCCTTGGGCCTTCGCACCAACACCCTCGGAGTGGACTACCACGGCTTCGCAGCTACTCCCAGCTCGAACTCTGTCAGTCCATGTACCGAAGCCATGCATGGCCGAAGTATCACACGACAACCATGCTCCGAAGCCCTCCTTCGGAGTGCCACCCTTCGAAGTCCCTCCTTCGTCCAAAGCCTCCGCATGAAGCATTCCATGAGCACTTCGTCGCAGTGTCTCTCCCCGAGCACACTCCTCGACGAGCCTCACCCGGACCATGCCTTCGATGCACCTCGACTTCTGAGACCTTCGTCGGGTACCTTCGAGTGTCTCCCTCCGGAGCACACCTCGAACACTTTGCCTCCGCAGAGGACTTGATCCACCATACTTCGAAGTCACTCCATCCGGAGTACCCTTCGAAGTGCCTCACCTCCGAGGACTTTGTCTCGGAGTACCTTCACCCGGAGCCACGCTCCGCACTTACTGCCTTCACCTGGTGCACCTCGACCCGAGGTTCGACCTGGACCCGTTCACAGCCACCGTGATGGAGCTCCCTGCTCCCCTGGCATCAAGCCTCCCGCTTGACCCAGGTTCACCTACTACGATCCGTCTGTCGCCTCCGAAGTCCCTTGCGCACCACAGACAAACAGACAAGTGTATCCAGTACTCCGGAGACCTCTCCGGGTTAGCAACCTTCGGTACACACTCCGGTGTACCGCCCAAAGTACCGAGACCTTCGATACAAACCCAGTCATTTGTGTACCGTTGGACCCCTCCGACAGGCACACTCCGCTGCTACATCTGCAGCAACCTCCGAACACCTTCGAAGATCCAACCTCTGAACCCCTTTGGAGTTCCATCCTCTGAACTCCCTTCGGAGGTACCCCTTCGAACCAGAGGGTAAAAGCCTGTCAATCACTCATCACAAACACCGAAACCAACCCTTGGTTTCTCAGATAAAGTAAGACAAAAGTAGATGGCTTGACATAAATAGGATTGAATGAATGACATCTTCGATGGTTATGGGTAAATGAGATAAATTGTAATGAATGAACGATGATACATATTTGAATCAATGAATGACGACACATAACGGAATAACAATGATAAGATATGGCATTCAAGGGCATAAGACAGATTCAACATACTACAAGATTATATCAGAACAAGATCAATAGGTAACAGGCATGGCATCATGATTAGGACAAATAAGATACCATAGACAGCGATTTAATTGAATGGAACAAGAATACAAAGTTTTAAGGGTATGACCATCTAGATCGGAATTAATAGATAGCAACAATTTAATCGGATGGGGTGGAATAAAAGGGCATGACATAACAACACGATAATGAATCAATTGGAATGAATGGTGCCTAGCATAAGATGGATCATCAATTAATTGAATGAAATAGAACAATAGGAAATCAAAAGCATAACATGTTGAAATCAATAGTTGATCATGAGGTATACAACGATGTGATTAGTGGAGGGACCGAAACCAATTGATACAACCATTTAATTAGACAAGCGAAGTATCAAGGCACCATGATATAAGAAGCAGATGATTCAACAAGGCATATGAAAGACATGTCAACATGATAATGCATCATTTAGACTGAACGATACATAGCACAATATATATTCAATGGTTAATTGAATGAACGATAGGAGAGGGAGATGATCCTCACCAGGGATGATGAAGAAGATGATGTGGAGCTAGATTGAATTGGACGATCGATCCAACCAAACATGGATTAGGCGTGATTCAATATCAACCTAATCGAAACAGAAAAACTGGAATGATGCTCTGACAATGGAAAAACATCCCACAATAGGAAACCCTAGCGCGGGAATGAAACAATGATACAATAAAACGAGATAGAACTATAATAAGATTTATGACATGAAACAAGTAGGCGGACATGATATTACTTCAAGGAATAAGATAGGTAAATGATAATAACAATATTGGATGACTGATCGGAATGGAATAACAACGGTATGATGTACAAAATGGAGTTACACCCATGATCATGATATGATGATAACCAAGTAGGAATGATATACAATTCGGTTGACATGAATACCATGGAAGAATAGATAGATAGCACAATTCCATTGATTGGAGTAGGAAAACATGGAACCAAGATTTGAACTTAGCGATTCATGCATCCCTGTAATTAACAGGAACAAAAACAAAGACTGAAAAGAAGAGATAGCTCTCACATGGAAAAATCGACTGAAAAAATAAACTAAAAATGTTGTGCTGGCTCTTCTCTCACTAGATGGAATACAAGGCAGCACTGGGCGATGGCGTTCGGTGGTGGGACGGCGAGGCAGTGGCATGGCGATGGCCTGAGCGGCGGCTGCACGGCAGCGACGGGGCGGCGGCGTTGCACGGCAGCGAGCGGCACGGCACAACGGCGGTTGTGCGCGGCGTGCGGGAGAGTAGTGGTAGGGCGCAGCCCTGGGGCAGCGGCGCGGCGCGGCAGCGGCAGCACGACACAACGGCGGTTGCGCGCGACGTGCGGGAGGCGCGGTTTGGCACCGGCGGAGGAGGGGAGCGAGCAGGGTGGCGCGCAGGTGACACGGCGGTGGAGGAGTCGCGGTGCGGCGGCTGGGCGCGGGGAGGATGCGTGGAGTTCACAGCTTGGGAAAAAGAGGAGGACATGGATTGTTTTTATAGAGGGAGGAGGCGAGGGAAACATGGAAGGATGAGGAGAAAATGGAAGGAGAAGGGAGAGGGGAGGCGGCGGGATAGAGGAGGAAGAAAGAGAAGCCTGCAGAAAAGAAAGGAAGGTGAGAGAAGGAAAAATATGAAAGAGAAGAAGAGGGAAAGAAAGAAAGAGGAAGGAAAGAAAGAGAAAGGAAGGGGAGAAGAAGGAAAGGGAGAGAGGAGGCTGCGGGATGGAGTGGAGGGATGCATGCAAAGGGAGAAAGGAAGGAAGGAGAGACAAAGGAAAGGGAAAAGAAAGGAAGGAAGAGAAGGAAAAAGGAAAGGAAGAAAGAGAAGAGGGAAGGAGAAAAGAAGGAAAGAGAAAGGAGAAGGGGTGCGTGCGCATGCACTCAGCTAGCCAAGAAAAAAAGAGAGGGGAGGAAAGAGAAGAAGGGGAAAGGGAAAAGGAGGAAAGCGGAAAAGAGAAAAAAGGGAAAGAAAAGGAAAGGAAAGGAGAAAAAAATATGAGATTATTTTTTTCTGAAAATTCAAATTTGAATTTTCAGAAAAGTTAAAAGTTTTTGGAAAGTTTGAAATTTAAAATAAATTTAGAAATTTTGGATTAAAAAGAAATAGCGCGCGAATAAACGGCGATTTGGAAAATCAATAAATTTTGCATTCATGTCGAAATTAGAAATTTCAAACATGAACACAAAACTAATGTTTTTAATTCATTTTTGGGAATTTAAAAATAATTTTTAAAGTGAGTTTTAAGGGGATTTAAACACGCAGTTAAAAAGGATTTTAATTTCGTGAACGAAAATAGAATGTAGATTCCTCCGGATTTTTGATCGGGAAAAGATATAGATAGTCGGAATGATTATTCAAATTATATTGGAAAGAGAGTTATTCAATTACTTTTTTTATTAAAGTTATTCATTGAAATATTATGGATTACTATTCTAGTTACAAAAATCCTTAATAAAAACCTAAATTGATTTTAGGCGGAAGAAATTTACTAGAAATTTCTCAAGCCGAATTTTATTTGGTTTTATATTATTTTAATTGAAATTATTTATCATATATTTTATTCACACAACATTCTTGTTGAAATATATTTTATTAATTAGTATTATAGTTTTACAATGAAATGATATTGATTATATTTAATTCCTTTGCACCAAAAATTCCGGAAAATTTTTGGGACGCAATTTAAGGCTAGGTGATTTTTGGGAAAAAAAATACACTAGCTGCGATTTATGTTTAAATGAAAATTTAAGCTCGTATTTTAGCTTTCCTATTTATCGATTTATATTGAATCCTTTTCTTGAAATTCATTTATTAATTACTTTATTTTATTTTTAACGCCTGATGAAAATCAGTGCGTTACACGTCCTTACTGATCAAAGGAGCAATGTCCAAATTCCCATTAGAACTGGCCTCGAGATTTCTCGTTTGGACCTGCCCCCCAAGCGCTAAACCTTCCTGGCAATAGTCGGTCGGACCGAGAATGCAAGGGCGGTCTGACCGTGCTTACAAGGCCGGTCAGACCGACATCAGTACCCTTGGGTGCTACAACGTCTTCAAACATCGGCTTTTCCCGTGTGCAGATTTTACCTCTCTTAACTTGATAGCCTGATGCTTGTTGAGCCAAGTCATTTACAAGTGAGTTGGCATCTCTAGACACATGAGTAATCTCAAATCATTATAGGTAGCAATTAGGTCTAAACACTTATCCAAGTAGGTATTTAGTAAACCATTAAAACATTGAGCAAGCTTGGCTACTTGTTGCACAACTAATAAAGAAACACCATATGCATGAACATATTTCACACCCATGGAGTTTAACAACTCGAGACCTAGCAATAGGGTTTCATATTCGGCTTGATTATTGGTTGAATGAAATTCTAAACGGGCCGAGGTTTCAAAGTGCATACCACTTGGTGATACGAGCACCACTCCAACGCCTTGGCCATTTTTTCAAGCCTCACCATCGAAATAAAGTTTCCATGGTAATACTTTAATCAAAGCAACTTCATCGCCCCAATTGACATCTACATGGTGATCTACTATAAAATTAGCAACGACTTGGCCTTTCATTGCTCTCAATGGTTCATAAGACAAATCATATTCAATTAATGCATACGCCCACTTGCCGATTCTACCACTGAGAATCGGCTTTTGCAACATGTACTTTATGACATCCATTTGGCAAGTGACAACACATGTGCTAGGGAGAAGATAGTGACGTAATTTGGTACACGCATAATAGAGGGATAAACACAAACGCTCCACAAACACGTACCTTATTTCGGCGTCCAGAAGTCGACAACTCAAGAAGGTGATGATGTACTCTCTTCCTTCGATGTCTTGAGTCAACACGGCTCTAATCACACTCTCCTCTGCGGCAATATACAGCCGAAATAGAATCCCGGCCTTCGGCGCCCTTACTACTGGCGACGTCGATAAGCACTCTTTGATTTTCTCAAAGGTGCATTGCTGGCTTGCCCCCAAGTGAAATCGATTTCATTTTTTAGCCGGAGTATCGGGACGAAAGCATCAATTTTGCCAGACAAGTTAGATATAAAGCGTCGCAAATATTTAACCTTGCCTAGCAGTTTCTGTACATCTTTCTTACATGTCGGTGCTACACATCCTATAATTTTCTCAAGCCTCTTAGAATCGATTTCAATGCCTCTTTCATGAATCATGAATCCCAAGAACTTACCCGTCGACACGCCAAAAGCACACTTGAGTGGGTTCATTTTTAAGCCATACTGGCGCATTCTTTCGAAAGCAACTCTTAAATCGGCGAGGTGGTTCTCCATAGCGTCTAATTTGACCACAACATCATCTATATAAACCTTTAACATAACTCCTAGCAAGTCATGAAAGATTAAGTTCATGGCACGTTGGTATGTGGCGCCAGCATTCTTTAAACCAAACGTCATTACCACCCACTCAAACAAGCCGACAAAACTTGAGCAACGAAAATCCGTTCTAAAAACGTCATCTTAGGCCATAACGATTTGATTATAACCAGCGTTGCCGTCAAGAAAACTTAGTACCTTGTGTCCCGAGGCATTGTTGATCAACATGTCGGCTATTGGCATGGGATACTCGTCTTTCGGAGTGGCTTTGTTCAAATCCCTGAAGTCGACACAGATGCAGATCTTGCCACTCTCTTTCTTCTCGATAGGCACGATGTTAGCGACCCATTCCGCGTACCTGCATGGCCTAATAAAACCTACCGTTAGTAGACATTCAACCTCCTCTTTAACTCGGTCATAGATGGCCGAATTGAAGTGGCGTGGCGGCTGCTTATAAGGCCTAAACCCGGGTTTTATGGGGAGCCAATGCTCAACAAGCTCTCGGCTTAACTCGGGCATCTCGCTGTAGTCCCATGCGAAGCAATCAACATACGATTGAAGTAATTTTATTACTTCGGCCTTTACATCATTATTCAAATTCTGATTTACAAATATCGGCCTCAGAACACTACCATCTCCTATGTTTACTTGTTCCAGAGGGTCAGCCGATGAGAAGCCTTGACCTAATTTTTCTACCTTGCTAAAATCTTCAATGGCCTCGGTGATACCGTCTTGAGAAGACCGATATTGCTCCACGCGAGATTTTAGCCAATCAAGATTAGCGCTAGACATTCTACTACCTTAGACACAACCGAGCCACACCGGTCGGCTTCACGGAAATAGGAACGAACCTCCCCTCTGATACACTAACAAAGTCATAATCCGAGAGGTCCCATCCCAATAAGCATTCTATCTCATCATGGGTGGCGTCGCCGGACGCATTAGCCAAACTAACATGGGCCGATGTAGCGACATATACTATCTCGACTTTGTCGCCATCCCATTGTATTAGGTGTTGGTGCAGGGTAGAGGACACACACTGGTTTGTGTGGATTCAATCACGCCCAAGCAATACATTATAATTACCTTGCACGTCGACGACGAAGAAAGTGGTGGGTAGCGTCTTGTTCCCCACTATCAGTTCTAGGGACAATACTCCTTTAGCTTTTGTCGTGTCGCCATTGAAGCTGTTGAGGGTGACGTTGGTGTTCTTTAGGTCATCGTCATCCTTTCCGAGCTTCCTTAGAAGGGAGTACGACATTAGGTTCACGGTGGGGCCGCCATCGACGAGCATCCTCAAGATAGGCTTCCCGTCGATGTGCCCCCTTATGTAGAGAGGTCTCAAGTGATGGCTCGTGTCTCCGGGTTTCTTGAATACGGCGTCCTGCGGGCCAAGGTCTAGCTGAGCGACCCCGATCTCCTCCTGCAGTGGAGCGAACTCGAAAGGCAACATGACGACGTCGATGGCCATCGCCTGAGGAGCGGGCCCCTCGGAGATGGGAGTCATCGACCATGACCGGCCTAGGTCTACAGACTTTCTTCACCATGGGCCGAGGACGGATTTCCTCAAAAAATGGGTCTCGTGCCTCCTCGACCTTCTCTTCTTGTATCTCTTGTGACCGCAAGCGTTGCAACCTCCTCTTTTGTGATTTGGACATCCCCGAGGCGCCCACGATGGCTGAGGACGGGTGTCGGGTGCCACGGTCTTGCTTTTAGCAGATTGGACCGAAGAGGACTTGTCCGCATAGGCCACGAATGTCTTGCGCCTGCCATGAGAGATCCTCTACTCCTGGTCAGTCAGATCGGCCATAGCAGGCTGGTCGGACTGGTCTGTACCGAAAAGTGTCGTAAGGCCGGTCAGACCGGCCACCGTAGGCCGGTCAGACCGAGCTTCGGCTAGGTCTTCACGCTGTCCCATTGGGGCGCCCTTCGGGATTAGGACCTCCTGGGATCCAACCCTGATGACTATAACCTCTAAGGCATCTTCACATTCATCCCTTCTGGTGACATCTCGCAGAGCCCGGTTCTGAGGTACTACAGACAGGCGGTGAATAACATTACCATCCTACGCCTGTCCCCGAACCTGCCACTCGAAAACACTAGAAGGAATGTGAGTGTCAGTAGCTGGATATTGCACGGACTTCTCCAGCGGCAGAAGCCAAGTCGGAGCCATCGTCCAGCAGTAGGGTGGTGGCATCGGAGGCTCTAGCGGCTTCGCCCACTGAGTGTCGAACCCGTTGGCCTGTTGGAAGCCCGACCACATTGATGGTACCTCGAACCAGAACAGCAAAGGGTCCTGCCAGGCTGGAGGTAGACTAGCCCATGGCAGAGATGGGCCCGACCACTGGAGGCCGAATCCATCCAGAGGCTACAGCCCACTCGGAGTAGGTGTGTCCAGCCACTGAGGTTCGAATCCCCCCAGAGGTTGGAACTCATCCGAAGGTGGGTTCGGCCATTGAGGTCTGAAGCCTCTCGGAAACTAGGGCCAAGCCGGAGTGGGGTTCGACAACTGGGGTCCGAACCCAGCCAGAGGCTGGAACCAACCCGGAGGTGGGGTCAGCCACTGAGGTTCGAACCCTGCAGGATGCTGTATCCACTCCGAATAGGGGTTCGGGCCCCGAGGTCCAAACTCAACCCATGTGGGGCTCGTTCTCTCAGGGGGGTTCGACCGTCCCTGAGCCCGTGGGCAAACACCTCTCCTCTCGGACCTTCGTTGGTGCTTGTCCAAAAGCATTTTTAAGTCACCTTTGGCCTTCTACGATGCCTTGCCGAAGATGATGGCTTAAAATTTTTCTTCCACACTCCTACCTCCAGATTTTTGGTACGAGTGTGCGTGTGCGGGTGTCTCCTATGACGATCGCTTTCCCTTTAGTCGACTCGGCCTGCTCTAGCCGAATCAACACCTTCTTCCCTTCTAGCTCAACGTTGTTCATGGGAAAAGGGTCTCTATCTAATTTCATCTTTGGATTTGCTTCTATTTTCAATCGTCCTTCCTCTATGGCTGATTGTACCTGCCGACGAAAAACATTGCAATCGTTAGTGTAGTGAGAATGTGAATCATGCCACTTGCAGTAGGGACGCTTTTTTAATTCGTCGGCGGATGGCATGACTTTCCCTTTCGGCAGACGTAGGAGTTGATTTTTTAAAACGAAATCAAATATCTTATCACATTTAGTTACGTCGAATGAATATCTAATTTCATTAGGCTGACTCTTAGAGGGAGACGACCGCAATTCGGAGCAGGTGATGAGCTTAGACTTCACGCTCCAAGTCCATTCGACCGTGTACGTATCGGCCGGATCTTCTTCCTCTTTGGATTCTCCTTCGTCAGAGTGCTCCATAGTGTGGATTTTAGCCCTTGGTTTATTAAAAGTTTTAATGATTTTTCTATCTTTGGCCCGGCCTTCCTGGATCAGAGCCTGTTGCAAGACTTGGCTAACATCTAGCAGATTCTGGTTATCCATTCGTTCCCTAATTTCTGTCCGTATGCCATTAAATGCGAGGTCTGCTAGGTCCATTTCTGATATGTTTAGGCTAAAACATTTATTCCTAGTGTCTCTAAAGCGCTTGATGTATTCAGAAACACTTTCACCAGTTTTTTGCTCAATCGCCGTGAGGTGTGATAGCCTAAGCTCGGTCTCACCTGTGTAAAAATAATCATGAAACTTCTGCTCTAGTTGAGCCCATGTCTGGACAGAGTTCGGCGGAAGCGTCGAAAATCAAGTGAACGTGGTGCCGGACAATGATAGGGAAAATAACCTAAGTTTTAATGCATCTGATCCGCTAGCTTCGCCACATTGTGCTAGGAATTGGCTAATGTGTTCTACTGTGGATTTACTACCCTCGTCGTCAAATTTCGTGAAATCTAGGACTCTATAACCGCGAGGGTATGGAATGGTGTCAAAGTGGTCGGGATATGGTTTTCGATAAACCCTAGCTCTATCCCTAGGTGCAAAGCCGGTGCATTCCCTAAATAGCGCGCGAATACGTCCCTTGATATCGTCGTGATCTAATGCTTGTGCGCGTCTTTCATGTGGTGGCAGGACGCGTGGTGGTATATCGGCATGCTCTGGCCCATGCTGCGGTGTGCGAGCTGCGGCGGCAGAGCAGGTAGGGTGCAAGCGGAGGTGGTACTTGAGAAGCTGGGTTTGCCTAGCCATAAGCGTAGCTATGTGTTTCGGTTGTGGATGATGTAGCCGGAAACGTGATGGTTTTTCCAGTATTGTCGTCGGTTCTGCTATAAATATGTTGTGCTGGCGGAACACTAGTGATTGGTGCTGGTGAATCGGCCTCAGTAAAACCAAATCTTCTAAACACTGTCGCCACTTGCGAGACAACTGCGGGTTCTAGTTTGTTGGCTAGCGAGGCGCTAACTGCCTGATCAACGGACGCAACTATTTTATGGTCGACTTGTGAGGCAGATAAAGGGGGTGATGACGGGCGTACCTAGGTTAAGTTGAGGTTGTCGCTCATGATGAAGCCCGAGCGTGTCTTTATGCAATCTCTGAGCATCAGTTCTTCGAGTTCCTTCTTTTTCGCTTCGATCTTTGCTCGGTCTTCCTCAGATATGTCCGCCATGGTGGGCGTCATAATGTTGCGGTCATCGATGTCCGTGCTCCCCATAGTGTTCATCGGCGATGTAGTGGATGTAGATGTAGTAGAGGTACCCGCTGCCGATGTAGAGGTAGTAGTCATGGTTGGCGTTGTCCCCAGCGGAGTCGCCAAAAAGTGTGTTGACGCAGAAATGTGCCCCGCACTTGGGCCAGTTCGACGTCCAAAAGTATCGCAATGATACCGACGCCGCGTTCCGACTACCCTAGATAGTGACAAGGGATTTGGAGTCACCAGTCAATCAGATAAATAATCGATATTTTAATCCAATTGGCCGAAAAGTACTAGTAACAATGTAAACAGTAACAAAAATCATCAAAACACCTGGAATCGGCCAATTCGGAGGCCGATTTGGAGTTACAGTGGATACTGGTCCGAAGGGTCCCTAGGGCACCTTCGGCCTCAGGCCCGGTCAGACTGGAGGTATGCCCTCGGTCGGACCGGACGTGTAGAGGGGCTTCGGGCGCGTCCCGAAGATAGCTGCGAAGTAGGCTCCGGCGTGGTGCGGAGGGTTCTGGTCGGACCGGTGAAGCCCTCCCAGTCAGACCGGCGAGGCAAGCTTCGAAGTGTACGGGCTCCGGCGCATAGGGCTCCGGCGAAAGGCTCCAGCGTGGTGCGGAGTATCCCGGTCGGACCGGCGGGGCACCTTCGGTCTAACCGGCCATTGCCGAAAACAGCCTGACGAAGGGGCTCCAGTCAGACTGGCCCTATACCCTCGGTCGGACCAACGACGACAGATCCGACCTGTTAGAACCTGGACGACCTAGTAAATGAGATCTGATCGCCTCCAAATATTGCAGAGGTGTTCGGGGAGACAATTGATCTGCAAAAATAATAAAAGATCAAACACAATTCGGCCAGAGGGCCGAATTGCTTAATAGGGCGATAAAAACCGATAAAAAGGATAGCAATCCGTTACGTGGATTAACGGGAGGTTCACAAGCGAACCAGCAAGAGTTACCGTGATTACGGACGCGGCAAACAGAGGGTTTTCAAGCAAACCCACGAAGATGCGGAAAGTAAAGGAAATAAATGCGATTCAAAGCTAGGGCTTTGGATTTTTGGATTGGAGAGAGAGAGCTTGAATCGGCCTTGCCCCTAATATTTATAGGGGGTGGGCTGGTTATCCCTCGCTAGAGATAGAGTTAGATGCGGCCAAAACCCTGTTAAGATAAGATTTGGGCGAAAATACCTCGAATCCTCCTCAGATCCATATTCTAGACCCTGGCCGATCTGATCGATCCCATGGGTCCGGTCTGACCGGACCTGGCCGATTGGACCGGCCTACCATAGCCAGTCAGACCGGCCTTTGCCAGGTTTGACATATTTTCGGTCAAAAATACCATTTTTCAGTATTTGCCTAGTTTGACCATTAATGTCATTTTTTGCTATAAACAGACTGATATTCACCAGGTGATGATGATAAAGTAAGCTAGAGTAAGGTAGAGTAAATTATTGACCAATTATATAATAGTATGATATGATATGATATGATTTGATGGTAGATGATGATAGATTAAATAACTCGCAAATTATATATAATATAATATAATATCGAATGAAATAAAATAATAAGTAAATAAATAATAGGGTAGATTTTTTAAGATTTATAATTTATACATACATATATATAATTTAAAAGTGTAAAAAATGACCGTTTTTATGAAAATAGACAAATGCACGTGCTTTGTAACAGAACCGTATTCTTAATCACAAATATCTATTTAAAGCATGATATTTATTCAAATACAAATATGGTTTACAATGAATTTGATTATGGATCCTCATAATGTATTGGGATCAACTTATCTTATAGCACAAAAGCTTATACTGGCACAATTCATAACAATCTTCAAAACATTTATGTCTAGACCACCAAAATAATGCAACATACCTTATTATCAATTTTAAACTCTTATTTAAAAAATTAATATATGCATGAAAATACGGTGGCGAAGATTTAAAAGTTAAAAGTTAACTTCCGTCGGCTTTAATGCTGGCCGACGGAAGTTAGGGGATTTATTCCCTAACCCCGCGCGCGCGTACAGGGAAACCTATTCCCTGTACACGCGCACGCCCCCGGCCCCAACTCCCGCCGCCGGTGCCGCCCGACGCCGCCGCCGGCCCCGAGCGCCCGCCCATCGCCGTCGGTCCGTGCCGCCCACCGCCGCCGGCCGACGGCCACCGCCCTCGGCCGCTGCACACTCCCGGCCATCACCGCCGGCCATCACCGTCGGCCTCCGGACACCGTCGCCCATCTCCCGTCGCCGCTCGCCGTCGCCGCTTGACGATTAAGTAATTTTATTTGGGTTTAATTTTTGTTTCGCTTTTTATTTGTGCATCAAATTTTAGCGTCAACACTTATCACATTCAATGGTTCGACAACAACGATAGACTGATGGTAACATGAACTACACGCGTACATTTTTTCTTTTGGTACATATTATGATTTTGTTGATTGTGATGTTGTATGTATGCTTATGCTTGTGAATACTTATGCTTGTGATGCACTTGCACTACAAAAAATCCCTTAGTCCATGATGGATTGGTAGTGACGTTTGCAAAATATGAGTCTTCATATCTACACTATAGGAAATAGAGAATTCAATTAGTCCAGTATCAATTTTTTTGCCGAGTAGATTTTATCAGGCCCTAGGCAAAGATCGTTGTTTGTGATTAATATTGTGATTTTACGTATGTTTCACGCTTTAAATATGTTTCATATGTGAGATTCTGTTTTCATATGCAATATATGTTGTGATATTATGTATATATGATTCTACTTATATTATTCTATTAATTTATAGTTTTTATGATTTCATTTGGGTGATTAGTATTATATCTATATATACTTTATTATATATATTTCTTTTCGTATGCAATTTTTTATTTGACAACAACGTAGATAGTGTAACGAAACCTATGCGTCACCCGTTTGGACCAACATGTCTCACACGTGTCATGCGTGTGAGATGTGTAGATCCGGAATTGTCCCTTTTTGGACAGCCTCGGAGTGGGCGACAGAGCGTGGTCTTTATGATGAGTTATGAGTCCGAATGGGATTTCAGTAACATAACTTTGTTGTTCTCCATTGCACCACTATCAGGCGTGCAATTGGAGAACAGCGAGGTTATACTGCTGAAATTTCGTTCGGACTCATGGCTCGTCATAAATACCACGTTTTGTCGGTCACTCTCGGGTGGGTTTAGGACCTATCTTTTCCTATAGACATAGGCCCGTGATACTTATGATATCGATGCATTCTCGATTGAATGAATGTTTTGCCTATAGAATGGCTGAGGACGACCGACGGTGGATGTATAGTGGTTGGATGAAAAGTGGAGCTCACACGAGGGAGTGGGTAATCAACGCTGAGAAATTTGTTGATCGTGCATTCGCTTTGACAACAAACACTGGCGCGAGGTGCCCATGCATGAAGTGCAGAAATTCTCGTTGGCAAGACAAGAGGACGTTGTCATTGCATATTTGCAAATATGGTTTCGTGCCAAGTTATGAAGTTTGGTCTTTTCACGGCGAGACAGGCCGTGAAAAAACGGTATTAGTAGTGGAAGAGGAAGATGATAGCGTTGCTGACGATAGGATGGATGAGATGGTTGATGCTATACGACCGAAGTTTGAATCAAACCCTGAGGATCCTCCAACATCGGAGGTTCAAAAGTTTTTTCGACATCCTTCGAGCTTCAGAAGAGCCATTGCATTAGCACACCACCGTAAGCGTTCTCGCTTCCATGACTCGTATTATGGCTATTAAGTCAAAGTTTGCATTTTCAAACAATTGTTATAAGGAGCTCTTGAATCTGATCAGCGATATTCTGCCCACCTCAAGCTCTCTCTGCTCGCTCAACCCGCTTCCTCCTGAAGCAAAACTCCTCAAGATGCCCGTCTCTCTGACAAAACTCACAGTGATAGGTAGGCTTCTTGGGATGTTGTTGTGGCTTAGGATTCTTAGGCTTGGTGGTGTTGGGTGTAGCATCCTTGGTGTGAGAGGGTCCAGGTAAAGAATCAAGAGAAGTGTGGAGAGTTTTAGGCTTTGGAACCCAGATCTGCTTCTTAGGTGGAGCTTTAGGTTGTTCTTGGATCACTCCATCCTTGGGCTAACTATCCTTAAAGGACTCAGTGGAGTGAGTCTTGGGATATCTCTGTTCGGGAGTCATCTTACTCCACTCCACTGCTCGGCTAATGGCACTCTCAAAATCAGCCTTGGTATAGGTGTAACCTACCCCAAACCCATCTTGTCTCTTGAACTGCTGGATCATCATGCCGAGTTGTGACTCTCTGGCACTAATCCAACTCAGGATCTGACGGAGGTAAAAGTTCTCGTTCTGAACATCAGCTAGCTCCTCTCTCAAGGAAGCTAACACCTCCACCTGAGACAAGGAGATCTCACACTCTTTATCAACTTCGACAGACTTCTCAGCTTTTAGCTTGATAAACTCCATTCTAATGGACAAGCAGTTCTCACAAACAGTGGGTGGAACTGACAAGGTCTCAAGCTCTAGCTTAGTCTGCTCCAACTCAGCTCTCACTCCAGCTAACTCGCTCAACTGCTCATCACTCTTGGCTCTCAGCTCAACTATACTAGCTAAATGGGATGGGCAGTCTACACAAGGTGCGACGATAGTGGCATGAGCATCTTTTAGCTCCTGCTGAGCGCTCTCAAGCTCAGTGGCCAATGCGTCTCTCTCATCTACTCTCTCTGTGTACCTGGACTTAAGAGTCATCAGGTCACACAACAGCACCTCACAGTTAGAGCACTCACCACTATCACCCAAGCAAGGGGAAGAAGACAGACTCTCAATCTTGCCATTTGTCGTGGCAAGCTCACTCTCAAGCTCATCTATCCTCTTCTTAGCCCCTCTAAGCAGTTTCTCCCTATACTTCAACTCCTGACGGTTCTGTTCTAATAAATTAACAACTTGTTCATAGGATGATACCTTCTCATCGTCGTCGTTGTCGGAGTCGTCGGAGGAGTCCTTTTCTTTCTTCTCCCCAAGAGCCATTGTGCAGAAGCTCTTGTGGGGTCTTCGGTTGTCACGTGAGCGTCTCTTCGGCTTGTCCCCGAAGGCCATGAAATAGAGGCCCGCTGGATCATCCCTGTCCTTCCCCTTCCTGATCACGATCTCTTCATCACTTGAGCTTGAAGATGAGGAGGAAGATGAGGATCTCTTGGAGTAGCTTTTCTCCATCTCGGCGAAGAAATCCTTGTCTCGTTTCTTGTTCTCACGCCTGTAGTCCTTCAAAGCCTTTCGAAAGAATCTTATCTTGGGCTTGCCCTTTGTAGAGTTGTCGTACTTGTCAGAGTCGTAGGAGTTGCCGCCGGTTCCCTTCTTGTAATTCTTCCGCTTGGGGCAGTCGGCAATGAAATGACCTGTATCACCACACTCAAAGCATCCGGATTTTGTGTCGTGTCTCTTAAACATTCTCTTATCATAGACATGTCGCACCCGGTTGTTAAACGAGCACATATCATCATCTCCTAGAGTATCAAGTTGTTCATCGGAGATATACATCAAGGAAAATGCAGTACAACTCATGGCATTAGGATCAGCAGATGGTGTCGCAAGTGCTAGAGTCTTTGATCCAGAACCAGTGAGATTTGATCTCAACTGGATATCGACCTCTGAGGCCTTGAGCTTACTAAAAAGCTCTACGATGGTCAAAGTATCATAAGACGCACTCTCAACAATAGAAGAGACCTTGATCTCCCAGATCTTAGGGTCCAAGGTATGGAGTACCTTAAGCGCCTGCTCATGATACGAGACCAGCTGATCACGCTCGGCCTTGTTAACGCGAAGCTTGTTAATGATCGATTGAAAACGACCAAACAAAGGCTCAACCGTCTCACCCGGCTTCTGTGAGAAATTCTCAGACTCACGCCGGTAGGTCTGATATAGCCTAGCCTTGACCTGAGTTGTCCCCTCATGGTGTGCCTAGAGGGTAGCCCAGATCTCTCGAGCAATGGTGAGATGGCTAACATGCTCAAACTCACTAGGACCTAGACCAGAAAATAAAATGTTCACCGCTTTACTATTATTTTGATGTTGTCTAACTACATCTGCAGCAGTATTCGCAGCAATAGTCCTTATGGTGAAAGTAGGATGAACACAAATCTCCCATATGTCTGAACTCTGGCTCATAAGGTATGCTCGCATGCGAGTCTTCCAATAAGTGTAGCCAAAAGCTTCTAGGGACGAGATTTTACCAGAAGACGTCATGGTCACTACCTAGGTTTAGAATCGGTTAAGATATTAGAAAACTCTAACCTCGCTCTGATACCACTTGTAGGACCGAAAGTAGCGAGCAGAGGGGGGATGAATGGGCGCCTAAAAATTTCTTGCTAAACTATGATCTAATCCCAACATCCAAATGAACTTAACTAGACAAATAATATTAGCAAGGCAAATTTTTTGGAATTAAAGTTGTCTAGCTTAAAAATAACTCGTATTCTAATTAAAATGATATTCAAAAATAAAATAAAATAAACTAAATAAAATCACTGCAGTAAGTAAGAATACGTACTAGAAATATTTAGCGACGTAATCAAAATACCTAAATATCCTAATAAAATATTCAGATTGCAGTAAAAAAATTACTAATTAACTGAATAAAATATGGATCATCCATAAATTAAATCAGAATTAAACCTAAAATATTTCACGTAAATCTTAGAATAAAAATATTACTTTGTCTAATAATAAATTTTTTTATTTATACGAACTGAATAAAACTTAAAAAACAATTATGCTAACATAAATAAAATTTTACCAGATAAAACTAACTATGAGATAATTATCTGCTTGCTATTTAAAAACTAGATAATCACTGATTTAATTTAAACAACTAAAAGATAGGAGATTAAAGAAAACTAACCTGCATGGATTCCTGTCGTATCGGTCGCCGCGCCGGAGTTGTGGAGCCAACGGCGCCGGGCTAGCTTCGTTCGTACGGGCGCCAGCTGCACGCGCTTGCGCTGCCTTGAAAGCTGCGCCGAGGGCTGCTAACCTGGGAGCTTTTTCTTTCCGCCATGAATAGCACCCTGTGGAGCCCGCACATGTGGCTGGTGTGCACAGAAAAACATGTAAATTACCTCTAGGGTAAATTAAACTGACTCTAAAATAAATTCCGAAAATTACTAAAAAATTATTAGAAAAATCACCTGACTCAAATAAAAATATTCTAAACTTAAAAACTAAATATTAATATCCTAAAAATGAATTAATCATAGGTTGTCAGTTTTGCGCTGAAACTGACAAAGTGTCCACCGTCTTCGCACCGGGTACCCGGATTGGGCCGACCAGACCCCGCAGCTTCCTCAGCCCGGCAATCGCTCGCCGCCCGTATACCTGAGTCAAACCCAGTCAACAGATCGGTGGATCATTTGCCGCTCCTAGCCATGTACCCGGATTGGGCCAGCCCGACTCCGCGGCTCCTCTGCCCGGCTGTACCTCGCTGCCCATGTACCTGAGTCACACGCGCCTCAGACTCGGCAGGTCTTCCTTTCTCTTCCTTTGACTTCCGTTGACAATCACTCATCACATCTGGAGTATCAAACCCATGTTCTTCAACATGGTTTCTCAATCGCCCCCACGACGGCGTGCCCTCGTCCTCCTGGAGCTGGATGTACCAAAGTTGTGTGACGTCCTCCAGGTTGTATGAGGTCATCCAAACGCGCTCCTCTGCCATTGTGCATTGTTGGCGGAAATATGATTCACACCTGTTGATGAAGAGCATCGGATCGGTCTTGCCGTCAAAGCGAGGAAAATCCAGTTTTGAAACCTTGGGGGTCGGTCGGTGCTATTCCTGTTCTCGGACCGGTCGCTGCTTCCCGATGATGCGGAGACTTGTTCTTTCTTCAGATCTTCCATGGCAACCTTCATAGCTGTCATCTTAGCAGACAAATTTTGCAATAATTTGGCTAGGTCGGCGATGGTGGATTCCCCCATGGCCGGCGGTGAAGGAGTGGGTGCAGGGGAGGGTGGGTGGCCGGTTTCTGTTGTGGCGAGCGGTGGTGGTGCGGCGGTTGTGGCGGCGGTGGGTGGATTGGTGGCGGTAGAATTTGTTGTGGCGGCGGTGGGCGGCGTGGCGGCGGTGGATGGTGGCGCGGCAAGCTGATCAGTGGAGGGTGATGGCGGGGCGGGCTGGTAGGGCTTGGCGGCGGTGGAGAATTCGGTGGAGCGGGAGCGAGTGGGCGAGGACCGCCGAACTTGTGATACCAGGTTGTCAAGGGCGTCGGGCCCCTGACTAGCCGGACCGTGGCTACGTAGTTCGTAGTCGCGTTCTGTTGTCTTCTTCGGCGAGGTAAACCCTCTACCGCAGGCTTGAGAGAGAGAGGAGGTAGATTGGAAATATAATTCTTACTTGACTTCAAAAGACAGGGCTACATGGGTATATATAGACCCCAGCCCTAACTAACTTATTCTAGATTTAAGGAAACCAATCTAATCTCTTAGCTAACAAAATCCAATATAATCTCTTAACTAACAAAATTCCAATAACTGAACTAATCTCTTAATCTGCCTTATCTCTTCCTAACCGCCCCTGGCGGCTCCTTCTGGCGCACGCACGGCGCGCTCTGTGGCGCGGCGCGCGTCACGGCGCCGCCTGTACATGCGCCCCCACATGACATTATAACTCTTGCAACATCCTTTGTTGTGCATGTCTTGAACTACAGCTAGGTTATAGCACTTGGTCTCTCGTTTTAGACTTTTAGTCATTCTTTGCATCTTTTGTTAATTTCCATTTCATTGAGTCTACACACTCGGAACATGAAAGATAACATTGTTTTATATTCATATTGTCTATGAAGGTACTTCAAGCACCTTATGGTGATCTTACGTCATGTATGGAACTGGCGAAGGTTCCTTTTTAATCAAACTCATTTTGTCACAATTGCTGTTCTTTGAAATTTCTTCGCTCTAATTTGGGTAATTTAAATTGTATCTTTCCTACATAGGTTGCTGATTTGTTAGCATTTGTGCTGTCAGCAAATTCATTATACAATTGTGATTCAAGCAGTCCAATTGATGATTTTGGATCACAATGCCTGTCTGTTTTTCGGGCCATGGGTTTACCTAGTACAGTGGTTTTCATTCGAGTATGTTTCCATTATAATCATCTGTCATATAAGACATTGCATCATAGTTGCCAACTTTAATTCTTTAACATTACCAGGATCTTCCATCAGACAACAAAAGTAGGCAAGAATTGAAGAAAGCAGCCATTTCTTCAGTTTCTCCAGAGCTACCTGAGGAATGCTAGTTCTATGCAGCTGACACAAAGGATGATTTACACAAGGTTTTCTTTGGAAAAATATTGTTAAACAGTGAAACATAATTAAATTTCTTTCATTTCCCTTTGCTGTCCTCCCAATACAGTGCTGTAATTATTTATGCTTGAACTTTTCCAGTTCATGTGGCTTTTCAAAGAGCAACTCCTTTCATCCCCACATTGGAGAAACCAGAGACCTTATGTTATGTCTGAGGAGGTTTGAATGACTTGATACTCTACCTCTTTTTTTTCTGGAGCGTTGATAACTGGATGTTGGTGTAGAAATCTGGAGTGTTGATAACTGGATCTTGGTGTAGAAAATTTGGCGCAAAACTACATTCATGCTTCCGATTTTGAAAAATTGGCAGTGCAATACTAATTGTTGACAATTAGGACTGGTTCTTCTGAAATAACTATTAGAGATATACTGTATAGTATAGGGGTTTATTTGTAAATCTTCTCTTCTCTTGTACTATTGCTTTTGGGGCCCTTCTCTTGTATACATTGCCCTTTGGGGCCCCTTGGGAATAGATCTGGACTTTTCCTAACATGGTATAGAGCTAGGGTTTCCTTCCCTCTCCCCTTCCTCCAGATCCAGCCGCCGGCACCTTGCCTGCGCCCACGCGAACTCGCGGCGCCGCGCCCGCGCCTGCGTGCGCGATGTGCCCGCGCTTGCTCGCACCGCCACTCGTCGCGCCCGCGTCTACTCGCGCTGCCGCAGGTCGCGCCCGCGCCTGGTGCCGCCACGCGTCGGCCCATCCTCCAGCGCGGACCTGCGCCCGAGCCCCGCCGCCTCCCACACCGCCCTGCGGCGCTGAGTCCTCTGACACCACCGGGACTCCTCACCGACCCGCCCCCCTTCTGCCTTCTATCCAGATTGCCTGGAAGACCAAGAAGCAGACTGCTGTTTCTCGCTCTAGTGCTGAGGCTGAGCTGCGTGCTTTGGCCTATGTGACTGCTGAGGTGACTTGGCTACGGTGGCTCCTGGCTGAGTTTGGTGTTGCTCTCTCCTCCCCTATGCCTGTGCACTGTGACAGTACCAGTGCTATCAGTATTGCTCAGGACCCGGTGAAGCATGAGCTCACCAAACACGTTGGGATTGATTGCTTGTATGTTAGGTCAGCTGTCCAGAACAAGATAGTTGCTCTTCAGTATGTGCCCTCAGAGATCCAGCTTGCCGACTTGCTTACTAAGGCCCATACTCGAGCTTAGCATTGTTTTCTTCTTTCCAAGCTCAAATGTCGTTGATCCACCTTGAGCTTGAGGGGGGTGTTAGAGATATACTGTATATTATAGGAGTTTATTTGTAATCTTCTCTTGTACTATTGCCCTTTGGGCCCTTCTCTTGTATACATTGCCCTTTGGGGCCCCTTTGGAATAGATCTGGACTTTTCCTAACAATAACAACTAATTTGTGAATATCTGCAAGGTGTGAAAACCTTTGACAAAGCATGTAGGTGCAGATGCATTTCGCGATGATCTCATAATGTGAACTTATGTTTTCATGTAAATTAGTTTTTGTTAGGCTCACCCCACCTAGCCAACCCAACCATAAAACCTAGGCGTTATAGTGGGAGAGGTGGGGGCTTTTATCCATAGTCCAACATTCCTCCTACGGCGTGCGAGCCCGGCGTAGCCCGCAGCAGGTTCTAGAGGCCCGGCGTAGCCCGCAACAGGTCTCAGCACACTAGATAGGCGCAGGGGAAATCACGCAGCAGAAATGCGGAAATGTGTGGCCAGGGGGATTCGAATCCAGGACCTTGGCTCTGATACCATGTTAGGCTCACCCCACCTAGCCAACCCAACCATAAAACCTAGGCGTTATAGTGGGAAAGGTGGGAGCTTTTATCATGGTTGGCATTAGCCTTACTGTCAGCTTTCAAATTGATTGACATAAGATGTTTGTTTCAGGTCTGCATAAAACCTGATTGTGCACATTGCTTGTGTCTGGATATTTACGGGCACACAATCTTTCAGCCAATCAACTTGTAGGTGATCTGTGTTTAAATTTTAGTGAGCTATTTATGATTTTATCTGTTCCTGTTCTTTAACACAATAACACCTTTCCACTCAAAGGTCCATGTGACAGGTGCTGGTGATTTTCAGTTGGGTCAAATTGACGTCATCAAAGATCCTTTTCCTATTAATGAGAGGAAAAACTCTAATGATATGGATTCTGAAGATAGTGGGATTCAGGTCGTTATACATCATAAATTCACAACTTTAGAAACTGAATTATGCAGTTCTACAATCATGATAGAATAATCTGGTGCAAGTAATGCTGTCTAGGAACTTAATAATCGGTGACAATGCTCTCTTCTCCGTGTTTAACTGCATTTATTTCTGTTGGACCGGAAACGGCGACCAGAGGGGGGGTGAATGGGAGCTTTTAAAATTTCGGGCTAAAAACTAGCCTTCGGTTTGGTTCTGTCTTCTGCGGAACAGGCTTCGAACACAACCTTCGAAGGTCTGGTTCGGAGGTACTTCGACAACTTCGAACACAGGCTTCGCAGGAGCAAAAGTTCGAAGCCAAGAAGACTTCGCTCCACTCACTACCCTCGAAATCTACTCTGCTAAGTCAATGCAGGCTCCGCACACAGGGTGCTTCGAGCAGGCTTCGCACTTCACCCTTCGCAAGAGTGGACAGCCCTCTGAGGACTTCGACCAAGTACTTGGCAGCAGCAACTGGTCTTGTGCTTCGTACACGAAGGTCTAAATGCACCCAAACGGACTTCGCTAAGGGCTTCGACACAAGAAGCAAACGGGCCTCGATCAGGGCTTCGCTAGTAAGCTGTGAGGTCTAGCCTCAAGTTACACAGAGCGACAGCACGCTGAAAAACACACTTCGCACAAAAGCAACCTTCGCCTAGACAGGCTTCGGTGCACTACAACTAGCGAGGTATGTAACGCGAGCTCAAGCAAAAAGCACAAAGAAGCAGGGCTTCGCCGCTTGAACAAGGAACACAAATAGATTGAACTCTGGATGAATACAGCAAGGTATGTGGCTACAGGAGCTCAATAGTAAATGCTCAAAGTGTTAAATGTTACCTACCGAGCCCCCATATTTATAGCCCACAGTTCACCCAAAGGAAGTGACTACTTTACCCCTAGGGTTTACAAAGGATTTGTCTCTACAGAACTAAGGGGTACAAAAGGTAGTCCAACTTTATTCTGGAGGCTTCTCTGTCAGCTTTGCAGAGGGGACAGCGTCAGCTTTTTGCAGAGCAGACAGTGTCAGCCTTTGCAGTCTTTGACCTTCTGCAGCCTCCCTTCGCACGCGAGGGTGCGGTAGCTTCGGCGAGAAGCCTTGAGCCAGGTGGCCTTCGCTTCGCCGAAGATAGCCTCCGATATAGTGACGGTTTTGAGCCGAAGCCGTCAAAGCCCTTGGGCCTTCGCACCAACACCTCCGGAGTGGACCACC
Source organism: Zizania palustris (assembly GCA_019279435.1). Taxonomy (NCBI): domain Eukaryota; kingdom Viridiplantae; phylum Streptophyta; class Magnoliopsida; order Poales; family Poaceae; genus Zizania; species Zizania palustris. The sequence continues at coordinate 93,960,392 of JAAALK010000082.1, read as the reverse complement.
ATGGCTTCGCAGCTACTCCCAGCTCGATCTCCATCAGTCCGTGTACCGAAGCCATGCAGGCCGAAGTACCACAAGACAACCTCGCTCCGGAGCTAGCCTTGCTCCGAAGCCTTCCTCACTCCGAAGCCCCACCTTCGGAGTACCACCCTTCGAAGTCCCTCCTTCGTCCAAGGCCTCCGCATGAAGCATTCCATGAGCACTTCATCGCAGTGTCTCTCCCCGAGCACACTCCTCGACGAGCCTCACCCGGACCATGCCTTCGATGCGCCTCAACTTCTGAGACCTTCGTCGGGTACCTTCGAATGTCTCCCTCCGGAGCACACTTCGAACTCCTTGCCTCCGCAGAGGACTTGTTCCACCATACTCCGAAGTCACTCCATCCGGAGTACCTTCGAAGTGCCTCACCTCCGAGGACTTTGTCTCGGAGTACCTTCAGCCGGAGCCACGCTCCGCACTCTCTGCCTTCACCTGGCACGCCTCGACCCGAGGACCGACCCGGACCCCCTTCGCAGCCACCGTGACAGAGCTCCCTGCTCCCCCGACATCAAGTCTCCCGCTTGACCCAGGTTCACCTGCTGCGAGATTATTCTTTGCCAAATTTCACTGGGTACTCTTTGCCATCTTCCGAGATTATTCTTGTCTCGACATCACCCTCCGGGCTTGGCTTGAGCGAAGATCCCTTCGGAGGGTTCAAGGCCTCCGGTACTTCTTCAGCGCTTTCTGCCACATTATGCACTTGTCGGTGGTCCAATGGCTGCCCATGGCCATACTCTGTCCTCCTGGCTACAGCCTGGTCTCCTGAAATAGTAAGCACTCCACCTTGCGTGGGCATTTTGAGACAAAGGTAATTGTGATGTGCTATAGCCCCGAACTGGTTCAACATCCCCCGACCGAAGATAGCATTGTAAGCGTAAGGGGCATCAACCACATCGAAGATCACCTCTTCTACTCGGGCCAAAGGCCCCTCTCCGAAGGCAACCTCGAGGCCTATTTGGCCGAGGGCATCGAGAGGCGGTCCTGAGAACCCTTGAAGCGGTCGGGCTGCTGGAAGCAGATGCTTCCGAGGTATGCACATCTGGTCGAAGGCCTGGACGAAGAGTATGTCTGCGGAGCTCCCGCCATCTACCAGGATCCTTCGAACGTCTGCTCCTGCTATATCGGCAGAGATGACTAATGGGTCAGCATGGGGGAACTTCACCCCCGCCGCGTTGCTGGCTGTGAATGAGATGGGCACACGGGACCATTCTGGCATCCCTTCGGCGGAACTCGAGGTCCCAATGTGCCCGACCTCGCGGACGTACTCGCGGCGCTGTCTCTTGGACATGCTTCCGAGGGTCCCCCCTCCGGAGATGGGTAGGACCACTCTCTTGCCGCGGTCTTGCGGGTATTCTTGCTTTGGTGGTGGCATAATACTGGCCACCGGTAGCCGCATGGGGGCTTCGAGGGCATCGACTCGGGCCACAGTTTGAACAGGCTCCGAGTGTGCCGACGGTGGGGCCCGATCCGAAGTACCCCGCCCAGTATTTCGCTCAAGGTAGTCGCCCCGAAGGGCCAATACTGCCTTGCAATCCTTCGTGTCATGGCTTCTATTGTCGCCATGCACACAACAGAAAAAACTCTAGCGCCTGCCAGGCATCCTTTCTTGAGGCTTTGGTGGCCCAGCCTTGAAATTTTTCACCTGCTGGAAATTGGCAGGTGCCTTCGAGGCTGAAGGTGCAATGTTTAGCACCTCCGAGCGGAAATGCTTCTTCCCTCGCTTGTACTCGTTGAAGCGGTTGTCTTGTGGAGGTTGCAGTGTAGCAGAGGCTTCAGGCTCCCTTTTGACTTCTCGGAGGGTGGGCAATGGTGCTTCAGCTCGCCGAAGACATCCTTCCTCCGCCTTGGCATACTATTCGAAGTATGCCATGAGCTGTGCCACAGACGTCACTGGCTTCCGATGGAGTTTGCTGAGGAGGTCGGGGTTCAGCACCCCTTCGCGGGCAGCATCAACTACCGAGGAGGTAGACAGGCCCTTGATCTGTGACTTGGTGTGGGCGAAGCGCGTGAAGTACTCCCGGAGGGTTTTTCCCACTCGCTGCTTTACCTGAAACAAACTTCCTGTGGACATCGGGGCCACGAAGGTACCTTGGAAGTTGCTCACAAATTTCTTTTTTAGCTGCTCCCATGAACTGATCGATTCTGGCTTTAGGGACCAGAACCAGCGGAGTGCCATGCCTTCGAGAGCGAGGGGGAAGCATTTTGCCATGGTGCTTCGCACCCCTCCGCTTGCTTCTATTGCCAGGGCGTAAGAGCGAGCGAACTCTCCAGGGTCTGACCCCCCGGAGTACTTGTGCAGCTTCGAGGCCTTGAATCTGGGGTCGAAAGGCACTCTCTGCAGATCAGGGTGTAACGAAGATTCGTTATCGAAGGATGCATTCTCGGCTTCCTCCGGGACTTGGATAACTTCTGGGGGATTGCGGGTTCCATCGTCTTGAGGCCCCCCTGGAGTTTCGGTGGAAGCTTGAGTGCGGAGGCGATCGGCGGCCTCTTGCCTCCACCTGGATACCTCCTCCTGAAGCCTGGCTAGCTGCGTAGTCTCGGTTTCGGGAGGGCCTTCGTCTTCGTCGGAGGGCACTTCTGGATCCCGGCTAGCTGCATAGTCGGTCTGAAGCACCGTAGGAGGAGGCAGAGGGCCCCGGGGCGCTCGACGCCCAGCGATCTCGGCAGGAATCGCCGGATTAGCTGAGGGTCTGGCTCCATTGGTCCGAGGGGACCTTCGAAGAGGACCCGAAGCCTGGCTACGCTTCGGAGGCATAGCTAGCCGTGAAGATGTCTTGGAGATGGAGGACTTCGAACGACTCGAGGGGTCGAGAGAAGGCCCTCGAGCTGCACTAAGAAGCCCTTAACTGAACGGTGCGTGGAGTCTTGGGACTCCGAGGCTCCCTCCGTAAGTGCTCTTCGGAGTGCAGTCAGCAGTAGAGAACAAGCTTTTAGAACTTGGTTCCCCACGGACGGCGCCAACTGTTGGCGCAAATGTTACGCCAACAGGTTCTCGGTAATCAAGAACGGACAAACAGGAAATTTGTGTTTTAGGACTAGCTCGAGCCTCCGAAATGGATAATAGCTCAAGTGGTCCGAATGAGTGTAGATGAACAACTTGTTCTGGATCCCCTTTTACAAGGTACAATGGGGGGTATTTATAGGGAAAAAAACATAAGGAAAAGACCTATTTACCCCTAAATTACAACCAACATAGTAGAAACTATTCGGTATTATAAACAAGGTTATACACGATAAAGCACTACAAGGTAGATGGATAAGCTGGACATCCAATCAATCATGTCCTTCTGCTTCGAGGCCTCCATCTTCCCTTCGGAGGGTTCTCTAGGACTTCGCACCGTAGCACCCTCCGGTCGTGGCGACGTATGCTCCGAACAACAGTCCGCCAGCTTCGGGGTCCTCACTCAGCCAACGAAGGGTTACTCTTTAAGTCTTGGAAATAGAGTAATTTCCCCCAACACTTATGGACCATGTGGGGGCACCACGGGCTGGGCTGCCACAGGCTGGTCCTGGGCCTGTGTAGCAACCTTGTGCCGGCCATAGGTGCAACCCCACATGATAGAACCATACATGGTCATTAACATCTTTGCTATAGGGAACACTGTTGGGGAAAGGGGAAGCTACGCTAGCCGGAAATTTCAAAAATCGCCCTAAAGCCCAAGAAGCATGGGCGTGTGAGATCATAGATCGGTACCTTCTAGGACAAGACGCGTTAGGTGCAGCGGAAGAAGATGTTAAGGAAACACATCCTTGCCTATTCTTGCTTCGTCCTAGCCATTCTTTGCCAAGCTAATCGGTGAAGACGACGTAGTTGTTCATGTGATGAAGTTCACGAGCATCGCTATTGGAGCAACATCTTCACAGTATCCACACGTACAAGGATGGAGTACTTCCCACAACAACATACTAGCACCGCATGTGAGAATGAGAGATCTTCAATCTCAACTTTTGAGATCAGGAAAGAGAGGAGTTCTTGGTGGCTAGGTCTAAACTATTCAAAAGCTTGTGTTCCAAGACCTCCTCCCCCTCTCTTTATATAGGCACAAGCGCCCTGGTCGCCAGCATCTCAAAACCAACAATTCGGTTACAACCGATTTGTACTCTAATAGATCCAATCCGTTTTACCCATGTCGGACCTTCCGATCCTTGATTAGAACTTCCGATAGAGTATTTTCGGTCTCTCAATCCAGCACGACACTGTAACAGATCTAATCTGTTTTTGTCCACCTCGAAACTTCCGATACACATATCGGAACTACCAATTAATACAATTTTCCCGATTCTAAATCAGAACTTCCGGTTTCACCTCTCTGTCTCTAATTAGAAATTATCAGAACTTCCAATACCATATTGGAATTTCTGATTTAAGCTCTCGGTTTTTCAAACCATAAATTATCGGAACTTCCGATACCATATCAAAACTTCCGATTTGAGCTCTCTGTTTCTAATTCAGAAAATAATTGGAACTTCCGATTCCAAATCGGAACTTCTGATCCAACCAGAATTTTCTTGGACATACTTCCTTAAAACACTCGACAATGGTTCACATCCTAATAGTAGCTTAGCTTTTATAGTACATGTATATACATGTCGATTCACTCATCTTGTTCCATATCATATTCAGATTCACTATGGTTGAATTGGAAGAAAACAACATGTGAAAGGACTATTGTCCAATACTGAGTAATTTCACGGCCAGTACATAAAAAATGCAGCATAGAGGAGGTGAGGTGGCAGATTGGTAACATCACCATCACTAGTTTTAAAGAAGTAATGATAATGATAGTTACGCCTTTTCTGCATTGTTTGCAAATTCAGGGGTGTGCTTTGTAGCCAATGTTGAATACTTTGTTCTCTCGGTATTATCTGGATTTCTTCTGTCATTAGTTGCATGGACATACTTCAATTTGTCTAAAACTTAAAGAAATCCTTTCTGCTTTTACAGGATGATGAAAATTTGACCAAGGAGCAGATAGAGGCAGAGATTAAGAAAATAAAAGAAGCTAATGCTGAAGATGAAGGTATGGGCTTTCAATTACCTTAAGATGTTAAACTCATTCTAACAGAGCAATATATTCAAAACTAAAAATTTTCTGGATTTTTTCTTAATTACTGCTGGTTCCTTCCTTTCCCGTAACAATGGATATGTAACAGATTATAAGCCTGAATCCCTGGTAAAACATGCGAAGAATTATAGTGTAACAACCTTTTGAGCTCCATTTTGATTAATTCTGCAAATGGCATTTGTGTTGACATAACTACCATAAAATTACATGTTTCAGTACTCCTTTCATAAAATTACATGCTGTCATTATATTTTGATACAATACAATAATACACATGCTTTGATGCAACTTTTCAATAAACTGCATGTTTATTGGTTTCCACTAAATGCAATAGAATCTGACATCTGAGGCTAACTTTGATACTGTAACATATAGGACCCTCCTGTCAGTGGAAAAATGTTTAGTTTTGTGGAATGTGTTTTTTTTGTAGTTTTGGCAAGTATCTGTAGTTTGCAAAGTTTACTAAAGAATATCTATACAAATGCAAGTCACTTATTTAAAATATATCTAACAATTAGAAAAGCACATTATTAATTTTTGGGACATATAGTCTGGATTCACCTTATGTGGAACCAAGCAAACTAAATTATTCATATAAATTCAAGAATAATGCACAAATATTCATGGGATAAACTTCAGAAAAGTAACACTGTACAAACTTGTCAGAAAAACATTTTACAAAATCACACAAACTGTCAACTGATAGGTGCATTGCATAGGTTATATTCCATATAGTTTATTTAAATGTGAAAGATTACTGTATTCCTCACACCAAACCCTAGACAAGGAGGTAGATAGTAAAAGAGGCATACATGGGCCCACAACCCAGACACACACACTCTAACACCCCCTCCCCCCGCAGTCGAAACTCTGGCGCAGCGGACGTTGAGACTGGAGCGGAACTCGAAGAAGGTGGAGGAAGGCAAACCCTTGGTGAAGATGTCGGCAAACTAGGAGGTGGTAGGCACATGTAGAACACGGACAGCTCCCACGACGACACGATCATGGACGAAGTGGAGGTCGATCTCCACATGCTTGGTGCGCTGGTGCTGGTTGGGGTTGGTGGAGAGGTAGACAGTGCTGACATTGTCGCAGTAGACTAGAGTGCTCTTGGAGAGGGGGCTGTGGAGTTCGTCGAGAAGCTGTCGGAGCCATGAGGCCTCCGCCACACCATTAGCAACAGCGCGGTACTGAGCCGTGGCACTGGAGCAGGAGACAACAGGCTACCGCTTGGACGACCAAGACATGAGGTTGCCGCCAAGGAAGATGGCATAGCCGAAGGTGGAGCGACGCGTGTCCGGGCAGCCCGCCCAGTTGGCGTTAGTGTAAACCACGAGCTCAGACGCCGGAGAACGCCGAAGATGGAGCCCGTAGTCAAGGGAGCCACACAGATAGCAAAGAATCCACTTTATAGCGGTGAGGTGCAGGTCTCGGAGATCATGCATGTGAAGGAACACATGCTGCACTACATATGAGATGTCCGACCGAGTGAAAGTGAGATACTGAAGGGCACCAGCGAGGCTTCGATAGGTAGTAGGATCATCAACTAGTGCATCCGCAGTATCGGGAATCTTGGCCTGAGTATCAACTGGGGTGGAACAGGGTTTGCAGCCAGTCATCCCTACTCGCTGAAGAATATTCACGGTGTACTAGCACTGGTGAAGGAATAGACCATCAGCACGAGGCTCCATCGGTCACACTCAAGAAGTGATGGAGCACACCAAGATCCTTCATAGAAAACTCCCGCTACAAAGAGGTGACAACCTGCTGAAGCAGAGGCTGGCTGGAGGCGGTGAGGACGATGTCATCCACATAGAGCACATAGAGCAACAGGTAGGCTGTGTCATCACCGCGGTGAAGGACAAACAGAGAGGTGTCAGACTTGGCTTCGCTGAACCCCAAAGTCACCAGGAATGAAGCAAAGCGGCAGTACCAAGCCCGAGGAGCCTACTTCAGACCATATAGAGACTTGTTGAGCCGGGAGACCAACTTGGGGTGAGCGGGATCCAACAAGCCCGCAGGCTGGCTACAATACACAGTCTTTGACAAGGTGCCATGAAGGAAAGCATTCTTCACATCCAGTTGGTGAACCGGCCAGGAACGGGAGATCGCTAGGGAGAGAACAGTGTGAACTATAGCGGGCTTCACCACTAGGCTAAAGGTCTCATCATAGTCAACTCCAGGGCACTGAGTGAAGCCTCGGAGGACACAGTGAGCCTCTTACCGATCTAGTGTACCATCCGCATTGCGCTTATGTGTCCAGATCCACTTTCCAGTCACCACATTACAACCAGAGGGACACGACACCAGGTCCCATGTCTGGTTGGCCAGAAGGGTTGCATACTCCTCCATCGCATGACGCCGGTGTGGATCCGCAAGGGCGCCATGGATGGAAGAGGGTATAGGAGAGACCACGAGCTAGTGGTGGCGGAGAGGACAAGTCGGTCCATCGGATGAAGAACCCCTGCGGCCCGCCGAGTCACCATCGGGTGAGTGTGGCGGGGATCACGGTGAAGAAGGGGCGGGTGGTACACCGGCGGCTCATCGTGAGAGCGGGCCGAGGCGGCAACTGTCGGGCGTCGCTAGTAGACGTGAACGGGGTCAGCGTAGCCGGAAGAAGACGCTGGTGCCGCCCGTGGCGAGGCAGGTGACTCTGGGACAAAGGTAGGTGTCGTCGGGGACGTCATGGCCGCTCGTGATATGGTCGGGGCCGTATCTGGTGCGGCAGATGACTCCGGGGCCGCACATGGCGCGGGAGGCAATAGCGGGGCCACAACAAGCGCATCAAGCGGCGGTGGAGGGGCCGCACGTGGCACAGCCAAGGACTTCGGGGCCGGGCATGGCGTGGGAGGCAGCGTGTAACACCCCAAATTTTCAATACAATAAAAATATTATTAAATTCAATTTCTTGGAATATATATTTCTGAAAATACTTTAAATACCCTTTTATACCAAATTGAACTACAGCATAGAGTAGATGGCCAAATTAGGAGGTGAAACTTTTGTATATGATCCTAAGACCAAGATATATTTTTGAGAATTTTTATAAATTTTTACCAAGCAGAGAAGTAGCCCTATTATTTTAAATCAATTTCTGCAATTATTTTTAATCAGAAAATAGTTTCAAACAGTAATGGGCCCTCTCCCTCCTTTCTCTCTCTCCCGGCCGGCCCAGCCCGTTACCTCGCGCGCCTTAGGCTGACAACCCGACCCCACATGTCGGCGCCGATTTCCTCCCCTCGCGCGCGCACCCGACACCGCGGCCCCACCTGTCAGCCCTCCCGCTTGCTCGCTCGCGCCCGCTGGCCAGTGGCCCCCGCCTGTCAGACCCATCGTCTACCTCGCGCCGTCACCCCCAAATTGCGCCGGCCGACGACCCCTGCCTCGGATCCGCCTCGCTGGCCCCTCCCGCATTGAATTGACGCCATTAAACAGCTCCCCGCGCCCGGCCGACCGTTTCCCCCTTTATTTCACCACGTCATCGCCCCCGGATTGGCGCTCGCATGCACGGCAGGAGCTCGCCGGCGTTGAATAGAGCCATTACTCTCGGCCTCCCCCGATTACACCCCCTCTGCCCCCGCCGACGACCTTATATAAAGCCACTGGTCGTCCACAATGCAACCCCTACGCCCTATCACTGCGAGAACCAACCAGAGCGCCCCAATTCACCCTTTTACTCCCCACCGCCGCCCGCACTTCAGCCGCCGCTCGCCGTCGCCGGAGCCCCTCTCCGTCCACCCTGACCGCACCGTCGTGACCGCTGGGACCTCACCGACCTCGGCCACCACTTCATCGACGACGAACCCCGCCGGATCGCCGTCGCCGCTAAGGACCCGAACGCCTCCACCGCCTCCGCTCGTCGCCGGCCTAGCTCCGTCGACCTTTTCTCACCGCCGAGGTACCTTCGTGACCCCCTCATTTCCCTCCTTCCATTTTAGGCCCTAGCATCGACCGCTGTCGCCCGTCGTGGCCGCTGGCCCGCTCGCCGTCGTCGGAGAAGACGACCAGCACGGGTCGAGTACCCGTGCCGTGTCGGATTCACGCGCGACCGTGCGATCTGGATCCGACGGTGACGATTAATTCCCGCGTGCGATTTAATCTGATCCGTTAGATCTGTGCGAAGGGGTACGTTTTAATCTCGTGCGTCCGTTAGTTTTAAAACCCCGCATCGCATCTAAGCCGTCCATCGCATACCGGTTCAAACATTTAAATCCTGGTCGTCCACGTCGACTTACGCGCCCCGCCTCGCCTGCACGCGTTGGATCTGGATCAAACGGTCTAGATCGACCCGGTGCACGCGCACAGTGCGCGGGTTCACCGTGGGCCTGGCTCACCGTGGACCCGAGGGGTTTAAAAATTGAAAATGAATTTCATAAATACTTTTAAACTTGTAAAATTCATATCTGGCGCATTTGAACTCTAAAAATTACCATTCCAATTTCAGAAAATTCATAATATTATTCTCTACATGTTTATGCAATAAAAACAGTAGGTTTACTTTGACTTTTTCATGTTTATTCAAATGAATATTCAAATGCCTTTAGGATTAAAATATAAATTCAAATGTTTAAACTTCAGAAAAATTTAGATTTATTTCCATTCTGTCCATTCACTGAAAACCATCAAATTAACATGAACTTTTCATTTCACACTTATTTGAGAATTTAATATGGCAATAATCACATTTAAACACCCTTTTCAAAGAAAGAACAACTCTTTAATTCCTTTAAAATTTATTTATAAAATAAACCACAGAACCTTAACCATTGAATTTATTTTATTTATAATCAAACCAACTTTAACTTATGTGCTTATAATGTAATGTTATATTGTTTGATTGAATGTTGTGTTCTTTTTATTTTACTTTACTATATCAAAAAGACTACGACGTCGCCGAGGAGCCGGAGTACTTCCCCGAAGTCCCTCCCTCTCCTTTTGCTGAACAAGGCAAGTCACCAAACCAATCTTTTGAGCATATTGAACCCATGTTTGATTAAACTATCACTAAAACACATAGGTTATATATGCATTAGTCAAATGAACCCTTACAATATATTTATTTAGGATCCCCCGACCTTGATGTGCAACCCAAGCCATGCTCTCTAGCCTAAACTCCTTGTCACCATATGATAAACGTTATTAGCTAGTGTCCAATGTATCGACACGATCGCTATAGGATAAAAATGAGTCGTAGTACATGGTTCTACTATATGATCCCCATTGTTTCTTATCTATGGAATTCTGTCGGTGTTGGAGTTGTGGTTGTGAGTGAATGCATGGTGGGTTCTGGGTGCAAGCTAGGGCATTGGTCGGTAGCACCCGGGGCACTGTAAGGACCGGTCTGAGGGATCCGTTGCAATACACTTACGTACTAACCACAAGTCTAGTGGGTAAGTCCTAACTAAGGTATGGGCTGTTCCAAACCGAAGCCACCATTTGGAGATGGGTCAAGTTGCACCTACGGGTGACTTGTACCAATATGGCGCAAAAGGGGGTGCGACGTTAGCCGGGATGCGGCCCGGCGCGCCGGCGAAACCTAGAGCGGGTGGTTATCGCTTGGAACATTTCATGCCGAGGTTTTGGCACGAGTTCCCGTGGTATGGGTCATCTCGTTTGGGATGAGTGTGTGCCTTGTGGGTACAGTAGTACATCTCTGATCAGAGTCTTAAATCTTTTCGAAAAGCCGAGCCCGCGGTCAAGGGCGGGTTGCGTGACATCCCCCAGTTAGTTTACTTTGAATATGTATGTGCATGATGGATTGACATGTAAGGACTGTTGTGCGAGGAGGTAAAACGTACTCCTCGAGTTAGTTGATGTTGTTGATATTCATGTTTACTTTTCCGCATGATTAAAATATGATTACACTAAATGCAATAACTGAAACTGTACTTTTCCGCAATGTTAGCCATTACCCTTCCTTGTTTATTATCCTGCATTATTACTTGCATTTGCGGTGGCTTGTTGTGTACTTTTTGTACTCATACCTGTTGGACCCACAGAGGATGCTTACTACGAAGACGGTCTGGAGTAGCGACCTAGTCGAGAAGAAAAATCCTGAAGAAGATGTTCGTCATGCCGCTTTTTAATTATTTTTAATACTGTTTCGACTAAACTTTGATGTAATAAATATGGTCTGCGTACCATGGATATTGTCGTATGTACGTTGCCGCATGATGAACCTCTTGTATTATTGTTTTTCTTCTGAAATTCAATAATGTCTCGATTTGATAAATCGGGGCGCTACAAGATGGTATCAGAGCCGACTCGACTGTAGGAAGCCAAACAGACCCGCCTAGCCATTAGTCACAGGAAATTATTTCTCGAAAAATCTACTTTATAAACTTTGTTCCTCTCCTCACTTTTATTCAACTTGCTGTTTTGTAGATGCCTGTCTACCAAGTCCACAGCTACTGCCGCCACTACGAGGGCTTCGTCTGGGAGCTCCGTATGATGCTCACCTTCCTCGGGTTTCTCTTCGAACCCGAATTCCAAGGAGTGTATCCCGACGAGTTCACCGGGCCTTGCGACGTCTCCCTCACCGTCCATGGCTCCGGAGAACACCTGCCGCCCTACACCACAGCACTTGGAGGCCCGACTTTCGACGTCGCGTGCCAACGAGTCGCCCTCCAGGCCCTCATGGAGCTGAGGATGATCTACGACGATCGTCTTCAGAACTCGTCCTTTCGGCTCGTGCCGAAGCGTACTCCCGGAGCCCACCGTAGCATCTACCTCGGAGTTCACTCCGTGTGTGATCCGGTCATGGCCCGGCAGTCGCGTCTTCTACAGGCCATGGACGATCTCTACACCGAGGCGGTGCTCGACGCCGACGAGCACCATGAGGCGGTTGAGTTCCTTCGTGAAGAAACGAAGAACTTGATCCAACAGAACGGCGAGCTGCAGCGCAAGATCATACAGCTGCAAAAGGATATTGCGGAGATGGTTCCTCTTCTTCCAAGGAAGAAGAAGCCCATCCGTGAGCCCCTCCCTCGCCCCAAGAGGATCCCGCCACGACCCTCCCCCGCCAGACCCTCCACCAGTGCCCCTACACCACGCCCCGGCCTCGTCTCCGACTCCATCATCGAGAATTTTCTCGAACCCACCATCCCTCTAGAGCCACGTACTCGTGGTTCCGAGAGCACGGAGACCGCCTCCTGTGGCGAGTAGGCGTTAGGAGTCGCTATTTAAATAAAAAGCATGATTTTGTATGTGGTGATACCCACGACGAGTGTGTTGTGGGTAGAATAAGAACTTGATTGTAATGAACATTTTTACCACTTAATTTATATGCATGAACTATTCTTGTTAATTGTGTTGTCAACTTTTTGCCTTATAACCTTATGAATTCAGAAGATGGCCGACCACCAGAACACCGGCTCCAACAACGGAGCGGGAGGAAGCCGTGATGCGCCCGAGGGTGTTGTACCCAACTGGGGTGCAACGGGCCCGCGTCAATCTGGGTCGCCCTCCGCCAACCACCCCACCTTAGCGGAGATGATGGCAAATCAGAACCAACTGATCACCGCCCTTCTCACTCAGATGCAGAACCAACAGGCTCAGTTGGACCGTCTACAGAACGGGGAACCCGCCCCTCGCGCACCAGCCCCCGCACCCGCCCCACAACTCTCGGAGTTTCTGCGCGTGCGCCCGCCCATCTTCTCAAGCACCACCAACCCGATGGAGGCCGGAGATTGGCTTCGCACCATCGGAAAGAAGCTCGACCTCCTCCCCTGCACCGACCGGGAGCGAGTGGCCTTCGCCACTCACCAGCTCCAGGGTCCCGCCGCTGAATGGTGGGACAACTATCGTGAGTCCCAGCTAGAGGACCACGTGGTGACTTGGGCAGAGTTCACCATCGCTTTTCGTGCCGCCCACGTCCCCGCAGGTATCATCGCGGTGAAACAGCAGGAGTTCCGCGACCTGCAACAAGGCAACAGGACCGTCATGGAGTACCTCCATGAGTTCAATCACCTCGCCCGCTACGCACCTGAGGAAGTGTGCACCGACGCCCTTCGCCAAGCCAAGTTCCTCCGGGGACTCAAGGATGAGCTGTCCATCCAGCTCGTCGCCACCGACTACGCCGACTTCCAATGGCTAATCAACAAAGCGCTCATCCAAGAGACTGAGCAAAACAAGCTGGACCTCAAGAAGAGGAAGATGATCGCCTTCAAGCATCAACAGGCGAACTCGCAGAGGCCCCGCTTCGTCCCTCCGCCACCAGCGCCCGCTTACCATCCTCGGCCCGCCTACAGGCCACCTCACGCCGCCGGTGGATCCAACGCCGGGCATCCTCGCCCCGCTCCACCAGCTCCGGCCGCTCAGCCGACACCAGCCGCCAAGGCTCCGATCTTGAAGGATCGCCAAGGGAGGCCGGTCGTCTGCTTCAACTGCCGCAAGGAAGGGCACTACGCACACCAGTGTCCCCAACCCAAGCAGACTCAAGGCGCGGCACCCAACCAGGCAGTTCGCGCCCGTGTCAACCACATCAGCGCGGAGGAAGCTCAGGAGGCTCCTGAAGTCGTTCTCGGTATGTTTACTGTGAATTCCGTACCGGCCGTAATATTATTTGCCTCTGGAGCAACCCACTCCTTCGTCTCGGAAGATTTTGTGAAAACAAACGAACTGGACGTGCTCCCTCTACCCATTCCCATGGTGATTGCTACCCCCGGCAATAGGACCTTAGCCCGCTTATACAGCCCTAAGGTTCAAATTGACATCCAAGGAGTACTGTTTTGGGCCGAGCCAGTCCTCATCCAATGCACCGGACTCGACCTCATACTAGGGATGGATTGGTTGATGAAGCACAAGGGAGTGATCGACTGTGCCAACAAATCCGTCACAGTGACCAACCCTGAAGGCACAGCCGTCACCTTTCGGATGACCAGTCGCAAACCACTCGGAGCATCCCTTCGCTCAATAGCTCTTGAAGAGGTACCTATAGTCAAGGAGTTTGCAGATGTCTTCCCTAAAGACCTACCCGGAATGCCTCCCAAGCGGGACATCGAATTCAGAATCGAACTTGTCCCCGGGACCACTCCAATCTCCAAGCGCCCGTACCGGATGGCCGCTAACGAAATAGCCGAAGTCAAGAGCAACATCGAAGACCTAGAGAAAAAATGGTATATTCGACCGAGTACCTCACCCTGGGGTGCACCGGTTATATTTGCCATGAAGAAGGACAAGACCAAGAGGGTGTGCATGGACTATAGAGCCTTGAACGACGTAACCATCAAGAACAAGTACCCATTGCCTCGGATCGACGACCTGTTCGATCAGCTGAAAGGATCCTCGGTGTTTTCCAAGATTGACCTCAGGTCAGGTTATCACCAATTGAGGATTAGGGAAGAAGACATACCCAAGACTGCCTTCACCTCCCGCTATGGACTCTACGAGTACACCGTGATGTCGTTCGGACTCACGAATGTCCCGGCCTTTTTCATGAACATGATGAACAATGTATTCATGGAGTTCTTGGACAAGTTCATCGTGGTATTCATCGACGATATCCTCGTTTACTCCAAGACCAAGGAAGAACACGAGACTCACCTCCGTCTGACCCTCGGAAAGCTAAGGGAGCAGCAACTGTATGCCAAATACAGCAAATGTGAATTTTGGTCGTCTGAGGTGAAGTTCCTCGGCCATGTTATATCTGCTGGAGGAATAGCAGTGGACCCAACCACCGTTGAAGCGGTAACCAACTGGCTGCAGCCCACGACCGTGACCGAGATCCGGAGTTTTCTCGGATTGGCCGGATACTACCGCCGGTTCATCGAGAATTTTTCCAAGATCGCCATGCCTATGACCAGACTGTTGCAAAAGGAGGTGAAGTTTGAATGGACCCCCGACTGCGAAGAAAGCTTCCAGACCCTCAAGAAGAAGCTAGTGTCAGCTCCTATTCTGACTCTGCCAGACATCCGGAAAGACTTCCACGTCTACTGTGATGCCTCTCGTCAAGGATTGGGATGCGTCTTAATGCAAGAAGGGAAAGTGATATCCTACGCCTCCCGACAGCTAAGGCCGCATGAGCTGAACTATCCGACCCACGACCTGGAATTAGCAGCCGTGGTTCATGCCTTGAAGATATGGAGACATTACCTTGTGGGGAATCGGTGTGAGGTCTTCACCGACCACAAGAGCCTCAAGTACATATTCACCCAACCAGATCTGAATCTCAGGCAAAGGAGATGGTTGGAACTGATCAAGGATTATGACTTGGGCATCCATTATCATCCAGGCAAGGCCAATGTGGTGGCAGACGCCCTTAGTCGAAAAGGGTACTGCAATGCCATCATGGTTCAGGACCGAGCTCCTTTACTTTACAAGGAGATGGAAAGGCTAAACCTAGGGATCACCACTCGAGTGTACCTCGCTGCCTTGGAGTCCCGGCCTGTCTTAATAGACCAGATCCGAGAAAAGCAGAAGGAAGACCCGGACATCCTGGAGATCCAGCAGAACATGAGAAAGGGTAAAGCCCCCGGATTTTCTGAGGACGAGCATGGTACCATCTGGTTCGGAAACCGAATATGCATACCCAACCTACCTGAATTGAAGACCCTCATCCTTCAAGAAGCCCACGATACTCTATACTCCATCCATCCCGGGAGTACAAAGATGTATCAAGACCTGAAGGAAAAATATTGGTGGGTCAGCATGAAGAGGGAAATAGCTGAGTATGTGGCCAAGTGCGACACATGCCAGCGAGTCAAGGCAGAGCATCAGAGACCTTCCGGCCTTCTTCAACCTCTCAAAGTCCCTGAATGGAAGTGGGAAGAGATAGGAATGGACTTCATCACGGGACTGCCCAGAACCCAAGCTGGTCACGATTCTATCTGGGTGATCATCGACCGACTCACCAAGAAGGTAGCTCACTTCGTTCCGGTCAAGACAACTTACACCGTCGCCAAGTTGGCTGAATTGTATATGACCCGGATCGTGTGCCTTCACGGAGTTCCTAAAAAGATTGTATCTGACCGTGGGAGTCAGTTTACCTCCAAGTTTTGGAAGAACCTTCAAGAGGAACTCAGCACCCGGCTGAACTTTAGCACCGCCTATCATCCACAGACCGACGGTCAAACCGAAAGGGTCAACCAGATATTGGAGGATATGCTTAGAGCTTGTGCTCTAGACTTTGGCGGAATGGGGGACAAGAACTTACCGTATGCAGAGTTCTCCTACAACAACAGCTATCAAGCCAGCCTGCAAATGTCCCCGTTCAAAGCACTCTATGGACGTAAGTGCAGAACGCCGTTGCTTTGGGATCAAACCGGAGAGTCACAATTGTTTGGGACTGATCTATTAAGAGAAGCTGAAGAGAAGGTTAAGATCATAAGAGACCGATTGAAGGCAGCCCAATCCCGCCAGAAGAGCTATGCCGACAACCGTCGAAGAGACCTAGCCTTTGAGGAGGGCGATTATGTCTATCTCCGAGTCAATCCCCTCCGTGGCACTCAAAGGTTCAACATGAAAGGCAAACTAGCGCCCCGCTACGTCGAACCTTTCCAGATCCTCCGACGACAAGGAGAGGTGGCATATCAACTTGAACTGCCTCCATCCTTGGCAGGAGTTCATGATGTATTCCACGTCTCTCAGCTGAAGAAGTGCCTCCGTGTACCCACCGAGCAAGCCGACCTTCAGCAGCTCAATGTCCAAGAAGACTTGACCTACATAGAGAAACCCATCAAAATCTTGGAAACCAAGGAGAGAGTAACCAGAAGCCGCGTCGTTCGTTTCTGTAAGGTTCAATGAAACAACCATCCCGCCGAGGAAGCCACTTGGGAAAAGGAAGACGAACTGAAAGCCCAATATCCCGAGTTATTCGAGTAGCCTTCCAATCTCGAGGACGAGATTCTTGTAAGGGGGATAGGTTTGTAACACCCCAAATTTTCAATACAATAAAAATATTATTAAATTCAATTTCTTGGAATATATATTTCTGAAAATACTTTAAATACCCTTTTATACCAAATTGAACTACAGCATAGAGTAGATGGCCAAATTAGGAGGTGAAACTTTTTGTATATGATCCTAAGACCAAGATATATTTTTGAGAATTTTTATAAATTTTTACCAAGCAGAGAAGTAGCCCTATTATTTTAAATCAATTTCTGCAATTATTTTTAATCAGAAAATAGTTTCAAACAGTAATGGGCCCTCTCCCTCCTTTCTCTCTCTCCCGGCCGGCCCAGCTGAGAAACCATGTTGAAGAATGTGGTTTTGATATTCCAGATGTGATGAGTGATTGTCAACAGAAGTCAAGAGGAAGAGAGATGAAGACCTGCCGAGTCTGAGGCGCATGTGACTCAGGTACACGGGCAGTGAGCGACGGCCGGGCAGAGGAGCTGCGGAGTCGGGCTGGCCCAATCCGGGTACATGGCTAGGAGCGGCAGATGATCCACCGGTCTGTTGACTGGGTTTGACTCAGGTACACGGGCGGCGAGCGATTGCCGGGCTGAGGGAGCTGCGGGGTCGGGTCGGCCCAATCCGGGTACCCGGTGTGAAGACGGTGGACGCTTTGTCAGTTTCGGCGTAAAACTGACAATCTATCATTAATTCGTTTTTAGGATATTAATAATTAGTTTTTAAGTTTAGAATATTTTTATTCGAGTCAGTTAATTTTTTTAAGAATATTTTAGTAATTTTCGGAATTTATTTTAGAGTTAGGTTATTTTACCCGAGGGTAAAGTAGTCTTTTCATGTATTAGGATTTGCCTATAAATAGGCCCCTATCCCCTTCGGGATAGATGACTGTTTTCAACTAGATCAATCTACAGTCCATCTTTATCATCTACCGAAAATTTTTCTGCGATTTGTTTTCTTGTTTTTCTCTTCCGGCGACACATCGGAGAAATAGATGCATTGTTGTTTTTCTATTCTTCGCTTGATATTCACAGGAGGCAGATAAACGTTTTTTGCTCCAGTGGCAAAGCGGCGCTCACGGCGGGGGCCCACACGGCGGTAGCTTCCAGGCGAGATCCTTCGCTGTTCTGTCTTCCGGCCTCCACGGCAGCTGGCGCGGTGGCCAGGTTTCTGCGGGCACCAGCGGTGTAGCCTTTTGGCTGTTTTTCTCTGCGCGGCGGAAGCCATCAGCACAGCGACGGCCAAAGTCCTTTGTTTTTTTTTTCTTTCCCGCGTGAATTGCAGCCATCACACGTAAGGCTCTCATTCTTTTTCTCTACATCGGCAAACAGTGCATCAGCAGGAGAACATTTCCTCTTCACGGCAGATTAGATCAAATGCAGGTAAGTTTTTTTTATCCCCTATATTTTAGCTAGTTAGTTAAATCAATATTTATCCATATTTTAATTAGCTGAAAAATAATAATCTCGTAGTTATCTGTTCTTAAGTAAAAATTAATCTCGTCGTTGAATTTTAATCTGCTTATTAGTTAAATCATATTATTTATTTTAAAAGAAAAGAAAAATTTATTAGTTGTAATAATTTTTCTTACATGAAATATTTCAGGTATATTTCTGAATTAATTTTTTTGATGATCCATACATTATTCAGTTAATTAGTATTTTATTTTTAGATTGCTATCTAAATTTTTTATTAAGATATTTAGTGTTCTTTTATTACGTCATTGATTATTTCTAGTAATTTTTTATTACTGCAGTGATTCTTTTAGTTTATCTTTAGTATCATTTTGATTAGGATAATGATCATTTTTAGTTTAGATAATTTTCAATTCTGGTAATTTTCCTTGCTAATATTAATTGTCTGGATAAGTTTGTTTGGGAGTTGGGATTAGATCTTAGTTTAACAAGAATTTTTTAGGCGCCCATTCACCCCCCCTCTGGTCGCTACTTTCGGTCCTACAAGTGGTATCAGAGCAAGGTTAGGTTTTTCTAATATCTTAACCGATTCAAAACCTAGGTAGTGACCATGGCGTCTTCGGGTAAAATCCCATCCCTAGAGGCTTTTGGCTATACTTATTGGAAGACTCGCATGCGAGCATACCTTATGAGCCAGAGCTCGGACATTTGGGAGATTTGTGTTCATCCCAGTTTCACCATTACGACTATTGCTGCGGATACTGCTGAAAATATAATTACCCAGCATCAAAATAATAGTAAGGCGGTGAACATTTTATTTTCTGGTCTAGGTCCTAGTGAGTTCGAGCGTGTTAGCCATCTCACCACTGCTAGAGAGATCTGGGCTACCCTCCAGGCACATCATGAGGGGACAACTCAGGTCAAGGCTAGGCTATATCAGACGTACCGGCGTGAGTATGAAAATTTCTCACAGAAGCCGGGTGAGACTGTTGAGGCTTTGTTTGGTCGTTTTCAATCGATCATTAACAAGCTTCGTGTTAACAAGGCCGAGGGTGATCAGCTGATCTCGGATCATGAACAGGCGCTTAAGGTACTCCATACCTTGGACCCTAAGATCTGGGAGATCAAGGTGTCTTCTATTGTTGAGAGCACATCATATGATACCTTGACCATCGCAGAGCTTTTTAGTAAGCTCAAGGCCACAGAGGTCGATAACCAGTTGAGATCAAATCTCAGTGATTCTGGATCAAAGACTCTGGCGCTTGCGACACCATCTGCTGATCCTAATGCCATGAGTTGTTCTGCTTTTTCCTTGATGTCTATCTCCGAGGAACAACTTGATACTCTAGGAGATGATGATTTGTGCTTGTTTAATAACCGGGTGCGACGTGTTTATGATAAGCGAATGTTTAAGAGACACGGCACAAAATCCGGATGCTTTGAGTGTGGTGATCCGGGTCATTTTATTGCCGACTGTCCCAAGCAGAAGAATTATAAAAAGGGAACCAGTGGCAAGTACGAAAACTCCACGAAGGGCAAGCCCAAGACAAGATTATTTCTAAAAGCTCTAAAAGATTACAGGCGTGAAAACAAGAAGCGAGACGAGACCTTCTTCGCTGAGATGGAGAAAAGATACTCCAAGAGATCATCGTCTTCCTCATCGTCTTCAAGTTTAAGTGATGAAGATATCATGATCAGGAAGGGGAAGGACAGGGACAATCCGGCGGGCCTCTGTTTCATGGGCTTCGGGGACAAGCCGAAGAGTCGCTCACGTCACAACCAAAGATCCCACAAGAGCTTCTGCTCAATGGCTCTTGGGGAGAAGAAAGAGAAGGACTCATCCGACGATGACGACGATGACGACGATGAGAATGCATCTTCCTATGAACAAGAAGTTGTTAATTTACTAGAACAGAACAGTAAGGAGTTGAAGTATAGGGAGAGAGTAGATGAGAGAGACGCTTTGGCCACTGAACTTGAGAGCGCTCAGCAGGAGCTAAAAGATGCTCATGCCACTGTTGTCGCAACTTGTGTAGATTGCCCATCTCATTTAGCTAGTATAGCTGAGCTGAGAGCCAAGAGTGATGAGCAGTTGAGCGAGTTAGCTGGAGTGAGAGGTGAGTTGGAGCAGACTAAGCTAGAGCTTGAGACCTTGTCAGTTCCATCCACTGTGTGTGAGAACTGCTTATCCATTAGAATAGAATTGATCAAGCTAAAAGCTGAGAAGTCTGTCAAAGTTGATAAAGAGTGTGAGATCTGTTTGTCTCAGGTGGAGGTGTTAGCTACTTTGAGAGAGGAGCTAGCTGATGTTCAGAACGAGAACTTTTACCTCCGTCAGATTCTGAGTTGGATTAGTGCTAGAGAGCCACAGCTCAGCATGATGATTCAGCAGTTCAAGAGACCGGATGGGTTTGGGGTAGGTTACACCTATACCAAGGCTGATTTTGAGAGTGCTATTAGCCGAGCAGTGGAGTGGAGTAAGATGACTCCCGAACAGAGACACCCTAAGACTCACTCCACTGAGTCCTTTAAGGATAGTCAGCCCAAGGATGGTGTGTTCCAAGAACAGCCCAAGGCTCCACCTAAGAAGCAGATCTAGGTTCCAAAGCCTAAGACTCTCCACACCTCTCTTGATTCTTTACATGGACCCTCTCACACCAAAGATGATTCACCCAACACCACCAAGCCTAAGAACCCTAAGCCACAACAACATTCCAAGAAGCCTACCTATCACTGTGAGTTTTGTCAGAGAGACGGGCATCTTGAGGAGTTTTGCTTAAGGAGGAAGCGGGTTGAGCGAGCAGAGAGAGCTCGAGGTGGGCAGGAGCAGTTCTACCAGCAGGGTGGTAGACAGAGAGTCCCTCGACGTGGAGAGAGGCTAGAGGCCAGGCCACGTCGTGTAGGTGGTGGTAGAGGAGACGGTTTTCACTACCGTGCTTCGGATGGTGGTTTTCGTTCCGGCAGAGTTCCGGATCGTTATGGATACGGTTTTGGACCTCGTGGCCGTGATTTTAGGCAGAACAAAGGACCGCGCTTTGATTCTCGTTTCGGTCCAAACTCATATGAATCCTTTTGTTTTCCAACATACGCGCAGATGGCTCGACACTGGTTCAACACGGTTACTAAACCTGGCATTGGACCGTTTGGTCCCACTCATGATTATTGATCGTGTTTTGGGAGCTATGTATCTTTTTAGGATATTTTGAGTCACCTTTTCATTGGTATCAGTTTTTCCTTCTTCTTTATTTTTATTGAGTCTTTTTGTGTGTGCGTTCATATCATGCATAATCATCAATCACATTTTGAGCTTGCTTCTATTATATGATTAATCTGCTTTACTTTTTCTAGCGAGTATATGCTTTTGATTACTTGTCGATGATCATATTTTGTTTCAGTTCACATGATATATCTGATATTTGTCATATGCATTGCTTTTGTGTTTTAAAATTGAAAAATGATCACCATTGCTTCTGGTAACTAGCATGTGTAGGCTGAATGTTTTCGCTATCTTTTACATGCCTGATAGCTAGATCCTTACTTAGATGCAGATATGCAACTTGGACATTTATATGCTTTAAATATGAAAATGTGCTATAAAAATGATAAAAATTCAGAAAAATGAGAAATTTATGCATTTTTATGATTATCAGAAAAGATCCAGGTGGGTTTGCTTTTGTCGCATTGCATTGTTCTGGACTGCTTACCATAGCACTTTGGTATGAACTAGGACGGTGTAATGTATGCCAAGACCACTGTCTTAAGCTTCTGATGGTCCAGTTCTGGCCTAGGCTTGACTTGGTCGGTTAGCATAAGGTTTGACATGCAAATAACCCCTGGCAGAAATGAAAAAGAAATAATCTGAAAAATTTAAAAAGATGACAAGTTTGCTGAAGCACTTTGTTTTTGGATAATGCTTATCTTGGTAGATATCAGTTAGCTTTTGCATATCATGCTTTACTTTGCTTGTTAACTAGAAAATGTGGTGATGCTTTTGTTTTGCAAAAATCGAAAAATGCGTGCTAATGACTTTCTTAAGATATCATCTATTGCACTGATCATGTCATGTATCTTAGACAGTATATCTTTTGCTATACCTGTTAGACGTTGTAATAGCAGTCAATCATATCTAAGAAGCATGCTTTTCACACTCCACCTGCACCCCATCTGCATTCATAGCATATTTTGAGGGGGAGCTGCATTTTAGGGGGAGTTTGTGTTTATGTCTCTTTAAAGTGCATTTTAGTCTCACTTGATGAGTCCAATTGTCAACAAGGGGGAGAAATTTTGGTGTTTAGAGAACATTTTTTAGCTTTATTTGGGATTTATTTCAGGGGGAGTTTCTTGTTGGTAATTCTGAGATTTCTTGTTGGTAATTCTGAGATTTGCACTTGTTTTTGAGACTTTATTTTTTGGTTAACCATAATGACCATTTTTCGTGCTTCTGTTTGGCTTTTGGTCATTAGGGTTAAACTTTTATTTTCTGTCTTCTATTTTCTTGTCTTTTTTTTTTTTGTTTCCACATGTTTTGCAGGTTCTGGAGATGAGCTAATCAGGGTGTTGACAATGCACTCATCAAGGGGGAGATTGAGAAACCATGTTGAAGAATGTGGTTTTGATATTCCAGATGTGATGAGTGATTGTCAACGGAAGTCAAGAGGAAGAGAGATGAAGACCTGCCGAGTCTGAGGCGCATGTGACTCAGGTACACGGGCAGTGAGCGACGGCCGGGCAGAGGAGCTGCGGAGTCGGGCTGGCCCAATCCGGGTACATGGCTAGGAGCGGCAGATGATCCACCGGTCTGTTGACTGGGTTTGACTCAGGTACACGGGCGGCGAGCGATTGCCGGGCTGAGGGAGCTGCGGGGTCGGGTCGGCCCAATCCGGGTACCCGGTGTGAAGACGGTGGACGCTTTGTCAGTTTCGGCGTAAAACTGACAATCTATCATTAATTCGTTTTTAGGATATTAATAATTAGTTTTTAAGTTTAGAATATTTTTATTCGAGTCAGTTAATTTTTTTAAGAATATTTTAGTAATTTTCGGAATTTATTTTAGAGTTAGGTTATTTTACCCGAGGGTAAAGTAGTCTTTTCATGTATTAGGATTTGCCTATAAATAGGCCCCTATCCCCTTCGGGATAGATGACTGTTTTCAACTAGATCAATCTACAGTCCATCTTTATCATCTACCGAAAATTTTTCTGCGATTTGTTTTCTTGTTTTTCTCTTCCGGCGACACATCGGAGAAATAGATGCATTGTTGTTTTTCTATTCTTCGCTTGATATTCACAGGAGGCAGATAAACGTTTTTTGCTCCAGTGGCAAAGCGGCGCTCACGGCGGGGGCCCACACGGCGGTAGCTTCCAGGCGAGATCCTTCGCTGTTCTGTCTTCCGGCCTCCACGGCAGCTGGCGCGGTGGCCAGGTTTCTGCGGGCACCAGCGGTGTAGCCTTTTGGCTGTTTTTCTCTGCGCGGCGGAAGCCATCAGCACAGCGACGGCCAAAGTCCTTTGTTTTTTTTTTCTTTCCCGCGTGAATTGCAGCCATCACACGTAAGGCTCTCATTCTTTTTCTCTACATCGGCAAACAGTGCATCAGCAGGAGAACATTTCCTCTTCACGGCAGATTAGATCAAATGCAGGTAAGTTTTTTTTATCCCCTATATTTTAGCTAGTTAGTTAAATCAATATTTATCCATATTTTAATTAGCTGAAAAATAATAATCTCGTAGTTATCTGTTCTTAAGTAAAAATTAATCTCGTCGTTGAATTTTAATCTGCTTATTAGTTAAATCATATTATTTATTTTAAAAGAAAAGAAAAATTTATTAGTTGTAATAATTTTTCTTACATGAAATATTTCAGGTATATTTCTGAATTAATTTTTTTGATGATCCATACATTATTCAGTTAATTAGTATTTTATTTTTAGATTGCTATCTAAATTTTTTATTAAGATATTTAGTGTTCTTTTATTACGTCATTGATTATTTCTAGTAATTTTTTATTACTGCAGTGATTCTTTTAGTTTATCTTTAGTATCATTTTGATTAGGATAATGATCATTTTTAGTTTAGATAATTTTCAATTCTGGTAATTTTCTTTGCTAATATTAATTGTCTGGATAAGTTTGTTTGGGAGTTGGGATTAGATCTTAGTTTAACAAGAATTTTTTAGGCGCCCATTCACCCCCCCTCTGGTCGCTACTTTCGGTCCTACACCAGCCCGTTACCTCGCGCGCCTTAGGCTGACAACCCGACCCCACCTGTCGGCGCCGATTTCCTCCCCTCGCGCGCGCACCCGACACCGCGGCCCCACCTGTCAGCCCTCCCGCTTGCTCGCTCGCGCCCGCTGGCCAGTGGCCCCCGCCTATCAGACCCATCATCTACCTCGCGCCGTCACCCCCAAATCGCGCTGGCCGACGACCCCCGCCTCGGATCCGCCTCGCTGGCCCCTCCCGCATTGAATTGACGCCATTAAACAGCTCCCCGCGCCCGGCCGACCGTTTCCCCCTTTATTTCACCGCGTCATCGCCCCCGGATTGGCGCTCGCATGCACGGCAGGAGCTCGCCGGCGTTGAATAGAGCCATTACTCTCGGCCTCCCCCGATTACGCCCCCTCTGCCCCCGCCGACGACCTTATATAAAGCCCCTGGCCGTCCGAAATGCAACCCCTACGCCCTATCACTGCGAGAACCAACCAGAGCGCCCCAATTCACCCTTTTACTCCCCACCGCCACCCGCACTTCAGCCGCCGCTCGCCGTCGCCGGAGCCCCTCTCCGTCCACGCCGACCGCACCGTCGTGACCGTCGGGACCTCACCGACCTCGGCCACCACTCCGTCGACGACAAACCGGATCGCGGTCGCCGCCAAGGACCCGAACGCCTCCACCGCCTCCGCTCGTCGCCGGCCTAGCTCCGTCGACCTTTTCTCACCGCCGAGGTACCTTCGTGACCCCCTCATTGCCCTCCTTCCATTTTAGGCCCTAGCATCGACCGTCGTCGCCCGTCGTGGCCGCTGGCCCGCTCGCCGTCGTCGGAGAAGACGACCGGCACGGGTCGAGTACCCGTGCCGTGTCGGATTCACGCGCGACCGTGCGATCTGGATCCAACGGTGACGATTAATTCCCGCGTGCGATTTAATCTGATCCGTTAGATCTGTGCGAAGGGGTACGTTTTAATCGCGTGCGTCCGTTAGTTTTAAAACCCCGCATCGCATCTAAGCTGTCCATCGCATACCGGTTCAAACGTTTTAATCCTGGCCGTCCACGTCGACTTACGCGCCCCGCCTCGCCTGCACGCGTTGGATCTGGATCCAACAGTCCAGATCGACCCGGTGCACACGCACAGTGCGCGGGTTCACCGTGGGCCTGGCTCACCGTGGACCCGAGGGGTTTAAAAATTGAAAACGAATTTTAGAAATACTTTTAAACTTGTAAAATTCATATCTGGCGCATTTGAACTCTAAAAATTACCATTCCAATTTCAGAAAATTCATAATATTATTCTCTACATGTTTATGCAATAAAAACAGTAGGTTTACTTTGACTTTTTCATGTTTATTCAAATGAATATTCAAATGCCTTTAGGATTAAAATATAAATTCAAATGTTTAAACTTCAGAAAAATTTAGATTTATTTCCATTCTGTCCATTCACTGAAAACCATCAAATTAACATGAACTTTTCATTTCACACTTATTTGAGAATTTAATATGGCAATAATCACATTTAAACACCCTTTTCAAAGAAAGAACAACTCTTTATTTCCTTTAAAATTTATTTATAAAATAAACCACAGAACCTTAACCATTGAATTTATTTTATTTATAATCAAACCAACTTTAACTTATGTGCTTATAATGTAATGTTATATTGTTTGATTGAATGTTGTGTTCTTTTTATTTTACTTTACTATATCAAAAAAACTACGACGTCGCTGAGGAGCCGGAGTACTTCCCCGAAGTCCCTCCCTCTCCTTTTGCTGAACAAGGCAAGTCACCAAACCAATCTTTTGAGCATATTGAACCCATGTTTGATTAAACTATCGCTAAAACACATAGGTTATATATGCATTAGTAAAATGAACCCTTACAATATATTTATTTAGGATCCCCCGACCTTGATGTGCAACCCAAGCCATGCTCTCTAGCCTAAACTCCTTGTCACCATATGATAAACGTTATTAGCTAGTGTCCAATGTATCGACATGATCGCTATAGGATAAAAATGAGTCGTAGTACATGGTTCTACTATATGATCCCCATTGTTTCTTATCTATGGAATTCTGTCGGTGTTGGAGTTGTGGTTGTGAGTGAATGCATGGTGGGTTCCGGGTGCAAGCTAGGGCATTGGTCGGTAGCACCCGGGGCACTATAAAGACCGGTCTGAGGGATCCGTTGCAATACACTTACGTACTAACCACAAGTCTAGTGGGTAAGTCCTAACTAAGGTATGGGCTGTTCCAAACCGAAGCCATCATTTGGAGATGGGTCAAGTTGCACCTGCGGGTGACTTGTACCAATATGGCGCAAAAGGGGGTGCGACGTTAGCCGGGATGCGGCTCGGCGCGCCGGCGAAACCTAGAGCGGGTGGTTATCGCTTGGAACATTTCATGCCGAGGTTTTGGCACGAGTTCCCGTGGTATGGGTCATCTCGTTTGGGATGAGTGTGTGCCTTGTGGGTACAGTAGTACATCTCTGATCAGAGTCTTAAATCTTTTCGAAAAGCCGAGCCCGCGGTCAAGGGCGGGTTGCGTGACATCCCCTAGTTAGTTTACTTTGAATATGTATGTGCATGATGGATTGACATGTAAGGACTGTTGTGCGAGGAGGTAAAACGTACTCCTCGAGTTAGTTGATGTTGTTGATATTCATGTTTACTTTTCCGCATGATTAAAATATGATTACACTAAATGCAATAACTGAAACTGTACTTTTCCGCAATGTTAGCCATTACCCTTCCTTGTTTATTATCCTGCATTATTACTTGCATTTGCGGTGGCTTGTTGGGTACTTTTTGTACTCATACCCGTTGGACCCACAGAGGATGCTTACTACGAAGACGGTCTGGAGTAGCGACCCAGTCGAGAAGAAAAATCCTGAAGAAGATGTTCGTCATGCCGCTTTTTAATTATTTTTAATACTGTTTCGACTAAAACTTTGATGTAATAAATATGGTCTGCGTACCATGGATATTGTCGTATGTACGTTGTCGCATGATGAACCTCTTGTATTATTGTTTTTCTTCTGAAATTCAATAATGTCTCGATTTGATAAATCGGGGCGCTACACAACGCCAGTACCACACCAGGCGCACCAGGCGGCGGTGGAGCGGCATCGCGTGGCACAGTCGAGGGCGCCGGGGCCATGCCATATGGCGATAGAGTCGTCGGAACAGCGGGAGGTGTACCTACAGAAGACAAAGGTGGCTGAACCACCGGGTCAGTCGAAAACAGAGACTCCAACTCAAGGTCGGAGGCGGGAGTGGAGTCGGCGGAGAAAGGAAAGACTGACTCAACAAAGACGACATGTCGTGAGATAAGGACACGATGAGAAGAGAGGTCAAAGCAACGGTACCCCTCGTGGTCAGGGGAGTAACCGAAAAACACACAGAGGGTCGAGCGGGGCACAAGCTTGTGAGGGGCAGTGACAGAGGTGTTGGGATAGCAGGCACACTCGAAGACACGAAGGTGAGCATATGAAGGAGGGGTACCGAACAAGGCATGGTGGGGAGTGGGAGCACGCGTGGCCTTGGAAGGCAGGCGATTGAGCAAGTAGGTGGCAGTAAGGAGGCTCTCAGCCCAGAAGCGAGCGGGAGCAGAAGCCTGAAAAAGCATAGAGCACATAACATTGTTAGTGGTGCAAATCATACGCTCAGCCTTGCCATTCTGAGGGGAGGTATAGGGGCACGACATGCGCAACTGGACTCCCTTAGAGAGGAAGAAAGCCCGTGAGGCAGAGTTATCGAACTCATGGCCATTATCACACTGAAATGCCTTGATAGTGACCCCAAACTGAGTGGACACCCAAGCAAAGAAATAAGTGAGCGTGGGGAAGGCGTCTGACTTGGACCGCAAAGGAAAAGTCCAGGAGTAGTGAGAAAAATCATCAAGAACCACCAGATAATATTTATAACCAGAAATACTCATGATCGGAGAGGTCCACAGGTCATAGTGAATAAGATCAAAGGCATGAACAACATGTGAGGAAGAAACAGGAAA
This sequence comes from Zizania palustris, assembly GCA_019279435.1. Lineage (NCBI taxonomy): Eukaryota > Viridiplantae > Streptophyta > Magnoliopsida > Poales > Poaceae > Zizania > Zizania palustris. The sequence goes on along the minus strand of JAAALK010000082.1, from coordinate 93,931,804 downwards.
AGGTAAACGAACATAGCGACCTAGCTGGCACGCATGACAAATATGCTCACGAGTAGCCCTAGTACATGGAACAGAGGAGCTACTATAAAGCTGAGCCAAAACGTCGACGCCGGGGTGACCAAGCTGGCGGTGCCAGAGGGTGGAGGAAGCTGTGGCAGCAAGCACGGATGAAGGTGGAGCAGTGGAGGGCGGAAGGCGAAGCGTGTAGAGGGGTCCAGTGCTATCACAACGGAGAATACGATGTCGGGTGACCAAATCCTTCACAATCAAACCAAAGGAGTCAAATTAAATAGAACAAGAGTTATCAGAAGTGAACTAACGAATGGAAAGAATATTATGAACAATGTCAGGAGCAACAAGAACATTGTGAAGGTGAAAAGAACCACAAGAATCCGCATCACCCACAGAGGTGACCGGAAGACATGAGCCATTCCCGACCATGATGGAAGAGGGGGCAAGATAGGTGGGGCGGCCTACGGGAAGAGAGTATACCAGCATGGGAAGTGGTGTGGTAGGAGGCACCCGAGTCCACCACCCAGTCTGTGGCGGTCGACGGTGTGAACCCTAGGGTGCTGAAGGACTAGGCGAGAGCCGCCTGGTCCAACCCACCGGACCACGGAGCCCACGCCGGAGGTGGTGCGTGCTGCACCGGCCAGATCGGAGGCAGTGTGTGCTGGGCTAGCCCAGTGAGCATGGCCGTAGGGTGGTGTAGGCGGACGAGGAGCTCCTCCTGTGAACTGCCCAGGCCACATGGAAATGCGCCCCGACCACGGGTGGGAGAAGGATGGCCAGGGCGCACTCACGGTGGCAAGGGTTGGGGTAGCGGTAGTAGGGCCATGACCAGCACCACCCCGCCACCCCCGTGGCGATGACGGCTACCACCACCCTCAACCCGCCCCCCCCCACCACCTCTGGCGGGGGCTCCGGTGGGAGGAGCACCGAGAAGAGGAGCCGACATCGACGGTGGGGTGGAGGTGGTCCTGTTGGAGCAAGAGGCGGCAAGAGAAGTAGCGGTGACAGGCGTGGGAGCGAGACCCCGGGTAAGCTCCTCGAGGGCAAGGTCATCCCGAACCTTATGGAAAGACGGGAACGAAACCGTCCTCATGATCCACGTCCGGAGGTATGCATACGCATCACCGAGGCCGCGGAGGATGTTGAGGACAAGAGTGCGCTCCGCAACAGGCTCCCCGAGGTCTCTAAGGGAGTCCGCCATCCCCTTCATGTGATGGCAGTACTCCGAGACGGAGAGATCCCCCTGGACGAAGGTGCGGAAGGCAGCATCCAACTAGAGAGCACGGGCCTCGCGGTTCCCAAGGAACTACCCCTCGATCGCAAGCCAGGCCTGACGAGCGGTGCCGCCAAGCTCCCGCACGATGTCCTGTAGCTCGAGGGTGACGGAGCCAAGGATCCAAGACAGCACCACGCTATCCATGCACCGCCATGCCAACCCCCGGGCGACCACTGGAGTGTCGACGAGGACGTGGTCATCCAGGGAATAGCGCTGGAGGGTGAGGAGCACAAGATCTCGCCAGCGTGCGTAGGAGGACGACGAGGGATCAAGCATGACTGGTATGAGCGACTGAATGTTCTGGACACCGGCCGCCTAGGTGTGGAGCTGTGCAGCAACTGGATCTGCGATGACAATGGGATCTGCGACGGCAGGGGCAAGGAGAACAACAACCCCGAGGTGGCGCTCGGCCTCCGCAACATGCTGGGCCAGCGCATCGGCGGCATGGCGGGCACTCTCCCAGACAAGAACGGTCGCCCGCTCGAGCTCCCGAGCAGCGGCGGCAATGGTCTTGGCGGTGGTGAGGGCGGCAGCAAGGGCTGAGTCGGCGGCAACCACATCGGTGGTGGTCGGCCAACCCGCAGCGGCCAAAACAGGGCTAGATCCGGCCTTGGGGCGGCTGCCATCGGCGGCGGCATGATGGGGAAGGAGGGGGAGGCAGCACCGAGCCCAGCCACCAGGGGCAGCGCCAGGAAGGAGGGAGCTCCAGTGGCGGCTAGCCTATCGAAGGGGGAGGAGAGGGAGCTAGCGGTGGCGTCTAGCCCATCAGCGGCCGTGCGGTGAGGGAGAGGGAGAAGGGCGCTCCGGCAACGGCGTCCAGGCCGCACGGGACCGAGCCGAGCGGCATTGCGGCGGGGAAGGAGGAAAAGGCTATCGGCGTCGTGAAGGTGAAGACATTGCCCACAGCCGAGCCAAGAGCAGATCCAGTGGCACCGGATCCGGCCACGGCAGCGCCAGATCTGGGCACGACGGTGCTGGATCCAGCCACAACAGAGACCGGCGGGCCACCCTGTTGATGGGGAGAGAGAGGGGAGAGGACGAGGGGGAAGGAGGAGTCCGGCATCGGTGACGGAGGTGGTTCGCCGACCATGGTGGTGGTGGCGGCGGCAGCGGCAGGTGAGAGGAGAGGGGAGAGAAGAGAGCCTAGTGCTCTGATACCATGAAAGATTACTATATTCCTCACATCAAACCCTAGAAAGGGAGGTGGATAGTAAAAGAGGATTCAGATCCTCTGCAGTCGCCCCGAACAACAGCACTCGGCAGCCACGACATCTGCACCGTCCCTTCACGATCTGACGCTGAACCAGCTTCCCCCCGCTCAATCCTTCCATCTTAGCTTTTCTTGCTGCGCTACAAAACAAATGCTTCTTCCAGCTTGAGCTTTTTGGCTGCGCTCAGGGTGGTCTGCTGGCTCTGTGGCTGTGCCCTGCAGCTGCAGCTCGATGTGTTGAGATGATCCACCTCGTCTCACCACCGAGCAGCATGGGACCAAGGCTCGCCGGCAATGGAATGGTCGATAGTCGCGCAGGCAAGATGGGATGCTCACTAGGCGCTCAACCAAGGGGCAGTCGTGTCCTGGTACTGCTGCAGGTCGACGTTCGGGCACCATGGTGATGAGAGCCTGCATTAAGTGAGGAAGACGGTGACGACGACGGCGACCACAGCTGCGGAGGCGGCGGCGGCGGAGAAAGGCAGGACGCCTCGAGTGCTCGAGTTGCTCGGCGTTATGGGCCGAGATGGGCCAATCGGCCTACTGCTGTGTGACCCTTTAGCGAGGAGACGTCAGGTCGTGAGGGGACAGTGCAGATGCCGTGACTGTCGAGTGCTGTCGTTCGGGGCGACTGTAGAGGATCTGAATCTAGTAAAAAAGGCATACATGGGCCCACAACCCAGACACACACACACTCTAACAAAATGTTATGGAATAAATAATATGTATAGTTTGGTGAAATACAAAATTTTGCCTTGTCTGGTTGTTTTGTCAAAACATGTTTAAGTTTTCAAAATTTGGTCCTCACTCACTTATTCTTTCATTTCTTTAATTAACATTATGAAATTACATCTGTAAATGCAGGATATGGTGATTGAAACCCCACATACACATTTTCCCAAAGTTATTACAATTCTCAATTGCATAAATAATTTATTCCACAATTGTGATTTTATCGTCCTTTTTATTGCCATGGTACTAATCATTTTTCAAGATGTCCAATAGCGTGCTTGTAATATACTATTTTAAAAAATGACTTACATCGATCAAATTTGAATTGAACTCTGGAAGCTGGAACTGAGGACCAGGGTTTTTGTTAAAATTAGCTGTCCTGAGGCAGTAGTTCTTTGGGGAGTTACCACAGGAATGCTATGTTGGAAATAACAGCACTATTAGGTTTAACTTATTCCACAAATAAATCATGACTTGAAACAGATGAATACGCATAACCAGGGTAGACCAGTACACTATACACATGAACAAAAATAATGTATTGAACACGGTGAAACCAATCTGTGTAACAGATGATACATGTGTGTATCAGGTTGATACACGTGAGTATCAGGTGGTATAGGTGAGTAACAGGAGTAACAGATTGGTGCAAGTGAGTAACAGGTTGTGGATGTAAGTATCAGAAACGTATCGGATGTTCACAGTTGAAGTAGTCACAGATCGGACGGGTACCACGACGACAACGCGTGGTACCGGACGACGGCGACGACGAGCAGCACTCGAGCGAAGAGGAAGACGAGGCGTGGTGGACGAAAGCGAGCAGTCGTGCGGAGCGCTTCCCAAAAACCTTATTCGCCCTCTCCCGGTGCAGGATCTCGAAGGCGATGGGTTCCGGAGACCTGCTCTTCCGCTCAACGGTGCACGCCGATGAGAGGAATGGAGTAGACTACAAATGACAGCACAACACAGAGAGATTGGCAAGTGTTCTTCTGTTTTTCGCCCTCTTCTAATCCGTCGCCTGGTGGAGAAGATATAGACGTGTGATCAGGACGTCTCTTTACTCTCCACTGTAACTGCTCTGAAGATGAATCGGAACCGTTCCAAATTCCACCAGCAGCAAAACGGAATGGCAAAAGGGAGCCGCGTTTGCGCAAGCAATCGGAGCCGGTTTCGGTGGACCATTCACGCGCATGTCGTGCGCCCGCGCCGCCCGGCCCCGGCCCGTGCCCGTGCCCGTGCCCGTGCCCGTGCCCGAGCCCGGCCCGGCCCGGCGAGGCGAGGCGAGCGAGCGCGCGCGTGTGTTTCTCTAGTCTCCTCTCACCCACATAGGTCTAGTTGCAAGGAGAGCACCATCCCTTATAAGTTGGTATTCCTCTCCTAGAACTAGCAAGGTGGGACTAAAGGTTCACATGCTCCCTCTACATGGTGGGCCTTTGAGATTTTTCCAGGAATTATTCTTCAAATAAACTTGGGCCAAGCCCATTTATTTAACAATCCCCCACCATAAGGTGGGACTAAAGGTTCACATGCTCCCTCTACATGGTGGGCCTTTGAGATTTTTCCAGGAATTATTCTTCAAATAAACTTGGGCCAAGCCCATTTATTTAACAATCCCCCACCATAGCTCAAAGTCCCACAGAGATTTGCCTGATTCTTTGTGTTGTTTATATACCAGTGTTTTGATGGAGACCGGTTAAGGTTGAACATCCATCTAGAGCTTCAAGCTACACTCACTCACAACTTGAACAATGGACTATGCCTTGAATTGCAAGTTTTGTGCAAGTAAGTTTTACTTAAAGTCTTAACTGATACTAGGCTGCCAGTAGCCTACCCCTCGGGTGGAGTGTATAAGTCATACTCCTTGGTCTCTTCATGAGCTTACTAGGAGACTGCCCAAGTCTCCATAGACTGCGACCAACAATCGAGCTCATATAGGTGTGTTCTTTCAAGAATGCTCTGCAGGATAGCATCTTCACTAATATAGACAACAGAACACATTAAGATAGTTGTCAACCTGCCTAGCAGTTTCTGAGAGTATTGCATCTTCACTTAGAGTGGGTTAAAATTACTCTCTTCAGTTAACTGATGGCTTGTTCTTCCCAGGTCCTAATTCACGGGATCGCCGATCACATAGGTTGGGTTACTACCATAGTATAACTCACATGGGTCTCATACCCATCTCCTTCGATGCATTGTCTATCACATTCCGTGATAATCCCTTTGTAAAGGGATCTGCCAGGTTTTTAGATGTTTGGATATAATCCAATGTTATAACTCCGGAGTTTCTCAACTTCCTGACAGATTTCAATCGTCTCTTTACATGTCTAGACGATTTCATGTTATCCTTAGAACTATTCACCTTGACAATGACCGTTTGATTGTCACAGTTCATAAGGATAGCTGGCACTGATTTTTCAACCACTGGTAAATCCATCAATAGGTCACGCAACCATTCTGCTTCAACAGTGGCTGTGTCTAGTGCCGTGAGCTCTGCTTCCATGGTTGACCTCGTCAATATGGTCTGTTTGCAAGACCTCCATGAAACAGCTGCACCTCCAAGAGTGAACACATATCCACTCGTGGCTTTGATCTCATCAATATCAGAGATCCAGTTTGAATCACTATAACCCTCTAGTACCGAAGGGTACCCAGTATAGTGAAGTCCAAAACTCATAGTACCTCTTAGATAGCGCATGACTCTCTCAAGCGCACGCCAATGATCATCTCCCGGATTAGAAGTAAACCGGCTCAGTTTGCAAACAGCAAAAGAGATGTCAGGCCTAGTAGCACTAGCTAGGTACATGAGTGATCCAATAATCTGGGAGTATTCCAATTGATTCCTAGCAACTCTCTTATTCTTTCGAAGTAACAAACTAGGATCATAAGGTGTTGGAGAAGACTTACTGTCCATATAGCCAAAGTGTCTTAAGACCTTTTCCACATAATGAGACTGCAAAAGTGTAATCCCATTTTCATCCCTTATTAGCTTGATGTTCAGAATTACATCAGCTACTCCCAGATCCTTCATATCAAAATTTTGAGACAAGAAAGTTTTGATCTCATTTATCACATTAATATTTGTCCCAAAGATCAGTATGTCGTCGACATATAGGCACAAAATAACTCCCTCACCCCCACCATAGCGATAGTATACACATTTATCTGCCTCATTGACTGCAAAGCCCGCAGATGTTAAAGTTTTATCAAACTTCTCATGCCATTGCTTAGGAGCTTGTTTCAGACCATACAAAGATTTTAATAGCTTACACACCATGCCTTCTTGACCTTTTACTACAAATCCATCAGGTTGATCCATGTAAATTTCCTCATCCAGCTCTCCATTAAGAAAAGCTGTCTTAACATCCATCTGATGAACGAGAAGACCATGTGAGGCAGCCAAAGAAAGTAGTACTCGAATAGTGGTCAATCGAGCAACAGGTGAGTAAGTGTCAAATAAATCTTCGCCTTCTTTCTGAGTATAGCCCTTGGCTACAAGTCGAGCCTTATACTTTTTAATAGTACCATCAGGCCTAAGCTTTTTTTGAACACCCACTTGCACCCTACAGATTTGCAACCATAAGGTCGTTCTGTCACCTCCCAAGTCCTGTTAGCAATAATGGAATCCATCTCGCTACAGACAGCCTCTTTCCAGTAGTCTGCATCAGGAGATGCATATGCTTCTGACAAAGACGTGGGAGTGTCATCCACAAGGTACACAGTGAAATCATCACCAAAGGATTTAATTATCCTTCGTCTCTTGCTCCTCCTAGGAGCTTCACTGTCATCCTCCTCAGGGACAATTTCATGTGTTTGTTCAGAAAGCTCAGGTGGTGTGATTGAATTGGGAATTATCTCAGGAGTTTGACTAGAAGTGTTATGAGTATCTTTCATTGGAAATATGCTATCAAAAAATGTTGCATCTCGAGACTCCATAATTGTACCAACATGCATGTCTGGTACCTCAGATTTTACTACTAAAAATCTATAGGCAATACTGCGATGAGCATATCCTAGAAAGACACAATCCACAGTTTTAGGTCCAAGCTTGCGCTTCTTAGTTATTGGTACATTGACTTTTGTCAAGCAGCCCCATGTGCGCAAGTAAGAAAGTGATGGTTTTCTTCCAACCCACATCTCGTATGGGGTTTTGTCCTTATTCTTGTTAGGAACTCTATTTAATACATGACAAGAGGTCAGTAACGCCTCCCCCCACCATGCCTCAGATAATCCCGCAGTGTCTAACATGGCATTAACCAAGTCAGTCAAGGTGCGGTTCTTCCTTTCGGCAATCCCATTTGATTCGGGTGAATAGGGAGGTGTTCTCTCATGTATAATTCCATGTTCCTCACAAAATAAGTCAAACTCATTTGAAAAATACTCTCCACCACGATCTGACCTAAGTCTTTTGATCTTTCTCTCTAGTTGATTTTCAACTTCTGCCTTATAAATTTTAAAATAGTCAAGAGCCTCATCTTTCGTTTTTAATAGATAAACATAACAAAATCTAGTCGCATCATCAATTAGCGTCATGAAGTATCGTTTTCCACCCTTTGTTAACACGCCATTCATTTCACAAAGATCTGAATGTACGAGTTCTAGTGGTGCCAAGTTTCTCTCCTCGGCTGCCCTGTGAGGCTTACGAGGTTGCTTTGACTGCACACAACTATGGCACTTAGAACCTTTAACAATGGAAATGTTTGGAATTAAGTTCATACTAGAAAGCCGAGACATCAAACCAAAATTTATATGACATAAACGTGAGTGCCAAACATTGACATCATCACCAACATTGCCACATATATGGTTCACAGATTTATTGCAGAAATCAGAAAGGGAAAAGCGAAACAAGCCACCACATTCGTAGCCTTTACCAATAAATAGTCCATGTTTCGACACGACTACTTTATTAGACTCAAACACCAATTTAAACCCATCCCTACACAGACGGGAGCCACTGACTAGATTCTTGTTGATAGAAGGGACATGCTGCACGTTCTTCAGCTACACGATCTTTCCCGAAGTAAACTTCAGATCTACCGTGCCAACACCATGAACAGAAGCATGAGACCCATTCCCCATTAGGACGGAAGAATCCCGAGTGACCTGGTAAGAAGAAAACAAAGAGATATCAGCACAGACATGTACATTAGCCCTTGTATCAACCCACCAATTGGTGGATTGATCAACTGAAAGAACGGTAGGAAAATTACCATACCCATTCCCATCTTCAGTATTGCCAATGGTCACATTGACAGACTTTGAAGTCTGTCCTGCAGGAGCTTTCATCCCTTTGCGATGTGGACACTTCTTGGCCCAATGGCCAATTTCTCCACATACAAAGCAAGGCTTCGCATCTGTGTTACTCTTCTTCTTCTTGTAGTTGGTAGTTTGTTTAACTTTAAATTTCCCTCTGTTCTTGCCTGAGGGTTGATGCACCACGTTGGCGCTCGATTGCCCCTCACCTTTTGCCGCAGCGTCCTTTTCCCTGGCTTTCTCCTCAACATCAAGAGACCTTATCAAACTCTCAACAGAGAATTCCTGTCTCTTGTGTTTGAGTGCAGTACCGAAACTCCTCCATGAAGAAGGTAATTTCGCAATAATGCAAGCAGCCACAAATGTGTCGGGTAAGGCACACTTTAGGAGTTCGAGTTCTTTAGCAATGGCCTGTATATCATGAGCCTGATCCACCACAGAACGGTTATTAACCATCCTGTAATCATGAAATTGCTCCATGACATACAAGTCATTGCTAGCATCAGTAGCACCGAATTTGGCATTCAGTGCATCCCATAACTCCTTTGCATCTGTCATGTGCATATACACCTCGCACAGACGATCAGCAAGAACACTAAGAATGCATCCTACAAAGATTGTAGTGGCATCCTTGAAATCTTTCTCTTTTTCAGCAGAAAGACCTCCTTCAGGTTTGCCACTACTAACCCAGTAGACATTCATAGCTGTTAGTCACAAAGTGACTTTGATCTGCCATCTCTTGAAGTGCACACCAGAAAATTTTTCCGGCTTCAGTGCATCGGCAAATCCAGCCATATCAAAACCACAGTGCCTATAATAAGGTTTTTGGATTGTTGGAAATAACAACACTATTAGGTTTAACTTATTCCACAAATAAATCATGACTTGAAACAGATGAATACGCATAACCAGGGTAGACCAGTACACTATACACATGAACAAAAATAATGTACTGAACATGGTGAAACCAATCTGTGTAACAGATGATACATGTGTGTATCAGGTTGATACACGTGAGTATCAGGTGGTATAGGTGAGTAACAGGAGTAACAGATTGGTGCAAGTGAGTAACAGGTTGTGGATGTAAGTATCAGAAACGTACCGGATGTTCACAGTTGAAGTAGTCACAGATCGGACGGGTACCACGACGACAACGCGCGGTACCGGACGACGGCGACGACGAGCAGCACTCGAGCGAAGAGGAAGACGAGCCGTGGTGGACGAAAGCGAGCAGTCGCGCGGAGCGCTTCCCAAAAACCTTATTCGCCCTATCCCGGTGCAGGATCTCGAAGGCGATGGGTTCCGGAGAGGGAGCCGCGTCTGCGCAAGCAATCGGAGCCGATTTCGGCGGACCATTCACGCGCATGTCGTGCGCCCGCGCCCCCCGGCCCCGGCCCGAGCCCGGCGAGGCGAGCGTGCGCGTGTGTTTCTCTAGTCTCCTCTCACCCACATAGGTCTAGTTGCAAGGAGAGCACCATCCCTTATAAGTTGGTCTTCCTCTCCTAGAACTAGCAAGGTGGGACTAAAGGTTCACATGCTCTCTCTACATGGTGGGCCTTTGAGATTTTTCTAGGAATTATTCTTCAAATAAACTTGGGCCAAGCCCATTTATTTAACATGCTATATAGACTTGTAGCCTTATAGAGTTATAGGTCAAGCTTAATGCTAGGCTATATTTCAATCGTTTCCTGTTATACTCTAGCTGTTCAGTGGACTTTTACCTGCAATTTCATTTTTACAGTAGTTTACCTTTGCATCATATGATTTTTAAAGAATTATATTCAATTGTCATCTAATATCTAATGTTTCAGAATTTCCTGATGAGGTGGAGACGTCCTTAGATGTTCCAGCAAAAAGGCGATTTGCAAAATACAGAGGGCTAAAGTCATTTAGGACATCATCCTGGGATCCAAAGGTCAATATGATTGAATTGTCTTTAGTTGCTGCAGTTTTAATAGACGATCTTATGAAATTCCTGAGACGTTTAAAATGTTTGCTTCTCTTCATTTTGTTTCTGCAGGAATCATTGCCTCCGGCATATGCAAGAATCTTTGCATTTGATAACTTTATCCGGACACAAAACATGTTATTGCTAAAATTGTGGAGCAAGATGAAGGAAGCATGAAGGATTGTGCTCAAAGAGGGTCATTTGTGAGGCTCCATGTGAAAAATGTTCCTACTGATGTTGCCTCCAAACTTGTCCATCCATCAAGAAGACTACCTGTGGTTGTTTCTGGTCTTCTTCAACATGTATCAAAAATCTGTTCTTCATTTCACGTACTCACCTTGTGCACCTATTCAACAAATTCTGTAGTCTAGTTTTATGCTATGATGGCATGTCTCCAATACTAAATTTTGGTGTGCTTCATGGTGTTTGGTAGCCTGTGATACTCTCTTAATTATGATAACTTTCAGTGCACTTTTTTGTTACTATTGAGTGGTAACAAGATTTTCCTATGTTCTATGCATTTTGGTATTGATTCGTGGCATGTTGGCAATCATGGAGAACCAGCTGCATTTCCTTTTTCTTGTTCCTGATAGATCATATATCAATATGGTTTGATCACTTTGATGACTTTGATGAACTTTGCTGTTTCGGAGATGTGAACACTGAACAGGCTGACTTAGTTTTGGACCATATCAATACAGAATACAGATAATCTGTTTGTTTTAATTTAGCATTTTTATTAACTATATTCAATAGCTTTATTTTGATTGATGTCTCCTGGTACATTTTATGTGCAATAATTTTCAAGGTTGCTGTCGTCATTGCTGTAATATTGCCAATTTGCTAGTTCCTCTCGTCTCGAAAAGTTGCTATATGAATTCTATTTCGAAACATTAATTTAGTACTTTTCTGGCTGGTAACCAGCTAGCTACTGGATTTTACTGGTCAAAAATTTCTGGGAATACTGGTATTCCCAACAATGAAATTGACAAAGTCTCATATATCATTAATTTCTGCAGTAGTATATTTATAAAACCCAATAAAATTGTAATATATGAAAGTAGTTTTCAATACAAATCCATTTGTATTATTCTTGTGGGTAACTGTGCATTATTCCATTCTATATATATAAAAATGGGAAAAGGATATTGATGCTCAAAGTTATGAAAGCTTGACTTGATGTATGTTTAGAATGTCATTTTTTACTGGAAGGAGTATAACACTATAACACCATTATGTGATCATTCACTGACTTTTCCTTTTTTTTTTGTGCAGCATTAAGAAAAATGACTCCTATGAAGCTCCTATCAAATCTAAGGAGTCTTTTATTTTCAATGTTGGGTTCCGGCAATTTACAGCTAGGTAATGGAAGTTCAGTCATGTTGTTGCCGAATATACAGATGCAGAGATGCTTTTCTTTCTAGTTTCTATACCTTGATAAGGGTCTCACTGGTTATTTATGGGCCCATTGCAGGCCATTATTTTCATCTGACAACATCAATTGCAATAAGCATAAGATGGAGAGATTTCTACATCATGGGCGATTTTCTGTTGCCTCTGTATATGCTCCAATTTGCTTTCCTCCACTCCCTCTTATTGTTCTGAAGAGCAGAGATGGGGAGCAATTGTCCATTGCTGCAGTAGGTTCACTGAAAAGTGTCGATCCAGATCAGATTATTCTGAAGAAAATTGTTTTGACGGGGTAAGCTTTGTATTATCCTTTAAAAGGCATACCATTATTTAAAAAAAATCCATGTGGTTGCTCTTTTTGTCCCAATAAGTTCCATGTTGATTCTATTTTGATATTTTTCTAGGAAATCAATCTTGTTATTGGAAGAAATTTCATACAATACTGTTCACATAATTGATTTTGTTATCGAAAGGAAATCTTTTAGAATACTGTTCACATTTAATTGGTGCTATATAGAATCTAATCGTATAGCCATGGAGATTGGAGAGGGTAAGCATTGGTTACTCCGACCTACAATTTTATGATAAATGTGGTGCTAAACCTGTAGTTTTGTGAAATTTACAATGATATTTATGATGAGCATGCAAAATACATCTTTTGTTATTTGTCTTTAAAATACTTTTGTAATATTTCATTTTTTTATAAATATATGTAACCGGAATTAGATCTCAAAGTTGTGTTGGGAACACATGTTTCTGCTCAAAGTCACTTGATTCTAGTGGAATTTACTATTTTCTCGGGGAGAAAATTAAGGATCAGTATTATTTTGTGGTGGTTAAGTTCAGTTTATCAAGTGCCTATTTTTTGATTCACATCTTATACAGGTATCCTCAACGAGTCTCAAAACTGAAAGCAATAGTGCGGTACATGTTCCACAATCCCGACGATGTCAAATGGTTCAAGGCAAGTATTTTACATCTGATCCGTACAGAGTGCTTCTTCACGTTCAATATCAATAATACCATTTTTTGCAGCCTGTTGAGTTGTGGACAAAACATGGTCGGCGTGGCCGAATCAAGGAGACTGTTGGTACTCATGGTATGTTTGCTAAATCCTTTTGGCATGTTTGATTCGGATAGACCCAGATTTCTTCTGTCTATGCTAACCTATTCTTCGTACCAGGTTCTATGAAATGCATATTCAATAGCAGCATTCAGCAGCATGATACCGTATGTATGAGCCTGTACAAACGCGCTTACCCCAAATGGCCAGAACTGCTCTATCAGATGTGAGTTTACAGATATATGTTTGTACCTGTGCATGTAAAGCATTCAAGTTTTGACAAGATGAGCTCATCGATGCTTCGTAATGCAGCTCATGTATATTGGTGCTACAAGAAAGTTTCATATATTCAGATAGCTGAAATTTAATGATTTTGGTTCCTCGTCCGCTATTGCAGTTTGATATTAAATTTGCGTGGTACAGCTGCTTTTAAATTAAACGTTTTGGTGTTTGCCAAACTACTTATCATTTAATTTAGTTGCCAACGATGATGCGTTCTGAAAATATAGATCAATAGGAAGAGACGTGACATTTGGATACCATATATATTATATTATATATATATATATATATATATTGTCTAAACTTAGTTTAATTTGCACAAAACAATTTATAATGTTTTCAGATAGCTGAAATTTAATGATTTTGGTTCCTCGTCCGCTATTGCAGTTTGATATTAAATTTGCGTGGTACAGCTGCTTTTAAATTAAACGTTTTGGTGTTTGCCAAACTACTTTTCATTTAATTTAGTTGTCAACGATGATGCGTTCTGAAAATATAGATCAATAGGAAGAGACGTGACATTTGGATACCATATATATATATATATATATATATATATAGTCTAAACTTAGTTTAATTTGCACAAAACAATTTATAATGTTATATTTTATCGAACCTTACTTTAATTTGCGTAACAAACTATAACGTGTAATTTTTCCTTGAAGAAATACAAATTTAAATTCACGCAACAACTTAGAAAACGCACAATGCAATGTAGTACATCGACCGCAAACTGAGTTTACTGTAACCATAGCTATCCCTCGACTGTCATGATATTATTCCTACCGTTTTCTTCTTTTTTTCACCCAGAATTATAAAACTTTTATTTTCAAGACGTCCTCTTGTATTTGAGATATTTACTATTTTAACACTCTAAAGAAGTGGTTTCGTGTTTTTGATATTTAAACCCATTTTTATTGACTCAAATATTCTTACATATCAGCTTCAAGAAGTGCTATTATAACGAAGTGCATATCTTTAGAGTGTCAAAATAGTAAATCTTACCTTTATTCATACTAGGAACAATACCAAAATTTACAGCTACACATTGCCATTACCGCGACATTCTTTTTTCCCATTACTTATATTAAAAGCAGGTCCTTTTTTCACATTACTTATATTAAAAGCAGGTTAGATTTCTGGCTCCTAGTGAAGCCATGTCACCTTCATTGCAAAAAAGTCCCTCTGTTTTTAGAAATCTGTTAAGCGTCCAAGCCTATTTCCCGGTCATGCTGGGTAACTCACGCCTCACCTACCGCAACCTGGTGCCTCCTACTTACAAAGCTCGTTGTTCGCTACCTGTCGCCGTGGTACGGCTGCTGTGTTTTGTTGGTGTTCGATTTGGTCCAAGATTTGAGGTTCCTCAATCACAATCCGGACTTAGAGACAGATTTGAGGTTTTGAGTGAGGGGTGTAGATTCCTCTGGTTCTTTAGTTTAAGGTGCTATGAGACAATGAGGGAAGAGAGCAATAAGAAGAGCAAGGTATGTGCTTCCTTTGTGGTGGTGGTCAGATCAATCTGTTGTTTCTTTGTTGTAATTTTGATCAAATTTTCCTCTTTTCTTTCTTCTTAATGTGTAGCTCTCCTGGTCCCAATCCCTTGTGAGGAAGTGGTTCAGCATCAAGAACAAGGCAAACGATTTCCATGCAGTCTATGATGCTAACCAAGGTAATGCGAGTGTTTCGTGTGATTTTCTTGGTCATCTCTAAAATTTTGATTCTAGTAAGCCCTCCCAAGCACGACCTCACCGATGAGGAAATCTCGAAAGTCCTCACCGTCCACATGGGGGTGCTAATGCTATCGCCTAGGCGCATCAGTGAAATCTTCGAGGACCTCAGGGTTGCAGGTATGAGCATCAAGGACAAGCGCTTCGCCAACTACTTCCGTGTGATGGGCAGCATGAGGAGGGAGACCGGAGACATGGCATCAGAAGGCTTTCAAGAAGCAGCACACGACACTGCTTGTGGCCGACGAGACCATAAAAAAGAAGGCCAATTTCTTCCTGGACGTGCTAGAGCTTGAAATAAGTGTCGTAATTGTGCATCCTGTGATTCTAGCCTCTAGTATGGAGAAGAATATCATGTCAAGGTGCACCGTGTTGAGCGTGTTGATGAGGAGGGGAAGATTGATCTAGATATCGAATTGCTTCAGTCGTTGACCGGCAGTTCTAGAATTTTCTTAAATAAGTTTGTATTCAAGTATGTTGAAGTTGTGCCTGATGTTATTAAGGCATATGAAGGTAAGATTAAATTTGAAGGATTCAAGGGTAAAGTTCCCTAAAACCAAGAGGTTATTCTTCTGGAACAAAAATTACTTCAGGTTAGGCTATATGTTTTCAGTGCCAGTGTGTTGTGGCATATGATTCTAACACTGTTTCATGGAGCGGCATTACTCCAGTGTTGAACCATGTTTACTCAGTATCATATACATTTGTAGTTTAGCAGTTGCCGTTTTGTATCTTCTGCCCTATGGAAAGTTAGAAACATGGCATTGTGGCGCTATTGAATTTGCTTGATCTAGAATGTTGAATTAGCTCATTAAATTGCTTATCTTGAAGGCCAAGTCCTCCTGCACGTTTTGAAAAGTCATGGTTTGTAAACATTGCTTCTTTCTACAACTCACATAAAACATATGTGGTTTGTTTATAATTATGTAGATTTCTTCGTGTCTATTGAGAATTTAGAGTTTACTTATCTCAGTTTATCCTATGGTTTTTCTTATAAATCTACAAAGGTCATATTCTATTTCTCTTGTAGCTTGCTTGGTTCTTGCTGTCTACAGTAACCTGCATCTAACATGGTAACATGTGGCTTAGGATTTGGTTGCGTGGCTGCTAAGAATCACTACGGGACTGTGCATGTTTGCCGAGTGCCTAGGGCACTCGGCGAAGCCCAGAATGCACTCGGCAAAGGCTTCGCCGAGTGCCACACTCGGTGAACCTCACTCGGCACTAGCCTTGTCGGCACCTCTGATGGTCTTGAAATTATTGAATGCAGAGTTACATTAACTTCCCTGGACTGGTTTGAACTATTGTTCTCGTGAGGCATTGCAGAATTTTATAAGAACTTGCTTGAAGTTTAAAAGTATACTTAATAATGCTAGGGGTGGCTTTAGGTCCTAGAATGAGATACTTTGTGGAAATTTGAAAGTACTTCATATTTCAACTGTATAGTTCAGTGATGAAAAAATCGGCCGATTAGCCGATTAATCTGTGCTCGGTGGCTCAGCAGTTAATTTACTGCATAATTATCCCATTAATCGGAGGGACGATTAATCGGTTGGTCAAGCCGATTAATCGATGGTCAACCCGATTAATCGCCCCTCCACCGATTAATCGCCGCGCAGCACTGCCACGCCTCGTAGGCGCTAGATCCGCTCGACCGGCGTGAGATCTACTCGCTCGACGCTAGATCTACGCGGCCACCGTTGGATCCGCTCGCCCGGTGCTAGATCCGTGCGGTCGCTGTCGGACCTGCTCGGTCGACGCCGGACCCACGCGGCTGGCGCCGGATCCACCCGCCTAGTGCTAGATTTACGTTGTCGCTGTCGGATCCACACTGAGTATTGTGTGTGTCGTCCTTGCATAGTTGGAGCCGCGAAGCTACCAGTGGCTTGCTGTTTAGTGAAGAAAATGGGATGGGAATGGTTGCGGGAGAGACAAGAAAGAGAGCAAGGGTGGAGAAAATGGGATGGGAATGGCTGCAGGAGAGACAAGAAAAAGAGCAGGGGTGGAGAAAATGAGATGAATGGTTACGGGAGAGTAGGACATGGGCATGGGTAGAGCTGGGACTTGAGCCGGATTTTTTTGGGCCGGCCTAAAGCACGTAAGCCCGGCTCACACAAAGCACGGCCCGATACAGCTCACGGATGAGTCGGGCCGGCACGACCCATACAAGGGCCGGACTTGGGCCTGGAGGTTAGGCCCGATGGGCGGCCCAGGTACGGCCCTTAAAGTGGGTCGTGCCTAGGCCATCCCGGCCCAGAAAAGCCCATGGATAAATAATTCATATGCATTCACAACGCACAAGGAGGAGACATGTTATTAAAAATTAAAAAAGTCTGCAAATTACCATTTGAATATACCTTGCTCTATATCATGTGTAAGACAAATCAAAATTTGAGTCATTCATATATAGGACAAATCAAAATGTATATATATATATATGCTCGAGAGCAAAGAAAGTAGTATTAATGAACTAGTATCATATGTAAATTATTAATAAAATTCATTTCCCCTATTTTTTTGGGTGTTCTATTATTTTATGTGAACTAGAATTTTCATTATTCAAAGATAAATTAAATAAATATTTTCATAACTGTAGTAAGAGACCGTCTAACAATGTTACAAAGTTAGGGTCATTTTTGGGTTGGCCCGGCCCATCCATGGCCGACGTGCTTTGGGCCGTTCCTGGGCTTGGCTAACACTACTTCGGGTCAGCCTAGCCCGACCCTTAAATTTATTGGGCCAAAATGGCCCGGCCCATTTTAGGTCCTGGCCCGAAGGGCTCGGACCGGGCTAGGCCGACCCAGCACGACCCATCTCCCAGCTCTAGGCATGGGCATGGTCTGTGGGAGAGAGAAGAAAAAAACATGGGATGGGATGGCGAATGGCAGAGAAAAAAGAGAGAGCTGATAGTTGACCACTTGACTGTGTAGGTAAATAAAAAGATGAGAGAAAAGTATAAAAAGGCAGTCAGAGATTTATTAAAATATGTGTTCTGAAGTAGTTTAATATATTATTTAAATATTTAGCCAACTGATTAATTGATTGACCGATTAATTCAATTTATTCCCGATTAATCTCTACTCAGTAGTTGATCGATTAGTTACCGATTACCGATTTTTCTAACACATTTAGTAGTTAGGATGTCCGACGAGGCTAGATGAGGTGGCCGAAGGGCACCTTCTTGGATAGTTACATTTGAGAGTGCTACTCTTTTACAAATGCTCATAAGAAAAATACTAGCTAGAGCATAGGAATAATTATATACAAGCTACTTATTGTTGATTACTTAACCCTCTAGCCCAATAAACAATGCCGTTAACCTCCTGGTTTTTAAATACCGTTTATTTAATTTCTTAAGGTGGTTTTGTAAAGTGCTTTTGTTTTGTTGGCCCACTACATTAGATAAGATTATTACATTGATTACATATGTCTACATAAAAAACTAACAGTCATGTACCCTTAGATTTCTAGTTTACTCAATGTCTCATTCACTCTGACGTCTCCTCCCTCCCTCTTCAGCTAGGCAAACAACGAACTAATGATAGGGAGTAAACCATTTGATTGCAGCATGAGTTGAAGGTGAATTTCCACACGTTGTAGTTGTGGTTTTTTTCCATCCATGTTGTGTTAAAGAACAAAAAAACAAAAACTAGAACTCCAAAAATTGCCTAAAAACAAATAACAATAAGATGAGACGAAAATTATTCCAAACACTTTATTCATTGGACAAGAAAAAAACAATCTTGTCCAATATGGTAGCCAGAAAGATAAAATCACTTTTGTTGGGGGAATATATTTCCCTTAAACAGGGGCCAAATGACGTCAGCCTCCGACAGCCTTCGGCCCAGAGCCAGGTACTGTCGGGGCCCGTTTTCTCTCTAAGTATTGTTTCCAGGTCCCAATGTGCCTTTCGAGGCCCGTAGCTGCGGAGCCCTCAACCAGGAGGTCCGGCCCGGAGCCCCCAATTCGGGCCCTGGCGTCGGAGGCCACCCTCCGGGAGCCAAGTCCGGAGGCCACCCTCCGGGAGTCCAGTCCGGAGGCCACCCTCCGGGAGCCAAGTCCGGAGGCCACCCTCCGGGAGCCAAGTCCGGAGGCCACCCTCCGGGAGCCAAGTCCGGAGGCCACCCTCCGGGAGCCAAGTCTGGATGCCACCCTCCGGGAGTCCAGTCCGGAGGCCACCCTCCGGGAGCCAAGCCCGGAGGCCACCCTCCGGAGCATGCTTCGAAGCTCCCCTCCAGGGTGCACTCCGGAGCCTTTCCCCCAGCCTCTGCCTTCGGCGTATCTTTTAGCTGGTCAAAGCCTGGCGCAGCCTGACACGCCAGTAAAGCTGTAAAGTTGTCTGGCACCTTTTGTATTGTAGCTAGCTCCTTTTCCCCTCTCTGCCCCTATGAGCCTGAGACTCATAGGGGGCATCCCAGTCTTTTCCTTTGGCCCGCGCGCCTATATAAGCAGGGCCAAGCCCTTGTAGCGGGGAACAACCCCAGGGGGCCATGAGACCCTGTAGTTCTCTTCTCCACACTAAGGCACACCATGCCCAATCCACCATAAACTGGACGTAGGGCTATTATCCCCTAGGGGAGGCCCGAACCAGTATAAACCCTATCTCTCCCTGTGAGAACCCATCGAGGTTCACTCTCCACATCATACTCCACCATAGAAAAACCTGCTGGAACTAACGCAATTGTTCCAACAGTTGGCGCCGTCCGTGGGGAACTTAGTCCGAGAAGCTAAGTTCTCTACCACTGCCTGCAACCCGAAGTGCGCCCGAGGGGGGAGCATCGAGGCTTTCTCGCTTCGCGCACCCTCCGGCAAGGGGCTTCGAGGGCAGATCGAAGGCCACCTTCGCCTTCCTCCATCCTTCGCATACCGGAGCCCACTCTCCGGCAAGGGGCTCCGCTCCACGTTTCAAAGGTCATCGGAGCCCGAGGGCTACAAGGTAAGTACCGCCCGAAGCCTTACTTCGATGCACCAATCTGCAGTTACATTAACATAAGCTCGAAGCCATGCTTCGCTTTACTTAAAAACCGAAGCCATGCTTCGCCGTGTTCAAAAACCGAAGCCACGCTTCGCCTTGTTTAAAAACCGAGGCCATGCTTCGCTTTACTTAAAAACCGAAGCCATGCTTCGCCGTGTTCAGAAACCGAAGCCACGCTTCGCCTTGTTTAAAAACCGAAGCCATGCTTCGCTTTACTTAAAAACCGAAGCCATGCTTCGCCTTATTTAAACCCGAAGCCACGCTTCGCCTTATTTAAAACCGAAGCCTTGCTTCGCTTTATAAAACCCGGAGTACCCCTCCGAAGGCTACACAGTGCCCCCGGGCCCGTAGCAGTGGGCTAAAAGGACTCCGGGCCACTGGCCCGACGCGTCCAGGGACTCCGGGCTCCGCGCCCGAAGCATCCCAGGGATTCCGGGTTCCGCACCCGAAGCATCCCAGGGTCGAAGGTGACCCAGAGTCGAAGGTGGCTTAGAGTCGAAGGTGGCTCACACTATCACAGGTTCGGTGAATCCACACCAAATACCCTTCTCATTACAGGACCAAGTTCTGAAGCCTTGCTTCATTATCTAAACGCGCTCTGAAGCCTGGCTTCGCGTGCTCATACACTATACGCCTAAGCGTTTCGAAGTCATACTTCGCCATAATCTAAGTGCGTTTCAGAGCCCCGCTCACGCACAGCATCCAAACCCCGGCATGCCGAAGCATGCTTCGCTCAAATTGGGTATGCGGAAGCCTTGCTTCGCACCAAATTGATGCGTTCGGAGCCCGTAAGAGGCCCTCGCTCGGTACAAATCCAAATATCCGAAGCCGCCGAAAAGGCGCGCCCCTTCGCATGTTTATTTTTTGCCCGCACCAGCAACGGTTAAGTCCCTAACTGCCACGAGCAAAAGGGGGGAAGAATGTATGCGAGGTGTGCGAGTGTAATGCGCCGTACGAGCGTGGCAAGCTAAGCGTTCGAAGCCAAACAATGCGAAACATATAAACAAAGTATGCAGGTATAATAAACTCCGTTCATTAAAGATCAATTGAGAAGTATGTTACAAATGTACTTCGTGCACAGAACTACGAGTAATCTGTGTCTAAGCCTAAAAAGAACCGAGTGCGAGGCCCCAACCCTCGCTTGCCTCTCCTTCGGCGGGGGCCCCCTCGGCTGGATGTTGCCTCGTCGGAGCCCGCTCTCCCTCGACCGGCCCGTCCAGGCTCCGAAGCCCACAGGCTTCGGCTTCCGCTTTGCAGGTTGCTCCAGGTTCGCGAAGCAGGCGGAGCCGTGTCGAAGGCGGAAAAGTCTAGGGCTTCGTCGCTCGCTAAGACCGCTCGCGAAGGCAAAGGCAAAGGACTCTGAAGGGGCTCCGCCTTCACGGCGGCTAGCAAATCCTGAGCTATTTCAGAGATGGCTTCGCCCCTAGGCCCCCTCGGAAGCTTAAACCGAGGGGGGCCTTCGGATCTAGCTACTTCAAGAATCGCCCACAGTTGTCGAAGCCCTTCAGAGTCCTCGAGGACTTCGAGGTCTATGCTCGAAGACTGAGCCTGGGCAGGTATAAAAACCCCCACATTCATATTAATAAACTGATAAGTTTTTACAAAGCCTACAGCTAGGTATTACAAGGAAGCCTAAGGAGATCTACACCTTCGGAGGCGGAGTCGTCGAGGTCGAAGGCTTGTCCGAGTCGACGGGCCCCTTGAACCGGCGTTGTCGAAGGGCCTTCATGAGGTCAAGGACTGCCTCGCAGCCTTGCTCCTTCCAAGGCTCCTGCAGTCGCCGCCAGGCCCCGCGGACTTCGCCCAGGGGCGTCACCAAGTGCGGGCCCCCGAAGGCCACAGGGGCCACGGAGGTTGCCGCCCGAAGGTGGTCGCACCCTGCGGCATGAAGCATATGCAACACCCCTTGACCGGCGACGCGACCGACCATAAGAGCGAAGCCCGTCAGCGCTTCGTCCGCTACCGAGGCTGCGGTCTTCAAGAAGTCCGCGCGGTCCCCAATCGGGTCTTGATCGCCAAAATCCGGAGTCCGACACTCGGTCCCTATTTTCTCAAGGACCTCGGTCAAACTCTGAGTGGCCTCGCCGAGATTAGCCACGACGAAGCTTTCAAGATCCCGAGCCCGCTGGCGGAGCTCCTCGTTCTCCTTCGCCTGACGGGCCTCGGCGTCCTTCGAAGCTTGGAGCTCCGCGCGGAGCCGAGCCGTCTCCGAGGCCAAGGCTTCCTTCGCCTCAGCGGCCGAAGCCTCGGCCCGCCTCCGCTTCTCGACTTCCTCCAGGACCTCGCGGCGAAGGGCCTCCTTCTCTCCCGCGAGGCGTTCCATCCGCCGGTCAGCAGCAGTCGAAGCTGCCGCGTTCAGTGCGAAGGCCTGCAGGAATTCAAGCAACCTTAAGTATTAACCAAGGGACAAGTATAGTTCGAAGCTGCAAGGGGCTCCGCTCACCCGCATGAGGACTTCGTTCGAGCTAACGAAGAGTTCCGTGGGATCTCGGTGGCTAAGCTGGGCCACCAAGTCCCCCTCCTCCGCAGAAGTGCAGGCCTCGCGGAAGCCGAGGATCGCTGCCGCCGTCACACCGCCCCTCGGCTTGAAAGGGTGAATCACCGCCACGGTGGTCTCCGCGGGCTCCGGCGAGGCAGGGCTCAGGCCCACCACGTCCACCTCTTCTTCGCCTCGAGGGACTTCGCGGTCGCCGCTGCCTCCGTCGTCGGACGAAGTACTCTCGGACTCCGAGTCGCTGCTGCTGCTGCTGCTGCTGCTCGAAGCTTCTGCGGACTTCGCTTCGGCGGGCTTCGATCCGCCTTCGCCTGCCGGCTTCGCCACTGTGGGCCTCGCAACATCTTCGTCCTCTGCAGGAAGCCAAGTCAAAACCTGCATATTGAAGGGAAGCATGCAAAAAGAAAAGGGTTTACCATCATCAGAGATCTCTTGGAAGGAACCAGGGGCTAAGTGCGTCCTCCAGCTCCCTCGCTGCGAAGCTGGCGCGTCCACCTCCGCGCCTGAAGCTGGCTCCGCCAGGGCATCCGTGGCCTCCTTGGCAACAGGAGTGCGCGCGTCGGCCTCCGCCTCCGAAGTCCTCGCCGCCAGGGGCTTCGCGGCCTTCTTGGAAGTCGGAGTAGTTGCGGGCTTCGCCGCAGCCTCCCCCGAGGCGTCCGCCTCGTCCTCGTCCCCCCTCTTCCTCTTGGCTCCGGCCGACGAGGTAGCCAGGTGGGCGAAGTCCGGCAGAGCAGGGAGCCCTCCGAGGCCAAGCGCGGTCCACACTCTGTTCCAGCGCTCCCAGGACCCCACCAGGGCAAGGCGCTGGATCTGCTCCTCGGGGGTCGGAGTCCCGACGACTCGGTCCGCCGCCGCGATGGCCTCCTCCGGGGTCCTCATGTCGAGGTCGGCTGCACGAAAAGGTTGAGTTAAGAGCAAAGTATTTGAAGTATTAAAAGCAAGGTAGAGCGCGAAGCCTTACAGAAGCGGTCGAAGGCCAGCTCGCTGAGTCCACCTCGGCCCGAAGCCTGGAAGAGACCCTCCGGCCAAGAGCGCGCGAGGGGGCTGAGCCGAAGGGTGATGAACTCCTCCGCGAGGTCCCTCATGCTCATCTTCGCCGCCACCCTTCGGAGCAGCGAGATCCTCGAGTGAAGAAGGCCTTCGCTGGTCGTCACCACCCCTTCGCGTCGGTACAGGATGTGGGCGTTGGTACTCCGAAGGGGAGAGTTCGCGCCGACGGAGGCGTAGAACCACTCTTGATCCCATCTCGAATACCACTTGTTATTTACAGCCCTCGCAGGGAAGGCGTCCTGGAACTCCTTCCGGAGCTGGAAGTTGGCGCTGCCGAAGGCCAGCGCCCTCTTGACGCGGTCCGTCCCCTCCCTGGGCTTCGGCTGGCAGTTGGCGTCATGAAGAGCAACGAAGACGTCCACGCGGCCCTCGCAGCCTTCGGCCCTCATGGCCCACTCGAAGACAGCTAGCCTCGCCACTGCGTTGGGCGAAAGCTGAGGGAGCTCGAGGTTGTAGGCCTTGAGGACTTCGCTCAGCATCCCCACCGCAGGTAGTCCGAGGCCGGCCTCGAAGAAGGCTTCAAACACCACCACTTCGTCAGCACGAGGCTTCGGTATGGCCTCTGATTTCTCCGGAACCCTTAGCTGGATTTTCGCTGCAATCTTCCCCTCGCAGGCCCTCCGGACGGACTCCTCCGTGGAAATCGAAGCCCTCATCTCCAGGGTCTGCTCGAACCTGTCGGAGGGCGTCCGAAGGTCCCTCGGCCCCAGTCGCCTAGCTGCGGGCTTCGCTGCCGCGGCCGCTGCCGCCGCCGCCTGCACTTGGGCGGAGCCCGAGCTCGAGCCCAAAACCAGGGGCTTCGCCACTGCATTCTTCGGCATTCTGATCAGACTTCGGTTCGAAGGACTAAAAGGTGGCGAAGGGCTAGAAGCTAGCGGAGGTCGCTCTGCGAGGCTAGGAGGGAGAGGAGAGCGAAGGTGGTAAGGCGGTAAGAAAGAAGTGAATGAAAGTGTGCCGGGGCTGCACGCGGTAAGTCCCTATTTATAGGCACGGTAAGAATTCCAACCGTCACGGGCCGGGCCCGCCGCCAGATGGGCCTCCGGCGAAAGTAAATCAAGCCCAAGCAAGGTAACGGTAACTTTTCTGACCGTTGCGGAGCCGTTCGGGCTCCCTGAGGCCGCTCTGGCACAAGCATTCATTACCCCCAGGAATCGAGGTCTCCCTCGGTCCTGGCTCCGAAGGTATGTTTTCTCTGAAGTGTTTTCAGGTCATTTGTCCTAAGGGCGCGTGCACCCCTTCGTTCCGAAGGCCTACACGCGAGGGGCTACTGTTGGGGGAATATATTTCCCTTAAACAGGGGCCAAATGACGTCAGCCTCCGACAGCCTTCGGCCCAGAGCCAGGTACTGTCGGGGCCCATTTTCTCTCTAAGTATTGTTTCCAGGTCCCAATGTGCCTTTTGAGGCCCGTAGCTGCGGAGCCCTCAACCAGGAGGTCCGGCCCGGAGCCCCCAATTTGGGCCCTGGTGCCGGAGGCCACCCTCCAGGAGCCAAGTCCGGAGGCCACCCTCCGGGAGTCAAGTCCGGAGGCCACCCTCCGGGAGCCCAGTCCGGAGGCCACCCTCCGGGAGCCCAGTCCGGAGGCCACCCTCCGGGAGCCCGGGAGTCCAGTCCGGAGGCCACCCTCCGGGAGCCAAGTCTGGATGCCACCCTCCGGGAGTCCAGTCCGGAGGCCACCCTCCGGGAGCCAAGCCCGGAGGCCACCCTCCGGAGCATGCTTCGAAGCTCCCCTCCAGGGTGCACTCCGGAGCCTTTCCCCCAGCCTCTGCCTTCAGCGTATCTTTTAGCTGGTCAAAGCCTGGCGCAGCCTGACACGCCAGTAAAGCTGTAAAGTTGTCTGGCACCTTTTGTATTGTAGCTAGCTCCTTTTCCCCTCTCTGCCCCTATGAGCCTGAGACTCATAGGGGGCATCCCAGTCTTTTCCTTTGGCCCGCGCGCCTATATAAGCAGGGCCAAGCCCTTGTAGCGGGGAACAACCCCAGGGGGCCATGAGACCCTGTAGTTCTCTTCTCCACACTAAGGCACACCATGCCCAATCCACCATAAACTGGACGTAGGGCTATTATCCCCTAGGGGAGGCCCGAACCAGTATAAACCCTATCTCTCCCTGTGAGAACCCATCGAGGTTCACTCTCCACATCATACTCCACCATAGAAAAACCTGCTGGAACTAACGCAATTGTTCCAACAACTTTGCTCTAGAGTTAAGTAAACTATATTTAAAAGGTTAGGGGATAAACACCTAGTTTATTAGATCAAAGCGTTAAGTCCAAGCATACGCTAGAGGTTATGTTTATTAGATCAAAGAGCTAAGTAATCAACCAGCAATATGCTAGAGGTTAAGTAGACTTATTCATACTAACTATAAATCACTACGAGACTGCTTACGTTTGCCGAGTGCCTAGGGCACTCGGCGAAGCCTAGAATGCACTCGGCAAAGGCTTCGTCGAGTGCCACACTCAGCGAACCCCACTCGGCACTAGCCTTGTCGGCGATGTGGGGGTTCACCGAGTGCATTTTATCGGGCACTCGGCGAAGTTTTTGCCGAGTTCAATATAGACTTCGCCGAGTGCCACGTATAGCACTCGGCAAACGTAGCCAGTTGACGGTCGGGGTGGCCATTAACGGGGCTTCACCGAGTGCCCCACGTGGCACTCGGCGAAGGGGGTTTGCCGAGTGCCACGGGGGGCACTCGGCGAAGGTGGCTCGGGGGGGGACGTGGCACTACGGGGCTTCGTCGAGTGCCCCACGTGGCACTCGGCGAAGGGGGTATGCCGAGTGCCACGTGGGGCACTCGACGAAGGGGGGTCGGGGGAGGGGGGCACGTGGCAGTGGAAGGCTTTGCTGAGTGCCCCCGTGGCACTCGGCGAAGGGGGCTTCGCCGAGTGCCACGTGGAGGCACTCGGCAAAGCCTCCCCAGAATGCACAGAAACGTGCCACGTGGCACGTTTCTGTGCATTGTAGGTGGCTTTGCCGAGTGTAACACTCGGCAATTTTTTTAATTTTTTTTCATTTATTTCCTGCATATTTCATCCAAAAACACATTCAATCACAAAATTCATCACAAATTCACATTTATTCCCAAAATTCACATTGAATCCAAGATATTCACATTCAATCACTATATGAATCACAATTTCACTCACATCACAGAAATCACATACACATCACAAAAATCACATTCACATCACAAAATTCACGATCACATCACAAAATTCATGATCATGTCACAAATACAAGTTCAAATTGACATCACAAGTTCAAGTTCGCGTTAATGGTGACAAGTTCAAGTTAATTAACAATTACATAACGGCAACTCACACCACGCCTCACAAGTTATCATTACCGCTATGACCAGTGTGTGGAGATGGCTGCGTGTTTGATCCTGCTGCCGATGGATGAAACTGAAAAAAAAAAATAGTTAGAACAATTGTATATAACAAAAACGACAATAACAATATTAGAAACTCACATTGCCACTCTGTGGAGTCCGTGGAGATTGTTGAGGTTGAGGAGGAAGAACAGGCAGGCCCATATGACCTGAGAAAGATCCACCCATCTGCGCAAACCACTACTGCATCTAGGTCTGCATCTTGGCTTGCATCTGAGCTTGCATCTGAGCCTGCAGCCGAGCCTCCATATGGGTCTGCCACTCGGTCCTTTGTGATCTTTCTTCATTTAGTTGGGCCTACAAAACATTAATTCACAGTCATTAACGTTCCAAAACAAGAAGATAGAAGTGTTCGATGATTGATGAAAATGAACTAACCTGTAGATCAGCAATCAGACCCATAGATGTGTCTCGGCGAGGGCGTATACCCGGACCGGAGGTCGAGCTCTGAGCTCTCACCTCAGATAGAGTGGGGGTACTACGAGTATCAATGGCGTCGTCGCCCATCAAATATCGCCCATGTCTCTTGCCTCCTCCAGCCCTCATGACCACCTCGCCATCAATGTCATGTGCGATTGGGTCATAATCGGCGCCATGCACTTCCCTTGCCATCTCTAAATAGTCTTGGAGGCGTTGATATGCATTCTGATTAGTGTACGACTCAGCGGGGTCATTTGGATTGTAAGTATTGCCTTCAACCGCCCTCCCTTTGTGAGCCAGAGCATAAGCCATGACTTGGGAGCATTCCTGACCCGCATTGGCCGTTGACTGAAACAAGAAGATAGTTAGAGTTATATCGTGCAATTAAGCGAAAAAAAGAAACATGTAACTACATACCCATCTCGCCCTGAACTGGTCGAGATTCACCGAGCCTTGATGGTGTGCTGCCCCCGGCATGAGTAGGCGTCTCTGGCGGCATGCATCATGACTGCTCTGTCACTCGGCAGAACACCACCTAACAACAATTTGGCCCCAACACTCAAGATGAGCGGCACACCACTGTGGAGGGACCTATTTGATGCAAGTGAAGTTGTTAATGACATAATATTAAGTATTAGAAGATACACGAGAATACACTTACCATCATGTATTCCTCTCGTGTCAGAAAGGTGGTCTGGGCATCCTTTTTGTTCTTCCTCTCTCGGCGGTGCTGAGCGCAGAAGTCAATAACAGCTTGAATGTGCGCCTCATAATGCATGTCGGTGACAAGCTTCTTGGCGGCTCTATTAATAACTGCGGCAGCCTGATCCGCATACCCCTCATCACATCTATAAAAATCCTGCATATAGATGTAAAGAGAATGTTATGTAATCCACATGTTAATAGTATTGACACATATATTAAGAAAATAAACTTACCCAGAGCTCAGCCCTGACTCGATCAGCTAGGTGGGCAAATTGTCTCCCTTCTCGGTCAGGGGCGTCCGGCGCACTTTCATAGTGCCTCCATGAGTACGCCAGCTCCGTCCTCCCATCCAAAGATATCAAACCAGGGAACTTTTCCTTGATAAGAAGCCCGAGGATACCGTTTACATGGCGTGAGCACTCACGACCTCCTCGTTCAACCATAATCCAGTTCCTATCCCGATATCATTAAAAAGTATTAGTATATATTAAAAATTAAACTAACAAAAAGAATATATTATAGACTTTCTACAACAACTTACTTATTTCCATCTGGTCGAATGAGCGGACGATCAGCTACTGCCACTGGTCGCCTTGGGAGTGACGAAGGACCACGCAACCACACTGCAGCCGCTTCTGTAGCCTGCTCCTCTCCCTCTGCCCCAACCTTCCCACCCTCTGCCCCAACCTCCCCACCCTCTGCCCCCACCTCCTCCTCCTCCACCCTAGCCTGCTCCTCCTCCTCTTCATCCGGCACGTAATCATCATCGCGACAGGATGCCGGTATATGGCTAGTTTCACTCAAGGGCGCGGGTGCCTTTCCTTTCACTGCTGACTTCTTCGTTCTCCTACCTCGAGGTCTAGATGAGGACCCGACCTCATCTTGAGAGGGAGTGGATCTACCGCCTTTTCGTACTACTGCACTTATTAATTTCTTTAAACCCCCCACCATATTTCAATCACCTGCTACGAAAAAGAGTAAATCACTTTAGATAAACCGTGAAATGTGTTATAAACGCATTTATTCTAAAATTAAACATAATTCTCATACAGCTGCTAGAAATAGTCATCGCCGTCTGGATTTGCTGGATCATATGTATCGTCATCACTATCACGTGATATGATGTAATCGTCCAGCTGTTCAGGAGGTGGAATGTTGTCATCACTTTGAGTGCTTGAGTGCAATCTCTCTAGCAGTTCTAAGTCTCTTCCATTATGAATCTCGTCTCCACCGTCGGCATCGGCACCACTTTCGTTATCTACTTCCATCGTCTCCGTCAAGTCAATAACAAACATGCCTGGTAGCCCATCTTCTTGAAAGAACTCTCCGTCGTATGTGTTCGGGTCTATGTTATAGTCTTCGTTGTTGGGAACATGCAGTTTACCGTGTGGCGACACTTTATACACAACATCCCAACCTTTAAGACGTGCGATGGTTTTGCACAGGTAAGAGAGATAGTAAACTTGTGTTGCCTGTTGAGCCACAATATAAACATCTTCACTCGGCAAGGTGGTATCTTGACGAATTTCTATTAAGCCAAGTTCGGCAGTCTGTCTCACTACTTTGGGATTGAACTAGTGGCATTTAAATATAACGGGGTTAAGAGGTTTGCTCCCATCAAAACTCAATTCGTATATTTCTTCGAGTCGTCCATAGTAGTCAACCCCGTCTGTGCCCGGAGTAAAAACTCCGGAATTTGTGGTTCTTCGGTTAGGTCGGCTCTGTTCATGGCTTGTTGTGTGGAAACGATAGCCGTTTACGTCGTAAGCTTTGAATGTCTTAACCTTGTAGGCACAACCATTCGCAACTTGCCTCAACTCGAAACTCATTGTCGTGTCGGTTCTTCCCTATAGGTTTAAACGCGATGAACATGTATATTAGTCGCATATAAGATATAATTGAAAGGTAGAACTAACTAAAAGTTAATTTGAGAAATACCTTAGTTTTGAACCAAGAAATGAAATCGGGATTGCCATTTCCCACACCATACTTAAGAAGGGCAGTGGATTCCTCAATGTTAGCCTCCCTCGAACCACGCCAAAATCGTCGATGAAATTCCTCAATGTACGGTTCCACTTCGGAAAGGTTTGTCAGGACATACAACATAATCAAACGCCACTCTTCATGCTGCAAGTTCATGTTAGCAGCACCACTTGCACTTCCTAGTTGGCCTCTGAAGATGCTGAGATTTGATTCTTCTTCTGGAAGATTGTAACGGGAAGGTGGATTATGCACGCTTGGAAGATTGTCCGCATAATATCTAGTTGTGAAGTTTGACACCTCCTCCAAAACATATGCCTTAGCTATGGATGCTTCAATTTTGCATTTGTTCTTACATTTATTCCGAAGAATCTTTTGGAATCTCTCAATTGAATAGCACCAACGGCTCTGAACTGGACCTCCCATCCGGGCCTCATACGGAAGGTGCAATATCATATGTTGCATCGGATTGAAAAAACCGGGCGGAAAGATCTTTTCTAGCTTGCATAATAACACGGGCGCTAGTGTCTCCATGTCTGCTACCACGGTGTGAGACAACTGTTTAGCACAAAGTTGCCGGAAAAAATTGCTCAATTCAGCTAGAACTCGCAAGACATCCTCGGGGACATAGCCATGAATCATGATCGGGAGCAACCGCTCAATCCATATGTGATAGTCATGACTTTTGAGTCCGTTTATTCGCAGAGTAGCTAGATTAACTCCCCTCTTCAGATTAGCTGCATAGCCATCAGGAAACATCAATGTTTGGAACCACTCAAGTACTTCCCTCCTTTGTCCCCTTGTTAGAACAAAATCAGACGTTGGCTTCGTCCAGGATTTCCCGCTTCTAGGAGGTATCATGTCGAGCTTAGGTATGTTGCACATAGCCGCTTGATCCAGTCGGACCTTGACATTGTTTTTCGTCTTCTCAGGAATATCCATGATTATGCCGAAAATGGCCTTGACAACATTTTTCTCTGTGTGCATCACATCAATGTTGTGCGGAAGGAGAAGATCATCGAAATAAGGAAGATTCCATAAACATGGCTTGTGAGTCCATGCATGATGCTCACCATATCCGATAAAACCAGCTCCTTGTGTATTAATTTGCAAAGACTCTAATTGAGCACGAACATCGGCTCCGGTCATTTTAATTGGTGTTGAGCCTTTAACAGACACATCTTTTGTAAAATTCTTCTTATCCTTCCTGAATGGATGGTTCCGAGGAAGGAATTGTCGGTGCTTGTCAAACGAGGAATATTTTCCACCCTTAGCCAGCCAAATGAACTTTAGAGTCGATCGACAAATCGGGCATGCGAACTTCCCATGCACGCACCAGCCGCAAAATATCGAATATGCGGGTAGGTCATGTAGAGAGTACATATACCAGACATGCATTCTGAAGTTTGCCTTTGTACATCGATCATATGTCAACACACCGTCTTCCCACGCATGGATCAAATCATCCATCAAAGGCTCCATATACACACTCATATTTTTCCCCGAGTATTCAGGCCCTGGAATTATCAAGGACAAGAAAATATTCTGTCGTTGAAAGATGACGCCGGGAGGAAGGTTGAGGGGAATAACAAACATTGGCCAACAACTGTATGCGGCAGCCGTCATACCATATGGATTGAACCCATCTGTTGCTATAGCAATTCGTACATTACGTGGCTCTAAAGATTTCTCGGGATGGAGCTGATCAATTTTTTTCCACGCTTCTCCATCTGATGGATGACCTAGCTTGTCTGGGTTGTAACGAATCCCATTTTTATGCCATGTCATTTGTTTAGCAGATTCCTCGGTCATGTACAACCGTTGGATCCTCAGTACAAAGGGAAGGTACCGAAGGATCTTCACGGGAATTGAGAGTTGTTTCTTCGCACCATCATCAGAGTCTATCTCGAGATACCTAGAGGATTTGCATTTCACGCAGCAGGTTGCGTCTGCGTATTGTTTTCTGAATAAAATGCATCCGTTGGGACAAGCATGTATTTGCTCATAAGGCATCTTAAGTGCACGGAGGACTTTCTTAGACTCGTACATGCTCTTCGAAAGATTGTGACCTTCTGGAAGAAGGCTACCAACAACCGTCAGCATAACATCGAAGCATTCTCGACTCAAGCTAAACTGCGACTTAATGGCCAATAGCCGTGCGATGGCATCCAGTTGAGAAACCTTAGTGTGACCGTGAAGAGGTTGCTTTGACGCGGACAACATGTCATAAAACGCTTTTGCCGTTGGCTCCAGCACTTCCTCTTCACGTGCTTCGTCAAAATGCGCATCTTCAAAGTCATCTAGCGTAAATCCAACCCCTCCCTCATCATCGTCCATGCGATGTCGCAACACCTCCTCTCTAGGACGTTGGGACTCACCATGATACGTCCAACAGGTATAATTTGGCATAAACCCATATTTGCATAGGTGTTTACCCATAGCATCCTTTGTTTGTCGACGCTTATTCTCGCACCGACTACATGGACACCAGGTCTTGTCACGTACATTCTGTCTACCAAACGCTGTCTCTAAGAATACTTCAATGTTCTTGATCCAATCCATGGTCACCTCGGCCTGACTAGGGCGACCCGTGTACATCCACTCACGATGATCCATCTTGTACTAAACTAGGAAACAACATCCGTGTTTAGGGGTTAGTGAGAAACGAGATGAATATAACAGTCTAATAGGTAAGATAGGTCCTAATCCCACCAGACAATGCGTAGATTGAGCTCGTATTCACGCTCCGTTCCGATCCAACCCAAAATTTCGGCAGCACCTCCCCGCTGCTCTCCAAACGCACGTCTGGGCAACATGCCAAGAGGATGTGCGTTCGGAGAACAACGGGGAGGTGCTGTCGAAACCCTGGGTCGAATCAGAACGGACCATGAAAACGAGCTCAATCTACGCATCCTCCGGCTGTCCAAACGTGGACAGTTCGAAACAGTTACGGCCACAGATATGCAAAGACATGTATATTCCAAACCGTAACTCTTCCGAACGGGAGACGCCTAGGTTACGCGACAATAACCAAAAAAAATAAATTTTTGACAACATCTTATCTCTAATACATAGCAAATCTGCATCAATACGACGGCACGATGGTCGTCACCCACATACACACATCACGACGTGATGGCCGACATCCACATACACATATATATATCACGGCACGATGGCCAGCATCCACATACACAAGATATTAATCAACATAACCATTAAAACATAACAAGAATTACAACGATTATATTAAAATTTCTAAAACATGTATAAGCATTTATTTATATTAATCTTATTTACATGCATGTTAATAAAATTGTAATATTATTTACGAGGAAGGGATGTTGAAAGCAAACAAAACATGTGACGTTGTATTAGACAATAAAAAACATGTACAAAGCATATTAATCATTCATGTTCAAGCAAAATATTAATCCTAGGTTCTAAGGTTACCGGTAGGCTTTGATGCGAGATGAGGACGATGAAGCCGAGAAGATGACGGTGACGCCGGTAAGAGAGCGCTAACCAAATTAGATCTATCTAAAAATCATTAAAAAAATTAGTTATAAGATAAAGTAATTAAAAATGTGAGAAGCTAAACTAAACAACATAAAATTATAAAATATCAATAACTATAGTAAATGATTCAACAAAAGAGACACTAACTCTAAGTTCAAATATATATATATATGCAATATAATGTCTCAAATGGTATACATGCAATATTTTGCATTTTCTATTTGAAAAAAATGGGATATACATGTATACCTAGGCAAGGGGGTAGGGAGGCGGAGCCGGTGCCGGGGCCGGTGGCCTGGGGCGGCGGGGCCGGCGAGGTTGGCCGGCGGCCAGGGGCGGCGCGGGGGGGCGCGGGGGGAGCAGGGGGCGCGAGGGGCGGCGGGGCCGGGGGCGGAGGGGCCGGGGGCCGGTGGCGGCGCGGGGGGCGCAGGCCGGGCGGGGGGGCCGGTGGCCGGGGGCGGCTGGGCCGGCGGCGCGGGGGCACGACGCGCGGCGGGGCCGGAGAGAGCAGGCAGCGGTAGGAGGGCGGCGACGGCCGAGGGAGCAGGGCGGGGGCGGAGGGAGCAGGGCGAGGGCGGAGGGAGCAGATCTGGCGTAAATGCGTCAGATCTGCTCGGGTTTAGTATTTACCCGATAAGGATGTTTGCTGAGTGCCATATTTGGCGGCACTCGGCGAACATTTTTTTTAAATTCAGACTTTGCCGAGTGCTAATAGAGATGGCACTCGGCAAGTTTGCCGAGTGCCATCTCTATTAGCACTCGGCAAAGATTTATGAAAATTGTTTTTTAAAAAAAACTAAAATAGAATAAATACTTTAAAAATCCCAAAATTTGGCATTATATAATATACACTAATATTGCATCTAGAAAATTTCTAAGTTCAAATAAACAAATTTAAGGCACTTTTAGTTTAAATTTGGGATCCTTTACTTAAAATCCTATAAACAACTTGTATTAACCAAAAATAGCAAACTAACTCTAAAAAATGCCAATTTTTGACATGGTATGAGATAAATTGAGTTTTAGTAGTACAAAAAGTTTTAAGTTCAAACAAATATTTCAATATTGATTTGCTTCTAAACCTAACTCATTTCATCCCTAAACTCCTAAACTTTCTCGAAGGTTGTCCAGTTTCTAAAGGTCATACTTGAAAACTTTGTCGAAATATTATGAATTTTTACCATATTATATATGTATGATATAATGACACCATGTCAAGTGTCATATTTTTTAGGCATCAATTACATTTTCTATAATTAAAAAACCATTAACCTGCATATTGTCGGTCGAGTGTCGTAAATTAGATTTTAAATATTTAGTTATATTTAGTTGTAAAAGATTACAAATGTAATCATGAACACAAATATGATTTTTCCATAATTTGTGAGTCATTATTTCATGTACATGCATTTCAAATTTGACCCACTTAGAAGTAAATCCTAGAAATACGAATATTTTATTAAAAATACCAAACCCACTCATAAAAGGATGAAAATTTACCATGGATTAAAAAATGTTGAATTATGACTGTAAAAAAAATTCAGGTTCAAAAAATTTTTAAAATGTGATATGGACTCAAAATGTGTTTTCACATGAAATAATGGGTTCCTATAGTACTTTGCCGAGTGCTTTTTAAATAGCACTCGGCAAAGAATATTTATTTGGTCTTTGCCGAGTGCCACAGATCATTGCACTCGGCAAAGATTTATAAAAAATATTTTAAAAAAAAACTAAAATAGATTAAATACTTTAAAAAATAACAAAATTTGGCATTATATAATATACACTAATATTGCATCATAGAAAATTTCTAAGTTCAAATAAACAAATTTAAGGCACTTTTAGTTTAAATTTGGGATCTTTTACTTAAAATCCTATAAACAACTTGTATTAACCAAAAATAGCAAACTAACTCTAAAAAATGCCAATTTTTGCATGGTATGAGATAAATTGAGTTTTAGTAGTACTTGCAGTTTTAAGTACAAACAAATATTTCAATATCGATTTGCTTCTAAACCTAACTCATTTCATCCCTAAACTCCTAAACCTTCTCGAAGGTTGTCCAGTTTCTAAAGGTCGTACTTGAAAACTTTGTCGAAACATTATGAATTTTTTACCATATTATATATGTATGATATAATGACACCATGTTAAGTGTCATATTTTTTAGGCATCAATTACATTTTCTATAATTAAAAAACCATTAACCTGCATATTGTCGGTCGAGTGTCGTAAATTAGATTTTAAATATTTAGTTATATTTAGTTGTAAAAGATTACAAATGTAATCATGAACAAAAATATGATTTTTCCATAATTTTTGAGTCATTATTTCATGTACATGCATTTCAAATTTGACCCACTAGGAAGTAAATCCTAGAAATATGATTATTTTATTAAAAATATCAAACCCACTCATAAAATTATGAAAATTCTCCATGGATTAACAGATGTTGAATTATGACTGAAAAAAAATTCAGGTTCAACACATTTTTAAAATGTGATATGGACTCAAAATGTGTTTTCACATGAAATATTGGGTCATCTTTGCCGAGTGTTTTTCTGGTGGCACTCGGCAAAGGCTAGGGTTTGCCGAGTGTCCGTTAGTGGCACTCGGCAAACCCAAATTTTCACCCGTGCTGCCGTCACGGCGCCAGCAAAAAAATTTGGTGGGGGATTTTCAGGATGTTTGCCGAGTGCCTACGGAGTGGCACTCGGCAAACCCTGACTTTGCCGAGTGCACAAATCTTTGCCGAGTGCATTCCATCCAGCACTCGGCAAACTAGAGTTTGCCGAGTGCCTGAGGGAATGCACTCGGCAAAAATTTGTGCACTCGGTAGTGAATCCAAAAATCTCTCTAAATTTTGGCTGAAATATACGTGTATATTATAACTGTGGACGGTGAAGGCTCATCTGCAGTAAATGTAGAAAACGCAATTTGAGCCTGTTTTTTTAATGTGATGCAGCAGGAAATTTTTTACTGTAGCAATTATTTAGAACATTAGTGTGGTGTAATGACCGGTTATTGTATATTTGTATCCCGGCCCGTCATATGGTACTGCTACCGTAGTCATACATCCATAATTTCACCATTAAAATGTTTCGTGTTACTATGATAATCATCCCATGGACTACCGACTACGTACTTTGCTTTCTGTAAGTTGTGTATAATAAATAATGAAAAACATTACTTATAAACAATATATGCAATAAACAACAAGCATGGGATTTTGTGTAATATTTTTTCAATGTCTATCATCCACGACTAATGAAAGCTACGTGGTTATATTTTTGGTGACATTGGAAAAATGCTCCTGAAAACTGGATGTTCAAAACTTATTTTCCCTATTTCTCCATCTTGCGATGAACGCATGCATGCATGCATGCATGCTTGTTCAAGCTATATCATATCTGTGCCTTTTATTTCCTGTGAATATAACATAACTCGATCAGCGCGCTGCATGCGTCCACACATTCAGCAACTGCTTCTGCTCCATGTTGTACCTTTTCTCTCGCTGACTGCTACCGATTCAAATCAAAATATCATCAAACAATATCGCACTTAAAAATCGTAATTACCACTAATTAACCCGGGGGGCTATATAATCGCCTCTCCATTAATTAATTGAATCGTCGCAATCGCTAGCAGCGAGTGAGTGACAGAGTGAGAGTCACAATGAGGGTTCTCATGGAGAAACTAGTGGTACTCTCAACGATATGGATCTCACTCTTTCAAGGTAGATCGGCCAATTTAAGCCAGTTTTAGTTGATTTACGATCGAATTCTTTTCCAATTATTTGACGAAATGTGTACCTTATCTTTTTAATCGATCACCTTGTGATCTATTTCATCTTGACTACTTGATTGACGTAGGGTGGATGGTGCAATCTGTAGAATATGATCATACAGCAAGTATTGAGGCAAGTGACGTTGTTTCTTCACTCTCTGTATCGATCGATCTCTTGTTAAACAGAGGCATATGGAGATTACTGTTAATGTGCGAATTGTACCTTGATTCTCTCTCTGAGTCGATCTTGAAATTAAAACTTCATAAGAGGACATCGATAAATTGTTTATCGAAATTGTACGGCATTGTAGTAGCCGTTCAAGATTTGACACGATCAAACCAACATGCCATGCATATGCAGTGCCTGCGTGACCCGATGAAGCCGCTGTACAACGGCGGCATCATCCAGAACGGCGAGTTCAACAGCGGCCTCATGGGCTGGTCGACGCGCCGCGACTTCAAGGCCGGCGTGAGCAGCTCGCCGTCCGGCAACAAGTTCGCCGTGGTGCAGCGCGTGGCCTCCCTGTACGGCGCCGATGCCGCCGCCGCGCCGTCGCACAGCGTCTACCAGAAGATCTGGCTGCAGACAGACACCCACTACTCGCTGTCCGGTACGTGTACCAGTACCATTCATGTACATACATGTAAACGTGCATGCCTGGACGACGTCATGATCGCCGTCTTCCCGGCCGGCGCGCGTGCAGCGTGGTTGCAGGTGTCGGCCGGCACGGCGCACGTGAAGGCGTTCGTCATGTCACCCAGCGGCGAGCGCGTCGTTGCCGGCAGCGTCTCCGCCCAGTCCGGCTGCTGGAACATGCTCAAGGGTGGCATGACCTCCTACTCCTCCGGTCACGGAGAGATCTTCTTCGAGGTGATCGATCGATCTCCTACCGATCCTACCGCGATCCGTCGAACAAAATGCCGGCATATACATCAGCCGCCGCGCCGTTTCAGTCATCGATCTAACCTGTTCAAGTGCATGCAGAGCGACGCGCCGGTGGACATCTGGGTGGACAGCGTCTCGCTGCAGCCGTTCACGTTCGACGAGTGGGACGCGCACAGGCTGCGCTCCGCCGACAAGGCCCGGAGGAGCACCGTCAGAGTAGTCGCCCGCGGCACTGATGGCGCGCCGATGGCGAACGCCACCGTGATCATCGAGCTCCTCCGTGCAGGGTTCCCATTCGGCAACACGCTGACCAAGGAGATCCTGGACATCCCGGCGTACGAGAAGTGGTTCACGTCGCGGTTCACGGTGGCCACCTTCGAGAACGAGATGAAGTGGTACTCCACGGAGTGGACGCAGAACAACGAGGACTACCGCGTCGCCGACGCCATGCTTAAGCTCGCCCAAAAGTACAACATCAAGGTCACCCACTGACCACTGGCTTCGTTTATTTGATGCATTTCTTGAGTGACTAATTGTTTTCTTATTTCTCAACCGCTTTTTAACTTGTTAGGTCGACGCCAAACATCTCTGAATTGAAATTCAAAATTTGTACTTTAGCTTAGATTCTTATTTCTTACCAACAAAAACTTATGATTTAGACAAGTAAGAGAACACATATACGCGAATCTACTAAATAAATAAAAAACAAACTTATAATATCTTTGTACACATATACGCTTTTTAGATTGTGCAAGTTCATTGTATTTATTGAGCAAGTGAGGGTAACCAACAGATAAGAAAAAAACCGAACGACTCGTGTAAATAATAAAATTGATTTACTAACGATATATATTCCTTTCTTAGATTCGTGGGCACAATGTGTTTTGGAACGACCAAAACTCACAAATGAAGTGGGTGAGTTCACTGAACCTAAACCAGCTGAAGGCGGCAATGCAAAAGAGGCTCAAGTCTGTCGTGACACGTTATGCTGGCAAGGTGATCCACTGGGACGTTGTGAATGAGAATCTCCACTTCAATTACTTCGAGAGTAAGCTCGGCTCCAACGCATCACCGCAGATCTACCAACAGGTCGGACAAATTGACCACAACGCCATTCTCTTCATGAACGAGTTCAACACGCTAGAGCAGCCAGGGGATCCCAACCCAGTGCCCAGCAAGTATATCGCCAAGATGAAGTTGATTCGAGGTTACCCCGGCAATGGTGGCCTCAAGCTTGGTGTTGGCCTCGAGAGCCACTTTTCCACCCCTAACATCCCATACATGAGAAGCGCGCTCGACATGCTCGCGCAACTCAAGCTGCCCATGTGGCTCACCGAGGTCGACGTCGTCAAAGGTCCCAACCAGGTAACCCTACTACACATATGGTGCAGACAGTTGTGTAAGCCTGAATCTTTCGTGTTCGACAACGACATGATCTAACGATCTATATTATTATGTATATATGAATCAGGTGAAGTACTTAGAGCAGGTGCTAAGGGAAGGGTATGGGCACTCGTCTGTAAACGGCATGATAATGTGGGCAGCGTGGCATGCTAAGGGGTGTTATGTAATGTGCTTAACAGATAACAACTTCAAGAACCTCCCGGTAGGAAACCTTGTCGACAAGCTCATAGCCGAGTGGAAGACGCACAAGACATCCGCCACGACGGATGCAGGCGGCGCCATCGTGCTCGACCTCCCCCACGGTGAGTACAACCTCACGGTGAGCCATCCGTCGCTCGAGACGAAAGCCTCCATCCACGCGATGACGGTGGGCGCATTGTCGTCGGAACACCAGATCAACATCAAGGGGTAGGAGTGATACATTTCATCGTGCTAGCTCTCCACTCCTCTTTGGATAATCATTTTTGTATTTTTCTTCTTTTTTTCTTGTGAATAATTGGATAAATTGGTCTAGCTCTATTTGACGGTCGCAGCTTGGCCAATGAATTAGCGCAGCTAGCTTTTTGTAATGATTAATGTGATACAGTGAGTTTATTAGAGGCAAATCAAAGTGTAAGTGACAATTTTCTTTTTAATGATAGTAACATCTCGTTGCCTTACGTTTCATAATTATTGGGCTTTGCCGAGCGCGCACGCATATATATATATATATATATAGTGATTTTATGGTTTTTAAGGATGTATTAAAATATTTAAAATTTTTAGTGTTAATTTTTTATCTCCTAACACCCAGGTATTAGGAGGTTAACACTAAAAATTCCGGCAGCTCAGTACTTTCTCGAGAACCGAGAAGCATAACTAAATTACGGTCGTACCGCTAAATATGGGGTACTGTGTCAACACGAGCGGAGCAAAATATGAGGGTTACGTGTCAATTTTCTATTTAAGGATAGGAATATCTCGTTGCCTTACGTCCGCCAAGCACAGAGAGAAGGTAGATTAGGGTCATACCGCTAAATATGGGGCACCGTCCCAACACGAGCAGAGCAAAATACGATGGATCAATTCTTACAGATTTTTGTTTACTTTTCTTGTGATGGTATAGAAGTATTTTGACCAGGAGTTTGCATATTAATTGATTGGTCTTATCAATAGCTTGCTGAATGATAACATCGGTAGCTTCAGCACAACAAAAACTTTCGTGGCTAAAGACTAAGTAAATCAACAATTAGATAATTACGACATGTCACTAATTAATCATAGTAATAGAGAATATCACATTCATATGATAAATAAGGGAGAGATAACTGCAAATGCAGATCTTTTTAATAATACATTTTATTCAAAATTTTAAATCTAATATACGAATTTATAAAATTACATAAATAGTGTTATGTCGAGTCAACAGAAGCCTTCTTCGCCTGCCGATCAATTTAGATTGGCAAACCCTATCCCAATAGAAAGCTATTTTTGCAATGTCTAAAATTCATGTAGCAGCTTTGAAATTTTGAATAAAAATATATTCTTAACAAATTTCGCAAATGTGGCCATATCCCGATAGTGTTGCCTTTCGGCTTAGGCCAGCATGCCCAATGCAGGAGATAACAGCCGGAGTCTTCCAAACCCCTGCGTGCCCCCTTCCCTGTTAATATTAGGCAATTTTAGGGCTAATTTCTAAATAAAATAATTCACGGTATTCACTCGAGTTAGCATAAATACAAAAAACATGTTTTCGCAAAGCATGATCAATAATCGTATAGAAAAGTAAACCATATACCGTACAGTTGCTGAAGATGAATTTGTAGTCGATGCAGAAGTACTCCTTGTGGTGTCGGATCGTAGCACCCGACGGCGACCGCGGGTAGATGTAGACGAAAAACGTGTCATGCTGACGAACTTGAGAAGTCACGCGGAATGCTTCCCAAAAACCTTATTCGTCCTCTCCTGGTGCAGGATCGCAAGGATGACAGATTTCAGAGACATGTTCTCCCGTTTCTGGTGCACGTCGGCGAACAGAATGGAGTAGTCTACGACGACATCACAACAAAGAGAAGAGACAACCAAAACCCTAACACGGTTCTGTTGTATTTTTCATCATCTTGATTTCGGCCAGATCTATGGGTATTTATATGGGAGCAACCAGATCTCATATCGCGATCACGATCTCAATCAAGTCGGTTTTCATATAACCATATCCTATAAACTTTACCACGTTCCTAAAGAATCGAAACAAGAAAAGGGAAGGACCGCATCTCCACAAGGCAAGGAGTTAGATTTCGGGAATACGTGGTCAGGCTCGGCAAGCCAACCCCCGACTCCCAAGTCTCGACTCGGATCAAGCACTCGGGAAGTGCTGATCTTCAACCTCCGAGTCCCTAGCTCGATTCCGACACTTAACAGTGTCGAGTTCGATACCCGATCACTCGTTATTCCTTTTCTTGGCATGGGTCTTTGAGATTTATTTAGGAATTTCTGAAATGTTTATATAGGTCTATCCCAAAATTTCAACAACCCCCACCAGATCTCAAATACCCATTAAAGATTTGTCTGATTCTCACTGTTATTTGATATACTAGCGTTTCAACGAGGATTGTTAAGTTGAACTCCCACCTAGAACTTTAAGCTACACTCATTCACAACTTGAACAATGGACTATGCCTTGAATTGCAAGTTTTCTTCCAAACAGTTTCAATCAAAGCCTTAACTAGTACTTGGCTACCAATAGCCTACCCCTCGGGTGAAGCATATGTGTCATACTCCCTAGTCTCATAATGAGCTTACTAGAGATTACCTAAGTCTCGTGGATTGTGACGTTAGACAGTCAGGCTCATATAGGTATATTCTTTCAAGAATGCTCTACAGGATAGCATCTTCGCTAATTAAAACCAATAGAATACATTAAGGCATAAAGCCAACCTGCCTTACAGCTTCTGAGAGTATTGTATCTTAGATAGGGTTAGGTAATAATAATTACTCTCCTCAATTAACCAATAGCTTGTTTTTTCCAGGTCCTAATTCATAGGATATTCGA
Source organism: Zizania palustris (assembly GCA_019279435.1). NCBI lineage: Eukaryota > Viridiplantae > Streptophyta > Magnoliopsida > Poales > Poaceae > Zizania > Zizania palustris. The sequence continues at coordinate 93,889,252 of JAAALK010000082.1, read as the reverse complement.
TCACATAGGTTGGGTTACCACTATGGAAACTCATACGTGATAGTCCTTTAGTAAACATATCTGCTAGGTTTTTGTCTGTTTGAATATAAGTAACACTTATAACTCCGGAGTTTCTCAACTTCCTGACGAACTTCAATCATCTTTTAATGTGTCTTGACTTCACATTATCCTTAGCATTGTTCACCTTAACTATCACAACTTGATTGTCACAGTTCATAAGGATAGACAACACTATTTTTTTAACCACGAGCAAGTCCATCAATAGTTCACGCAGCCACTCTACCTCTGTAGTTGCTGTATCTAAAGCAATAAGTTTTGCTTCCATGGTTGACTGCATTAAAATTGTTTGTTTACAAGACCTCCATGATATTATACCACCTCCAAGGGTAAACACATACCCAGTTGTGACATAGAGCTCATCAGCATCAGATATCCAGTTCGAATCACTATATCCCTCAACCACAGTAGGGTGCCTAGAATAGTGAATCCCATAACTCATAGTACCTACCGAGTAGCACATAACCCTTTCAAGTGCATGCTAGTGATCACAACTCGAGTTGTACATGAACCTACTCAATTTGCTCACGACAAATGATATGCCAGGTCTCGTTGCGCTAGCTAGGTACATGAATGAGCCAATTATCTGAGAGTATCTCAGTTGATCTTTGGTAATTTTCTTATTCTTTCGAAGTGTCACACCGGGATCATAAGGTGTTGGAGAAGGCTTGCTATCTTTATATCCGAAACGACTCAAGACCTTCTCAACATAACGAGATTGTGAAAGTGTAATCTCATTCTCCACCTTATTCAGTTTGATGTTAAGATAACATCAACCTCTGTTAGATCTTTCATATCAAAACTCTTTGATAGAAAAGACTTGACTTCATTGATCACATTAGTGTTTGTGCCAAAAAAACAGTATGTCATCGACATATAAACATAATATAACTCCTTCACCCCACTATGTCGATAGTATACACATCTATCGGCCTCGTTTATGACAAAGCCCACATAAGTTAGAGTTATGTCAAACTTCTCTTACCATTGCTTAGGTTCTTATTTCAGGCCATACAAAGACTTTAATAATTTCCACACCTTGCTCTCTTGACCCTTCAATAAAAACTAGGGCTGGATAAAAAACTCGTAGCTCATTAGCTCGCTCGGCTCGTGACTAGCTCGGCTCGACTCGGCTCGGCTCGTTCTATTTTCATAATGAGCTGAGATAGTATTTTAGCTCGTTAGTATAACGAGCGAGTTCGAGCTAGATCGCGAGCTACTCGCGAGCTTAATGAGCTCATCACAAGTAGTCAAGTAAACCCACTAAAACAATAACAAAACACCATCTTAGAATATGAGACTCATTATTTTCTATTTTATTTGCTAGTGTCTAGTTATTACTCATTTACTTGCTATTATAAATTTATTATTATGGCCCATAGAATTATCATATAAAAGTATGAAACAAATAATATGTGTGATGAATTTGATGTAATCATAGAAATAGTGATGGAACTATGGATGTTTAATTTTTGAAACCTTATGTATTCTATTTATTTCATATTTTGATGTTTTATATGTGATTATTTGAATATTTATTATTTAATTATCTTTTAAATAGATGGCTCGCGAGCTAAATGTGCTAGATCGCAAGCTGGACCGAGCTGAGCCGGGTTTTCTGCTCGTTACATTAATGAGCCGAGCCAATCTTGCTCGTTAACATAACGAGCTATAATGAGCCGAGCTAAACGAGCCGAGCTGGCTCGTTATCTAGCCCTACTACAAACCCATCAGGTTGATCCATGTAGATCTCCTCATCCAACTCTTCATTTCAGAAAGTTGTATTTACATCCATTTGATGAATGATACGACCATATGAGGCTTCTCGGGGAAGCAATGCTCTGATTGTGGTCAGTCTAGCGACATGTAAATAAGTATAAAAAGTCTTCGCCTTCTTTTTATGTATAACCTTTGGCCACAAGCTGGGTCTTATACTTTTCAATAGTACCATCAGGCCTAAGCTTCTTATTGAACACCCACTTACAACCCACGGTTTTGCAGCCATACGGCCGATCAGTCAGTTCCCACGTACCATTGGATAGAATTGAGTCCATCTCATTATGAATAGCTTCTTTCCAATCATCTACATCCGAAGATGCATATGCCTCGGTAATGGTAGCAAGAGTGTCATCCATAAGGTACACAGTGAAATTGTCACCAAAGGATTTAGCAATCCTTTGTCTCTTACTCCTTCTAGGAGCTTCACTATTATCCTCCTCAATGATTCTCTCAAATCAATTATGTTGTTCAGAAGACTCGAAATTAATCGGTGTATTAGGTTCAAGAATTATCTCAGTAGAGTATCTAACAATGTTATGTATATCTTTCAAAGAAAACACATTCTCAAAAATTTTTGCATCACGTGATTCTAAAATAGTATAAACATGCATATCAGGCACCTCAGATTTAACTACTAAAAATCTATATGCCATGCTCCTCTGAGCCTAGCCTAGAAAGCCACAATCCACTGTCTTAGGTCCCAACTTGCATTTCTTCACGTTTGGAACATTGACTTTCGCTAAACATCCTCAAGTACGCAAGTAAGACAGTGATGGTTTTCTCCCAATCCATATCTCATATGGAGTTTAATCTTTATTCTTGTTAGGAACTCTATTTAGGACTTGACTCGCAGTCAATAGAGCCTTTCCCTACCACGCCTTTGATACACCGGCAGTATCTAACATGGTGTTAACCAGGTCAGTTAGTCTGTGGTTTTTCCTCCCGGTAATTCCATTCGACTCGGGAATATAGGGAGACATCCTCTCATGAATAATACCGTGTTCCTCACAAAATTCATCAAATACTTTGGGAAAATATTCACCACCCCGAACAGACCTTAGGCGTTTGATCTTTCTCTCTAGTTGATTTTCAACTTCGACTTTATACATTTTAAAGTAGTCTAATGCCGTTGATAACAAATAATGATATTAATGGTCAAAATTGTCAAAATGTTGAAATTGGTACTTTTTGCCGAAAATATGCAGTTCTTGGCACAGTCCGGTCCAATCAGCCATAGTAGGCCTGTCCGATCAGCCATGGTACCTTGATCAGACCGGTCATATGGGCCTGGTCAAACCAGCCTAATCTGAGTCCAAGCCAATTTAATTGGTTTCAGGATGTTTTGATCTCTAATCAAATTCTATCGACTTGGACGCGTACTTGTTGACACTAAAATGTGCCCCCGCACTTGGGACGGTTCAATGTCCAAAAGTATCGCAATGATACTGATGTCGCGTTCCGAGTACCCTTAATAGTAATAAGGGAAATGGAATCGTTAGGCAATCAAATAAATAATTAGCAATTTAAATCCAATTGGCCGAAAGATGTTAGTAACAAAATAAAAATAAGCAAAATAATATAAATACTTGAAATCGGCCAATTTGAAGGTCGATTCCAAGCTACGGCAAAATTGGCCCAAAGGGTCCCAAAAAGGGCTTCGGCCTTCCTGTCCGGTCGAACCGGAGGTACACCCGCGGTCTGACCAGGGGTGCAAAGAGTGCTTTGGAGTGAGGCCTCTGAAGTCTGATGCGAAGGTGCTTCGGGTGATCTGATCGGCGAGGGATTCCCGGTGGGACCGGCAATATTATCCTGGTCAGACCGAGGTCTTTGGCTAAGCGAAGCCAGGTGCGGAGTAGCGTGCAGAGGGGTACTTCAGCAAGGGCTTCGGTGTACAATGTAGAGCGGAAAGGCCTAGTCAGACCGGCGAAGACCCGTCGGTTTGACCAGCTGTTGTCGACAACGGCGTGACGAGGGCTCCAGTCAGACCGGCCCTACACCACCGGTCGGACCGACAGTAGAAGATTGGATCTGCTACACTTCGACAACCTTGTAGATGACCTCCAATACCTCCCAAATTTCTTGGAGATGATTGTGTGGGAAATTACTCTGCAAAACAGTAAAAGATCAAATGTAATTTGCCCAAGAAGCCGAATCACTAAATATGGCAATAAAAACCAATTAAAAGGGGTAGCAATCCTTTACGTGGATTAACGGGAGGTTCACAAGCGAACCAGCAAGGGATACCGTGATTACGGACACGGCAGACGGAGGGCTTCCAGCGCAAACCCACAAAGATGTAAGAACTAATGCGAAAAGTAGATGAAAAGTAATGTGATTCAAAGCTAGGGCTTTGTGTAGAGGTTGATTGTGTTTCCCATGAATCGGCCTTGCCCCTATATTTATAGGGGTTGGTTTGGTTTATCCTGGCACAAAATTCGAGTAGGAGTCGGCCAAAAATCAGTTTGGATATGATTTGGATAAAAACGGCCCGAATTCCCTCTTTATCTCTAATTTTCAGTTCTGGGCCGGTCTGACCGGGCCCATTGGGCTGGTCTGACCGAGCCTACATGGCCAGTTGGATTGGCCTACTATGGCCGATCAGACCTACCTGTGCCAAGGATTGACATATTTTCGATCAAAATTACCAATTTCAGTATTTTTGTACATTTGACCATTAATGCCATTTTTTGCTATAAACACATGCCCCCCTGCCTTTTAGAAAACTTAGTAAGCTAAAAGCACAACAGGCCTAGGGCGATACTCTCGATATCGTCCTTTCGATACTTTTAAGCATCTTGCCACACACTTGGGAATTACTTTTTCAAATACCTACCATTTAAAGCTCTACGAAATTGCTCTCCTTGTATGGACTCTAACTCATATGCATTGCCTGGAGCAATTTCGACTACCTTAAAATGACCTTCCCAACTAGGTGACCATTTACCAAATTTTGGGCTCTTAGTGCCTAATGGCAAAACCGTCTTCCAAACCAAGTCATTGACTTGAAACGATTTTACTTTAACTTTCTTGGTGTAGGCTCTAGCTACTCTTCTCTTGTCATTTTCTATTGCTTCTAGCACCTTCAACCTCTTATCGTCCACTTCTTCTAAATTATCCTTCAGAAGCGTTTCATATTCATCGACCGATAAAACATCTTGCTTAAGAAATCTTAATAAACCAAGATCCACCTCTACCTGTAGAACGACCTCTTGTCCATACACTAATTCATATGGACTACCTTTAGTGGCACCATGCTTTGCAACTCTACTAGCCCATAAAGCCTCATAAAGCATGTCATGCCACCTTTTTGGAAACTCTTCAATCTTCTTCTTGATTAGCTTGATCACAGTTTTGTTACTAGACTCGGTTTGACCATTGGCCTGAGCATAGTATGGAGAAGAGTTTACCAATTTAATTCCATAGTAATCGGCAAAGTCTCTCACTTTATTAGCAACAAATGAAGTACCTTGATCCGTAGTGAGAGTTTGGGGAATGCCGAACCTATGTACAATGTGTTTAAAGATGAAATTGATTACCTCGTTATGAGTCATATTCTTGAGCGGCACGGCCTCGGTCCACTTGGTGAAGTAATCCGTCGCCATCAACATGAACCGATGCTCTTTTAAAGAGGGAGGATGAATCTGGCCGATGAAGTCTAAGCCCCAACCTCAGAAGGGCCTAGCAAACACATATGCGCCAAGATTCATCTTTCTTGGGTAACAAAATTATTGGGACAACACATGGGCTAAAAGATTTGTGTGCATACCCTTTGTCAAGTAGCTCCTGAACTTGACAATGGATTTCTTTGGTCTCCTCTAGATTAGTTCTATATGGTGCTCGATTAGGTAGTGAAGCACTAGGGATTAGATCAATCTAATGCTCAATTCCTCAGATGGGTGGCAATCCTAGAGGGGTCTCCTTTGGAGATACATCACATTACTCCTACAAAAGGTCCATTATAGTAGGAGGCAAAGAATAAGGAACATCCTCAAAGGAGAACAAAATGTGTTTACACACATAAGCATAACAAGTTGTAGTAGTAATATCCAATGTTTCAATATCAGATTTTGTAGAAAATAAGCAAACACCTTTCATCTTAATCACATTTTTATTGTCATGGTCAACTTTTGATTCCTTCTTATGTTGCTTAAGTTCCTTGACTACAATTTGGTTCTCACTTTTAGGGTGGTCCTAATTTCTCACTTTATTAGCTCTAGGAATCTCATCTTTCAAAATATCATCAGGAGACACCGGATGAAATACAATTTTCTTGTTATTATATATAAATGAATATCGATTAGTTCTTACATGATGTAAAGTGTCATTGTCATACTGCCAAGGTCTACCTAACAATACAGAGCATGCATGTATAGATACGACATCACAATCAACAATATCACAATAAGAGTGAATAATAAAGTTTAGCCTTATCATTCAAGTCACCTTTATCTTACCACTGTCATTGAAACATTTGAATGTAGTATGGTTGTAGCTGATTTTCAATTCAAAGCAAGTTTCTCCACCATCTTAGAACTTACGAAGTTTCGAAAGTTTCCTCCATCAATAATGGTGCTACATGCACGTTCATTCACAATACACTTGGTTTGAAATAAATTGTGTCACTGGTTCTATTCTGCCTTTCCCACCTATGCACTTAACACAGGCTGCACAATGTCGCTTTTATAATTATCTACATCTTCAGCACCAATGTGCCCCCTCATCTTCGCTCCCTACATCGTTAGTTGCAAGCAAAGCATATGTATTTTCATCTAAATCACTATCTGAAGAATACCCATTATCCTCCTTTATGATCAAAACATACTTGCTTGGGCACCCGCTCCGCACATGCTCGTACCCCTTGCATTGATGGCATTAGATATCTCTTGTGTGTCCTAGTGATGTGACCGATGAGGTACTCTTTACATGGCATGTGTAGATGTCTTGGGCATTTCAGAAGCTCCTGGAGTTGAAGAAGATGGAGCAAAATGTTGCTTGGCATTGGAGGATGTCGGTGAAGGTGTTCTATTTGCAGGGGCTAAGGTACGTGGTGTCCAAGAAGTTATACGTACTGTAGAATAATTAGACCTCACACCCGCGCATCGTCCCTATACTTATCTTTCAGCTTTACAAGCATATTGAAATAATCGAGTAATAGTATCATATTCCTTATAACTAAGAATGACATAAATCTCTTGGTTTAGCCATCCTAAGAACCTAACCATCTTAGATTCCTCACCTTCCTCTAAACCACAATGTAGTATTCCTATATGTAGTTCTTGATAGTACTCCTCAACACTTCTATATTCTTGTCGCAATTACTGTAATTTATTTAATAAATCATGTGCATAATATGCTGGAATCTAGCACGCATGATTCTTTTCAAATCAACTCAAGTATGTGGTAAAACATTTCCATGTGAACGACAATATTCACTCCACCAAATAGAAGCAAAGTATATAAATTCACTAGAAGCATCCCTAATCCTCTTATTTTCATGAATACCATGGCATGCAAATTTCTTATCTACCAATAATTCTCATGAAGGATACGTATTAGGGTCATACTTACCATCAAAAGAGGGCATAGTGAATTTAAGGTTACCAAGAGAGTCATCATGATCATGTACCATATGACTGGACATGCAGGAGGTGTGCCCAGGTGATTATGTTGATGAATCATTAGATCATCCTTTGAATCAGCAGCATAATCTCCAAAGTTCTCACCTTCATCGCTGCCACCATCTATTGGCATAGCTGCAAAGATAGGTCGTTGTGCTATTGGTGCTAGACATCAAGCCATCTCATCAATACATCGAGCAATATTTGTAAGAGTTGTATTCATGTTACCTATAGATGCTTCTAGTGTAGTGAGCGTGGTGTTGGTGTGGATCTATGTGTCTTCTACATGATGAAGGCCTTCATTTGTTATATTCACATCCTCCTCAAGTCCCTCAGCGTGTGAGAAACCAAGGGTTGGTTTTGGAGTCTGTGATGAGTGATTGACAGATTTTATCCTCTGGTTTCGAAGGGGTACCTCCGAAGAGTTTTGGATGTTGTTTCACCGAAGGGTTCGGTGGTCTCGGTTGCTGCGGATGTTGCAGCGGAGTATGACTGTCGGAGGGGTCCGACAGTACACGATGACTTGATCGTACTGAAGGGTTCGGTACTTTGGGTGGTACACCGGAGTGTGTGCCGAAGGTTGTTTACCCGGAGAGGTCTCCGGGGTACTGGATACAGTTGTCTGTTTATCTGTGGTGCGCAGGTGACTTTGGAGGCGACGGATGGTTCACAGCAAGTGAACCTAGATCAAGTGGGAGGCTTGATGCCAGGCGAGCAGGGAGCTCAGTCACGAAGGTTGCGTGGGGTCGAGGTCGGTCCTCGGGGCAAGGTGCGCCAGGCAAAGGTAGAAAGTGCGGAGCGTGGCTCCGACTAAAGGTACCCCGAGATGAAGTCCTCGGAGGCGAGGCACTTCGAAGGGTACTCCGAAAGGAGCGACTTCGGAGTATGGTGGACAAAGCCCTCAGCAAACGAGGCAAGGCATTCGAAGTGTGATCCGGATGGAGGCACTCGAAGGTTCACCCGATGGAGGTCTCAGAAGTCGAGGTGCATCGAAAGCATGGTCCAGGTGAGGTTAATCAAGGAGTGTGCTCGAGAAGAGACACTACGACGAAGTGCTCATGGAATGCTTCATGCAAAGGCCTTGGACGAAGGAGGGACTTCGAAGGGTGGTACTCCGAAGGTGGGGCTTCGGAGTGTGGCTGACTTGAGGTACTTAGGCCATGTATGGCTTCGGTACATGGACTGATGGAGTTTGAGCTATGAGTTGCTGCGAGGCCATGATGGTCCACTCCGGAGGTGATGGCACGAAGACTCAAAGGCTTTGACGGCTTCGGCTCAAAACCGTCACTATATCGAAGGCTGACTTCGGTGAAGTGAAGGCCATCAGGCTCAAGGCTTCTCGCCGAAGCTACCGCACCCCTCGCGTGCGAAGGGGGGCTTCAAAAGACTCCAAAACTACAAAGGCTGATTGTGTCTGCTCTACAAAAGCCGATGTTGTCTCCTCTGCGATGCTGACAAAAGAAGCCTCCAAATAAAGTAGACTACCATCTGTACCCCCTGTTCTGATGAGACAAAATCATTGTAAACCCTAGGAGTAAAGTAGTCTATTCACAGTGCTGAATAGAGCCTATAAATAGTGAAGGCTGGCTAGGCAACAGTAACACTTTGAGCAACCATTTTAGAACTCCTCTGCTAGCCGCCATTCTCATGTATTCAAACCCGTGAGTTCATTTTGTATTCCCTGTTCAAGAAATGAAACCTTGATTCTGTTTTCATTTTCTGATTGAACTTGTATGCCTGTCTTGCACTGCATGTTTTGATTTCATTGTGCTCCACTTCTTCCTAGTTTGAGTTTGTGCACGAAAGTGTGTTTGGAGAAGTGTGTGAGTGTTCAGTACATGCAAAGTGTGTTCTTCAGTGAGAGTTCGCTCTGTGTAAACTGAAGGCTAGTCCTTTCTATTTAATAGTGAAGCACTGTGTGTGGCTAAGATTGAAGCCTGTTTCTTCCCGTGTCGAAGTCCTTAGCGCAGAGTGCTCCGTGTGAGTTCAGACCTTTGGAATACGAAGCTTAGTACTAGTTGCTAGTGCAGAGTATCTGATCGAAGTCCTCAGAGAGAAGTCATCTCTTGCGAAGGGTGAAGTGTGAAGTGAGCTCAAAGGCACCCAGTGTGCGGAGCCTGCACTGACTTAGCAAAGTTGAGTTTTTGGTGTTCTGGGTGGAGCGAAGTCTTCTTGACTTCGAACTTTTGCTCCTCGAGAAGCCTGGTTTCGGAGCTGTGAAATACCTCCGAACCAGACCTCCGAAGGGTGTGTTCGAAGCCTGTCCCGCATGAGACTATTTTAAAACAGAAGGCTATCTTTAGCCTAAAATTTTAAAAGCTCTCATTCACCCCCCTCTGGTCGCCGTTTCCAGTCCAACAACGTGTAATCTAACTTTATTCTCAAAGTTTTGTATAATTTGCTTGGTTTGAGGTGACAATATACCATCCTCTGAGTGTTCTTCACATCCTATCATGATTACCAAATAGAAAAGAGAGGTTGAAAAAATATTCCTAAACTCTACTAGAGTGTGGTGACAATTCGCTCACTCTCAACTTGCTTAACAAGCTCTTACTTGTTCTTACCAGGCTCAACAAGAGGTGATGACAGTATTAGATCACATAATCCCTAAAGTAAGGTGTATTGAGCTGTCAAGTTGTAGTCGAACTTGTGGATCTATATGTGGGCTGAATGATACTCACAAAGGAATACTATGAAGGAATTGTGCCCAAGAAAATTCCTGATGGATCGAAAGTTTCGATTATTTTCTGAATTAGAAATTGAGAGCTCAAATCGGAAGTTCCGATATGGTATCGGAAGTTCCGATGATTTATGGTTTGAAAAACCGAGAGCTCAAATCGGAAGTTCCGATTATTTTTGATTTAGAGATGGAGAGTTCAAACTAAAAGTTCCAATTTTGAATCGGTTGATCAGAAGTTCCGATGTGTTCTGGATTGCAGATCAAAAGTCTTAATTGAAAGTTTTGATAGGCGTATCGGAAGTTCTGATCAAGACGTAATAGATTGGATCTATTAGGGATTGAGATTAGGATTTCTCTTGGTTCTCATGAGCGGTACTAGAACGCCGACGTGACATCAATATCATCCCTATACGTGTGGACTCTGTAGAGGCATTGCTCGAATAGCGGTGCTCGTGGGTTTCTTCACGTGGACATCACCGGTCTTCCCCGATTGGATCGCTAGGGATCGGGTGTAGCGAGATGAGGATAGGCGAGGACGCACTTCCCCAACATCTTCTTCCACCACACTAGCATGTCTCATGTTAGAAGGTAATGATTCATGATACCTCACGTGCATGGTTCCAAGGTTTGACGGTGAAATTTTTGAATTTTTCGGCTAGCGTAGCTTCCCCATGTCCCAACAGTAGTATCAGAGCCTACCTGCGTAATGTTCGATCTAGATCGATCACGTATGAAGATATGTGGTGGAAAATATATTAGATCTATTTTCTATTTGTTGGATTTCAGAAGTTCGGATATTGATCGGAAGTTCCATTGGACCGGAAGATCCGATTTGGAATCAGAAGTTCCAATGCCAAACATAATTCGATACAGAGAGCAATTTTGCGATCGGAAGTTCTGATATTAGATCAGAAGTTCCGATGTTGGATCGGAAGTTCCGATGTCAGTTTTGAATTGATACAGAGAGCAATTTTCCACTAGAAGTTCTGGTGGATCGGAAGTTCCAATCCACACAAAACTAGAAATTCTGAGCCTATTGAGCTAGAATTTTCATATCTAGACATCAATCACTTGTAGATTCTTCTCTTAACTTTATTTTACAGAGAATGTTGTGACTGGTATGGCCTTTCTGATAATGTATGAGATGCATTGCATGTAATTAATATGATCTGGGTGTCATGATTATTTATAGCCCAAGGCTGTTCAATGTTTGTACGACCTGCATGTCGACTTGTGATGGTTTGACTCATGTAACTAGTATAAGTGCTACTATTTTTAATAGGCTAGTATAGGTTCTTGGAGGTCGGAAGCACATACAAATGATGGGATCGATGAAGATGGAGATAGTCATGTGAAGGGGCCATACTATGTCACATTCAATGTGTTTCCTGTGGTGCTTACTTATGTTCCTATCATACTATTCTTGCATATTTTGTGCATGCTAGGGAACGTTACCTTGCTAGAATAGTTTTCCCTCAGAAAATTAAGTATTGATGCTCTTTCCAATAGTTGTACCTACCAAGGACCTCGATCATCGATAGTGGGTCTGCCAAAGTAGGGTGCTATCTTTTATCTTGACTAGTTAGGGTGGAAGTCGGACTTCGACATGTATAGTATTGGATTACTTAACAAGGCTGTCAAAACGGTTTCGGGCTTTGGGGCATGGAGTTAGACGTCGTGCATTGGATGCTACTCCAACGAACAAGAGTCCAATATGATGTGATTAGAAAAGTGTTGCTTACCTAAGTTACCTAGCTACTAGCAGTGATGCCAAATCTCACTAGGAGTAAGAATGAATATGGATCTTGTGCCACTATTAGTCATTAGAGGGAAAGTGATTGTTTTACATAGTGGAACATCTTTTATTGGATAAAAATAAACATAGCATAATGTTGAACATTACATTTATTTTTGTAGATCATGGCTTTGAATTCTGTTATGAACACTTTAGTCCTTATTTTGCAATTGATCCTTTATGGAACAATCTTCATTGTCTGATTTAGAAACTTGAGAAGTGTTCTCAAATGAAAGGAAAATGAATATGTTCTAGAGGAGTCCCATCATGATGAACTAGTTGACCGGAGGGTTTGTGAGAAGCACTAGAATGAGTCCCTTAATGTAAGTTGTCTCATACCTGCCAATATGTCCCCTGATCTTCAAAAGTAAGATGAGAACAAGGATGTCCATAATATGATTATGGGACACCAAGGCATGTTTGAGAACCAATCTCGAATCAACAGGTTGTTCATAGCAAAAAATGGCATAAATGGTCAAAATTGTCAAAAAGTCAAAATTGGTAATTTGGACCGAAAATATGCAGTTCCTGGCATAGGCCGGTCTGATCGGCCATGTATCATCGGTCTGACTAGCCCTACTTCGGTCTAACTGGCCCTATAAGGCCAGTTTGATCGAACCAGTCCGAGTCCGAACCATATTGATCTATTTCGGGTTGTTTTTATCTCCAATCAAATCATAACGACTTGGACGCATAATTGAGTCAATTACAAGCCCAGAAACGTCGAGACCAACCCCTATAAATATAGCTATTTAGATAAATGTCTAGACATGATTGGTACTTTTGAAAACTTTGAAATTTCTCATGTGTCTAGAGAAGCCAACTCAGTAGCAAATGATTTGGCTCAGCAAGCATCTAGTTATCAAGTCAAAAGAGGTAAATTTTTCGCACAAGAAAAACTGATGCTTGGAAAAATTATGTTACCCGAGTCAGGATACTTCGGTCAAATCAGCCCTGTTAGGCCGGTCCGACCATAGGTGCCTGGCCGATCCGACCAGCCATGTCAGGCCAGTCTGAACGCTCTGTGCCAGCCATGCAGCAATGGACGGTCTGATCGGCCCATTATGGCCGGTTTGACCGCCCTGTGTTAGGAGCGTTTGCAGCACGGGGGGCAAGTCATAGTTTTTGATTTGAATGCCAATTCAAGTGAGAATTCGACGAGCATTTCAAAAAATCATGTGAATGATTGGAGAATTCCAATCATTCAATATTTGAGAGATCCTAGTAAGCGGGTTGATCGAAAGGTTCGGTGGCAAGCATTTAAATTTGTGTTACTTGATGATGAGTTGTATCGCTGAACAATTGATGGAGCAATTTTGAAAAGTTTGAATGCCGATCAATATAAAATTGCTATGGGTGAAGTACATGAAGGACTTTGTGGTACTCATCAGTTGGCCCAGAAGATGAGGTCGATGCTCAAAAGAGTGGGTTTTTATTGGTCGATTATGACTGAGGATTGTTTTAGGAATTACAGAGGATGTGAGGGATGTCAAAGGTTTGGTAATATTCAGCTTGCTATTGCATCTTTGCTTAATCCTATTATCAAACCATGGTCGTTCCGAGGTTGGGCCTTGGACTTCATCGGCCAAATTCATCATTCCTCTTCAAAAGGGCATCGGTTCGTGTTGATTGCTATAGACTACTTCACCAAGTGGACCGAGGCTGTGCCTCTCAAGAATAAGACGCATGATGAGGTAATTGATTTCATCTTGAAGTGCATTATACATAGATTCGGTATTCCCCAAAATATTACTACAGATTAGGGTGCTTCATTTGTTTCTAACGAGGTGCGTGATTTTGCCGAATATTATGGTATAAAGTTGATAAACTCTTCACCATACTATGCTCAGGCCAATGGCCAGGCTAAGTCTAGTAATAAAACTGTTATTAAGCTTATTAAGAAGAAGATTGAGGAGTTTCCTAAGATGTGGCATGAAGTGCTTTCTGAGGCGTTGTGGGCATATAGAATAGCGAAGCACAGTGCTATCAAGGTAAGTTCATATGAGTTGGTGTATGGACAAGAAGTCATTTTACCCGTAGAGGTGAATCTTGGCTCTTTAAGATTGCTTAAGCAGGATGGCTTATCGGTCGGTGATTATGAAGCTCTCTTGTTGGACAATTTGGAAGAAGTGATTGATAAGAGATTAAGGGATATAGAAGATATAGAAAGAGACAAAAGAAGAGTGGCTAGAGCTTATAACAAGAAGGTGAAAGCAAAATCGTTTTAGGTTGGTGACTTAGTTTGGAAGATGATTTTGCCTTTAGACACTAAAAGCCCAAAATTTGGTAAATGGTCGCCTAGTTGGGAAGGTCCTTTTAAAGTTGTTGAAATCGCTCCAAGTAATGCATATTTGCTAGAGTCGTTGCAAGGAGAGTGGTTTCATAGATCTTTGAATGGTAGATATTTGAAAAATTATTTCCCAAGAGTGGAAAAACGCTTGAAGTGTCGTAAGGCCGATATGGAATATATCACTCTTAGCCCGTTGTGCTTTTTGCTCATTAAGTTTGCCAAAAGGCAGGGGCATGTGTTGATAGCAAAAAATGGCATTAATGGTCAAAATTGTCAAAAAGTCAAAATTGGTAATTTGAACCGAAAATATGCAATTCCTAGCACATGCCGGTCTGACCGGCCATGTACCATCGGTTTGACCGGACCAGTCCAAGTCCGAACCATATTGATCTGTTTTAGGTTGTTTTGATCACCAATCAAATCCTAACGACTTGGATGCGTAATTGAGTCAATTAGAAGCCCAGGAACATGTAACATCCCAAGATTTAAAAATAATTAAAATAAAGGAAATATATTATTCAAGGAAATTCAGGAATTATTTATTAAAGAAAATCCCAAGAGAGCCTTATTAAAGCCAAACAGGGAGAATTATTCAGAATTTGGACTTAGAAAATTTATGATGGAATCTAGAGATTTTTACAAATTTTTATCAACAGTGCTTCAACCCTTAAACCAATAAATGAATTACTGGAATTGTTTTAAATCGTAAATACATTTTAAATAGTATTGGGCCGCAAACCTCCAATCTGCCCCGAGCCCGGCCCAGTCTAGCCGTAAGCCACTGACATGTGGGGTCCGCCTGTCGGCGCTCGCACCCCCTCTCTCCTCCCTGTGCCTGCCTCTGCCTGGCCCACCCATCAGCCTCACTAGCACCTTTCCCCGCCACTGACAGCCCGGGCCTGCCTGTCGGCCCTTCCTTTTCTGTTCGCCCGCCGACAGGTGGGGGCCACCTGTCGGATGCTTCGTCTTCGATGGAAGGGGATACCCCCTTCCATGTCGGTGACCCCCACCTTCCTTTCTCGCTGCCGGCCGCCCTAACCGCCCGGATACGCCCCGGACCCCCTTCCTCGAACCACCGCGATCACTTTCCGTCTATAGCTCGCCCGTGTTAGCAAGTATGGAAGCCTGGCCGAGGAAATGGATCCCTCGCCGGAGAAGAAAGGAAACCTTCAGTTTCCTTCCATTTGGCCACCGCCGGTGCCCCTATAAATACCCTTGGGGTCACCGCTCACTGCCCACACCGCATAAGCCCAAGCCGTAGCCCTTTCAGAGCGCCACTGCCCGGTTTCAGCTTTTCTCTCCTACTCCACCTCCGGCCGCTGTTCGCCGTCGACTCTGGCCCCCTCCGTCCACGCCACTGCCACCATCGTGACCGTCGACGACCGCCCGTCCTCGACCACACCTCCGTTGGTCGAGAAAACCGCTCGATCGCCGTCGCCGTCAAGCACCCGAGAACCTCTCGTTGTCTACCCTCACCGCCGGTCGCCGTCGGACATCCTTCTCTGCCATCGCAGGTACGATTATGACCGCCGTCCCCTCCTCTTTCCATTTTAGCCAAGAGCTAGGCCCCTAGGCCCTCGCCGGTGCCGTCGCCACCGCACCCGAGCCCGCCGTCACCGAAGACAAAGGGGGTATGTGCCCCCTTACGCCCGTGCCATGCCGGATGGCTCCCTGACCGCACGATCGAGATCGAAGGGCTAAGATTAAATCCCGAGGGATTTAATCCGAGCCCTTGATCTGGTCAAAGTGGTTTTGGGCGATCACAGTCGTTGATCAAAACTTAAACCCTCGGATCAATCTCGTGCGTCCACGTTATACCCTTTCGCACGTTTTAATCTCGGCCATCCAAAATCATTTAACCCTCCCGCCTCGCATCTGGCCGCTGGATCCAGATCCAACGGTCCAGATCGATCCGGTCCACGCACATAGTAACCCAGTCCACCGTGGGCCTGGCTCACCATGGACTAAAGCCCAATTTCTGTTTAAATAAAATTCCAGAAAAATGTTTAAACTTTGAAAATTCATAACTTGCTCATTTTAACTCCAAATTTCACCATTCAAATTTTGTTAAATTCAGCATTTTAATCTCTACATATTAATGCCATAAAAACAGTATGCTACTATTGCCTAAAATAATCTTATTAATTAAATAACTAAAATCCCTTTTGGAAATAAAATTCATTACTCAATAAATAATCAGGAAAAACCCTAAAAATTAATCTTTAATATTCTTTTCAGAATAACATCAGAATAAAAAGGATTAAATCCCCTGAGATAAAACCATAAACTTGTAAGTTTATACTTTGTGCTATTTTGATTGTTTATTAAATGTTATGTTTACTTTTTCCGTATCGAGAAGACTACGAGTTCGTCGAGGAGCCGGAGTTCTATCACGAGGTTCCACCTTCACCCGTTTCTGATCAAGGCAAGTCACAACCCCCATTTTGATCATCATTGAGCCCATGTTTTACTGAATTATCGCTATAACTCATAGGATAATATTGCATTAGTCAAATATCAAGTCCTACACTATATTTATCAGATCCCCGTCCTTGTGTGCAAACCCAAGCCATGCTTATTGAGTCTTAACTCCTTGTCACTCTGCTATAATATATTAGCTAGTGTCCAATGTACCGACACAATTACTATAGGATAAAAAGAATGAGTCATAGATAGTTGGATTCTACTATATGAAATTTCCCCGTTATTCTTGTCTCTGGACTCTGTTGGAGTTGGCTATGTTATAAGTATGGTGGGTTCTAGGTATATGCTAGGGCATTGGTTGGTCGTATCCGGGGCACTATAAGGACCGGTCTGCGGGATCTGTTGCAAAGCACTTTCGTACCAACCACAAGTCTTATGGGTAAGTCCTAACTGAAAGTATGGAACAATCCGACTCGATGCACCATAGTGGAGGGGGCAAGGGGCAACCTGCGGGTGACTTGTACCGACATGGCTCAAGGGGGGGTATGGTGAGGCTCGACGCGTCGGGACACCATATGAAACCCATAAGAGGATGCTGTCGGGTTGAGGAGAACCATATGGAAGGTTTTGGCACGAGTTCCCGTGGTATGGGTTATCTCGTTACACTTTGGTGTATGTGATGAGTGCGTGCCTTGTGGGTACAGTGGTACACCTCTGATCAGAGTACTTAATCTTTTCAAAAAGCCGAGCCCACGAACAAGGGCGAGTTGTGTGACTACTCGTAGTTAGTTTACAATTGTTTGAATGGTTGAGTTATTCATGGCATGTAAGGACTGTTGAGCGAGGTGGGGCTGACTGTACCCCTCGAGTTAGAAGATGATGATGCATACACATGCTTACATTTCAGTACTAATAAATTAATCACATTTAATTGCTTTACAAATTATGTTTTTCCGCAAAATTAGCCACTATCTCCCTTGTTATTACTCTGAATTATATTTGCATTCGGTGGCTTGCTGAGTACGTTTGTACTCACCCCCGTTGACTTACACCACTAGAGCCCGTCTACTACGAGGAGGATGAAGGTCTGGAGTAGCGACCCAGTCAAGGCGAGACTGGAAGGAGGCGTTCATCTAGGACCCTTTGTTTTATTAGTTTCTATTCATCTTTATTCACTTTTGTACTAATGCAGTCTTCGAACCGTGAATGATTGCTCGTATTGTACGTGGTCGCATGATGCACGTCTTGTTTTTATTGATTTTCTATGGAATCTCAATAAAGGTCCTGATTTATTAAATCGGGGCATGACAGAACATCAAGACCAACCCCTATAAATATAGGGGCAAGGCCAATTCAAGGGACCCCCGCTCAAAACCCTAATAGATCCAATCTATTATCTTGAATCGTTCTTTACTTTTCAATCTACTTTCCTTGCCCTAGGATTAGCCATAACATCCATCTTTTTGGTTTGTGCTATAAACCATCCGTCCACTACGTCGTAATCACGGTAACCCTTGTCGATTTGCTTGTGAATCATCCGTTCAATCCACGTAATAGATTTCTATTGTTTTTATCGTTTTTTATCGGTAATTTGGTCTCTAGGCCAAATTGCTATTTGATTTCATTTGTTTTGCAGAGTGTCCATCTTCATCTTCATCACAAAGGAGCTCTGCATCCATACACCATCGTCAAGACGGTCGTCGGCAAGCCAAAGGCTACTTTTCCTTCCCTATCGGTCTGACCGGTGGCACCATCCCAGTCTGACCAGCCAGCATGCCTCGGTCTGACCGAAGGCCCAAGGCTGGTCTGACCGACCGCGTGCACAGGCCCTCTGCGAACCCTTCATGCCACCCTCTAGGAACCCTTCACGCCACACACCTAAGTACACTCCAGAAACCCTCGCAACCTCCTTCAGTCTAACCAGGTGCCTGATGTTGGCAAAACCAACTGAGTGTCGGAGGCCCCCCTTCGGCCATCTTCGCACCGAGCACCGTAGGCCTCAGACCCTGTTCGCACTGTACGCCGAAGGCCTCCTTTGGTGACCTCTCTGCACCGTCGGTCCCACCAATGGTCTGCTGTCGGTCCTACCAGACCGCCTTGGCTGGTCGGACCGTCGGACTCACTTTGGTCCAACCGGCCTTAGTTTGGTCGGGTTGATCACTTCCCCTACAATTTGGTTAGTTAAATAATATTATTTTGGTATTGTTTAATTACCTGGCGACTCCGTTTATTTCCTTTGTCACAGTCAAGGGTCGTCAGAATGCGGTGTCGGCGTCACGAGACGTTTAGCGGGCCACCCCTAGGCGTTAGCGTGCTTTTGGATTGCCGAACTAATGTCAATGTCCATTGGTGCTGTATCGACAGATTTTAGCATCATCACAGGTATGGTACCTCAATATCCTTTTTTGCGTATAAGATTGGTTAATGGTTCAGGAACTGCAAATGGTACTTGGAAGAAGGCTGGAAGGAGAAGGAAAGTGGGACTTCCGTTTCTACTTCTAGTATAAATGTTATTGAAATTAATCTTGCTACTAGTCCAAATGATTCATGGGTATTTGATACTGGGTCTATAATTCTTACTTGCAAATCGTTGCAAGGACTCAGTAGGTCAAGAAAGTGTGCAAAAGGCGAACTTGATATCCGCGTCGACAATGGTGCAAAAGTTGCAGTGTTGGCCATCGACACTTATTCTTTGGCGCTACCCTCAGGATTAATTCTGGAATTAAATAACTGTTATTATGTTCCAGCATTGGGCAGAAACATTATCTCTTCTTCATGTTTAGAATAAGATGGTTTCGAATTCATAATAAAGAACAACTGTTGTTCAATATTTTCGAATGGTATGCTCTATTGTGTGTTGTCCATTGTTGAATGGATTATACATTCTAAATCTTGAAGATGCACACATTTATAACGTTAATACAAAGAAATGATGACTCAATTATTTGAATCTTACCTATGTCTAGCATTGTCGTTTGGGCCATATAAATGAGAAGCGCATGCAGAAGCTCCATAGAGATGGACTTTTGGGGTCATTTGATTTTGAATCATATGACACATGTGAGTCTTGTTTACTTGGCAAAATGACAAAGACACTGCCGCTTTCACGTTAAATAGAGTTTCATCTAAGTCAGTAGAGAAGATGCCATATGAGATGTGGTCTGGGAAGCATCCAGTTTGTATTTTCTAAAGATTTGGGGTTGTGAGGCGTATATCAACCGTTTGACATCTAACAAGATCACTCCTCAGTCTGACAAGTGCTTCTTAGTGGGATATCCTAGGGAAACCAAATGATACTATTTCTATAATAGAGAAGAGGGAAATGTGTTTGTCGCTCAGAATGGTGTGTTTCTCGAGAAATATTTTCACTCAAAAGGGGTTAGTGGTAGAATGATACATCTCGAAGAAGTTCGATAGCCACTAGAAAGTGTTCTATATCCCACTGAACCACAACAGGACATGCAAGGGGTTGTATAACCTCTTGTTGAGACACCAGCCCCACGAAGGTCGGGGAGGGTGAGTCCCGTGCTGGAGTGGTTCATGTTCTTGACCACTGGGCAGCGCGACATGTTGTTATTGGACAACGATGAGACCAAGACCAATGCATAAGCAGTGATGGGACCAGACTCTGAGAAATGGCTTAGAGCCATTAGTTCTGAGTTAGAGTCTGTTGGACCGGAAACGGCGACCAGAGGGGGGGGTGAATGGGAGCTTTTAAAATTTCGGGCTAAAATCTAGCCTTCGGTTTCAGTTCTGTCTCCTGCGGAACAGGCTTCGAACACTACCTTCGAAGGTCTGGTTCGGAGGTACTTCGACACCTTCGAACACAGGCTTCGGAGAAGCAAAAGTTCGAAGCCAAGAAGACTTCGCTCCACTAACAACCTTCGAAAAACAACTCTGCTAAGTCAGTGCAGGCTCCGCACACAGGGTGCTTCGAGCAGACTTCGCACTTCACCCTTCGCAAAAGTGGACAGCCCTCTGAGGACTTCGACCAAGTACTTGGCGGCAGCAACTGGTGCTGGGCTTCGTACACGAAGGTCTACACGCACACAAAACGGACTACGCTAAGGGCTTCGACACAAGAAGCACTACGGGATACGACCAGGGCTTCGCTAGTAAGCAGTGAGGTCTTGCCTCGTGTTACACAGAGTGACAGCACACTGAAAAACACACTTCGCGAGAAAAACACCCTTCGCCAAGACAGGCTACGGTGAACTAAAAACTAGCGAGGTATGCAGCGCGAGCTCAAGCAAAAGCACAAAGAAACAGGGCTTCGCCGCTTGAACAAGGAACACAAAATAAATTGAACTCTGGATGAAAACCAGCGAGGTCTGTGTGTACAGGAGCTCAACAGTAAATGCTCAAAGTGTTAAATGTTACCTACCGAGCCCCCATATTTATAGCCCACAGTTCACCCAAAGGAATTGACTACACTACCCCTAGGGTTTACATTCATTTTGTCTCTTCAGAACTAAGGGGTACAAAAGGTAGTCCACCTTTATTCTAGAGGCTTCTCTGTCAGCTTTGCAGAGGGGACAGTGTCAGCCTTTTACAGAACAGACAGTGTCAGCCTTTGCAGTCTTTGACTTTCTACAGCCTCCCTTCGCACGCAAGGGGTGCGGTAGCTTCGGCGAGAAGCCTTGAGTCTGGTGGCCTTCGCCTCACCGAAGTCAGTCTCCGATACAGTGACGGTTTTGAGCCGAAGCCGTCAAAGCTCCTTGGGCCTTCGCACCAACACCTCCGGAGTGGACCACCTCGGCTTTGCAGCTTCACCCAGCTCTAACTCCGTCAGTCCGTGTACCGAAGCCATGCAGGCCGAAGCACCTCAAGTCATCCTCACTCCGAAGCCCCACCTTCGGAGTACCACCCTTCGAAGTCCCTCCCTCGTCCAAGGCCTTCGCATGAAGCATTCCATGAGCACTTCGTCGCAGTGTCTCTCCCCGAGCACACTCCTCGACGAGCCTCACCCGGACCATGCCTTCGATGCGCCTCGACTTCTGAGACCTTCGTCGGGCACCTTCGAGTGTCTCCCTCCGGAGCACACTTCGAACTCCTTGCCTCCGCAGAGGACTTGTTCCAACCAACTCCGAAGTCACTCTATTCGGAGTACCTTCGAAGTGCCTCACTTCCGAGGACTTGTCTCGGAGTAACTTCAGCCGGAGCCACACTCTGCACTCTCTGCCTTCACCTGGCACGCCTCGACCCGAGAACCGACCCGGACCACCTTCGCAGCCACCGTGACGGAGCTCCCCGCTCCCCTGGCATCAAGCCTCCCGCCTGACCCAGGTTCACCTGGCTCGAACCTTGTCCGTCGCCTCCGAAGTCCCTGCGCACCACCGACAAGCAGACAAGTGTATCCAGTACTCCGGAGACCTCTCCGGGTTATCAACCTCCGGTACACACTCCGGTGTACCGCCCAAAGTACCGAACCCTTCGGTACGAACCCAGTCATCGCGTACTGTCGGACCCCTCCGACGAGCACACTCCGCTGCAACAGCTGCAGCAAGCAAACACCGAACACCCTTCGGTGACAACACCTCCGAACCCCCTTCGGAGGTACCACCTCCGAAGCCCCTTCGGAGGTACCCTTCGAACAGAGGGTAAAAGTCTGTCAATCACTCATCACAACACCGAAACCAATCCTTGGTTTCTCAATCTCCCCCTTGATGAGTGCATTGACAACCAAATCCAATTTCAAGAAAAAATGAAAAGCTTTCAGCACACAAGTGACCATAAAAACTCAAAAAGAGCCAAAGCATGTCACTTGATAAAAGAATTTTTCTCCCCCTTTGTAAAAGAGTAAAAGCCCCTTTGGCAAATCTCCCCTTGATAAGAACTCCCCCTGAGTTAAGCAAATTTTTCTCCCCCTTTATGTCAAAAGATCTCTCCCCCTTTCGAAATTATGTCTACTTGCGGCAGAGAACATAGCAAATCTCTCCCCCTTTGGCAATGCAAGCATCAAGGAGCAGTCAAAAGATGTAAAGCTTCGAAATGAGCAGAATTGCAAAGACATATAATGCAAAAATATGCCAACATTAACACTAATGATCATGTGCTCAGCTCAATGTAACAATCTGTGAAACAAGATGATGGCATGGGATTTTGTCATTTTGAGAGAAAAGCATCACCACTTAATCATAGCAGCTAGACAAGTGAAGGCAAGGACTGCGCAAAGCTAACAATTCCTACCCTAGACAGACAAGTCTTGTTCAAAAAAAAAGAGCTTTGAAAGCAAACTTGATGATTAATTAATTTTGTTGTTCTTTTCTTAATGCCAGGGGTTATTTGTTTGTCCACCTTATACTTTCCAATCAGGCCAAGCCTAGGTATGAAAGCCATCTGAAGCTTAAGGCGGTGATTTTGGCATACACTACACTATCCCAGTTCAGACCAAAGTGCAATGGTAAGCAGTCTAGAAAAGGGTAGTGCGACAAACAAACCCTCCTGGATCTTTTCATTTAAACCAGACAAATCATGGATTTTTTTTATTTTGATTCAGATGAAGTAAATATCTTGAAGAATATCCATGAATAAAGAACACATTTTTCAAGTTGCAAATTTTAGCATCCAAGGAACAGTGTCTTGCTGTCAAGTAGATAAAAGATAGCTAAAAGCAGTTCTGCCTAAACAAGCTAGATACACGATTGTGCGGTGAGCAAGTTTTGATTTTAGAAGATAAAACATCATGCACAACCAATGTTCCAGACATATTTCATAGAGCTGAGCTGTCATGATTTCTTTGAATTAAAAGCAGGCATATAATAGCAAAAGATGTAAATGCAATTTCACACATTATGAGCATATGCAAGACAATTAAAATGAGCTCCCCCTCACAAAATGCCGTAGGGATGACAAATACCAAGTTCCCCACGCAAGTAAGCAAATCGAGAAGCATCGAGGGGTTTTGTAAAAATGTCGGCAAGCTGGTGTTGGGTATCAACATATTGAAGTTCAATATCACCCTTCTCATTGTGATCTCTGAGAAAGTGATACCGTACATCAATGTGTTTGGTTCTGGAGTGCTGAACCGGGTTGTTTGCAATACAAATAGCACTAGTGTTATCACAGAAAAGTGGAACACTCTTATAATCTAACCCGAAATCCCGCAAAGTGGAAACCATCCACAAAATCTGAGAGCAACAGCTAGCTGCAGCAACATATTCGGCCTCAGCCGTCGATTGTGCAACACTAGACTGTTTGCGGGAAGACCAGCAAACCAGAGACGTACCCAGAAAATGACAAGTACCAGAGGTACTCTTCCTATCAATTCTACACCCAGCAAAATCTGCATCTGAATAACCTCTAAGACATAAAGATGAAGACGATGAATACCATATGCCAAATTCAAGGGTGTGTTTGAGATACCTTAGAATGCGCTTAACCGCTTGGCGGTGCGAAGCTCGTGGTGAAGCCTGAAAACGAGCGCACAGACACACTGCGAAGTGTATGTCCGGCCTTGTGGCAGTCAAGTAGAGGAGGGAGCCGATCATGCTCCGGAACTCCTTTTGATCTACGGCTTCTCCATCTTCGTCAGGGTCCAATGCTACAGATGTAGCCATTGGAGTGGCGAGGGGCTTCGCATCGGACATGTCAAACTTCTTGAGCAGGTCCTTGGTGTACTTTGTCTGGTGGACAAAAGTACCTTGTTTGCGTTGCTTGATTTGCAAACCAAGGAAAAAGGTGAGTTCACCCATCATCGACATTTCAAATTCCCTGCTCATGGTATCTGCAAACTCGGCAACCAAAGCATGAGAAGAGCCACCAAAGATGATATCATCCACATAAATCTGCACTAGGAGAAAATCTTTGCCATGCTTGAGAGTAAACAAAGTTTTATCAACAGAGCCCATCAAATACCCTCGCTCAAGCAGAAAAGACTTAAGCCTATCATACCACGCCCGAGGGGCCTGCTTGAGTCCATAAAGAGCCTTATGAAGTTTAAGGACTTTATGTGGGTACTTGGGGTTTTCAAAACCAGGGGGTTGTTTTACATAAACATCTTCGCCTATGAAGCCATTAAGAAAAGCACTTTTGACATCCATTTGATAGAGTTTGAATCCCCGGGATGTCGCAAAGGCAAGCAAAATCCTAATGGCCTCAAGGCGAGCAACAGGTGCAAAAGTTTCAGTAAAATCAATCCCTTCTAGTTGAGAAAAACCCTGAGCTACAAGCCTAGCCTTGTTTCTAACAATAGTCCCATCCTCCCCTTGTTTATTTTTGAAAATCCATTTTGTTCCAATGAAATGAACATTTGGTGGAGGATCAACTAAAGTCCAGACTTGGTTTCGTTCAAAATTCTCAAGCTCTTCATGCATGGCATTGATCCAACTAGAATCAGAAAGTGCATGACTAACATCTAAGGGCTCGAAAGAAGCAACAAAAGCAGCATTAGTGAAATGGGCATGAGAACGCGTTACCCTTTGATCAAGCTCACCAATGATCTGCTCGGGAGGGTGCATCCTTTGGACATGATGTGGAGCCTCGCGGCGGGATGCAGTCTCCCCCTCAACTTGTGAGTTGGAGTGGTCCAAGATGACCGATGTTGAGGTAGTCGCTTCGGGACCTCGTGCCGAAGTAGTTGAAGCGGGGTCAGCTTCGGGGGTTGATGTCGAGGGTGGTAGGGGATCATCCTCGAGTTCTCCGGGATCTTCGTCTTCGAATAAGGTCTGTTCCATGTCGTGTTCATTTGCCTGTTCAAAAGCAGAACTAACAGAGGGGGTTGATTCATCAAAAGTCACATCACATGGCTCAATGACAGTGTTAGTTTCCAAGTTATAAACACGATAGGAATGACCATGAGTAGTATAACCCAAAAAGATCCCGTCAGAAGAGCGCGACTCAAATTTATCCAAGTTACCACGTTTTAGGATAAAACAGCGACAGCCAAAAACTCGAAGATGAGTAACCTTGGGCTGTCTCCCAAAACGCAGCTCATAAGAAGTCAAATTTAAAATTGAGCGCAAGAAGATTCGGTTTGAGATGTAACAGGCAGTGTTCATGGCCTCAGCCCAGAATTTTCTAGGAGTCCTATGCTCATCAAGCATCGTCCTAGCCATCTCAACCAAAGTGCGGTTTTTCCTCTCAACAACACCGTTCTGTTGAGGAACCCGCGGAGCAGAGAATTGATGTTCTATGCCATGCTCCATGCAAAAGTCAACAAAGAGACTATTTTTGAACTCGGTGCCATTATCGCTTCGAATGAATTTTAATGCACCAGGGAGTTCAGTGAAAAGTCTCAAAGCCAAGCTCCGAAAGTGTGAAAACACTTCATCCTTGCTGGCAAGAAAGAAGACCCAAGAGTAGCGAGAGATATCGTCGACAATTACTAGAACATACCACTTGCCGCCTAAAGAACTAACCCGAGAAGGTCCTACAGTGTCCATGTGGAGAAGTTCTCCGGGCTGTTCAGTCATCACTGTGGTGACTGGCGAATGCGAAGCGGCAATCATTTTACCATGTCGACAAGGAGCGCAAACTAAATTCTTCTCAAACTTGAGCTTGGGCAATCCTCGGATCAAGCCTAGGGCGCTCAGACGAGCGAGCAACTCAAAGCTCATATGCCCTAGTCTCCTATGCCACTTCCAAAGCTCAGAAGTCGAATGTGCAACAAGACAATGAGAAGAACCAGACGACTCTGAAAAATCAGCTCCAAAAACTCTCCCAACCCTAAATATCTTACACACCACAACGCCATCAGAATTGAGCACTTGCGAAGTATCGCGATGAAATCGCACTTCGAAGCCCTCATCAAGCAACTGAGATACAGACAGCAAATTGTATCCCAGGTTTTCAACCAAAGCAACATCTTTGAGAGTGAAGTTCGAATTAATTCTTACCACACCTTTACCTTTCACTCTACTCCTTCGATTGTTTCCGAAGGTGATATGTTCCCTTTGCTTGGTTGTGGTGAGGCTGGAGAACCAAGCTGCATCTCCGGTCATGTGGCGCGAACAACCGGAGTCCATGATCCACGTGCCCTCCAAGCCTCGACCTGTCGCCTACACATGATAAGAGCGTCTCGATCGCTCAGTGCTGGGGTGAGTAAAATAATGACGGGGCATCCAGCACTGAGTGACACGAGTAGTAGGCACAGTAAAAGCAGACGGTCTACGCACATAATAATCAGAATGAAGCAAAGTGCGAGGTCTACCTACATGCTGTGAACGAACAACATGTCGAGGTCTCCTACTCTGACGAGGTACAAAGCTACTCGCCCGAGGTCTACCACCATATGGAACATGGTGAACACCTCGAGGAGCAAAACCTCTCCGAGAAGCACGAGGAGCCTCGAAAACAGGACGAGAGTAATACTCAGACTCATGCATACCTAAAGATGGGTAATGCATGTCCTGATAGCTCATCACCTGTGCACGTCGCTCATCCTTGATGCGACGGAAACAGAAACCAATCAAATGACCCGCCCGCTGACAATAAGAACAATGAAACACTCTCCTAGGGGCACTCTCATGGGTCACAGGAGCAACTCTCACAGGCTCCTTGGGTTTCTTCTGTGTGGTTTTCTTGGGAGGATTTTTCTTGGCAGGAGGTGTGGTTTTCTTTGGTGGATGGGTAGGCTTTTTGGCTAATGGGGTGTCCAACAGAGCTCTCTCTTTCTCTAGGGTGGTGGGAGAGGTAAAAACAGTTTTGGTCTTACTGTCTGAAGCTATCCTCTCAAAACCCAAACCTAGAGCTACCCCGGCTCTATCAGCACATAACTTGGTCTTGGCCAAGAGCAAATCCATCCTACCCTTTCCCTCAGTGCATTTATTAACCACGGAAAGAAGGTATTCATTTTCAGACATGAGGTTCTCAGCTCGCTCTCTAACAGTGCCTAGCTGGTCCTTAAGGGTGATACAAGTGTCACAAACAGGTTGCACATCCTTAGAACTACCGGCCCTCTCCAATCTAGCCTCCAAATCATGAACATGCTTATCACGTAAATTAATGCTATCGCGTAATAAAGAGCAGTTCATGCAATCAATAATATCATGAGGTCTAGAATCCACCTCCAAAAGCTGCTTCTGTGCAGTCTCAAGCTCAGAAAGAGTTTGAGCATGAACAGAACGCAACTGAGCAAGCTCACTCATGACAACAGAACAAGATTCACATTCAGCATCATCAAATTTAGACTTAAGCATGGCATATTCAGTAGAAGCATTTTCTAGCCTAAGTCTAAGGTCTTTTCTTTCTCTAGCGGCTTGCACAAGTAATCTATCCTGACCAAGCACTACTTCATTCAGCTCATCTAATTTGATTAGAAGCTGGTCAGATGATAGGTTTACCTCAGATGAGTCAGGCTCATCGCCGCTGTGATCGCTGTCGGCCATGAAGCAAAGGCCGGTGAAGTCACGTCCCTTCTTGTCCTTCTTGTCCTCCTTCCTTGGGGACTCCTCCTCCTCAGAGCTCGACTCCTCAGTTGAGGATGTGTCGATGTCGCTGAGAGCAGCAACAAAGGCTCTGGAAGCGGCCTTGGCTACTTTCTTAGCCATCTTGCCGCGCTTGCCCTTCACAAAGGGCTTCCTCTCCTTTTTGTGGTATTTGGGGCGCTCACTCTCATCTCTCTTCTTGACCTTGGGGCAATTGGCCTTAATGTGAGAAGTGTCGCCGCATTCATAGCAACCACTAAAACCACTTCTCCTCTGATCCCGTCTCTCATGATGAAAGCGGGTGAACCTCCGGGCAATGAGAGCAAGCTCATCATCAGCTAGAGTGTCCACCTGCTCCTTTGTGACGGAGACCAGGGAGGACAAAGCAAAACCATCTGCAAGAACACAAGTGCCTGATGTGCTTGGTTCTGCAGTGGTGCCACGGCTGGTGCTAGAAACCAATGCCAATGGCTGTGGCAAAGAGCTTCTGTGCACAGCAAGAGATGCCTTAGCAATCTCTGTGGACTTCAGCTTGCTAAAGAGCTCATCACAGGTCAAAGTGTCATAGCCTGTGGACTCCTCAATGCTGGATATCTTCACTTCCCATATGCTATGGTCAAGAGCATAGAGAAGCTTGATAGCCCTATCGTGATCACTGTAAGCAAGCGTCCCGTTGGATCGCAAGTTACTCACTATCGCGTCAAAACGAGAAAACATGGCATCTACAGATTCACCAGGTGCCTGCACAAACAGCTGATACTGTTGATTGTAGGTGCTTTGGCGCCTGGCCTTAATCTGAGCAGAGCCCTCATGAAAGACAGTGAGTGTTGTCCAAATTTCCCTAGCGGTCCTAAGGTGCTGCACCCTATCAAACTCACTCCGACTCAAACCAATGAACAGTATGTTCCTTGCCTTCGAGTTGGCAATATACTGATCTTTTTCAGTTTGAGTGGTGCGGGTATCAGGGATGGAGTATTGTGAGTCCACAATCTCCCAAATTGCATTTCCTTGGCTTAACAAGTAAGCCTCCATGCGCACCTTCCAGTATGCAAAATCTGTCCCATCGAACAGAGGAATTTTACTGCCTCTATCCATGTCGCCTAAAGATCACAAAACCGGTTAAGGTCAACTGGTGATCTGAACCTGCTCTGATACCAATTGTTGGACCGGAAACAGCGACCAGAGGGGGGGTGAATGGGAGCTTTTAAAATTTCGGGCTAAAATCTAGCCTTCGGTTTCAGTTCTGTCTCCTGCGGAACAGGCTTCGAACACTACCTTCGAAGGTCTGGTTCGGAGGTACTTCGACACCTTCGAACACAGGCTTCGGAGAAGCAAAAGTTCGAAGCCAAGAAGACTTCGCTCCACTAACAACCTTCGAAAAACAACTCTGCTAAGTCAGTGCAGGCTCCGCACACAGGGTGCTTCGAGCAGACTTCGCACTTCACCCTTCGCAAAAGTGGACAGCCCTCTGAGGACTTCGACCAAGTACTTGGCGGCAGCAACTGGTGCTGGGCTTCGTACACGAAGGTCTACACGCACACAAAACGGACTACGCTAAGGGCTTCGACACAAGAAGCACTACGGGATACGACCAGGGCTTCGCTAGTAAGCAGTGAGGTCTTGCCTCGTGTTACACAGAGCGACAGCACACTGAAAAACACACTTCGCGAGAAAAACACCCTTCGCCAAGACAGGCTACGGTGAACTAAAAACTAGCGAGGTATGCAGCGCGAGCTCAAGCAAAAGCACAAAGAAACAGGGCTTCGCCGCTTGAACAAGGAACACAAAATAAATTGAACTCTGGATGAAAACCAGCGAGGTCTGTGTGTACAGGAGCTCAACAGTAAATGCTCAAAGTGTTAAATGTTACCTACCAAGCCCCCATATTTATAGCCCACAGTTCACCCAAAGGAATTGACTACACTACCCCTAGGGTTTACATTCATTTTGTCTCTTCAGAACTAAGGGGTACAAAAGGTAGTCCACCTTTATTCTGGAGGCTTCTCTGTCAGCTTTGCAGAGGGGACAGTGTCAGCCTTTTACAGAACAGACAGTGTCAGCCTTTGCAGTCTTTGACTTTCTGCAGCCTCCCTTCGCACGCGAGGGGTGCGGTAGCTTCGGCGAGAAGCCTTGAGTCTGGTGGCCTTCGCCTCACCGAAGTCAGTCTCCGATACAGTGACGGTTTTGAGCCGAAGCCGTCAAAGCTCCTTGGGCCTTCGCACCAACACCTCCGGAGTGGACCACCTCGGCTTTGCAGCTTCACCCAGCTCTAACTCCGTCAGTCCGTGTACCGAAGCCATGCAGGCCAAAGCACCTCAAGTCATCCTCACTCCGAAGCCCCACCTTCGGAGTACCACCCTTCGAAGTCCCTCCCTCGTCCAAGGCCTTCGCATGAAGCATTCCATGAGCACTTCGTCGCAGTGTCTCTCCCCGAGCACACTCCTCGACGAGCCTCACCCGGACCATGCCTTCGATGCGCCTCGACTTCTGAGACCTTCGTCGGGCACCTTCGAGTGTCTCCCTCCGGAGCACACTTCGAACTCCTTGCCTCCGCAGAGGACTTGTTCCAACCAACTCCGAAGTCACTCTATTCGGAGTACCTTCGAAGTGCCTCACTTCCGAGGACTTGTCTCGGAGTAACTTCAGCCGGAGCCACACTCTGCACTCTCTGCCTTCACCTGGCACGCCTCGACCCGAGGACCGACCCGGACCACCTTCGCAGCCACCGTGACGGAGCTCCCCGCTCCCCTGGCATCAAGCCTCCCGCCTGACCCAGGTTCACCTGGCTCGAACCTTGTCCGTCGCCTTCGAAGTCCCTGCGCACCACCGACAAGCAGACAAGTGTATCCAGTACTCCGGAGACCTCTCCGGGTTATCAACCTCCGGTACACACTCTGGTGTACCGCCCAAAGTACCGAACCCTTCGGTACGAACCCAGTCATCGCGTACTGTCGGACCCCTCCGACGAGCACACTCCGCTGCAACAGCTGCAGCAAGCAAACACCGAACACCCTTCGGTGACAACACCTCCGAACCCCCTTCGGAGGTACCACCTCCGAAGCCCCTTCGGAGGTACCCTTCGAACAGAGGGTAAAAGTCTGTCAATCACTCATCACAACACCGAAACCAATCCTTGGTTTCTCAGAGTCCATACGAGAAAACCAAGTTTGTAACTTGGTTGATGGAAATGTTCACATCTATAAAGCACGATTGGTGGCGAAAGGTTTCAGGCAGATTCAAGGTGTTGATTATGATGAAACATTTTCCCATCGTCATGCTTAAGTCTATTCGAATCATCCTACCAATTGCTACATTTTATGATTATGAGATATGGCAAATGGATGTCAAGACGACTTTCCTGAATGGAAACCTAAGTGAGGATGTGTACATGACACATCCTAAAGGCCTTGATGATCCAAAAAATGTTGGGAAAGTTTGTAAGTTGCAAAAGTCCATTTATGGGTTGAAGCAAGCTTCTCG
This sequence comes from Zizania palustris, assembly GCA_019279435.1. Classification (NCBI taxonomy): domain Eukaryota; kingdom Viridiplantae; phylum Streptophyta; class Magnoliopsida; order Poales; family Poaceae; genus Zizania; species Zizania palustris. Next base: position 93,857,763 of record JAAALK010000082.1, on the reverse strand, counting down.
GAGTTGGAATCTTCATTTTGATGAAGTAGTTAAAGGGTTTGGCTTCATCAAGAATGAAGAATAGCTTTGTGTTTACAGAAAGCCTTATGGGAGCTCACTTGTATTTCTGGTCTTATATGTGGATGACATATTATTGATCGAAAATGACATTCCTTTATTGAATGTTGTCAAGACTTCATTGAAAAATAGTTTCTCAATGAATGATCTTGGAGAGGCAGCATACATTTTGGGTATAAAGATCTATAGAGATAGAACAAAATGGCTAATTGGATTAAGCTAGGGTATGTACATTGACAAGGTTTTGAAGCAGTTTAAAATGGAGAATTCCAAGAAGGGTTTTCTATCAATGTCACATGGTATTTCTCTCAGTAAGACTCAGTGTGCCTCGACACCTGATGAGCTAGAGAAAATTAGTGCAATCTTGTATGCCTCCGCGATCAGGTCCATCATGTATGCCATGTTGTGTACACGCCAGATGTCTCCTATGCTCTAAGTGTTACGAGCAGATTCTAGTCAAACCCATGTGAAAGTCACTAGATTGTAGTAAAAAGTATCCTAAAATACTTGAGAAGAACTGAGGATATGTTACTAGTTTACGGTGGTGAAAAGGAGCTTGTTGTAAGTGGCTACACCAATGCTAGCTTTTAGACCGACAAGGATGATTCTCAATCGCATTCTATATTTGTGTTCTGCCTCAATGGAGGCGTAGTAAGTTGGAAAAGTTCCAAGCAAGAGACAGTGGATGATTCTACGATAGAAGCTAAGTATATCGTAGCTTCAGAAGCTGTGAATAAGGTAGTTTGGATCAAAAAGTTTGTTTCTAAGTTGGGTGTTGTTCCTAGTGAGTCCAACCTAGTGGACCTCTATTGTGATAATAGTGGTGCCATTGTGCAAGCCAAGGAGCCTAGGTCACAACAGAAGTCAAAACATATACTTTGGCGATATCACCTGATCCGTGAAATCATAGAGAGAGGTGATGTGAACATATGCAAGGTGCACACATATTTGAACATAGCATATCCGTTTACGAAACCTCTTTCACAGCCCAAGCATGAGGCACACTTGAGCACCATGGGTATTAGATACTTGCGTGAGTGAGTCATCTGTATGTGAAAGATGTTAGTAGTGTTTATGTTTATGTATGGAGATAATTATTATCTTGTTTCTTGAATAAATGTCATTTACATTGATTGATGAGTTGATGACTTATCCATGAGACTCTTTGTTTTCTAATGATGTTGTTCAAAATGGATTCCTAATCTTATCGTCATGTGGGACAGTGATGATACATAGATTAGCACATCTGGTTGATTGATGATCATGTTTCACGGATCATAGAGATGGGGATGTCAAATGAGAGATGTGGACACATGTTGGAGAACATGGTGTTGGATAGACCCAGTTGAGATACTGCTTGGATTGTTATTGTAATGTGCCATCAGTTGTCATCTTAAATTGTGTACCTATAGAGTCCTCAGACCTGAGATCTTCATTGTCAAGTCATTCAAGGCTTACGATGTGAACAATTATCACTTCCACACATCAAGCCATGAGCAGAGCTGACCCAATTGAAGAACAAGAAATTCTTGAGTTTTTACTCTAGGCATAGGTGCGGTTGACTACTATGGGCGGATCAAATAAATATAGGAATTGAGTTTCGATGGGATCAAACCTCTTAATCTCATCATATTCAAATGCCATTGGTTCGATCCCAAAGTAGTGAGATGGAACCCCAATCTTAGGCTAGTTGAAATTCATTAAGACACCATCTTGTTGAGTGACAATGTTTACATCATGGCTCAACAAGCGACACAGGTTTACTATCTTCCCTACCCATGCAAAACCATCACACATATTAAGGGTTGGGATGTTATGTATAAGGTGTTGCCACACGATAAACTATCTTTTCTTAATAATTAAAATTATAACATAGACCCTAACACGTATGATGGGTAGTTATTTCAAGAAGATGGGCTACTAGGCACGTTGATGATTGACTTGACGGAAGCTCTAGTAAATAACGAAAGTGGTGCTGGGGATAACAAAGAACATGAGGTTGATAATGAGGACTTATAACTACTACAAAGATTACATTTAGGTAATGACATTGACGACAACATTCCACCTCCCGGGCACTAGGATAATTATATCATATTATATGATAGCGATGATGAGACCTATGACCTAGCAAATCCCGACGACAATGACTATTTCTAACAACTGTATGAGACTTATGTTCTTAGTATATTATATTTGTTTACATCGTGTTGCATAGTTCGTTTAAAGTGGTTTACTCTTTTTCATAGCAGATGATTGAAAAATGGTGTGGTCTAGGGGTTTCAAGAAAATGATGGGTCTACTAAGTGGGCCTAAATCTTAATCCAAATCTAAAGGCGAAGGGTCCTCAAGTAGACCCAAAGGGGAACGAAGCAGGTGGCCAGGAGAAGGAAGGCACATACGGCCTCGAGCATGACTATGAGCCGAAGAGGGACATTTGATGGCGAGCAGAAGTACAAGTCAGAGAGCATGCCTGAGTTTGAGTTGTCTCGTGTAGCTCGCAACGACTCAAGGGAGGAGGAGGAGGCTGGGGAGGCTATAGGTGGTACCACCAGCTTCATTACAGTAGTGTGGCTATGTGGTCCTTCAAGCCTCCCAAGGTGATTGGTGCTACTAAATCAACGCCTGTTCATCTGACCAGATTGAAATAGGTAAGTTGTTCTATCTAGTCCATAATTTATTCCTTTCATATGTTTATTATTTAGACACTTACTAACAATATTTCAAAACACCGGGGCATGAACTAGATATTGGTTCCTCCTAGAGGCGGTGACTAGTCACGCCAGGTGAATGATGTTCTTGGGATTTTGATCATGAAGAAGTTCCCTAGCTTGGTTTCTATTGCCAAGGGGATTGAGCCGACATACTCATGGAAGCACTATAAAAATGCGTTGGACGCCCATGACTAGGAAGGGAGGCAACTTGCCCACATAGCTAATCGAGAGAGGGCTTAGCTCTGGTAAGCTTCTATTCGCGCTATATTTATCAATACTAGTCACATTGGAACTACTTAACTTTTTCATCACATCTATATGCAAGAATTCTTCAGGTGTGATGAGGAGAATGAGGCTCAGGTTACTAAAGTCATCAATAGAGCTACCAAGAATATCATTGTTGACATGCACTACAAGTCTCATATTCTAGCTATGATCCTCTACGACGGTCATCAACTTGGACAAAAGATCATGAAGAAGGACGCACGTACCACATACCTGACCCGTGAGCAATGCAATAAGTGGTGCTCTTTCGAGTGGTAGAACACTCACGATGCCTACCAAGAGAGATGCCTACTCATGAGAGGGGCACCACACCATCAGGGCTCCGAGAACTTAAACCAGTATGCAGGGAGATGGGTATGAAGTTATATGTCTCCTTTTTCTCGCTCATTTGCACAATTTGGCTTTAACTATTTTTCTATTGCAGTCGACAGCCAACACGAGTTAGGAATGCTCTAAGTTATGGCATTTGCTCTAGCTCACAAGGAGAGGGCAGTGCAAGGCAATACATATAATCCAAATGACCCACCCGAGGCATACACCAACTCGAGCACGTATGAATACCTCCAAGATTACACGACGATGACGAGGAAGCCGCTACTGGATGGGTGATGGCACACTCAATACTTCACACACACTCACTCTTTCTTAGATGAGAGCAAAGAGCTCGAGCTCAGGTCCGGGTATACGCTAGCGCTTAGACACGTCACTAGTTGTAATTACTAAGCTCTAGGTTAGTTGTATTATGTTCATCCTTAAATCTTCAACTTTCTTTGTATTGGAATGATAATGACATTGTGTAGACCTAGCTAGAGGCCGTGAGAAGATAGGTCCGAGCAATAGGAGAGTATTTAGGCCATGAAGGCACAATACGTTGAATTTAGACCTAGATCACCCAGATGTAGCAATATTGGGTGCAGATGATGGACAACTCTTATTCTGGTCATATGGGCTAGCCTTCAACACTGATGCCACCCCATCCTACACTCCCTTAACCTCAACTATCTCCATACACTCCATAGAGCAGCAATGTGAGTTTCAAACCCTCTAATCATTGTTTTTTCTATATACAATTATGCTAACTAACTCCTTTTTGCCGTGGCCATCGTTAGGATCTAGATCAAATTAGCTTTGGAATCCTTGGGAGTCATGATATAAGTTGTAAACTTTTTAGTCACCTAACTTTGTAATGCAGTTGTGGAGTGAATTGTTATGGAGGACTTTATGAATTTATAATGATATGTGATGTGAATTGTGAAATATGAATTTGTGATGAAATGGGATACATATATGAATGTGAATGCTATTAATTTTGTGATGAAATATGAATTTGTGATGAATTTAGGATGTAATGTGAATTTGAGATGATTTTTCGGTGAAATTGGGATGAAATATGAATTTGAGATGAATTTGGGATATATATATATATATATGTGAATGTGTATGTGGATTTCTGTATATGTGTATGTGAATATATTTGTGTATAGCAATGTACGAATTTTTGTAAAAAAAATGATTTTTTTAGGATTTGCCAAGTGTTTACATTCAGTAAACAACCTCAAATGCATAGAATCATGCCATGTGGCACTCGACGAATAGTTATCGGTTCACCGAGTGCCCAGTGTGGCACTTGACGAACATGCCATCAGAGCCGCCCCCGATCATTGGCCATGTTTGTTCATAGAGTGGCTGACGTTGCACTTGGCTAAGCCAAGGTAGCACTCGGCGAAAGGTTTGCTAAGTTCACAGATAGAGGTTTCACGTACCAAGTGTTCTTCACTAAGTTTGGCACTCGGTGAATCCTTCGCCAAGTAAAAAATGGGCTTCGTCTAAGGACATTCGATGAACATGTGTTTTTGTGTTGCCTCTAATTAATAAACTCATTGTATCACATTGTTACAAAAAGCTATCTGCTAATGCATGGCAGTGTCCAAGCAGTTGCCTTCAAATAGAGCTAGACCAATTTATTATCCAATTATTCACAAGGAAGAAAGAAGAGAAATACAAAAGTGGTTATCCAAAGAGGAATCAAGAGCTATCATGACAAAATGTACCATTCCTACCCCTTGATGTTGATCTGGTGCTCCAACGACGATGCGCCCACTGTCATGGCATGTATGGAGATTTTCGTCCCTAGCGACGGATGGCTCACCGTTAGGTTGTACTCACCGTGGGGGAGGTCGAGCATGATGGCACCATCGGCGTCCGTCGTGGCGGTTGTCTTGTGCGTCTTCCACTCGGCAATGAGCTTGTCAACAAGGTTGCCTACAGGGAGGTTCTTGAAGTTGTTGTCCGTCAGACACATCACGTAACACCCCTTGGCATGCCACGCTGCCCACATTATCATGCCGTTCACAGACGAGTGCCCATACCCTTCCCTTAACACCTGCTCCAAGTACTTCACCTAATTCATCCATGATAATATAGATCATGAGATCATGTCGAACACGGAAGATTTAGTCTTACATAGCTTTCTTCACCATATGTGTTATGTTTAGTAGGGTTACCTGGTTGGGTCCTTTGACAACATCGACCTCGGTGAGCCACATGGGCAGCTTGAGCTGCGCGAGCGTGTCGAGCGCGCTTCTCATGTAGGGGATGTTAGGGGTGGAGAAGTGGCTCTCGAGGCCAACACCAAGCTTGAGGCCACCATTGCCGGGGTAACCTCGAATCAGCTTCATCTTGGCGATGTACTTACTGGGCACTGGGTTGGGGTCCCCTGGCTGCTCTAGCGTGTTGAACTCGTTCATGAAGAGAATAGCGTTGTGGTCAATCTGCCCGACCTGTTGGTAGATCTGCGGCGACGCATTGGGGCCAAGCTTGCTCTCGAAGTAGTTGAAGTGGAGATTCTCATTCACAACGTCCCAGTGGATCACCTTGCCGGCATAACGTGTCACAACAGATTTGAGCCTCTTCTGCATCGCCGCCTTTAGCTGGTTCAAGTTCAGTGGCCTCACCCACTTCATCTGTGAGTTTTGGTCGTTCCAAAACACGTTGTGCCCACGAACCTAAAAAATGATTATATATATTGTTAGTAAATCAATTTTGCTATTTAAACTTGCACAATCTAAAAATTGTCATCTTTATTGCTAAGGTATATATTATAAGTTTGTTATTTTATTTAGTTACTAGACTAGCATAGATGTGTCATCTTACTTGTCTAAATCATATGATTTTGTTGGTAAGAAATAAGGATCTAAGCTAAAGTACAAATTGTGAATTTCAATTCAGAGATGGTTGGTGTTGACCTAACAAGTTAAAAAGCGGGTGAGAAATAAGAAAAAATTATTAGCCACTTAACAAATATATAGAGTAACGTAGTAAATAGTTTCCATGTCAAGAAATGCACCAAACGAAGCCGGCCGGTGGTCAGTGGGTGACCTTGATGTTGTACTTTTGGGCGAGCTTGAGCATGGCGTCGGCGACGCGGTAGTCCTCGTTGTTCTGCGTCCACTCGGTGGAGTACCACTTCATCTCATTCTCGAAGGTGGCCACCGTGAACCGCGACGTGAACCACTTCTCGTACGCCGGGATGTCCAGGATCTCCTTGGTCAGCGTGTTGCCGAATGGGAACCCTGCACGGAGGAGCTCGATGATCACGGTGGCGTTCGCCATCGGCGCGCCGTCGGTGCCGCGGGCGACCACTCTGACGGTGCTCCTCCGGGCCTTGTCGGCGGAGCGCAGCCGGTGCGCGTCCCACTCATCGAACGTGAACGGCTGCAGCGAGACGCTGTCCACCCAGATGTCCACCGGCGCGTCGCTCTGCATGCACTCGAACAGGTTAGATCGATGACTGAAACAGCGCGGCGGCCGGCAGCCGGCGGCTGATGCAGGCATTTTGTTCGAAGAATCGCGGTAGGATCGGTAGGAGATCGATCGATCACCTCGAAGAAGATCTCTCCGTGACCAGACGAGTAGGAGGTCATGCCACCCTTGAGCATGTTCCAGCAGCCGGACTGGGCGGATACGCTGCCGGCGACGACGCGCTCGCCGCTGGGTGACATGACGAATGCCTTCACGTGCGCCGTGCCGGCCGACACCTGCAACCACGCTGCACGCGCGCCGGCCGGGAAGACGGCGATCATCATGACGTCGTCCACGCATGCACGTTTACATGTATGTACATGAATGGTACTGGTACACGTACCGGACAGCGAGTAGTGGGTGTCTGTCTGCAGCCGGATCTTCTGGTAGACGCTGTGCGACGGCGCGGCGGCGGCATCGGCACCGGACAGGGAGGCCACGCGCTGCACCACGGCGAACTTGTTGCCGGACGGCGAGCTGCTCACGCCGGCCTTGAAGTCGCGGCGCGTCGACCAGCCCATGAGGCCGCTGTTGAACTCGCCATTCTGGATGATGCCGCCGTTGTACAGCGGCTTCATCGGGTCACGCAGGCACTGCAGATGCATGGCATGTTCGTTTGGTCATGTCAAATGTTAAACGGCCACTACAATGCCGTACAATTTGCTTGTTTTGTTTTATTTCGCGCGCAGATTATAAGCTACAACAATTGGATTTTGATTGCATGTCCCAAATATTGGATTTTTGACAAATCTGCTACTCTAATCAATTTTGGCTTAACCGCTCAGTCTTACGTGCATCAGTCTTATTTTTTAAAACTATAATATAACCAACATTTCGATAAACAATTTATCGATGTCCTCTTATGAAGTTTTAATTTCAAGATCGACGCAGAGAGAGAAACGAAGGTACAATTCGCACATTAACAGTAATCTCCATATATAGCCTCTGTTAAGAAATAAACAACGTCACTTGCCTCAATACTTGCTGTATGATCATATTCTACAGATTGCACCATCCACCCTACATCAAGGAGTCATACATAATTACATATAAGTATCCCACATCACAAGATTATATGGACCACAAGGTGATGATTAAAAAGATGATGTACACATAAATTTCGTCGAATAATTATAAAATAATTCGATCAGAAATCATCTAAAACTGGCTTAAATCAGCCGAGATCTACCTTGAAAGAGTGAAATCCATATCGTTGAGAGCACCACTAGTTTCTCCACGAAAACCCTCATTGCGACTCTCACTCACTCACTCACGGCTAGCTAGCTAGCGATTGAGACGATTCAATTAATTAATGGAGAGGCGATTATATAGGCTTCCAGGGTTAATTAGTACTAATTACGATTTTTAAGTGCGGTATTTTTTGTTGATATTTTGATTTGAATCGGTAGCAGTCAGCGAGAGAAACGGTACAACATGGAGGAGAAGCAGTTGCTGAATGTGTGGACGCATGCAACTTTATGTTATTTATAGGCTTGTAATAAGTTCACTGGAAATAAAAAGGCATTGATGCGGCGGCGTAAGCATACATACATGCATGCATGCGTACATTTCTCTCTTGATAACTCTGCCTTAATTAATTAAGTCGAGAAAAATTCACGACCATAATTTTGATTAGCATTTTTCTAATGTCAACCTATGCGTACAGTGGTTCAAGGAGAAGACTATCATGGTGGAAATAAGTTTTGAACGTCACATTTTCATTAGCATTTTTCCAATGTCACAAAATAGAACCGCTTAGCTTTCATGACAAGGCTATCACCAAGGAGAAGGGCACGCCAAATACTGTGTGTAGATTACAGAGTTTTGAATGAAGTGATTAATGAAGAATAAGTATCCATTGTCTAGAACAGATGATCTGTTTGATCAACTAAGAGGTGCCAAAGTATTCTCCAAGATTGATTTGAGTCATGTATATCAATAGTTGAAGGTCAAGATAGAGGCTAGTTAGACCGAAGATTGCATTCAGAACTAGGAATTGACTGTACCAGTTCATCGTAATGCCATGTGTTGTTACCAATACAGCAATATATTGTATTTTATGGGTTTGATGGATCACACACTGATGGATTACAATGATAAGTTTGTCACAGTTGATGACATCCTTATCTGTTCGAAGACCAAGGAAGAGCTTGCAGAACGTTTGAAAGAAGCAATTATATGCCAAATCTTCAAAGCGTGAGTAGTTTTGGATGAAAGAAGTTTTTTATTAGGTCATCATGTCATCTCGCAGGTGTCAAGGTTGATCCTAAGATGGTTAAGGCTATGTTTGAATGGAAACAACCTAAGATATTATCTGAAGATTGCCAGTCCACCTACCTAGTTGTTAAAGAAGGACAAACCGTTGAGTTGTAAGATAAATGTGAAAACAGTTTTTAGGAGTTGGAAACTAGGTGGTTGTATACAACACCAATGCTGGTATATATTACCCGATAGTCGAAAGGATTTTCAGGTATACAATGACAGTATGACGCAACTCGGTTGGAGGTTCGGTTCACCGTCGCCAGGCGTCCACGTGGTTCGGTAGCTTAATCCGTCCTCACTAGATGCCATATAATGCCTCCAATTTGGTGAAAAGTTCTGCCAACGCCGGCAACCCGAGCGACGCAGGGGGATTACCACGAAGCTACTAGGAATCCCTTTTTGTAGATCGGGTCCATTGATCCTTACTAGATTAGTGTCCTTATCATACTGGTAAATGTTGGAGGCCGATAGTGCTAGGTCGGGTGAGATTGAGCTCGACGGACGTTAGCCGTCAAAGCTCGTCTTCAACCTCCAACCGTCTGCTTCCCGCGCACGATAAGTCCCCAAGCCGACGCGTGTCCCTGACCACGGCCTATGTTTCAAAACCCGTTGCATGCGTCCTAGAGATGAACTTTTTGATCAAAAGAATTAGTCGAGAGATCACAAGAAGAAAAAGATGACCAAACAAGTTTATCGTGTTACGAGGGATGATAATAAAGATAAAAGAATCATTTTTGGCTACAAAACAGAAAAGATCAGTTGAATCCAATTAGGAAGGCCACATCGGTATCTAGTCAGTGAACTTGTTTGTGCTTCAGGAGATAAAGCTGAACATGTTAGTTTAGATGTTAGAAAAAATAAGTTCAGTTGTTATAAAGTACGAGTAAGATATATAACCAAACATGATTCGAGTTTAGATTGGAAACAAAAAACAAAGAAAAGTAGCTCTTGACTCTTGTAGTTCTTCAAAAAAAAGAACTTGAAAGGAGTTTAATGGCAAGTATTTGGAAACATTCTTCAAGTGTTCGGTGTAACTTGAAGAAGCAAAATGACTGATGATGGTGATTATCACACTTAGCCCATGTAATGGGCAGACACATGCTTTAGACTCACAAGTTTGGCAAAAACGCAGGGACCATTTTTGAAACCCTATTTGGTAAGAGAATAGATTTGTAATGTTTGGTCTAAATTTTAATATGATTTGAACCTTTCACGACAACTCTGATTAGACCGCAGTGCAAAGGCCATTCGAATGTCTTCAGCCCAGTCCAATTGGCCATCGAGCGGTCAAATTATCAGAGTTTGACCCTGTTGACACGGAAACGTGTCTCCGCACTTGGGTCAGTTCGACGATCCAAAAGTGTGCGGATACTTAAGGACAAGCCTAAGCGTGACGCAACACCGACGTCGCGTTCCGACTACCCTTAGTCGTGATAAGGGAGGTGGAGTCGCCAGGCAATCAGATCACACAAAATAATCCAATTAGCCGAAAGAGATATATCTAAACAGAATAAATCAGCAAACCGGTCGAAGCCTGTCTGCTTCGGAGTATGGTGCGAAGGGGTCGCCGAAGTATACCTTCGGCGTCCGGTGCGAAGTATCTCACCGAAGGGTGCCTTCAGCGTTCAGATTAATCTGATCGAAGGTAAGCTCCGAACAGATCTGAATGTGACAATCACCTCCGAACGGCGGGGTTCGGCGCGAAGTCTCTGATACAGCAAAGTATGAAATAATGACAAACGCCGCACGCGGGCTGGACTTCGTCTAGAGTGGAGGGCGATCGTGGCGAAGCCTGCCGTGATGAAGCCTGCTGTCGAAGCCTGTCGTCAAAGCCTATAGTTTCAACGAAGGGTGTTTCTGACGACCTCCGAAACCGATCTCTCAGCTCCAGACACCTCCGAAAAAGTAGCTCCGAACGTGGCAACCTGCAACAGAGAGGCTTCGAAGTACTAATTCGGCCTGAGGACCGAATTCTGCTAAGTGTTGCACTAGTAGCGATGGTAGCAATTTGTTATGCAGATTAGTGGATACTTCACAGGCGAAGTAACAAGGCGATAGCAATCTATTACGTAGATTAACGGATACTTCACAAGAGAAATAACAAGGATTACCACTGTTCCGAAGTAGCCGGCGGAGGGCTTCCAGGCAAACCCACGAAGAGGTACAGGAAAATAAAGATAAAGTAAATGCGATCAAAGCTAGGGCTTTGTGTTTGGGTTGTGTTGGGGGGGCTTTCTACGCTGGCCTCGCCTCTCTATTTATAGGGGCCATACTTCTGATCTAATCTGCTATTAATTCGTCTTGGATAGAGATAAAACCTTAGCCATAATTGTATACAACTCTACCTCTGCCGAAGTGGGCTTCGGCCAGGCCCGTCGAGGCCTGCTCCTCGGGCCGAAGCTTCGGCAGCGTGGGCCTCAGAAGGCTTCCTGGCCGAAGGCCGTGGGCTGGCCAGAGGCTTTCGGAGCCCACAGCCCAATGGACCTTCGGTCCTATAGGGTTTCGGCCTGACCCCGGACATGTGTATCCTTGGCCCAAATTACCAAAATTGATATTTCGACAATCTCGGCCATTGATGCCACTTTTTGCTATCAACACATGCCCCCTGCGTTTTAGTGAACTAAGTGAGCTAAAAGCATAACGAGCTAAAGACGATACCATCCATATCGGCTTTTCGGCACCTTTCACGTTGTTTGCCACACGCTTGGGAAATACCTTTTCAAGTACCTACCATTCAAAGCTCTTCGAAACCACCCCCCTCGCAGAGATTCCAACACGTACGCATTGCCAGGAGCGATTTCGGCTATTTTGAAAGGACCTTCCCAACTAGGTGACCTCTTACCAAATTTGGGACTCTTCATGCCTAGGGGTAAAATCGTCTTCCAAAACAAGTCTCCTACTTGAAACGATTTTGGTTTAACCTTCTTATTGTAGGCTTTAGCTACTCTCCTCTTATCTACTTCTATGGCTTCTAAAGCTTTTAGTCTTTTATCGGTCAGTTCTTCTAGGTTATCCTTGAGAAGAGTTTCATACTCGTTGACCGATAAGCCATCTTGCTTTAACACTCTTAAGGAGCCAAGATCTACCTCTAACGGTAGAACGACCTCTTGTCCATATACCAACTCATATGGACTGACTTTAGTGGCACTGTGCTTTGCAATTCTACAAGCCCATAGCGCCTCGGAAAGCACTTCATGCCACCTCTTAGGAAACTCTTCAATTTTCTTCTTAATGAGCTTAATCACGGTTTTATTGCTAGACTCGGCCTGGCCATTGGCCTGAGCATAGTAAGGTGAATAGTTTATCAACTTAATACCATAGTATTCGGCGAAGTCCCTTACTTCTCTAGAAACAAATGAACTACCTTGATCCGTAGTAAGAGTTTGAGGGATGCCAAACATATGTATGATGTGTTTCAAGATAAAATCACGTACCTCATTGCGAGTCATGTTCTTGAGAGGTACGGCCTCGGTCCACTTAGTGAAGTAATCTGTCGCCATCAGCACGAACCGATGCCCTTTTGAGGAAGGAGGGTGAATCTGGCCGATGAAGTCTAAACCCCATCCTCGAAACGACCATGGCTTGACAATAGGGTTGAGTAATGAGGCAGGAGCTAACTGAATATTGCCAAACTTCTGACATGCTTCACACCCTCTATAATACTTAAAGCAATCCTCAGTCATGGTCGACCAATAAAACCCTGCTCTCTTGAGCATCCAACTCATTTTCTGGGCCGACTAATGAGTGTCACAAAGTCCTTCATGGACCTCTCCTGCAGCTACCTGGGATTGTTCATGATCTAAACACCTTAATAGTACTCCATCGATGGTTCGACAGTACAATTTGTCGTCCATCAACACGAATTTGAACGCTTGTCGCCAAACCTTCCGATCAACCCTTTGGCTAGGGTCCCTCAGATATTGGACGATTGGAACTCTCCAATTGCCCTTATGGGCTTCAGAGGGCCTCGCTAGTTCACCTTCTAAAAAAATTTCTAAATTACTGACTTTGGGCTGCCCCCCGAGCAATTTCTGCTCCTGCCGAAGCCTGGCCGGGCTAGCCATTCGGAGTGTGCTGAGCCGAAGCCCTCTGGAGAGTTCGGACTCCTAGGAACCCCCTCCGTGCGGGAGGCTTTGGCTTACGGCCTCCAGCCCGCCAGGTCCCCCGGTGGGCAGAGTACTCCGCTCCAGGGACCTCGGTGCGTGGTGACCTTCGGCAGGCAGAGGGGTCTGACCCGAAGGGTGCGCCTGCCCACCGTTACTAGCTTTGGTAGTGAGACCAAGCATCGGCTTCCCTAATACAGAAAATTTTCCTCTCCTGACTTGGGAGCCGGATGCTTGCTGAGCCAAATTATTTGCAACTGAACTGGCTTCTCTTGACACGTGAGAGATCTTGAAGTCATCAAAAGTAGCAACTATGTCTAGACATTTGTCCAAGTAACTATTCAGCGAGTCGTTAAAGCATTGAGTGCTTTTAGCCACTTGCTGCACTATTAACAGGGAATCACCATATGCGTGGACATGCCTAGCACCTATAGATTGTAACAGTTCAAGACCTAGCAACAAAGCTTCGTATTCGGCTTGGTTATTAGTGGAAGGAAATTCCAGACGGACCGAAGTTTCAAAGTGCATCCCATTAGGTGATATGAGAACCACTCCAATACCTTGGCCACTCTTACAAGCCGAACCATTAAAATAAAGTTTTCACGACACTACCTCAACTAGAGCAATATTGTCACTCCAGCTGACGTATATGTGGTGGTCAACTATAAAGTTAGCTACGATTTGGCTCTTCATCGCTCTTAGGGGTTCGTAGGCCAAATCATACTCAATTAACGCATAAGCCCATTTTCCGATTCTTCCACTTAGAATCGGCTTCTGTAACATGTGCTTTATAACATCGGTTTGACAAACGACAACACATGTGGTAGGGAGAAGGTAATGGCGTAACTTGGTGCACGCGTAGTAAAGTGATAAACACAATCGTTCCACAAATGCGTACCTGGTTTTGACGTTCAGCAGGCAGCGGCTCAAGAATGTGATGATGTACTCTTTTCCTTCTACCTCCTGGGTCAGCACGGCCCCAATCACGCTATCTTCAGCAGCGATGTATAGCCAAAACGGAACCCCGACTTTATGTGCTCTCACCACAGGTGGTGATGACAAGCACTCCTTGATCTTCTCAAAGGCGCTTTGTTGGCTTGCCCCCCAAGTGAACTCGGCTTCATTATTTAGTCGGAGTATGGGGACAAAGGCATCAATTTTGCCAGACAAGTTGGATATAAAACGGCGCAAATAGTTCATCTTGCCTAGCAACTTCTATACATATCTTTTGCATGTCGGCGCTGCAATGTTTCTAATCTTCTCCAACCTCTTAGGATCAATTTCTATGCCTCTCTCGTGAATCATGAAACCTAAGAACTTACCCGCCGACACACCAAAAGCACACTTGAGTGGGTTCATTTTCAAACCATACTGTCGCATTCTGTCGAAAGCAACCTTCAAATCGGCTAAATGGTTTCCCATAGCGTCTGATTTGACTACAACATCATCGATGTAAACTTATAACATAACCCCTAGCAAGTCATGAAAGATCAAGTTCATAGCACGCTGATATGTGGCGCCAGCATTCTTCAAACCAAAAGTCATGACAACCTACTCGAATAAACCCACAAAACCAGGGCATCGAAAGGCAGTCTTGTAGACGTCCTCTTCGGCCATAAAGATTTGATTATAACCAACATTGCCATCAAGAAAACGCAGTACCTTGTGTCCTGAAGCATTGTTGATTAGCATGTCAGCTATCGGCATTGGATACTCGTCCTTCGGAGTGGCTCTGTTTAGATCTCTGAAATCAATGCATACCCGTATCTTGCCGCTCCCTTTCTTCTCTACATGCACAATGTTAGCAACCCACTCCGCGTACCTGCATGGCCTAATAAATTCAGCCTTGAGTAGTCGCTCCACTTCTTCTTTAACTCGGTCATAGACGGACGAGTTAAAGTGACGCGGAGGCTGCTTATAAGGCCTAAATCCGGACTTGATGGGCAGCCGATGCTCCACGAGCTCGCGGCTTAGTCCCGGCATCTTGCTATACTCCCATGCGAAACAATCGACATACGACCGAAGTAACTCTATTACTTCATTCTTTTCATCAGGTCGTAAATGTTGATTTACAAAAGTCGGCCTCGGGGTGCTACCATCACCTATGTCAACTTCCTCCAAGGGATCGGCCGACACAAAACCCTATCCTAACTTCTCTACTTCGCTAAAGTCCTCGATGGCCTCGGCAATACCGTCTTTACTAGACCGATATTGCTCCACACGAGACTTTAGCCAATCTAGATTACTCATGCTAGACATGACTTATTAATACAAAACAGTCGTGCTACTCCAGCCGACTTTACAGACACTGGTACAAACCATCCTCCGGATACGCTAACAAAATTGTAATCCGAAAGATCTCTTCTTGACAGACACTCCACTTTGTTATGGACGGCGTCAACCGATACATCGGCCAATGCTACTTGGGCTGAAGTATCTGTAGGAATGACTTCCACTTCATCATCGTCCCACTGTATTAGGCACTGGTGTAGAGTAGAAGGAATGCAACAGTTCACGTGAATCCAGTCGCGCCCAAGTAGCACGATGTAGTTACCTTGCACATCGACGACGAAAAATGTCATTGGCAATGTCTTATTGCCCACCGTCAACTCCATGGAGAGTACGCCCTTGGCCTCGGAGCTCTCGCCGTTGAAGCCGTTGAGCATCAAGTTGGTTTTCTTCAGATCATCTTCGTCCCTGCCAAGTTTCTTCAACAACAAGTAGAGCATTAAGTTAACAGTGGCGCCGTCATCGACGAGCATTCGGGAAATCGGCTTCCCATCAATGTGCCCTCTAACGTAGAGAGGCTTCAAATGGTGAGCCGAACCCTCGGGCTTCTTGAAGATGGCGTTGCGCGGGCCGAGGTTCAATTGAGAAACCTCGGCCTCGCCCTGTGGCAGGGCGAACTCGCCGGGCAGTGTGACGATGTTGATGTCCATCGCCTAGGGTGCAGGCCCCTCAGAGATGGGTGAGTAATCATCGTCGAGCATGTCGTCGTCATCGCTCGGACTAGGAGCCGGGTTGGTTACCTCAACCGGCTTAACCCTCCATACCTGTCTTGTAGTCGGCCGAGGGCGGATTTCCTCAAAGATAGTGTTGCGCTCAGCCTCAGCTTCCTTCTCGCGCATCTCCTATGCCCATAGTCATTGTAGGCGTCTCTTCTGTGATTTAGACATACCCGGAGGTGCCCAAGATGGCTGCGGCTTGGTGTCGGGCGCTACTGTTCGGCTTTTGTCAACTCTGGCCGAAGTGGTACTGTGCCCTTCAACTTCATGCGCCCTGCGTTTGGAGGGGCCTTCGCTGCGAACCCCGGCGGACGGACCAGCCTCGTTCGGCCGATCAAACCCAGCTTCGGCGCGGGCTCCGACCGAAGTATGGGACTCACCTCCGTCAGACTTCGGTGACAAAGCCTTCGGGATTGGGACTTCCTGTGACCCCACTCTGATGGTGATGGCTTCGGACTCCCTTTCCTCGGCCTCCTCGCGCCTGCGCCTTTCGGCTTCGCTCTGCATCGTCCGATTCGGAGGCAACACGGACAGACTGTGGACGATGCCTCCCTCCGTTGCGTCCATTTGTTCCTGCCACCCATAATACTCTGGAGGAAAACAAGACAAAGGGTTAAATTGTGGAGGGTACTCCGACCCAGACACGTACGGAGCCCACGGACTGCCTTCCCAGTCGTACGGCGGAGGCATCGGTGGCTCTAGTGGCCTTATCCACTGTGAGCCGAACCCGTTGCCCTAAGGGGGGTTCGGCAGAGCCGATGGTGTCTCAAACCATACCAGCGAAGGGTACCTCCATGCCGGAGGTACGTTCGGCCAGTGTGGGCTGAAGCCTCCCGTCAGAGAGTTTGTCCAAAACAGTGCAGGGCTCGGCCACTGGGGGGCGAAGTTGCTGTATAGGGGCTCGACCACTGAGGCTCGAAGCCACCGCACGGGGGGTTCGGCCATCGAGGCTCGAAGCCGTCGAACGGGGTGCCAGGCCACTATGGCCCGAAGCCGTTGTGCAGAGGGCTCAGCTGCCTCAGTCCGAAGTCACCCTCCGAGAGTCTTGGACCCTTCGGCTGCTTTAGCCCCTTAGTGCGAGGACCTGTTTCCTTGGCTTTTCTCCGATGCTTGTTTAACAGCATATTGTAAGTTACCTTCGGCCTCTTGTGAGCATTAGCCGAAGGGGTGTTAACGTTCTGTTTCCACACTCCTACCTCAAGGTTCTTCGGTATGTGTTGGACCAGAAACGGCGACCAGAGGGGGGGTGAATGAGAGCTTTTAAAATTTCAGACTAAAGATAGCCTTCTATTTTAATTCTGTCTTCTGCGGAACAGGCTTCGAACACACCCTTTGAAGTTCTGGTTCAGAGGCATTTTACAGCTCCGAACACAGGCTTCGCAAGGAGCAAAAGTTCGAAGCCAAGAAGACTTCGCTCCACCCACAACCCCGAAAATTCAGCTCTGCTAAGTCAGTGCAGGCTCTGCACACAGGGTGCCTTCGAGCAGGCTTCGCACTTCACCCTTCGCAAGAGCGGACTTCCCTCTGAGGACTTCGATCAGCTCTGCTAAGTCAGTGCAGGCTCAGCACACTGGGTGCCTTCGAGCAGACTTCGCACTTCACCCTTCGCAAGAGCAGACTTCCCCCTACGGACTTCGACCAAATACTCAGCAACAGCAACTGGTGCTAGGCTTCGTACTTTGAAGGTCTAAACGCACACTGAACAGACTTCGCCGAGAACTTCAACACGGGAAGAAAACGGGCTTCGACTCAAGTCAAGCAGTGCTTCGCTAGTAATCAGAGAGGTCTAGCCTCCAGTTTACACAGAGCGAACAGACACTGAAAAACACACACTTCTCACAAACAGACTTCTCACACACTTCTCCAGACGATTCAAAACACAACTTCACTCAGGAAGAAGAAGGTGTACAGAGGAATCAAAGCAAGCAGTGCAACACAGAATACAAGTTCAAGCACAAATGAGAACAGAATCAAAGTTTCATTACTTGAATAGGGAACACAAAAAGAACTCATAGACTGAATACAACGTGTGTGGCGGCTAGCACAGGAGCTCAAAAATGACTGCTCAAAGTGTTGATGTGACCTAGCTAGCCTCCACTATTTATAGGCACTATTCAGCCCTGTGAATAGACTACTTTACCCCTAGGGTTTACACTGGTTTTGTCTCATCAGAACAGGGGGGTACAACTGGTAGTCTACTTTATTTGGAGGCTTCTTTTGTCAGCTTCGTAGAGGGGACAACACCAGCTTTTGCAGAGCAGACGCTGTCAACCTTTGCAGTTTTGGACCCTTCTGAAGCCCCCCTTCGCACGTGAGGGGTGCGGTAGCTTCGGTGAGAAGCCTTAAGCCTGACGGCCTTCGCTTCACCGAAGTCAGCCTTCGATACAGTGACGGTTTTGAGTCGAAGCCGTCAAAGCCCTTGGGCCTTCGGACCAACACCTTCGGAGTGGACCACCACGGATTCATAGCTTCTCCTAGCTCGAACTCCATCAGTCCATGTACCGAAGCCATGCATGGCCGAAGTACCTCAAGTCAGTCTCACTTCGGAGCCAGCCTCACTCCGGAGTCAGCTTCACTCCGAAGCCAGCCTCACTCCGAAGTCAGCTTCACTCCAGAGCCAGCCTCACTCCGAAGCCCCACCTTCAGAGTACCACCCTTCGAAGTCCCTCCTTCGTCCAAGGCCTCCGCATGAAGCATTCCATGAGCACTTCATCGCAGTGTCTCTCCCCGAGCACACTCCTCGACGATCCTCACCCGGACCATGCCTTCGATGCACCTCGACTTCTGAGACCTTCGTCGGGTATAACTTCGAGTGCCTCTCTCCGGAGCACACTTCGAACGCCTTGCCTCATTGCTGAGGACTTGGTCCACCATACTCCGAAGTCACTCCATTCGGAGTACCCTTCGAAGTGCCTCGCCTCCGAGGACTTTGTCTCGGAGTACCTTCACCCGGAGCCACACTCCGCACTTACTGCCTTCTTCTGGCGCACCTCGACCCGAGGTCCGACCTCGACCCCTTCGCAACCTTCGTGACAGAGCTCCCTGCTCCCGTGGCATCAAACCTCCCGCTTGACCCAGGTTCACTTGCTGCGAACCGTCTGTCGCCTCCGAAGTCACATGCGCACCACAAACAGACAAACAAGTGTATCCAGTACCTCGGAGACTTCTTCGGGTAAACAACCTTCAGCACACACTCCAATGTACTGCCCAAAGTACCGAGACCTTCGGTACGACCCAGTCATCGTGTACTGTCAGACCCCTCCGACAAGCACACTCCGCTGCAACAGCTGCAGCAAACAGACCCACCGAACCCTTCGGTGAAACCACCTCTGAACCCCTTCGGAGGGACCCCTTCGAATCAGAGGGTAAAATATGTCAATCACTCATCACAGACTCTGAAACCAACCCTTGGTTTCTCAGTATGAGCGTGCGAGTGCGCGGCTCTCCAACAATTACATCCTTCCCTTTAGCCGACTCGGCCTGTTCTGGCCGAATCAACACCTTCTTCTCGCCGAGGTCAACGGCGTTGACAGGAAAAGGTTTTTTATCCAGCTTCATCTTTGGATTATGGTCTATCTTCAATCGTCTTTCTTCTATGGCCGATTGGATCTGCTATCGAAAAACATTGCAATCGTTAGTGTTATGTGAATGTGAATCGTGCCACTTACAGTACAGATGTTTCTTTAATTCATCGGCAGACGGAATGACTTGACCTTTAGGTAACCTGAGAAGCTGACTTTTTAAGAGAAAATCAAATATTTTATCACACTTGGTTATATCAAATGAGTACTTGACCTCACTAGGTCGATTCTTTGTGGGAGATGGTCGTAACTCGGAGCAGGTGACGGGTTTATTCTTAGCGTTCCAAACCCATTCGGCCGCATACATGTCGGCCGAATCCTCCTCTTCTGACTCCTCCTCGTCAGAGCGTTCCATGATGTGAATTTCAGCTCTAGGCTTGTTAAACGTCTTAATAAACTTCTTATCTTTGGCTCGGCCATCTTGGACCAGAGCCTGATGTAGGACTTGGCTAACTTCTAAAAAGTTTTGGTTATCTAACCTCTCCTTGATCTCGGCACGCAACCCATTAAAAGCTAATTCTGCCAAGTCCCTTTCCGAAATATTAAGGCTAAAGCATCGGTTTCTAGTATCCCTAAAGCGCTTGATGTACTCGGAGATGTTCTCGCTAGATTTCTGCTTAACCGATGTCAAATGTGAAAGCCTAAGCTCTGTCTCGCCCGTGTAAAAGTAATCATGGAATCTCCGCTCTAAATCATCCCACGTCTGAACGAAGTTCGGCGGGAGCGCCAAAAACCAAGTGAAGGCGGTGCCGGACAGCGAGAGAGAAAATAGTCTAACCTTTAGGGCATCTATCCCGCTAACTTCTCCACACTGTGCCAAAAATTGACTAGCGTGCTCTAGCGTGGTTTTGCTACCCTCGTCATCGAACTTAGTGAATTCAGGGATTCTATAGCCACGGGGGTAGGGTATTGTCTCCAGATGGTCGGGGTATGGCTTACGGTAAACCCTAACCCGTCCCTTGGGCACGAAGCTAGCACACTCCCTAAACAGTGTGCGGACCCGCTCCTCTATGTCATCTTGGCATGTTGCCTATGCGCACCTCTCATGCGGGGGCGCGACACGCGGTGGGATATCGGCGTGTCGGCCATGGGCATCTTCCCTGCGCATTATTTGCATGACGTGCTCGTGTCCGGGCGCTTGCGCATGTGGTGCGGGCAGCACGAGTATCGGTGCAGGTGGTGGTGCATGATATGCAGTGCTATTTTGACCGTAAGCGTAATGATTAGTCTCGGCCATAAGTGTTGAGGCCGGAGGCATCGTGACCGTACTAGTGCTACTGTCAGTTCTGCCATACGCATGGTTTACTGTAGGTGCACTAGCAATAGGAAACGGGGGTACGGCCTCAGTAAAGCTGAACCTTCTAAGAGTCGCCTCTATTTGAGAGTTGACTGCCGAATCCAAACGGTTGGCTAGCGAAGCGCTAACGGCTTGATCTACTGATGCGGCTATTTTTTTCTCAATTTCTAAAGAAGATAAACGAGGTGATTCAGGTGTTACCTAGACCTGAGCGAGGTCAGGGGTGACGATGTCGCGCTTGATGAAGCCTGCGCGTGTCTTAACGTAGCCCCCCAGCATCATGTCCTGGAGTGCTTTCAGCTTTGCCTCGATCTCTACTCGGTCTTCCACGGGAATATCTTCAAGAGTGGGTGTCAAGATGTTGCGGTTGTCGATATCCACGCCTCCAATTGTGTCCATCGGTGTTGTAGACGTAGTAGTCGATGTAGATGTACTGGTGGCCGATGTAGACGTACTCGTCATGTTGGCGTAGCCTTCCCCAGCGGAGTCGCCAAAAAGTGTGTTGACACGGAAACGTGCCCCGCACTTGGGTCAGTTCGATGATCCAAAAGTGTGCGGATACTTAAGGACAAGCCTAAGCGTGACGCAACACCAATGTCGCGTTCTGACTACCCTTAGTCGTGATAAGGGAGGTGGAGTCGTCAGGCAATCAAATCACACAAAATAATCCAATTAGCCGAAAGAGATATATCTAAACAGAATAAATTAGCAAATCAGTCGAAGCCTGTCTGCTTCGGAGTATGGTGCGAAGGGGTCACCGAAGTATACCTTCGGTGTCCGGTGCGAAGTATCTCGCCGAAGGGTGCCTTCGGCGTTCGGATTAATCTGATCGAAGGTAAGCTCCGAACAGATCTGGATGCGACAATCACCTCCAAACGGCGGGGTTCGGCGCAAAGTCTATGATATAGCAAAGTACGAAATAATGACAAACGCCGCACGCGGGCGAGACTTCATCCAGAGCAGAGTGCGATCGTGGCGAAGCCTGCCGTGACGAAGCCTACTGTCGAAGCCTGTCGTCAAAGCCTGTAGTTTCGACGAAGGGTGTTTCTGACGACCTCTGAAACCGATCTCTTAGCTCTGGACACCTCCGACGAAGTAGCTCCGAACGTGGCAACCTGCAACAGAGAGGGTTCGAAGTACTAATTCGGCCTGAGGACCGAATTCTGCTAAGTGTTGCACTAGTAGCGATGGTAGCAATCTATTATGCACATTAGCGGATACTTCACATGCGAAGTAACAAGGCGATAGCAATCTATTACGTAGATTAATGGTGGCGGTCCGGGTGGTATCTCAGCAGGAAAAACATCGTTAAACTCCTGCAAAAGGTCAGTGACTGCAACAGGAGCAGAGCTAGGAATGTTCGCAAGTGAAAACAGCACGTTCGTGCAAATCAAGCCATATATCAAGGGAGTATCATCACAAATTTCAGCAAGGTCAGTTTTAGTTGCAAGCATGGCACGTCTTTTCAAATTAATAACTTGTGATGAAGAAGGAGAAGCAACTTTATCTTTCTGTTGCCTCAAAAGCATCTTAGCTACTTGCTGATTTTCAGAAGGTTGTGTGCTCGTTTGTGCGTCCCTAGCATATTTTTCTTGTTCAAATTTCACAATTTCAGCAGGAGTCATAGGAAGCAAAGTAACTTTCTTTCCTTTATACATAAATGTGTACTTATTGCTCCTACCATGGTGTGTAGCATCAGTATCATACTCCCAAGGTCTACCAAGTAATAGAGAACATGCTTGCATTGGTACTACATCAAAATCAGCAACTCCGAAGTATGTACCAGTGGAAAATTTGATGTGAGCAGTTTGTGTTACCTTGACCTTACCGCTATTGTTGAACCATTGCACATGGTAAGGGTGTGGATGCGCACGTGTTGGAAGTTGAAGCTTCATTACCATGTCGAGGCTCACCAAATTGTTGCAACTACTGCTGTCGATGATGACACATACACGACGGTCATTGACGACGAAGAAGGTCTGAAACAGATTATTCCGTTGTGCCCGATCGTCCTGCTCCATGTGAGTGCTCAAAACACGTTGTACAATAAGTGCTTCACGGTCGGCAGAGGCACAGTCATTAAAATTGGATGGAGGGGTACCGTTGTTATCTGCCATGTTAGTGAAAAGACAAACAACAAAGAATAATCCTTATGGAACACAACTAGGTGGAGTGGTGGGTGTGTGGTGGAAGCAATCCGTCAAGCGCCTTACCCACGCTTGCAAGTGTTCTTACCACACCGCAGTGAGGTCACCGGCCTACAGGTGAAGAACCAAGTGGAGGGTGGTGGCGATTGCAAGATGTGAACCTGTTCTGACCAAGAGAAGGTGTAGCTTGGAAGGCAAAGTAAGTAGCAAGGAATAGCGATAGTAATAACAGTTAAACCAAGTTCAATAAGTGTTCCCTAGTACTCGTCAAAGTTGCTGGCCTTAGTGCTCCCAAGGTGAAAATTCAAGCAATAGAGGGAAACTATGTGCCCAAAACTCAAGTGGAGGCAGAACAAGGTAGCAAACGACAGGACCGGTTCTCTTTTGCTTCTCACAATCTCGTTTCTTTTCTTTTCTCTTTTTTTTCTCTTTTTTTTCACTATATTTTTTTTGAACAAGGATGACAAGAGATGCAACCAAAAAAATTGGCACCTGCAACTGAGGTGGGATGTGGTTCACAGAAATTCAACAAGTTCTCTGAACGGCGAGCAAAAACTTTGACCAATTTTTTTCTTTATCTTCCTGATTTTTTGGCAAATCTAATGAAGGCTAATAGGGGAACCCTAGTTAGGATCGGCTCCAAATTGGGTCAAGAATATGCTCAAACAATTTCAGATTTTTCTGACAAACGAGCGAAAAGTTATGCCTGTTTTACCGAAGGGGGTCACAAGGACTCGATGTGGAAAACCGACTAGGGTTGTGGAGGGAGGGTTTCGGGTGGGGAATTTTTTTGAGACACAAGATCAACCACTACTCAAACGACACAAAGGGGGGATTAAACCAGCAACAAGACTCGACCAAGAACACAAACTCAACAAAGTTAAAAACTGAAATTAAAATCGCAAGGCACAAAGGGGTTTTCGGTGGGGATTTTTTTTGTGAGGGTTTTCTGGACTCTAGGTAAAAACAAACGAAGATCGAGATTACCTAACGGGAAATCTGAGCTCTGATACCAACTAATGGGGGATTGGTCCCGATCTTCCGCTAGGTAAGGATAACTTAGATTGGTGGAGAATATCGATCCAAGGCTCCGGTCCGGCGGATCAAAACCTTACAATCGCTACACCACTGTCTCCGTCGGTTATCAACCACGCAGGGCGCGATTGACCTCGCCACGAAGGCTAGTTCCTGCAAGCGAACCCAAAAACACAAGCAAGAACAGGAAGATACAAGTCGAATGCCAAATCACAGATGAACTATGATGAGGAGAGGTTTCACAAACGCTGATGCAGCAGCCAATCGGTCCGGTGCAGGAGCGGGATCTAAACACACAAGTGTAGATGCAAACAAAGCAAAACCTAACCCTAAAGGCGGCTTGCGTGAGTATATAAGGTGTGGGCAGCCTGTAGGAGGTGCACACGACCTAGACTATGGGCCAACACGGCCTCCAACTCAGTACAAGGTCCAACTCGGCCCAACTCTGTCACGCAGGACTGTTTAAGTCACATAGGACGACTCGAGACTCCAAATGAGGCGAAACCAACGCCAAAAGATCCGTCTTCTCCTTAGCTTTCCAAAAGGTCTAAGAACGTGCCAATCGGACTTCGTATGAGGAAGTTATGCCCATTTTGGTGCATGGTGGTTGATGTAGCCCGAACCAGCGAATTCTTGACTTCAAATCATCCGTGCGACTCCGTCTTCAACTCCAACTCTCCTATTCTATCTCCCATGTTCCTAAGCAACAAAATATCACTAGTATTTAGTAGCATCCCATCCAAACAAATATTAACATAGTTGCTAAGGAAAGAATTAACATCATGGTTCAAGCGACAGGCACGGGCGCGTGTGATTGGTCCCTGTAATTGATGGTGCATGTGTGTATCATGTTGGTGCATGTGTGTATCATGTTGGTGCATGTGTGTATCATGGTGGTGCATGTGTGTATCATGTGAAGTGATGTCCTCATCACTAAAGGCCTAAGAGCAAGCCACGTGGTCGTGTGAGCTCCCTCCTCGCGCAGACTCTCACTTATTTAAATTTGAATATTTGTATTTGTATTTAAAATTTTAATATTTAAATATGATAGATGATTATGTTCTTATATTTAAATTTTAATATTTGTATTTACATTTAAAAATTTGAATATTTAAATACAATAGATGATTATGTTCCTATATTTAAATTTGAATATTTGTATTTGCATTTAAAAATTTGAATATTTGTATTTACATTTAAAAATTTGAATATTTAAATATGATAGATGATTATGTTCCTATATTTAAATTTGAATATTTTATTTACATTTAAAAATTTGAATATTTATATTTACATTTAAAATTTTGAATATTTAAATACAATCGATGATTATGTTCCTATATTTAAATTTGAATATTTGTATTTGCATTTAAAAATTTGAATATTTAAATATGATAGATGATTATGTTCCTATATTTAATTTTGAATATTTTTATTTACATTTAAAAATTTGAATATTTTAATATGATAGTTGATTATATTCTTATATTTAAAGTTGAATATTTGTATTTATATTTAAAATTTTGAATATTTAAATATGATAGATTATTATGTCCCTATATTTAAATTTGAATATTTGTATTTATATTTAAAATTTTAAATATATCCATTCATTATTAAACAATAAATAATTTATTATGTACTGTGTTTTTGCCAAATACATGTGTATCGTGTATGAAGATATGGTGGAAAATGAAAATATGCGGTATGTTTTGAGAGCCACTGCTGAAATTGAACCCAAAAAATAGGCCTCTTAAAAATAAGGGAAACCCTTAAATCAAAAGTAGGAATCCTGATTTGAAGACTAGTGTTGGAGTTGCTCTAAGGACATGCAAATCTCTCTTTTTTTGTAGGACCAAACCTTTTATAAGGGTCATGGATAAATTCAATTGAACTCGTGTATCTTTTAACTTGAGTCATTCGTTTACCTTTACCTTTACTTTTACTTTTTTTCTTTAGTAGTGGTCTTTATAATGTACATGCCATCTGACATATCCCGAGTTGATTTTCTAATATCTAGGGATCACAACCGGACTCTAAGATATCTCCTATTTATAAGGATATATGTATATATTATTACCGATATCAAATCTAGGATCTGACTTGCTATTCAGACGCAAAACTTATCAACACCAGACTCCTCATGGGATATGTCGGATAGCATGTACATTAGGTCCACCTTCAGTCCAATCCGCTAAATCCCATTTTGGGATATCGAGGATCATATCCTGATAATTCATCTTTCTTGTTTCCCTTCAAGCACTTTAACCGCTAGCACCCTTTGAGTCTCCCTCATTGCCATCGCCGCAATCACCCACACTGGCTCCCAACATGACCCCTTATGACTTGAGTGGGAATGTGAATTGTGAAATCTTCACTCTTGAAGGCTACAATGAAAATGAGAATGACTCAAATTGAAAACAATCTTTTCGAGATCTTATGCATGTTACATAGTCCTTTATGCCAATCAATTAATTCAGTTAATCTATGACTAATTACGACTAATTGATTAATCCCTACCCTATCTGACCGACTGATCAACTATGAGTAATTGATTTTTTTAACACTGGTTAACAGAAGCCTTCTCGATGACATCATCCATGCGAGGTCAAAACCCTATTCAGCATGATCGCCACTACATTGCCGGTCCCATCATCCTTTGACCGCCCAAAGACGCAGCCAACTTCACACTACTACATCAAACTTATGGGGAGAGACAACACCAGCGTGTTCAGTGCATCAACTAGAAAAGCATAAACAACATGCCATATGGTCAGATTAGTTCGTGATGTCTCTCATCCTAAAAAAATAACTATGTTGTGTTTGCCTAGTTATGAATATCCCTCTTCATTGTTGATCGTTGCAATCGTCTCTGGTTGTGGAAAGAACACTATGGGAACTAGTGGTGCTAAATACAAGTTCTTTGCCACATTACTGCTTGCCACTGGGTAGGTGGAGAGGTGGTAAATTAAGGCTGGGCCAGCCTTGGATTTCAATCGCTTGAACCAAATCCAGACCAGGCCTTGTGCTTGGACCTCATACTTTGTGGTACTGAGGCTGCCTATGATCTTTATACTCCACTGTCCAAGTGAACCAAAGCACAAATGAATTGTTGTTGCCTGTTCTTATGTTCTTACATGCTATCGAGCATACTTATATACTACAAGGAATAAAAAGAGTGATCTGTTCCATTTTGCTAAAACATTATTAACACATGATACATCAGCAGCAGCCAAATATTTAAGTCATGTAGCTACCAACATGCTGCGGGGAGTACATACAATAGAGTACATTTAGGTTCTTTTGAACATGCACACAATGTGGTCATTGGTTAGTTCCAGATGCCCCCCGTTCTCACAAGTCACATCTAACTGATTGTTTTCCTAGTTCTGATTCCTTTTTTTCCATTGTTGAATTTTTTTACAGAGGTCTGTTCTCCCTTGCTGTTGTGGATGTGGAAGAAATGAGTTGGGAGCTAGTGGTGTTAAATACTGAAGCTCTCTGCCACATTACTGCTTACCTACTGGGTAGCAAGAAACAAATGATAACATCGCGATTGTTAGGATATTCTCAATAAGCAACAGAAAAAATGGTGCAATGATGCTTCCTATTCCTAACCTTTTCTTATGGCATCTAAGTTTAGTCTACGAATATATTGAAAACTTCACGTCCCGTATCAAGAGTTGCAAGGATGATGCATCAATTCCAAATGCACACGAAGTAATACGTTTAGATCCACATTCATGGTAAATATAGGATTTATGATTGGTAATTTGGCATTGAGTAATGGCCAACACATGTTGTCAATACTACAATAAAATTCAAAACTGAACCGTAATTAGCAGGCTTCTTGTCAAATCAAGCAAAACGCAGAACCATTAAAAGCTATCTGCAGTCTTTCACTTCAGCAACATAAGTTACCAGCATTGTAGCAATGGAACGAGGCTAAATCCTCAGCAAAGCACAACCAAAGATGCTTCCTTGACAATGTGTCATTGGTGATCCTGGTCGCCAGGTTGGTCTCTCGCTTGTCACATTCAAGATATCAACATCAGATAGCGGCTTGATGCACTGATTTCTTGGCCCAGGTCCAATCACTCCACCAACCAAATATATGTTGTCTCCCAGACCAATCATCCCAAAACCTATCCTGCTTTGGAATTCGGTTGCACATGAAACCATCTTATCAGGGTAATTCTCACCACGCTGCTTCATAATGCAGCTGTTGCTTAGCACATAAAGCTCCCCACGAACCATTGCCAGCGGGCCTTGCAGCCAGGAGTAGTCCTCAACAGTCCAATTATTGCCACCATCTTCAAGAATCTGCACTGTTGGTACACCTTTGTGCAATACATGCATCTTACCCTTTATGACAAGTCCAGAGCATGCTGAGCTGTGAGCTTGACGTAGGTCAGGGAGAGGCTCCCACGTGTCAGCTTCAGGGTCATAAATCTCGGCCTTTGATATCGATTTGCGGCAGTTTGTGAAACCCCCAGCAACAATTATTTTCCCATCTAATGCACAGCAGGCAAACATTGCACGAGCTACAAGCATTGGAGCTCTCTGGGCCCACACACGGATTAGAGGATCATAAGACCAAACCTCATTGCTCGCAAAGAACCTGTCATGGTCTCCAGTAAGTGGGTCGACCCGATCACTGCCACCACCAATTACATAGAGCTTGCCTGCAATTGACGCCACTCCAAAACGGGCAATATTCCTAATCTGAGATGGCATGACAGGGAGGGTTATCCACTTATCTTGGAGAGGGTCATAAAGTTGCCACATATTTTCTGGTTCATATGCTAACACACACAGCAGCTCTTCTGTCGCCCCAATCTGATTTCTAACTTTGAAAAGCTCACCACTGCAAACAGATGCTCTCCAAGAGCGGCAAACTAATTGAAGAACAGGATGGGACAAAAATGGGACTCGTGCAAGGCACTGGAGAGCAACTTCATTGGGGAGACCATCCAGTAATGTTGATGCCATTGTGCACTCAAGCATATGATCTCATTATACAGCAAGAAAGTGACAAGTGAAGCCTGAAAATAATCAAATATGAAGTTCTGATTAGTGATTACTGTACAGGAAAATTGACAAGAGTAAATACAAATAAACAGAGACTTCGATCATAAAGATATCATTCAAAATGACACTAAACAAAAGTGATATGATGCCAACAAAAGCAATAGTTAAACCTCAAACCAGCACATAAACTGTCACCGGCCAGGATTTGGTCAAGGTCCTGGACCTCTCCATCGCGGCGGCGCCGTTGCGGCGACACGGCGAAGAGACAGGGATACAAGAGAGGCAAAGCCTAATCTGAATACTCGACGCTTTATTCTATTGCATCGGTCCTATTTATATAGACACAAGATTGATCTAATCTAACAACCAGAATCTTAACTACTTCTAACAAAAAACAGAATTTAATCTAATCTAATTTAATCTAACCTGAACTCTAAACTGGGCTTGATAGAGGCCCAGGCTGTAGGGGCCTGCTGCTCCCTATCCCCCGTGACACTTCTCCCCCCTAAAAACGCAGCTCGTCCTCGAGCTGCCGCGTCATCGTCCTCGCCATCATCCACCACTTCGATGGAGAAGATGTGCTTGCACTGCAACTTGTGGCCGCTTGTAAACCGCTCATCGCAATAGAAACACTTCCCCTCCTTCCGGCGCTGTTCAATTTCCTCCGGCGAGAAACGCACGGTGCTGGATGGTGTCTTGTTGACCGAAGCTGACGAGGATGTAGCAAGCCCTAGTGAAGCCAGCTCTAATGATGGAAGGTTTGTTGCTTGGAAGAGCAGCTTGGAGCTCGTGATTGCGTCAATTGGCCGGTGTCCCGTGATGTGTTGCGCTTCTCATAGGCCCTCCCAAACACGATGGTGTCGTCCAACGATGAGGGTTGTTGGAGAGCGACATCTGTACGAAGAGGATCGCCCAACCCAATGATGAATAGTTGAATCTGTTGAGCCTCTGTCAATGATGTGTCACGGCGGGAGAGGGCAATGAAGCACATGCAGAAGTCATCGACGGTCCCGGTTCGCCGGAGCATAGCCAACTTGCCAATCGGACTGTCCGTGAGGGGCGGCCCGAAGCACGCGTTGACCAAATGAGCAAATTGTGACCACATTGGACGCCCACCGTTGAGTTCCATCCGGTGAAACCACAGTTGGGCGTCATCGAGGATGTAGAACGCTGCGAATGCCACCCTCTAGTGATTCGGTGTACAGTGGACGTGGAAGTACCACTCACACTGGTTGAGCCAAGGCAGCGGGTCACCGTTGCCGTCGAATTTGGGAAATTCGAGTTTGTGGGCAATCGGCACTACATCGCCACCCTGGCCATCTTTGTCCTCGTCTTCATACCGGCGATAGTTCTGGCGTAGCCTTCCATGGAGGCGTGGCTGTGAATCCCTCTATCCGCCGTCATCGTCCCGGCGAAGGTTTCGCCGCCACCCTCCTTGGCGACGCGGCGGAGGATCCCCCTGGTCACCGTCATCGTTGCTGGCCCGATAGGGATTCTGGCGCCCCCTTCCCTGGTGGTGCGATGGCGGGACCCCTAGCCGCCGCCATCGTCGTTGTCGGCTCGGCGAGGGTTCTGTCGGCCCCCTCCTTGGTGGCGTGGTGGCTAGTCCCCTTGGCTGCCATCGTCCTCAACGATGGCTCAGCTAGGGTTCTACCATCCCCTACCTGGTGGCGTGGCGGCGGGTCCCTTTGGCTGTCGTCGTCGTCAGCTTGGCTGGGGTTCTGCCGCCCCCTTCCCTGGTGGTGCGGCAGCAGGTCCCCTTGGCCGTCATCGTCGTTGTCGTCGGCTCGGCTGGGGTTCTGCCGCCCCCTCCCTGGTGGCGTGGCGGCGGGTCCCCCTGGCCGCCGTCGTTGTCGCTGTTGGCTCGTCGGGGCACTCAAGGCTCTAGCTGCCGTGCTGCCAGGATGGTGTGTTGCGCTGCCTCGAGTCGACTGACTGCTGTGCGTAACTCTTGTTGTTGTTGATCGTGGGCTCGGACTGTTTCCTCAAGCGTGGTTACCTTCTCCTGAAGCGGTTAGACTGTCCAAGCGCTTCATGATGGCCTGCAGCACGATCTCAATCGGATTGCCAGTGTTGAGATCAGATTGCATACTCATGGTGGCGAAAGCGGAACCTGAGTCTCCTGATACCAAGTTGTCACCGGCCAAGATTTCCACGGAATTAGTAGGGACTAATTGTCTCAAACTGTATTTAAAAGAGGTAGTTGGTCGAGGTCCTAGACCTCACCATCGCAGCGGCGCCGTTGCGGCGACGCAGCAAAGAGGCAGGGATACAAGAGAGGCAAAGCCTAATCTGAATACTCGACGCTTTATTCTATTGCATCAGTCCTATTTATATAGACACAAGATCAATCTAATCTAACAACTAGAATCTTAACTACGGTCTTACCCTCCCTCGAGTCCGATCTCAGGAAGGCGTTTTGGCAGGTCCTGTTTCCTGTTGACTCGCTCTTTCCTGACCTTCTAAGTGAGTTCTAGCTTGATTCCCCATAACGAATAGGCTAACTCTATCTCTCAATTGCCTATCCTGTGCTCGAGAAGGTCCCCCAGTTCCTTGGCTGCACCTTGAAGTGCATTTAGTTGTCAAACTTTAGACTTGGGATATTCCATCTACCACGCACTCGCCCCACACTCCAGCTAACTTCAGCATCCATACTCAGCTAGGAGGAAGGTGCCGGGGACACTATGAACACACATGTACTTGGTTGGCTTCACGTCCCGTCTCACAACCGAGTAAGATCAAATAAACAAACAGCTTGCTTGCCCAATCCCTATTGAGAGGATTTCTTGAGCTTGAACTTCCTTTTTCTGATTATCAGTCATATCGTCGTCGAGCAGAACGGCGCTGGGAAAGAATCGTCGAGTTCACTAGGAAGAATGGCGTCCATGCCAACGACTAAGGAGAAGGGTGTTTGACCAGTGGCTATACAGATTGACGTCTAATAAGCCCAGAGAGCCTCAAGAAGGCGATCCAGCCAGTCTCCTCCGACTCAAAAGTGTTTGTAGCTATGGTATGGGTCTAGTCTGAAGACCAATGGGTCAAAAAAGGGGATATCCTCTTCTTTGGCTACACCAACTAATGTAGTAGATTGCGTTCCCGGAGGACACTTTCTCCATTTCGTCGGTACTGGTAACAACAGATCTTGACCTCGTTCTTTTTCTTGTTATTTGACTTCTTGGAATGGAATTCTTCTCATGATAGTCACACAAGCGAATGACAAGAGGCTGATAAAAAACAAGGATGGGGGCTAGAGTTACGTAGATGAGCTAGGTCTTTGAAGAAGTAGAAAGAGGGGCGCTAGTATACTCACTTGAGTTAGCTAAGCAAGACTAATAGAAAACAGAATTTAATCTAATCTGATTTAATCTAACCTGAACTCTAAACTGGGCTTGACAGAGGCCCAGGCCGTAGGGGCCTGCTGCTCCCTATCTCCTGTGACATAAACACACAATTAAGGTGAATATCCTAAAGAGTGTCTAAACTCACATTATAGAGCTTTATTTTCTATACTACAGATTTTCGACATAATAAAATGAACTGAATAGATCCAAACTTACAGTCATCTTCATAGGCCATAGTAGAGGATCTTATCCTAAATATATTTGGACTGGATTCTGGAAGTAGAAATAATTTATTTGGAAGTTGGTTATAATGCCTAAGGAAGGAATTTTAATCCAGGAAACATGACAGTCAATATCAAGTTATAAACTAGGATACTACATATGTGTACACTCCATTCTTCAAAATTCTGACTATTATGCAGATATATGATAAAGAACAAGACGACATCAGGGAAAAATCTATCAATTAAGTGAATACTAACTCTGTAACAAAGGAACTACTCCCGCAATTCTCCATATGAAACATTAGACGGCACAGGACGTAGTTCATTCGGCATATACATTTACAAAAGTTTGTTAAACAGAATCATACTTTCTTAGGATTCAATGACTTTTCACTCTATGGTTATATATATACATCCTCTAAGACAAATTCTGTGCTATGTGATCCATCATTCCATCTTGATGAGGAATAGAATATAAAAATATATCCCACTCTTCAAAATTATGCATTGGCCTTAAACGTTAGAGAAGTGGACGCTTAGAAGCAAAAGGTGGTGTAAGGATACATGTAGGTCATTCAGCCCATGTTGCTGGTAGGAGCAGAGGAGCAGAGGCCAGAGGAGGAATTAAATAATTCCTTTTGCTTGCCTTATTCCATAGCCCTGAAGGGGTACTTATAGTCCTAATACAATCTAATCTGCTAACATTATCTCTATCTTTAAAACAAAAATAACAAATCTTATCTTAAATCTAACTAATCTTATCTAAGGTAGTGTTTGGTTCCCTGTATGAGGTGGAACGGAACGGAATGGTTCCTAGATATGAGGTGATACTGTTGTTTGGTTCGAGAGATGAGGTGGAATCAAGTGGAACCGAACTGTTCCCAGAAACAGAATATTCTCTATAGATGTTGAACCATGTGGTACTGATTTTTTTGGTGAACGAGATGGTTCCGAACCATCTGGTTCCATTCCTCATCGTACACCAAACCAAACACTACCTAACTAATCCTAACTAATTGTGCCGCTGCACATAACAATCTCTCCCTCCCTCGAAAATCAACTCGTCCTCGAGCTGAAAATCCTGAATCTAACTTCGATGATGTCCTCCTCTCCTGCTCTCCTGGGTCAAGCGCCACCTAGAGCATCACCACACATCGATGACCGACGCCCCTTCGCGCCCTGCCCAGATGATGTCCACTGTGCAGGGCTGGGAGAAGGCGACCCCCACCGGCACACCCAACGCGTGAGCCATGCACCGTGCCCACAGCAAGTGTGGGTTGTACACTAGCACGCACACGGGCCTCCCTGCTACCGCTGGCCCACCTGGTGGCCTTTGCTGCGCGACGACGCAACCGGGTGCCCTACCTCCACCAGGTCACGCACGCCGCTCTTGGCTTTCCTCTCACCGACGGCTCCGGGTGGGTCACTCCGCGGTCGCTACCCACCACGACGCAGTCCGCAGCCACCCACAAGCCGAGCGGTGCAGGCGCCTCGGCCACCCCCCTTGTGACGACACAACCAATGTGGCCGAGTCCACGACGGGTCCTTGAGGCGTTGTGCATGCCTAGCGACGGCGCAACCGTGGTGACCAAGGCGGTGACGGCCATTCCAGTCATGGGGAGGGCAGCGTATTCATCGTTATCCTTTCCCTCCTGATCCCTATTGCCGCTACCCACGTAGCCCTCTTCCTCCTTGGGTTCGGCACCCTCTTCATCCACAAGCAAAGGTAGCGTCTAGGGCGCCGGTTTGGCCCCGTTGTCGTCTGTGGAGTTGGAGAAGGGGCGGATGGCAGAGTCCACGACCTCCTCATCGTCCGTGGAGTCATCCTTTCCATCCTGACCTTCGTCGCCGCCTCCCTCGTAGTCCCCTTGCGCTCCTACCACCGCGATTGGCGACCGTGACGACGCGGTGGGGAAACCCTTTGCGTCGTGGGGGAAACTCAACAGCGTGGAGGCCACCAGAGTCAAGCCCAAGTACGCCGAGAGGCCGGTGATGGCCTGCTGCAAATCCGCAAGGACCTGCATCAATTCTGCGATTGGGACGAACGTCGTCATGGCGTCGGATCTTTGGAACCTGACTGCTCTGATACCAAACTGGTAGGAGCAGAGGAGGAATTAAATAATTCCTTTTGCTTGCCTTATTCCATAGCCATGAAGGGGTACTTATAGTCCTAATACAATCTAATCTGCTAACCTTATCTCTATCTTTAAAACAAAATAACAAATATTATCTTAAATCTAACTAATCTTATCTAACTAATCCTAACTAAGTGTGCCGCTGCACATAACAGTTGCACTAAAGACAAGGTCAAAACTCAAAAGGAATACAATATTCTCATTCAGGGACATATGTTAGTACCACGAAATTAGCAACATACAAACCTAAATGAATCCATGCAAGCACAAAAAAGATCGATAATAAGGAATATTTGTCGAATAAATGAGGAAAAGGGTGAAAATGTTAGGGTAAAAATACTATTAGCTAAATTTTTAATAGGCCAAAACAAATGGTGGTGGAGGGAATATGACATGCTAGATATAAAAAAACATTGATGAAACAAGGTCATTTAGTATAGGAGCAAAAGAAAGCAATAAAAAGTGGATTTCAACCATAGTTGTCAAGGCACTGCCTAATTGACGATTAGGTGACGAGGCAGCCAGTGGCGGACGCCACGGCAGACAACTCGCCATATAGGATTGTGGCATCCGCCTCATGAGATTAGGCATCGTCTGGACACCAAATAGCTCCATGAGGATGCTAGACAACGGTGTCGATGGAGCACTTGGAGAAGCAACTAAGTTGAAGCCCGCCATTGGATTTGCGTCCCCACATCTTGGATCTATGCCCCTGCTATCGAATTTGTGCCTCTGCCTCATCAGGACCCCAGGTCAAGACCCAGCGCCGGCGCGTCAGGACCAAGCGTCACCGCCTAATCTGCGTGGGGGTCGGCCTTTGAGAGAGAATATGAGAGGGAAGAGAAATATGCACAGAGAGTCCGAGAGAGGATCAGAGGAGGCATGGAGACTAGAGAGAGAAAAGATGGAGAGTGAGAGAGAAACAAAGATTGGACTACTAGAGAAAAGCTTGGTCCCAACTGTAGTGTCAGCCAAAGCATGGTTTCTCTTATTACTATGTTAACCTATATGTATGTCGAGTATAAATAATATATTATTAACTCAAGTTAATCTCTCAATTAACCGATTAATCTCTAATCTCCGACCAATCATTGATTTTTCTAGCATTAAGTATTAATGACTTGCAAACATTAATCTTGCTAGTAGCTATATAGATTGTAAGATTAGTGACCTGAGTAGTATCAAGTGATGATGTTTTCATATTTATTCCCAACATAATTTTGTAATCGTGCAATACTATTATACTCATGCTATGTCATTTCTGTGAAGTGAGTATGGCGTCGCCTCACCGCATGCCATACTTGCCTAAAAGGTGTGAAGGTGGTATGGCACCTCGCCTTGCTGTGCCACCGTAACAACTATGATTTCAACACATCTTCAGGTCCTCCTCTTTCTTCCAAAATGGCAGTTAAAATGTTATCTGAGTAGATACTTACAAACAAATATGCCTGAAACTGAAAAGTGCAAGTTGTTGGAACTTTCATGAAACAGAAGCAACCTAGACAAATTTAACAAGTTATTGTCGATTAGGATATATGCTGAACATAACAATAATACCACAGTACCCTGGTCTTGTCTAAATGAATCAACAGCACATGAAAATTAAACCCTACTCTTGTTGACTGTTGAAATGAATCAACATCACCAGAAATTAAACTAGACTATTGATTTCCCAGAAATTAGACTAATGCTTTGCCAGAAGTGTCATTGCTATCACATAGCAGGCACCATGGATCAAAATAATGTGCATTAATGAAAGATTATAGACCATTCTGAACAACGAATCGACAGACACCTAAGATCATATAAAACATTTAAGCCAACGGAACCTACCAAAGTAGAAACCGCATCAATTGTACCCTTCGCAACAAAAATGAAACCCTCCATAGTAGGGGGGTAGGGTCACAGGAATGGGATCGGGGTTTAGACTAGAGCGAGACCAGGACGGCGGTAGGCGGCGAGTTGGCTATGGCACAGCTGGCCGCGGGATCGGGAGAAGTGGGTGAGCG
The DNA here is from genome assembly GCA_019279435.1 of Zizania palustris. NCBI lineage: Eukaryota > Viridiplantae > Streptophyta > Magnoliopsida > Poales > Poaceae > Zizania > Zizania palustris. The sequence goes on along the minus strand of JAAALK010000082.1, from coordinate 93,820,736 downwards.
GGGTCAAACGCGGGGAGAAAGAGGAAAACAGGTCACAGTTGGCGGGGTGAAGGAAGCAGCCACGGCGCCGCCGTCCACGGGGAGAGGTGGGCCGAGGAGACGGGGTGGGGATCGAAGGAGGAGGGGAAAGAGTGCGGAGCTCACCTGAGCCGGTTACTGGGAGCTCGGCAGCGGCCGTCTGCTGACGGAGGTCGCCGCGGAAGAGGGTGGCGAAGGTCGCAGGGGAGGGCGGGGCGCAGTAGTTGCCGGGGGAAACGAGGAGGGAGGGAGCGGTGGCGACTGGTGAATTGGGGATCGGAGGTGGGAACGGGGATGGAAACGGGTGGAAGAGGGATAGTCTAGTTCTAGACTTCTAGTGTTAAGATGGATCCGGTGTGGACCCATTTACAAACGGGTGGCATCAGCAAAACCAAACCCGCATAAGCAACCGGCAAGCATATTCCTCCAGGATTCTCAATTTCTCAGGATAAGCCGGTTACGTGATAAGCATGGCAACACGATGGTTAGTACAAAATACGAGGTAGAACGTAAAGAAGTAAAATACCGTTGCTAATGAAAATATGCTTAAAATTAATACCATACATATTTCTCTTGGGTTATGCTTTTTCAACTTAGAAAGTTGAAAGGTGAACTAAAATTAGTTTTTTAATTGTATTAGTTTTTTTAGTATAAATTGAAAATTATATATCTTCTAGATTCTACAACTTTTATGGTGTTTGACATTGGTTCCACTAGCTAAACCATTAGTTAAACAGGTTGATTGAGATCTAGTATATCTGCGAAAAACGAAGATTCAATACATCTATAACATGCTCAAAATAGTAAAACTAAACAAATATATGAAAAACAATTCAATGAAATTTTCTTTGTATTTTGATTGTTTTTGGAGTTTTACATGCATGTTGGGGTGAAAACGGATTGGATATTAGCCGATCCGACCCGCTCCGAATCCGATGAAATTGAGAATACGGTAGTTGTTTTTTGAAATCCGTCGGATTCAAATTCGAATTCGGATTTTTTAATTCAGATTCGGATACAGATGTGGTTCGGACTAAATCCGTCGGATTCGGATTATCCGATTTTTTATGCGAATTATCCGAATCCTCTAAAACCGGATAATCCGAATTAAAAAAAAGCATGTATGCTACTATGTTGTTTGTTGGGCTGCAACTATTGGCCAATTAGTCCAAAAAATAAAGAAAAGTGAAAAATGAAAACCTAATTTGCAACCCAAGCGGCGGCCGGCGTGGCGTTGTTCGCCTGTTCATCTTGTTCGATCCGACGATGCCCTCCCTGGAGTCCCTAGCAGTTGGCGGCTGGATCCCTGGAGTCCCTATCGATTGCTCTGCGCTCGCTTCCAGCTTCTCGCTTCCCGCCTCCCGCCTGCCTCCCACGGTCCCACTTGGCCGCCTTGGCGCCTTCCCCGCCTCTCGCCTTGCCTTGCCACTGATGAGCGACAAGCGACGAGCCGGATAACAGGACGAGGGCACGAGGATTACTGTAGCCCCCTGGACCGTGGTCACCAACCTACACAAACACAAGTAATTTCTGAATTCTTTTAACCTTATATTCCTATGTAGGATCTGTTTTGAATCAAAATGTGTAAATACTTAGCTTATTTTAATATATGGTTGCAACATTTTTATGTTTTGGTCAGGAATTATGCAATGTTTTTGATGTTTTCTTCTGTAGTTCGGCTGGGTGCTTGGGTATAATCCGTAGGTCAAAATGTTTTCTTATTTTAATATATGGCTGCAACATTTTGTAGTTCAAATGGTTAGCAAATTAGCTTATGTAACTTTATAAGTAGGTCGATGATAGCACCTAAAAAACAGTTCAACAACACCTACTTAACCAAGTGATAGTGGAGCTGCCTCTTCTCCAGATCTAATTGAAGGATCTGAACGACCTCCAACTATCGGTAGTGCTATAGAAGATACCATCATTGTTATTGTCGTTGATGTTAAGAGTAAGGGTGCATAAGATGAAGATCCAGTTAATGTACTTGTAGCCATGAAACCAAAGAAGAACACATCACCAGTTTGGGAGCATTATAACACATTCTATAAGTTGATTAAGATTCATGATGAGGATGTTAAGGAAGAGTAGGTCAATTGCAAATATTGTTCCTATTCAGCTAGGCACAATAGCAGAAATGGTACATATGTGTTTTTGAATCACACAAAAACTCACAATGTGGTTCTAGGACAACAACAACTGAAAATATCTAAGAATATTTCTTCCACTTCTATTGAAACTTATAGGTACGATCAAGAGGTTTCTTTACGGAAATTTTATTTGGCTATTAACATGCATGAGTATCCTTTCAATATTGTGGAGCATGAGTATTTTATTGATTTTATAAAATCCCTTCGGCCTAAATTTCCTATTAAGAGTCGAATCACTATTAGAAAGGATCTACTTGGTATATTTTTAGAACAATGGAAAAAATGTATGAGCATTTCAAAACTATCAATAGTCGTTTTAGTGCAACAATGGACATGTGGACCTCTAACCAAAATAAGGGGTATATGTGCATCACTGTTCATTGGATTGATGACAGTAGGTGAGAAACCAAGGGTTGGTTTCGGTGTTTTGTGATGAGTGATTGACAGGATTTTACCCTCTGTTCGAAGGGTACCTCCGAAGGGGGTTCGGAGGTGTTGTCACTGGAGTGTGTTCGGTGTTTGCTTGCTGCAGCTGTTGCAGCGGAGTGTGCTCGTCGGAGGGGTCCGACAGTACACGATGACTGGGTTCGTACCAAAGGGGCTTCGGTACTTTGGGCGGTACACCGGAGTGTGTACCGGAGGTTGCTAACCCGGAGAGGTCTCCGGAGTACTGGATACACTTGTCTGCTTGTCGGTGGTGCGCAGGGACTTCGGAGGCGACGGACAAGGTTCGAGCCAGGTGAACCTGGGTCAGGCGGGAGGCTTGATGCCAGGGGAGCGGGGAGCTCCGTCATGGTGGCTGCGAAGGTGGTCCGGGTCGGTCCTCGGGTCGAGGCGTGCCAGGTGAAGGCAGAGAGTGCAGAGTGTGGCTCCGGCTGAAGGTACTCCGAGACAAGTCCTCGGAAGTGAGGCACTTCGAAGGTACTCCGAATGGAGTGACTTCGGAGTTGGTTGGAACAAGTCCTCTGCGGAGGCAAGGAGTTCGAAGTGTGCTCCGGAGGGAGACACTCGAAGGTGCCCGACGAAGGTCTCAGAAGTCGAGGCGCGTCGAAGGCATGGTCCGGGTGAGGCTCGTCGAGGAGTGTGCTCGGGGAGAGACACTGCGACGAAGTGCTCATGGAATGCTTCATGCGAAGGCCTTGGACGAGGGAGGGACTTCGAAGGGTGGTACTCCGAAGGTGGGGCTTCGGAGTGAGGATAACTTGAGGTGCTTCGGCCTGCATGGCTTCGGTACACGGACTGACGGAGTTAGAGCTGGGTGAAGCTGCAAAGCCGAGGTGGTCCACTCCGGAGGTGTTGGTGCGAAGGCCCAAGGAGCTTTGACGGCTTCGGCTCAAAACCGTCACTGTATCAGAGACTGACTTCGGTGAGGCGAAGGCCACCAGACTCAAGGCTTCTCGTCGAAGCTACCGCACCCCTCGCGTGTGAAGGGAGGCTGCAGAAAGTCAAAGACTGCAAAGGCTGACACTGTCTGTTCTGTAAAAGGCTGACACTGTCCCCTCTGCAAAGCTGACAGAGAAGCCTCCAGAATAAAGGTGGACTACCTTTTGTACCCCTTAGTTCTGAAGAGACAAAATGAATGTAAACCCTAGGGGTAGTGTAGTCAATTCCTTTGGGTGAACTGTGGGCTATAAATATGGGGGCTCGGTAGGTAACATTTAACACTTTGAGCATTTACTGTTGAGCTCCTGTACACACAGACCTCGCTGGTTTTCATCCAGAGTTCAATTTATTTTGTGTTCCTTGTTCAAGCGGCGAAGCCCTGTTTCTTTGTGCTTTTGCTTGAGCTCGCGCTGCATACCTCGCTAGTTTTTAGTTCACCGTAGCCTGTCTTGGCGAAGGGTGTTTTTCTCGCGAAGTGTGTTTTTCAGTGTGCTGTCGCTCTGTGTAACACGAGGCAAGACCTCACTGCTTACTAGCGAAGCCCTGGTCGTATCCCGTAGTGCTTCTTGTGTCGAAGCCCTTAGCGTAGTCCGTTTTGTGTGCGTGTAGACCTTCGTGTACGAAGCCCAGCACCAGTTGCTGCCGCCAAGTACTTGGTCGAAGTCCTCAGAGGGCTGTCCACTTTTGCGAAGGGTGAAGTGCGAAGTCTGCTCGAAGCACCCTGTGTGCGGAGCCTGCACTGACTTAGCAGAGTTGTTTTTCGAAGGTTGTTAGTGGAGCGAAGTCTTCTTGGCTTCGAACTTTTGCTTCTCCGAAGCCTGTGTTCGAAGGTGTCGAAGTACCTCCGAACCAGACCTTCGAAGGTAGTGTTCGAAGCCTGTTCCGCAGGAGACAGAACTGAAACCGAAGGCTAGATTTTAGCCCGAAATTTTAAAAGCTCCCATTCACCCCCCCTCTGGTCGCCGTTTCCGGTCCAACAATTGGTATCAGAGCAGGTTCAGATCACCAGTTGACCTTAACCGGTTTTGTGATCTTTAGGCGACATGGATAGAGGCAGTAAAATTCCTCTGTTCGATGGGACAGATTTTGCATACTGGAAGGTGCGCATGGAGGCTTACTTGTTAAGCCAAGGAAATGCAATTTGGGAGATTGTGGACTCACAATACTCCATCCCTGATACCCGCACCACTCAAACTGAAAAAGATCAGTATATTGCCAACTCGAAGGCAAGGAACATACTGTTCATTGGTTTGAGTCGGAGTGAGTTTGATAGGGTGCAGCACCTTAGGACCGCTAGGGAAATTTGGACAACACTCATTGTCTTTCATGAGGGCTCTGCTCAGATTAAGGCCAGGCGCCAAAGCACCTACAATCAACAGTATCAGCTGTTTGTGCAGGCACCTGGTGAATCTGTAGATGCCATGTTTTCTCGTTTTGACGCGATAGTGAGTAACTTGCGATCCAACGGGACGCTTGCTTACAGTGATCACGATAGGGCTATCAAGCTTCTCTATGCTCTTGACCGTAGCATATGGGAAGTGAAGATATCCAGCATTGAGGAGTCCACAGGCTATGACACTTTGACCTGTGATGAGCTCTTTAGCAAGCTGAAGTCCACAGAGATTGCTAAGGCATCTCTTGCTGTGCACAGAAGCTCTTTGCCACAGCCATTGGCATTGGTTTCTAGCACTAGCCGTGGCACCACTGCAGAACCAAGCACATCAGGCACTTGTGTTCTTGCAGATGGTTTTGCTTTGTCCTCCCTGGTCTCCGTCACAAAGGAGCAGGTGGACACTCTAGCTGATGATGAGCTTGCTCTCATTGCCCGGAGGTTCACCCGCTTTCATCATGAGAGACGGGATCAGAGGAGAAGTGGTTTTAGTGGTTGCTATGAATGCGGCGACACTTCTCACATTAAGGCCAATTGCCCCAAGGTCAAGAAGAGAGATGAGAGTGAGCGCCCCAAATACCACAAAAAGGAGAGGAAGCCCTTTGTGAAGGGCAAGCGCGGCAAGATGGCTAAGAAAGTAGCCAAGGCCGCTTCTAGAGCCTTTGTTGCTGCTCTCAGCGACATCGACACATCCTCAACTGAGGAGTCGAGCTCTGAGGAGGAGGAGTCCCCAAGGAAGGAGGACAAGAAGGACAAGAAGGGACGTGACTTCACCGGCCTTTGCTTCATGGCCGACAGCGATCACAGCGGCGATGAGCCTGACTCATCTGAGGTAAACCTATCATCTGACCAGCTTCTAATCAAATTAGATGAGCTGAATGAAGTAGTGCTTGGTCAGGATAGATTACTTGTGCAAGCCGCTAGAGAAAGAAAAGACCTTAGACTTAGGCTAGAAAATGCTTCTACTGAATATGTCATGCTTAAGTCTAAATTTGATGATGCTGAATGTGAATCTTGTTCTGTTGTCATGAGTGAGCTTGCTCAGTTGCATTCTGTTCATGCTCAAACCCTTTCTGAGCTTGAGACTGCACAGAAGCAGCTTTTGGAGGTGGATTCTAGACCTCATGATATTATTGATTGCATGAACTGCTCTTTATTACGCGATAGCATTAATTTACGTGATAAGCATGTTCATGATTTGGAGGCTAGATTAGAGAGGGCCGGTAGTTCTAAGGATGTGCAACCTGTTTGTGACACTTGCATCACCCTTAAGGACCAGCTAGGCACTGTTAGAGAGCGAGCTGAGAACCTCATGTCTGAAAATGAATACCTTCTTTCCGTGGTTAATAAATGCACTGAGGGAAAGGGTAGGATGGATTTGCTCTTGGCCAAGACCAAGTTATGTGCTGACAGAGCCAGGGTAGCTCTAGGTTTGGGTTTTGAGAGGATAGCTTCAGACAGTAAGACCAAAACTGTTTTTACCTCTCCCACCACCCTAGAGAAAGAGAGAGCTCTGTTGGACACCCCATTAGCCAAAAAGCCTACCCATCCACCAAAGAAAACCACACCTCCTGCCAAGAAAAATCCTCCCAAGAAAACCACACAGAAGAAACCCAAGGAGCCTGTGAGAGTTGCTCCTGTGACCCATGAGAGTGCCCCTAGGAGAGTGTTTCATTGTTCTTATTGTCAGCGGGCGGGTCATTTGATTGGTTTCTGTTTCCGTCGCATCAAGGATGAGCGACGTGCACAGGTGATGAGCTATCAGGACATGCATTACCCATCTTTAGGTATGCATGAGTCTGAGTATTACTCTCGTCCTGTTTTCGAGGCTCCTCGTGCTTCTCGGAGAGGTTTTGCTCCTCGAGGTGTTCACCATGTTCCATATGGTGGTAGACCTCGGGCGAGTAGCTTTGTACCTCGTCAGAGTAGGAGACCTCGACATGTTGTTCGTTCACAGCATGTAGGTAGACCTCGCACTTTGCTTCATTCTGATTATTATGTGCGTAGACCGTCTGCTTTTACTGTGCCTACTACTCGTGTCACTCAGTGCTGGATGCCCCGTTATTATTTTACTCACCCCAGCACTGAGCGATCGAGACGCTCTTATCATGTGTAGGCGACAGGTCGAGGCTTGGAGGGCACGTGGATCATGGACTCCGGTTGTTCGCGCCACATGACCGGAGATGCAGCTTGGTTCTCCAGCCTCACCACAACCAAGCAAAGGGAACATATCACCTTCGGAAACAATCGAAGGAGTAGAGTGAAAGGTAAAGGTGTGGTAAGAATTAATTCGAACTTCACTCTCAAAGATGTTGCTTTGGTTGAAAACCTGGGATACAATTTGCTGTCTGTATCTCAGTTGCTTGATGAGGGCTTCGAAGTGCGATTTCATCGCGATACTTCGCAAGTGCTCAATTCTGATGGCGTTGTGGTGTGTAAGATCTTTAGGGTTGGGAGAGTTTTTGGAGCTGATTTTTCAGAGTCGTCTGGTTCTTCTCATTGTCTTGTTGCACATTCGACTTCTGAGCTTTGGAAGTGGCATAGGAGACTAGGGCATATGAGCTTTGAGTTGCTCGCTCGTCTGAGCGCCCTAGGCTTGATCCGAGGATTGCCCAAGCTCAAGTTTGAGAAGAATTTAGTTTGCGCTCCTTGTCGACATGGTAAAATGATTGCCGCTTCGCATTCGCCAGTCACCACAGTGATGACTGAACAGCCCGGAGAACTTATCCACATGGACACTGTAGGACCTTCTCGGGTTAGTTCTTTAGGCGGCAAGTGGTATGTTCTAGTAATTGTCGACGATTTCTCTCGCTACTCTTGGGTCTTCTTTCTTGCCAGCAAGGATGAAGTGTTTTCACACTTTCGGAGCTTGGCTTTGAGACTTTTCACTGAACTCCCTGGTGGATTAAAATTCATTCGAAGCGATAATGGCACCGAGTTCAAAAATAGTCTCTTTGTTGACTTTTGCATGGAGCATGGCATAGAACATCAATTCTCTGCTCCGCGGGTTCCTCAACAGAACGGTGTTGTTGAGAGAAAAAACCGCACTTTGGTTGAGATGGCTAGGACGATGCTTGATGAGCATAGGACTCCTAGAAAATTCTGGGCTGAGGCCATGAACACTGCATGTTACATCTCAAACCGAATTTTCTTGCGCTCAATTTTAAACTTGACATCTTATGAGCTGCGTTTTGGGAGACAGCCCAAGGTTACTCATCTTCGAGTTTTTGGCTGTCGCTGCTTCATCCTAAAACGTGGAAATTTGGATAAATTTGAGTCGCGCTCTTCTGACGGGATCTTTTTGGGTTATACTACTCATGGTCATTCTTATCGTGTTTATAACTTGGAAACTAACACTGTCATCGAGTCATGTGATGTGACTTTTGATGAATCAACCCCCTCTGTTAGTTCTGCTCTTGAACAGGCAAATGAACACGACATGGAACAGACTTTATTCGAAGACGAAGATCCCGGAGAATTCGAGGATGAACCCCTACTACCCTCGACATCGACCCCCGAAGCTGGCCCCGCTTCTACTACTTCGGCACGAGGTCCCGAAGCGACTATCTCAACATCGGTCATCTTGGACCACACCAACGCACAAGTTGAGGGGGAGACTGCATCCCGCCGCGAGGCTCCACATCATGTCCAAAGGATGCACCCTCCCGAGCAGATCATTGGTGAGCTTGATCAAAGGGTAACACGTTCTCATGCCCATTTCACTAATGCTGCTTTTGTAGCTTCTTTCGAGCCCTTAGATGTTAGTCATGCACTTTCTGATTCTAGTTGGATCAATGCCATGCATGAAGAGCTTGAAAATTTTGAGAGAAACCAAGTCTGGACTTTAGTTGATCCTCCACCAAATGTTCATTTCATAGGAACAAAATGGATTTTCAAAAATAAACAAGGGGAGGATGGGACAATAGTTAGAAACAAGGCTAGACTTGTAGCTCAGGGTTTTTCTCAACTAGAAGGGATTGATTTTACTGAAACTTTTGCACCTGTTGCTCGCCTTGAGGCCATTAGGATTTTGCTTGCCTTTGCGACATCCCGGGGATTCAAACTCTATCAAATGGATGTCAAAAGTGCTTTTCTTAATGGCTTCATAGGTGAAGATGTTTATGTAAAACAACCCCCTGGTTTTGAAAACCCCAAGTACCCACATAAAGTCCTTAAACTTCATAAGGCTCTTTATGGACTCAAGCAGGCCCCTCGGGCTTGGTATGATAGACTTAAGTCTTTTCTGCTTGAGCGAGGGTATTTGATGGGCTCAGTTGATAAAACACTGTTTACTCTCAAGCATGGCAAAGATTTCCTCCTAGTGCAGATTTATGTGGATGATATCATCTTTGGTGGCTCTTCTCATGCTTTAGTTGCCGAGTTTGCAGATACCATGAGCAGGGAGTTTGAAATGTCGATGATGGGTGAACTCACCTTTTTCCTTGGTTTGCAAATCAAGCAAAGCAAACAAGGTACTTTTGTCCACCAGACAAAGTACACCAAGGACCTGCTCAAGAAGTTCGACATGTCCGATGCGAAGCCCCTCGCCACTCCAATGGCTACTTCTGTAGCATTGGACCCTGACGAAGATGGAGAAGCCGTAGATCAGAAGGAGTTCCGGAGCATGATCGGCTCCCTCCTCTACTTGACTGCCACGAGGCCAGACATACACTTCGCAGTGTGTCTGTGCGCTCGTTTTCAGGCTTCACCACGAGCTTCGCACCGCCAAGTGGTTAAGCGCATCTTAAGGTATCTCAAACACACCCTTGAATTTGGCATATGGTATTCATCGTCTTCATCTTTATGTCTTAGAGGTTATTCAGATGCGGATTTTGCTGGGTGTAGAATTGATAGGAAGAGTACCTCTGGTACTTGTCATTTTCTGGGTACGTCTCTGGTTTGCTGGTCTTCCCGCAAACAGTCTAGTGTTGCACAATCGACGGCTGAGGCCGAATATGTTGCTGCAGCTAGCTGTTGCTCTCAGATTTTGTGGATGGTTTCCACTTTGCGGGATTTCGGGTTAGATTATAAGAGTGTTCCACTTTTCTGTGATAACACTAGTGCTATTTGTATTGCAAACAACCCGGTTCAGCACTCCAGAACCAAACACATTGATGTACGGTATCATTTTCTCAGAGATCACAATGAGAAGGGTGATATTGAACTTCAATATGTTGATACCCAACACCAGCTTGCCGATATTTTTACGAAACCCCTCGATGCTTCTCGATTTGCTTACTTGCGTGGGGAACTTGGTATTTGTCATCCCTACGACATTTTGTGAGGGGGAGCAGATTTTAATTGTCTTGCATATGCTCATTATGTGTGAAATTGCATTTACATCTTTTGCTATTATATGCCTGCTTTTAATTCAAAGAAATCATGACAGCTCAGCTCTATGAAACATGTCTGGAACATTGGTTGTGCATGATGTTTTATTTTCTAAAATCAAAACTTGCTCACCGCACAATCGTGTATCTAGCTTGTTTAGGCAGGACTGCTTTTAGCTATCTTTTATCTACTTGACAGCAAGACACTGTTCCTTGGATGCTAAATTTGCAACTTGAAAATTGTGTTCATTATTCATGGAGATTCCTCAAAATATTTCATTCATCAGAATCAAAATCAAAAATCCATGATTTGCCTTGTTTAAATGAAAAGATCCAGGAGGGTTTGTTTGTCGCACTACTCTATTCTAGACTGCTTACCATAGCACTTTGGTCTGAACTGGGATAGTGTAGTGTATGCCAAAATCACCGCCTTAAGCTTCAGATGGCTTTCATGCCTAGGCTTGGCCTGATTGGAAAGTATAAGGTGGACAAACAAATAACTCCTGGCATTAAGAAAAAGAACAACAGAATTAATTGATCATCAAGTTTGCTTTCACAGCTCCTTTTGAACGAGACTTGTCTGTCTAGGGTAGAATTTGTTAGCTTTGCGCAGTCCTTGCCTTCTCATGTCTAGCTACTGTGATTAAGTGGTGATGCTTTTACTTCAAAATAACAAAATCACATGCCATCATCTTGTTTCACAGAATGTTAAACTGAGCTGAGCCCATGATCATTGATGTTACTGTTGGCATATTTTTGCATTATATGTCTTTGCAATTTTATTTCATTTCGAAGCTTTGCATCTTTTACATTCTCTTTAATGCTTGCATTGCCAAAGGGGGAGAAATTCCGGAGAGATTTGCTATGTTCTCTGCCGCAAGAAGGCATAATTTCGAAAAAGGGGAGAGATTTTTGACATAAAGGGGGTTTGCAACTCAGGGGGAGTTCTTATCAAGGGGAGATTTGCCAAAGGGGCTTTTACTCTTTTACAAAGGGGGAGAAAAATTCTTTTATCAAGTGACATGCTTTGGCTCTTTTCTGAGTTTTTATGGTCACTTGTGTGCTGAAAATTTTAAATTTTCTTGGACTTGGATTTGGTTGTCAATGCACTCATCAAGGGGGAGATTGAGAAACCAAGGGTTGGTTTCGGTGTTTTGTGATGAGTGATTGACAGGATTTTACCCTCTGTTCGAAGGGTACCTCCGAAGGGGGTTCGGAGGTGTTGTCACTGGAGTGTGTTCGGTGTTTGCTTGCTGCAGCTGTTGCAGCGGAGTGTGCTCGTCGGAGGGGTCCGACAGTACACGATGACTGGGTTCGTACCGAAGGGGCTTCGGTACTTTGGGCGGTACACCGGAGTGTGTACCGGAGGTTGCTAACCCGGAGAGGTCTCCGGAGTACTGGATACACTTGTCTGCTTGTCGGTGGTGCGCAGGGACTTCGGAGGCGACGGACAAGGTTCGAGCCAGGTGAACCTGGGTCAGGCGGGAGGCTTGATGCCAGGGGAGCGGGGAGCTCCATCACGGTGGCTGCGAAGGTGGTCCGGGTCGGTCCTCGGGTCGAGGCGTGCCAGGTGAAGGCAGAGAGTGCAGAGTGTGGCTCCGGCTGAAGGTACTCCGAGACAAGTCCTCGGAAGTGAGGCACTTCGAAGGTACTCCGAATGGAGTGACTTCGGAGTTGGTTGGAACAAGTCCTCTGCGGAGGCAAGGAGTTCGAAGTGTGCTCCGGAGGGAGACACTCGAAGGTGCCCGACGAAGGTCTCAGAAGTCGAGGCGCGTCAAAGGCATGGTCCGGGTGAGGCTCGTCGAGGAGTGTGCTCGGGGAGACACTGCGACGAAGTGCTCATGGAATGCTTCATGCGAAGGCCTTGGACGAGGGAGGGACTTCGAAGGGTGGTACTCCGAAGGTGGGGCTTCGGAGTGAGGATAACTTGAGGTGCTTCGGCCTGCATGGCTTCGGTACACGGACTGACGGAGTTAGAGCTGGGTGAAGCTGCAAAGCCGAGGTGGTCCACTCCGGAGGTGTTGGTGCGAAGGCCCAAGGAGCTTTGACGGCTTCGGCTCAAAACCGTCACTGTATCGGAGACTGACTTCGGTGAGGCGAAGGCCACCAGACTCAAGGCTTCTCGTCGAAGCTACTGCACCCCTCGCGTGCGAAGGGAGGCTGCAGAAAGTCAAAGACTGCAAAGGCTGACACTGTCTGTTCTGTAAAAGGCTGACACTGTCCCCTCTGCAAAGCTGACAGAGAAGCCTCCAGAATAAAGGTGGACTACCTTTTGTACCCCTTAGTTCTGAAGAGACAAAATGAATGTAAACCCTAGGGGTAGTGTAGTCAATTCCTTTGGGTGAACTGTGGGCTATAAATATGGGGGCTCGGTAGGTAACATTTAACACTTTGAGCATTTACTGTTGAGCTCCTGTACACACAGACCTCGCTGGTTTTCATCCAGAGTTCAATTTATTTTGTGTTCCTTGTTCAAGCGGCGAAGCCCTGTTTCTTTGTGCTTTTGCTTGAGCTCGCGCTGCATACCTCGCTAGTTTTTAGTTCACCGTAGCCTGTCTTGGCGAAGGGTGTTTTTCTCGCGAAGTGTGTTTTTCAGTGTGCTGTCGCTCTGTGTAACACGAGGCAAGACCTCACTGCTTACTAGCGAAGCCCTGGTCGTATCCCGTAGTGCTTCTTGTGTCGAAGCCCTTAGCGTAGTCCGTTTTGTGTGCGTGTAGACCTTCGTGTACGAAGCCCAGCACCAGTTGCTGCCGCCAAGTACTTGGTCGAAGTCCTCAGAGGGCTGTCCACTTTTGCGAAGGGTGAAGTGCGAAGTCTGCTCGAAGCACCCTGTGTGCGGAGCCTGCACTGACTTAGCAGAGTTGTTTTTCGAAGGTTGTTAGTGGAGCGAAGTCTTCTTGGCTTCGAACTTTTGCTTCTCCGAAGCCTGTGTTCGAAGGTGTCGAAGTACCTCCGAACCAGACCTTCGAAGGTAGTGTTCGAAGCCTGTTCCGCAGGAGACAGAACTGAAACCGAAGGCTAGATTTTAGCCCGAAATTTTAAAAGCTCCCATTCACCCCCCCTCTGGTCGCCGTTTCCGGTCCAACAGTAGGACAATTCAAAAAAGGATTACCAAGTCGATGCATGTTACAGAACAACATATTGGGCTTAATTTAGTTGATGCATTATCCTCATACTTGCATACGTGGTTTATTGAGAAAAAATGTTTCCTCTTCCTTTGGATAATGCGTCGGCAAATTATGTTTGTGTAAAGGATATTATTGATGTTCTAAATAAAAAGTGTCCTCTAATTTGTGATGGAGCATTCTTTCATGTGAAATATGCAAATCACATACTTAATCTAGTTGCTAGAGATGGTGTGTCACAAATTAGAAAGGCTATTTTGAATATTCGGTCATTTGTGCTTCTTTTGAAGTGCTCTTCTCAACAAATGAAAGAATTTTTTAAATGTGCGTCTGAGTGTGATTTCAATACAAATAGAGGACTTTCAACAGATGTTGTAACAAGATGGAAATCAACGTACCATATGTTATCAGATGACATATATTATAGAAAAGCCTTTGAAAGGCTCTATGAAATTGAAAGACGTCTATACGAGCATTTGGTTCCATCAGCTGATGATTGGGATAAGGCGACTACACTTTGCAAATGTTTAAAGAAGTTTGATGATATCACTAAGCTATTGTCAGGTACTTCAAATCCAACAACAAATCTATTTTACTAAAGCTTTTGTGAAGTTAAGTCTTTAATTTCTGGGTGGTCTAGAAGTGATGATGTTACCATAAAAAAAATGGCCAACTCTATGAATACTAAGTTTGATAAGTATTGGAAAAGATCAAATATTTCTCTTGTTGTGGCATACTTTCTTGACCCTAGGTTTAATATGAAGGCCATAGATAGTGGGTCTGTCAAAGTAGGGTGCTATCTTTTATCTTGACCAGTTGAGGCAAAAATCGAACTTCTGCATGCATAGTATTGGTTTGCTTAACGGGGCTATCTCCAATGACAAGAGTCACATACGATGTGATTAGAAAAACGTTGCTTACCTATGTCACCTAGCTTCTAGCAGTGATGTCAAAACTCACTAGGAGTTAGAATGAATATGGATCTTGCGCCACTATTAGTCATTAAAGGGAAAGTGACTGTTTTAAATAGTGGAACATATTTTATTGGATAGAATATAAACATTGCATGGTGCAGAACCTTGCATTTAATCTTTTGTAGATCATGGCACCTACTACTCTTTCTGTTAAGAGCACTTCAGTTTTTAATTTGCGATCTATTCTTGAAAGTGAGAAATTATCTAGAACAAACTTTATGTATTGGTATTGAAATTTGAGAATCGTTCTTAAACAAGAGAAAAAGGATTACGTTCTAGAGAAACCTCACCCCGATGAGCCAAGGATGCTTCTGCAGTAGACAAGTGTGCTTATGAGAAGCATGCTAGTGATTCCGTGGATGTCATCTGTCTAGTGCTTGCTTGTATGTCCTTTGATTTTCCAGAAACAATATGAGAAATGTGATGCTTACAATATGATCGAAGGTCTTAAGGGCATGTTTCAGAACCAGGCAAAGGTCGAGAGATACAATGTGTGTAAAGCCTTGTTTGGGAGTAGGCTAGCTGAAAGGAACCCAATGAGTCCTCATGTGATTAGGATGATTGGTTACATTGAGACTCTTGAGAGACTGGATTCTCCACTAGATCAATACTTAGCTATTGATGTCATTCTCCGGTCGCTCCCATTGAGCTTTGAGCCATTCATCATGAATTACAACATGGTTGGACTGGAGAAGACATTAGCTAAGTTGCATGGGATGCATAAGACTACTGAGGAGAGTATCAGGAAATCTCTAAATCATGTGATTATGGTTTAGAAGGAGAGCAAAATGAGAAAGAGGAATGGTAAGGCTAAGACTACAAATTCGATCTCTAGTGCTAAGTCTAAACCGACTAGAAAGTCTAAGTCAGGTCCTGCTGCCTCTGATGTGTGCCACCACTGCCATAAGCCTAGACATTGGAAGCGCAATTGTAAGGTGTACCTAGAAGAGCAGAAGATATGCTTTTTTAATTTATTACTGCAAATTCATGATCATATGTAAAAGCACTTTTAATTATATATTTCTGATGTTACAATTTTTTAAACGAAGCATTACATATTTACGAGTAAGTTAGTTAACACATACGAGACCACTACTATAAAAACGGTTCGGTGCATTGCAGTTATTACACTTGTGATTTCATGAGCAATGACTCAGGAAAATTTGTGCGGACAGTCTCTGAGGATACTAATAAAGTAAGTTGATTTATTGTGTGTTAATATAATATAACCTACAACGTATGTACTTATATGTTACGTATGCAGACGTCACATCTATCAACCGTTGCTGAGAAGAACCAACTCTCTGAGGCAAAAATATATGGAATCGTATCAAGGATGTGCCGCTTTACGATGCATGAAATTATTCATGAGCGTGGATCCAACTCTGAGTGGTTGGGCCGGAAGACCTAAAAGGCTAGCACAACAAATTTCCAAGAATTTTGAAGCTCATAAGCAAAAAGATGTGCAAGATAGGAGTTGGCTATCCGAGAAGAAACATTAAACAAAATGAGCATGTATTTGTGAACAATTGTTAATTTTGAAGTTTTGATAGATGTAAACTTGATGTCTCATGACGAGCTGCAAAGAGCGACATAGACATGTCAAGAGGTCGATGTTAGAAGGCCGATGGAGGTGGGCTGGAGGCTACTAGTGGGAGGTGTGACACAGAGCAGGCAGGGCTTTTCAATATTCCATCAAACCCCTTTCATGTGTCGCCTAGTCACCAATCACCTGCCACATGCCACAGGTACTATCTAGTTAGTGAAAATGGTTGTTATGGTGTGCTACGTCAGCGAAACCAGACAGATAGTTGCAAAGTGAACCGGTATTGGAAATTTTGGGAGCTATTTAAACAGTATTTTTGTTTAGGAGGTTATTTAAACTTTCACGATAATTCACAGTAGTAAAATATACTTCACATAAATAAAACACATGACAACGATATGACATAGTTCCCATAGATTATGCTTATTTATTAATAATAAAGAACAATTTTACAACATGATGAACCCTTATACAAAAAAAACTTGTGCAGTTGATCAATATTTCAGGAATTATCTAACTTCCAGCCATGTTTGTTGGCTATCATGACTGATGAGGGCGAGGGTGTCCCGATCTTTCGATAAGAAGATAAGATAAGTTCGATTAAAGGGAGATGATGTTGATGATCCGACTACAACCGTATGAGACGTTTGTGTTGCGCCTTAGCGATCAATACACCAACTCTAGAGGTTGCCATGTCCTTGTGGCAGCACGATCAAACCAACCACGAGGGTATTTGTTCCTACAAGCAATCGAAGAACAAGCAAGAACAAGATAAACAAACAACTCATATTGATAACATGGTGGAGTTCCGTAACGTGTATCCGGCAAACTAGATGATCACAGGATTACACAGCAAAGTAGCGAGGCTAAACTTTGATCTAAACAAAACTCAATCTAAAAGTGGCAGCCAGGGTGTTGGAACAATTGCGTTAGTCCCAGCAGGTTTTTCTGTGGTGGAGTATGGTGTGGAGGATGAACCTCGATGGGTTCTTGCAGAGAGAGAGAGAGGGTTTATACTGGTTCGGGCCTCCCCTAGGGGATAACAGCCCTACGTCCAGTTTGTGGTAGATTTGGCATGGTATGCCTTAGTGTGGAGAGGGTAACCCCAGGGTCTCATGGCCCCCTGGAGCCTGTCCCCATTACAAGGGCCTGGCCCTGCTTTTATAGGCACGCAGGCCTTAAGGAAAAGACCAAGATACCCTCCATGGGCCCTTAGGCTCATAGGGGTAGACAGGGAAAGGGGGGCTGGCTACTGTACACGGGTACCAGACAGCTTTACAGCTTTACAGACGTGTCAGGCTGCGCCAGCCTTTGACCAGCTAAACGACAAGCTAGGAGCGGAGGGGGCTTCGGAGTGCACCCGAGGGGGGGCTCCGAAGCGCTGCTCCGGCGGGTGGCCTCCGGTCTTGGCTCCGGAGGGTGGCTTCCGGAGGGTGGCCTCCGAGCTGGATTCCGGAGGGCGGCCTCCGGGCTGGGCTTCCGGAGGGTGGCCTCCGAACTGGACTCCGGAGGGCGGCCTCCGGGCTTGGCTTCCGGAGGGTAGCCTCCGAACTGGACCCTGGAGGGCGGCCTCCGGGCTTGGCTTCCGGAGGGTGGCCTCCGAACTGGGCTCCGGAGGGCGGCCTCCGGCTTGGTTTCCGGAGGGTGGCCTCCGAACTGGACTCCGGAGGGCGGCCTCCGAACTGGGCTCAACTAAGGGCTTCGAGCCGGACCTCCTGGTTTGGGGGGCTTCGAAGCTACAGGCCTCAGGAAGCATCTTGGGACCTGGAAATAATACTCAAAGAAAACAGGCTCCGACAGAACCTGGCTCTGGGCCGAAGGCTGTCGGAGGCTGACGTCATTTGGCCCCTGTGTGAGGGAAATATATTCCCCCAACAGTAGCCCCTCGCGTGCAGACCTTCGGAACGAAGGGGTGCACGCGTCCTTGGGACAAATGACCTGGAAACATAACTACAGAGAAACATACCTTCGGCGCCTGGACCGAGGGCGGCCTCGACATCCGGGAGCAATAAATGCCCGCGCTTACCGTCAGAACGGCCTCGGGGCTCGGGGAGCCCGCACGGCTCCGCAACGGTCGAAAATGTTACCGTTACCTTGCTCTGGGCCGGTTTGCCTTTGCTGAGGGCCCATCTGGCGGTGGGTTCGGCCCACGACGGTGGGAATTCTTACCGCGCCTATAAATAGAGACTTACCGCGTGCGGCTTCGGCACACCTTCATTTGCTCTCTTCTTGTTGCCTTGCAAACCTCGCTCTGCTCCTCTTCTAGCTTCGCTCCGAGCCCCCCCCCCCTTCGCTTAGCTTTAGCTCTTCGCGCCGAAGTCCCAGCGACATGCCGAAGAAGGCGGTGACGAAGCCTCTTGCTTTGGGCTCGAGTTCGGGCTCCGCCCAGGTGCAGGCGGCGGCGGCTGCGGCGGCGAAGACTGCGCCCAGGCGGATGGGGCCGAGGGACCTTCGGACCCCCTCCGACAAGTTCGAGCAGACCCTGGAGATGAGGGCCTCGATCTCCACGGAGGAGTCGGTCCGGAGGGCCTGCGAAGGGAAGATTGCGGCGAAGATCCAGCTTCGGGTCCCGGAGAAGTCGGAGGCTGAGCCGAGGCCTCGCGCCGATGAGGTGGTGGTGTTCGAGGCCTTCTTTGAGGCCGGCCTCGGCCTGCCAGCGGTGGGGATGCTGAGCGAAGTCCTCAAGGCTTACAACCTCGAGCTTCCTCAGCTTTCGCCCAACGCCGTGGCGAGGTTAGCCGTTTTTGAGTGGGCCATGAGGGCCGAGGGCTGCGAGGGCCGCGCGGACGTCTTCGTCGCCCTCCATGATGCCAACTGCCAACCGAAGCCCCGGGAGGGGCCGGACCGCGTCAAGAGGGCGCTTGCCTTCGGCAGCGCCAATTTTCAGCTTCGGAAGGAGTACCAAGACGCCTTCCCGGCGAGGGCCGTCAACAACAAGTGGCACTCGAGGTGGGACCAAGAGTGGTTCTATGCCTCCGTCGGAGCCAACTCCCCCCTTCGGAGCACCAACGCCCATATTTTGTATCGGCGCGAAGGGGTGGTGAAGACCAGCGAAGGCCTCCTTCAATCGAGGATCTCACTGCTCCGAAGGGTGGCAGCGAGGATGAGCATGAGGGACCTCGCAGAGGAGTTCCTCACCCTTCGGCTAAGCCCCCTCGCGCGCTCTTGGCCGGAGGGTCTCTTCCAGGCTTCGGATCGAGGTGAACTCAGCGAGCTGGCCTTCGACCGCTTCTGTAAGTCTTCGCGCTCTTCTTGCTTTTAATACTTAGAATACTTTGCTCCTAACTTCAACCTTTTCGTGTAGCCGACCTCGATATGAGGACCCCGGAGGAGGCCATCGCGGCGGCGGACCGAGTCGTCGGGACTCCGACTCCTGAGGAGCAGAACCAGCGCCTCGCCCTGGTGGGGTCCTGGGAACGCTGGAACAGAGTGTGGACCGCGCTTGGCCTCGGAGGGCTCCCCGCTCTGCCGGACTTCGCCTACCTGGCTACCTCGTCAGCCGGAGCCAAGAGGAAGAGGGGGGACGAGGACGAAGCGGACGCCTCGGGGGAGGCTGCGGCGAAGCCCGCAGCTACTCCGACCCCCAAGAAGGCCGCGAAGCCCCCGGCGGCGAGGGCTTCGGAGGAGGAGGCCGATGCGCGCACTCCTGCTGCCAAGGAGGCGACGGATGCCTCGGCGGAACCAACTTCGGGCGCGAAGGTGGATGCGCCAGCTTCGCAGCGAGGGAGCTGGAGAACACACTTAGCCCCTGGTTCCTTTCAGGAGATCTCTGATGATGGTAAACCCTTTTTTCTTTTCGCATGCTTCTCTTCAATATGCAGGTTTTGACTTGGCTTTTCGCAGAGGACGAAGATGATGCGAGGCCCGCTGCGGCGAAGCCGGCCGGCGAAGGCGGGTCGAAGTCCGCCGAGGCGGAGCCCGCGGAGGCCTCGAGCAGCAGCAGCAGCAGCAGCAGCGAGTCGGAGTCCGGGAGCACTTCGTCTGACGGCGAAGGCGGCGGGGGCCGCGTGGACCCTCGAGGCGAAGAAGATGTCGACGTGGTGGGCTTGAGCCCCGCTTCGCCGAAGCCCGTGGAGGGGACCGTGGCCGTGATTCACCCTTTCAAGCCGAGGGGAGGTGTGACGGTGGCGGCGATCCGCGGCTTCCGCGAGGCTTGTGCTTCTGCGGAGGAGGGGGACTTGGTGGCCCAGCTTAGCCACCAGGACCCCGCGGATCTCTTCGTCAGCTCGAACGAAGTCCTCCTGCGGGTGAGCGAAGCCCCTTGCAACTTCGAACTATATGTTAGCTTTTCTTTGGTACTTATGACTTCTTTAACTTCTGCAGGCCTTCGCACTGAACGCAGCCGCTTCGACTGCTGCCGACAGGCGGTTGGAGCGCCTCGCAGCGGAGAAGGAGGCCCTTCGCCGCGAGGTTTTAGAGGAAGCCGAGGGGCGGAAACGGGCCGAGGCTTCGGCTGCGGAGGCGAAGGAGGCCTTGGCCTTGGAGACGGCTCGGCTTCGCGCGGAGCTCCAGACTTCGAAGGATGTCGGGGCCCGACAGGCGAAGGAGATCGAAGAACTCCATCAACGGGCCCAGGACCTCGAGAGCTTCGTTGTGGCCAACCTTGGTGAGGCCACCCAGAGCCTGACCGAGGTCCTTGAGAAAATAGGGACCGAGTGCCGGACTCCGGAGTTTGGCGACCAAGACCCGATTGGGGACCGCGCCGATTATTTGAAGACGGCGGCTTCGATTGCGGACGAAGCGCTGACAGGCTTCGCTCTCATGGCCGGTCGCGTCGCCGGTCAAGGAGTGCTGCACATGCTCCATGCCGCGGGGTGTGACCACCTTCGGGCGGCAACCTCCGTGGCCCCCGTGGCCTTCGGGGGTCCGCACTTGGTGACGCCTCCGGGCGAAGTCCGCGGGGCCTGGCGGCGGCTGCAGGATCCCTGGAAGGAGCAAGGCTGCGAGGCAGTCCTTGACCTTATGAAGGCCCTCCGACAACGCCGGTTCAAGGGGCCCACTGACCCGGACAAGCCTTCGACCTCGACGCCTCCGCCTCCGAAGGTGTAGATCTCCTTAGGCTTCCTTGTAATACCTAGCTGTAGGCTTGTAAAGACTTATCAGTTTATTAATACGAATGCGGGGGTTTTTTATACCTGCCCAGGCTCAGCCTTCGAGCGTAGACCTCGAAGTCCTCGAGGACTCTGAAGAGCTTCAACAGCTGTGGGCGATCCTCGAAGTAGCTAGGTCCGAAGGCCCCCCTCGGTTTAAGCTGCCGAGGGGGCCTCGGGGCGAAGCCATCTCCGAAATAGCTCAGGATTTGCTAGCCGCTGTGAAGACGGAGCCCCTTCAAGGTTCTTTACCCTTGCCTCCGCGAGCGGCCTTAGCGAGCGACGAAGCCCTAGATTTTTCTGCCTTCGACACGGCACCGCCTGCTTCGCGAACTTGGAGCGACCTGCAAAGCGGAAGCCGAAACCTGCAGGCTTCGGAGCCTGGACGAGCCGGTCGAGGGAGAGCGGGCTCCGACGAGGCAACATCCAGCCGAGGGGGCCCTCGCCGAAGGAGAGGCAAGCGAGGGGTGGGGCCTCGCACTCGGTTCTTCTTAGGCTTAGATACAGATTACTCGTAGTTTTGTCTTCGCAGTATATTTGTAACATACTTCTCAATTCTCTTAATGAACGGAGTTTATTATACTTGCATACTTCGTTTGTATGCTTCGCATTGTTTGGCTTCGAACGCTTAGCTTGCCACGCTCGTACGGCGCATTACACTCGCACACCTCGCATACATTCTTCCCCCCTTTGCTCGTGGCAGTTGGGGACTTAACCGTTGCTGGTGCGGGCAAAAAATAAACATGCGAAGGGGTGCGCCTTTTCGGCGGCTTCGGATATTTGGATTTGTACCGAGCGAGGGCCTCTTACGGGCTCCGAACGCATCAATTTGGTGCGAAGCAAGGCTTCCGCATACCCAATTTGAGCGAAGCGTGCTTCGGCACGCCGAGGTTTGGATGCTGTGCGTGAGCGGGGCTCTGAAACGCATTTAGATTATGGCGAAGTATGACTTCGAGACGCTTAGGCGTATAGTGTACGAGCACGCGAAGCCAGGTTTCGGAGCGTGCTTAGATAATGAAGCAAGGCTTCAGAACTTGGTCCTGTAATGAGAAGGGTATTTGGTGTGGATTCACCGAACCTGTGATAGTGAGAGCCACCTTCGACTCTGAGCCACCTTCGACTCTGGGTCACCTTCGACCCTGGGTCACCTTCGACCCTGGGTCCCCTTCGACCCTGGGATGCTTCGGGTGCGGAACCCGGAATCCCTGGGATGCTTCGGGCGCGGAGCCCGGAATCCCTGGACGCGTCGGGCCAGTGGCCCGGAGTCCTTTTAGCCCACTGCTACGGGCCCGGAGGCGCTGTGTAGCCTTCGGAGGGGTACTCCGGGTTTAATAAAGCGAAGCAAGGCTTCGGTTTTAAATAAGGCGAAGCGTGGCTTCGGTTTTTAAGTAAAGCGAAGCATGGCTTCGGGTTTAAATAAGGCGAAGCGTGGCTTCGGCTTTTCAATAAGGCGAAGCATTGCTTCGGTTTTTGATAAGGTGAAGCATGACTTCGGATTCTGAATAAGGCGAAGCACTGCTTCGGTTTTTCAATAAGATGGAGCAAAAGTTTGTATTCAAGGGCGAAGCAGGGCTTCGGTACTAAGGTGAAGCAGGGCTTCGGCTTTAAGGCAAAGCAGGACTTCGGCCTTAAAGCGAAGCAGGGCTCCGAGCTTATATTAATGTAATTGCAGATTGGAGCATCGAGGTAAGGCTTCGAGCCGTACATACCTTGTAGCCCCTGGAGCTTTGGCAGCCTTCGAAATGTGGAGCGGAGCCCCTTGCCGGGGAGTGGGCTCCGGTATGTGAAGGATGGAGGAAGGCGAAGGTGGCCTTCGATCTGCACCCGAAGCTCCTCGCCGGAGGGTGCGCGAAGCGAGAACGCCTCGATGCTCCCCCCTCGGGCGCACTTCGGGTTGCAGGCGGTGGTAGAGAACTTGGCTTCTTGGACTAAGGTCCCCACGGACGGCGCCAACTGTTGGAACAATTGCGTTAGTCCCAACAGGTTTTTCTGTGGTGGAGTATGGTGTGGAGGATGAACCTCGATGGGTTCTTGCAGAGAGAGAGAGAGGGTTTATACTGGTTCGGGCCTCCCCTAGGGGATAACAGCCCTACGTCCAGTTTGTGGTAGATTTGGCATGGTATGCCTTAGTGTGGAGAGGGTAACCCCAGGGTCTCATGGCCCCCTGGAGCCTGTCCCCATTACAAGGGCCTGGCCCTGCTTTTATAGGCACGCAGGCCTTAAGGAAAAGACCAAGATACCCTCCATGGGCCCTTAGGCTCATAGGGGTAGACAGGGAAAGGGGGGCTGGCTACTGTACACGGGTACCAGACAGCTTTACAGCTTTACAGACGTGTCAGGCTGCGCCAGCCTTTGACCAGCTAAACGACAAGCTAGGAGCGGAGGGGGCTTCGGAGTGCACCCGAGGGGGGGCTCCGAAGCGCTGCTCCGGCGGGTGGCCTCCGGTCTTGGCTCCGGAGGGTGGCTTCCGGAGGGTGGCCTCCGAGCTGGATTCCGGAGGGCGGCCTCCGGGCTGGGCTTCCGGAGGGTGGCCTCCGAACTGGACTCCGGAGGGCGGCCTCCGGGCTTGGCTTCCGGAGGGTAGCCTCCGAACTGGACCCTGGAGGGCGGCCTCCGGGCTTGGCTTCCGGAGGGTGGCCTCCGAACTGGGCTCCGGAGGGCGGCCTCCGGCTTGGTTTCCGGAGGGTGGCCTCCGAACTGGACTCCGGAGGGCGGCCTCCGAACTGGGCTCAACTAAGGGCTTCGAGCCGGACCTCCTGGTTTGGGGGGCTTCGAAGCTACAGGCCTCGGGAAGCATCTTGGGACCTGGAAATAATACTCAAAGAAAACAGGCTCCGACAGAACCTGGCTCTGGGCCGAAGGCTGTCGGAGGCTGACGTCATTTGGCCCCTGTGTGAGGGAAATATATTCCCCCAACACAGGGCGGTATTTATAAGGCTATGGATGTGTGGAGGTCGGCCAAAGGGAGCCCTAGATGAATACAACTCGGTTACAAGGTGTGACGCCCCGATTTACCAAATCAGAACATTATTGAATTTCCATAGAAAAACAATAATAACAAGAGGTTCATCATGCGACAACGTACATACGGGCAATCATTCATGGTTCGCAGACCACATTATTACATAAGGGTAAAAATAAAATAAACATAAAAAATAAATAGCATGACGAACGTCTTCTTCAGGATCTTCTTCTTGACTGGGTCGCTACTCCAGACCATCTTCTTCATAGTAGGCAGCCTCTGAATTGTGTGTCCAACGGGTATGAGTACAAAAAGTACTCAACAAGCCACCGAGAATTCAATAATAATGCAGGATAATAACAAAGGAATGATAATGGCTAAAAGTGCGGAAAAGTACACTTTTCAGTTAAAGCATTTAGTGTAGTCAAGTTTAATCACGCGGAATATTAAATATGAACAACATAATACCATCTAACTCGAGGAGTATGTTTTCCCTCCTCGCTCAACAGTCCTTATATGCCAAGTTATCATGCACATTCATCAAAAGTAAACTAACTGTGGGATGTCACGCAATCCGCCCTTTACCGTGAGCTCGGTTTTTCGAAAAGATTTAACACTGTGATCAGAGGTGTACCATTGTACCCACAAGGCACACACTCATCCCATACACCAAAGCGTAACGAGATGACCCATAAAACAGGAACTCGTGCCAAAACCTCAGCATGAAATATTCCAAGCAATAATCACCCGCTCTAGGTTTCGCCGACGCGCCGGGCCGCATCCCGGCTATAGGACCGAAAGTAGTGACCGGAGGGGGGTGAATGGGCGCCTAAAAATTCATGCTAACTATTTGCTAATCCCAACACCTAAGCAAACTTAGCTAGACAAATAATTTTAGCGAAGCAAATTTGAGGAATTAAAAATAGTTTAGCCTAAAAATACTGGTGTCCTAATTAAAATGATATTAAAGATGAACTAAATAGAAATACTGCAATAAATAAAATTGGTACTAGAGATATTTAATAACGTACGCAAAATACCCAAATATACTAATAAAACATTCAGATTGCGGTCTAAAAATAAAATACTAATCAACTAAATAAAAACATGAATCGACTAATAAACTTTTCTTTACTTTTTATATAAGCAGATTAAACAGAAATAAATAAAAATATGTGATTTCTAAAAACAGTTTAGCAGATTAAATTAACACGAAATTTCTAAACGAATTTTTCGCTAATTAATTAATAGATGATTATCTCTAAAAATGATCTATTAAAAAATAAGAGATCAATAACAGATTACATGTGTTCGCTGCATGCATCTTCCGCCGGACTGCTGAAAATTTTACCAGCAGTAGAACGTTCTTCAGCCTCCACGCAAAAACGCTGGCGTGCGTGCGTTTGCTGCTTTCCACGAAGAAAAGTCCTCTACGTTGTTCGTGATGATGTGCTGTGAAGAAATCCCTCTGCTGCACGCCTATGCAACCACTTGGGAAACGTGCACGAGGAGTAAATACCTGAAGCCTTCTACCGCACCACTTGGAAGAATACTTGATGGTTGTGGGTCCCGTGCGATGATGGCTGCAGCTCGCTTGCTGTCTGTGCGAGCGGCTCGTGGAAGAACACGCCGACAATTGTTGCGGAAGCGCCTCGAGAAGGCTAAAAAGAAACTGCTGTAGCGCTTGACTCCGTGGCAGGAGGCTCTGACGCTAGGATAACGAAAGCCCGACAAAAATATTTTAGGAGGAAGACGAAACCGAAAAGTTGGACTGTAGATTGATCTGAGGGAAAAACAGTCAACTATCCCCAGGGGGGCCTATTTATAGGCGACTCTAATACATAAAAGACTAATTTATCCCTAGGGTAAATTAAACTGACTCTAAAATAAATTTCGAAAATTACTAAAATATTCTTAGAAAAATCACCTGACTCAAATAAAAATATTCTAAACTTAAAAACTAAATATTAATATTCTAAAAACGAATTAATCATAGATTGTCAGTTTTGCGCCGAAACTGACAAAGCGTCCACCGTCTTCGCACCGGGTACCCGGATTAGGCCGACCCGACCCCGCAGCTTCCTCAGCCCGGCAATCGCTCGCCGTCCGTGTACCTGAATCAAATCCAGTCAACAGACCGGTGGATCCTCTGCCGTTTCTAGCCATGTACCCGGATTGGGCCAGCCCGACTCCGCGGCTCCTCTGCCCGACTGTCGCTCGCTGCCCGTGTACCTGAGTCACACGCGCCTCAGACTCGGCAGGTCTTCATATCTCCCTTCCTTAGACTTCCGTTGACAATCACTCATCACATCTGGAATATCAAAACCATATTCTTCAACATGGTTTCTCAATCTCCCACTTGATGAGTGCATTGTCAACACCCTCTTCAGCTCATCTTCAGAACCTGCAAAACATGTGGAAACAAGGAAACAAAAACAAAAGAAAATAGAAGAAATAAAATAAAAGTTTAACCCTAATGACCAAAAGCCAAACAAACAGAAGCAAGAAAATGGTAATTATGGTTAACCAAAAATAAAGACTCAAAAACAAGTGCAATCTCAAAATATTTAAAATTACCAACAAGGAACTCTCCCTGAAATAAATCTCATAGAAAGCTAAAAAATGTACAGAAAACTAAAAAATGTACTCCAAAATTTCTCCCCCTTATTGACAATTGGACTCATCAAGTGAGACTAAATGCACTTTAAAGAGACAAACACAAACTCCCCCTGAAATGCAGCTCTCCCTCAAAATATGCCATGAATGCAGATGGGATGCAGGTAGAGTGTGAAAAGCATGATTCTTAGATATGATTAACTGCAATTACAACATCTAACAGGTATAGCAAAAGATATACTAAGATACATGACATGATCAGTGCAATAGATAATATCTAAGGAGAGTCATTAGCACGCATTTTTCGATTTTTGCAAACAAAAGCATCACCACATTTTCTAGTTGACAAGCAGTGTAAAGCATGATATGCAAAAGCTAACTGATATCTACCAAGATAAGCGTTGTCCAAAACAAAGTGCTTCAGCAAACTTGTCATCTTTTTAAATTTTTCAGACCCCTTTTTTTATTTTTCTTTATATTTTTCATTTCTGCCAGGAGTTATTTGCATGTCAAACCTTATGCTAACCGACCAAGTCAAGCTTAGGCCCGAACTGGACCATTAGAAGCTTAAGACATTGGTCTTGACATACATTACACCGTCCTAGTTCATACCAAAGTGCTATGGTAAGCAGTCCAGAACAATGCAATGCGATAAAGCAAACCCTCCTGGTTCTTTTCTAATAATCATAAAAATGCATGAATTTTTCATTTTTCTGAATATTTTATCATTTTCATAACACATTTTTCATATTTAAAGTATATAGATGTCCAGGTTGCATATCTGCATCTAGGTAAGGATCTAGCTACAAGGCATGTAAAAGATAGCGAAAGTATTCAACCTACACATGCTAGTTACCAGAAGCAATGGTGATCATTTTTCAATTTTAAAGCACAAAAGCCATGCATATGACAAATATCAGATATATCATGTGAACTGAACCAGAACATGATCATCGACAAGTAATCAAAAACATATACTAGCTAGAGAAAGTAAAACAGATTAATCATATAACATAAGCAAGCTCAAAATGTGATTGATGATTATGCATGATATGAACGCACACAAAAAGACTCATTAAGAATAAAGAAGGAAAAACTGACTCAAAAGTATCCTAGAAAGTATACACAACTCCCAAATCAAGATCAATAATCATGAGTGGGAGCAAACGGTCCAACACCAGGTTTGGCAAAGGTGTTAAACCAATGTCGAGCCATCTGCTCGTATGTAGGAAAGCAGAAGGAATCATATGAGTCTGGACCGAAACGCGGATCAAAGCGCGGTCCTCTGTTCTTCCTAAAATCATGGCCACGAGGTCCAAAGTCGTATCCATAACGATCTGGAACTCTGCCGGAACGGAAACCACCCTCCGGAGCACGATCATAAAAACCATCTCCTCTACCACCACCTACACGACGTGCCCTGGCCTCTAGCCTCTCTCTACGTCAAGGAACTCTCTGTCTACCACCCTGCTGGTAGAACTGCTCCTGCCCACCTCGAGCTCTCTCTGCTCGCTCAACCCGCTTCCTCCTGAAGCAAAACTCCTCAAGATGCCCGTCTCTCTGACAAAACTCACAATGATAGGTAGGCTTCTTGGGATGTTGTTGTGGCTTAGAATTCTTAGGCTTGGTGGTGTTGGGTGCAGCATCTTTGGTGTGAGAGGGTCCAGGTAAAGAATCAAGAGAAGTGTGGAGAGTTTTAGGGTTTGGAACCCAGATCTGCTTCTTAGGTGGAGCTTTAGGTTGTTCTTGGATCACTCCATCCTTAGGCTGACTATCCTTAAAGGACTCAGTGGAGTGAGTCTTGGGATATCTCTGTTCGGGAGTCATCTTACTCCACTCCACTGCACGGCTAATAGCACTCTCAAAATCAGCCTTGGTATAGGTGTACCCTACCCCAAACCCATCCTATCTCTTAAACTGCTGGATCATCATACCGAGTTGTGGCTCTCTAGCACTAATCCAACTCAGGATCTGACGGAGGTAAAAGTTATCGTTCTGAACATCAGCTAGCTCCTCTCTCAAGGAAGCTAACACCTCCACCTGAGACAAGGAGATCTCACACTCTTTATCAACTTCGATAGACTTCTCAGCTTTTAGCTTGATCAACTCCATCCTAATGGACAAGCAGTTCTCACAAACAGTGGGTGGAAATGACAAGGTCTCAAGCTCTATCTTAGTCTGATCCAACTCAGCTCTCACTCCAGCTAACTCGCTCAACTGCTCATTACTCTTGGCTCTCAGCTCAGCTATACTAGCTAAATGGGATGGGCAGTCTACACAAGGTGCGACGACAGTGGCATGAGCATCTTTTAGCTCCTGCTGAGCGCTCTCAAGCTCAGTGGCCAAAGCGTCTCTCTCATCTACTCTCTCTGTGTACCTGGACTTAAGAGTCGTCAGGTCACACAACAACACCTCACAGTTAGGGCACTCACCATTATCACCCAAGCAAGGGAAATAAGACAAACTCTCAATCTTGCCTTTCGTCGTGGCAAGCTCACTCTCAAGCTCATCTATCCTCTTCTTAGCCCCTCTAAGCAGTTTCTCCCGATACTTCAGCTCCTGACTGTTCTGTTCTAGTAAATTAACAACTTATTGTTCATAGGAAGATGCCTTCTCATCGTCGTCGTCGGAGGAGTCGTCGGAGGAGTCCTTTTCTTTCTTCTCCCCAAGAGCCATTGAGCAGAAGCTCTTGTGGGATCTTCGGCTGTGACGTGAGCGACTCTTCGGCTTGTCCCCAAAGCCCATGAAATAGAGGCCCGCCGGATTGTCCCTGTCCTTTCCCTTCCTGATCATGATCTCTTCATCACTAGAACTTGAAGACGAGGATCTCTTAGAGTATCTTTTCTCCATCTCGGCAAAGAAGGTCTTGTCTCGCTTCTTGTTCTCATGCCTGTAATCCTTTAGAGCCTTTCGAAAGAATCTTGTCTTCGGCTTGCCCTTCGTGGAGTTGTCATACTTGCCGGAGTTGTAGGAGTTGTCGCTGGTTTCCTTCTTGTAATTCTTCTGCTTGGGGCAGTCAGCAATGAAATGACCTAGGTCACCACACTCAAAGCATCCGGATTTTGTGCCGTGTCTCTTAAACATTCTCTTATCATAGACACGTCGCACCCGGTTGTTAAACAAGCGCAGATCATCATCTCCTATAGTATCAAGTTGTTCCTCGGAGATAGACATCAAGGAAAAAGCAGTACAACTCATGGCATTAGGATCAGCAGACGGTGTCGTAAGAGCCAGAGTCTTTGAGCCAGAATCAGTGAGATTTGATCTCAACTGAATATCGACCTCTGAGGCCTTGAGCTTACTAAAAAGCTCTACGATGGTCAAGGTATCATAAGATGCGCTTTCAGCAATAGAGGAAACCTTGATCTCCCAGATTTTAGGGTCCAAGGTATGGAGTACCTTAAGCGCCTGTTCATGATCCGAGACCAGCTGATCACGCTCGGCCTTGTTGACGCAAAGCTTGTTAATGATCGATTGAAAATGACCAAACAAAGCCTCAACAGTCTCACCCGGCTTCTGTGAGAAATTTTCATACTCACGCCGGTAGGTATGGTAAAGCCTAGCCTTGACTTGAGCTGTCCCCTCATGGTGTGCCTGGAGGGTAGCCCAGATCTCTCGAGCAGTGGTGAGATGGCTAACACACTCAAACTCACCAGAACCAAGACCAGAAAATAAAATGTTCACCGCCTTACTATTATTTTAATGTTGGGTAACTACATCTGCAGCATATCCGCAACAATAGTTGTTATGGTGAAATTAGGATGAACACAAATCTCCTATATGTCCGAGCTCTAGCTCATAAGGTATGCTCGCATGCGAGTCTTCCAATAAGTGTAGCCAAAAGCTTCTAGGGACGGGATTTTACCAGAAGATGTCATGATCACTACCTAGGTTTAGAATCGGTTAAGATATTAGAAAACCCTAACCTTGCTCTGATACCACTTGTAGGACCGAAAGTAGCGACCAAAGGGGGTGAATGGGCGCCAAAAAAATTCTTGCTAACTATTTGCTAATCCCAACACCCAACCAAACTTAGCTAGACAAATAATTTTAGCGAAGCAAATTTGAGGAATTACAAATAGTTTAGCCTAAAAATACCGGTGTCCTAATTAAAATGATATTAAAGATGAACTAAATAGAAATACTGCAATAAATAAAATTGGTACTAGAGATATTTAATAACGTACGCAAATACCTAAATATACTAATAAAACATTCAGATTGCGGTCTAAAAATAAAATACTAATCAACTAAATAAAAACATGGATCGACTAATAAACTTTTCTTTACTTTTTATATAAGCAGATTAAACAGAAATAAATAAAAATATGTGATTTCTAAAAACAGTTTAGTAGATTAAATTAACACGAAATTTCTAAACGAATTTTCCGCTAATTAATTAATAGATGATTATCTCTAAAAATGATCTACTAAAAAATAGGAGATCAATAACAGATTACCTCTGTTCGCTGCATGCATCTTCCACCGGACTGCTGAAAATTTTACCAGCAGTAGAACGTTCTTCAGCCTCCACGCAAAAACGTTGGCGTGCGTGCGTTTGCTGCTTTCCACGAAGAAAAGTCCTCTATGTCATTCGTGATGATGTGCTGTGAAGAAATCCCTCTGCCGCATGCCTATGCAACCACTTGGGAAACGTGCACGAGGAGTAAATACCTGAAGCCTTCTACCGCACCACTTGGAAGAATGCTTGATGGTTGTGGGTCCCGCGCGATGATGGCTGTAGCTCGCTTGCTGTCTATGCGAGCGGCTCGTGGAAGAACACGCCGGCAATTGTTGCGGAAGCGCCTCGAGAAGGCTAAAAAGAAACTGTTGTAGCACTTGACTCCGTGGCAGGAGGCTCTGACGCTAGGATAACGAAAGCGCGACGAAAATATTTTACGAGGAAGACGAAACTGAAAAGTTGGACTGTAGATTGATCTGAGGGGAAAACAGTCAACTATCCCCAAGGGGATAGGGGCCTATTTATAGGCGACTCTAATACATAAAAGACTAATTTATCCCTAGAGTAAATTAAACTGACTCTAAATAAATTCCGAAAATTACTAAAGTATTCTTAGAAAAATCACCTGACTCAAATAAAAATATTCTAAACTTAAAAACTAAATATTAATATCCTAAAAACGAATTAATCATAGATTGTCAGTTTTGCGCCGAAACTGACAAAGCGTCCACCGTCTTCGCACCGGGTACCCAGATTAGGCCGACCCGACCCCGCAGCTTCCTCAGCCCGACAATCGCTCGTCGCCCGTGTACCTGAGTCAAACCCACTCAACAGACCGGTGGATCCTCTGCCGCTCCTAGCCATGTACCCGGATTGGGCCAGCCCGACTCCACGGCTCCTCTGCCTGGCTGTCGCTCGCTGCTCGTGTATCTGAGTCAAACACGCCTCAGACTCGACAGGTCTTCATATCTCCCTTCCTTTGACTTCCGTTGACAATCACTCATCACATCTGGAATATCAAAACCATATTCTTCAACATGGTTTCTCACCGGCTAACGTCGCACCCCCTTTTGCGCCACGTCGGTACAAGCCACCCGCAGGTGCTGCTTGACCCATCTCCAAGTGGTGCCTCGGATTGGAACACTCCATACCTTAGTTAGGACTTACCCACTAGACTTGTGGTTAATACGGAAATGTATTGCAACGGATCCCGCAGACCGGTCCTTATAGTGCACCGGGTGCTACCGACCAATGCCCTAGCTTGCACTCGGAACACACCATGCATACTCACATAACCATAACTCTATCACCAACAGAATTCCAGAGATAAGAATAACGGGGATCATATAGTAGAATCCAATTTGCTACGACTCATCTTTAACCTATAGCGATTGTGTCAATACATTGGACACTAGCTAATAGTACTAATAATATGGTCACAAGTAGTTTAGGCTAGATAGCATGGCTTGGGTTTGCACTTCAAGGTCAGGGATCTAAATAAATATAATGTAGGGCTTTCATTTGACTAATGCATGTATAACCTATGTGTTTTAGCGATAGTTTAACAAAACTGGGTTCAACATGTTCAAAAGATTGGTTTGGTGACTTGCCTTGTTCAGTAAAATGAGAAGGAGGAACTTCCGGGAAGTATTCTGGCTCCTCGACGGCGTCGTAGTCTTCTCGATATAAATAACAAACATAACATTCAATAAAACAACCCAAAATCACACAATAAGCATATATGCTTTTGATTGGATTAAATTAGGGGAAATCAAGTTATTAACCTTCTGAAATCATTATCTAAATTTTTAAGGTCAATTTTTATGGAGTTAAGAATTTTCTAAAAGTAATTATGAACATACCCTAAAGTGCATTTGAATACTTTATTAAATAAATATAAAATATTCAAGGTAAACATACTGTTTTTATTGCACTAACATGTAGAGAATATAATTATAAATTTTCTGGAATTTAAATGGTTAAATTTGGAGTTAAAATGAGCAAGATATGAATTTTGGAAGTTTAAAACTAATTCTGGAATTTAATTTAAATCCAAAAATGGCCGTCGGTCCACGGTGAGCCAAACCCACCGTGAACCCGCGCACTGTGCGCGTGCGCCGGATCGCAGATCGGCCATTGGATCCCGATCGGGCGGCCACGGGCGAGGCGGGGCGTTAAGTGGACGCGGACAGTCACGATTAAAATGCCGAATCGGTACGCGATGGATGGCTCAGATTAAACGCGAGTTTTAAATACTAACAGACGATCCAGATTAAAACGTACCCCTTCGCTGAGATCCGATGGATCTGATTAAACTGCGCAAACGATATAATCGCCACCGTTGGATCCAGATCGCAAGGTTGCGATTGAATCCGACACGGCACAGGTACTTTTGAGAAACCAAGGGTTGGTTTCGATGTTTTGTGATGAGTGATTGACAGGATTTTACCCTCTGTTCGAAGGGTACCTCCGAAGGGCTTCGGAGGTGGTACCTCCGAAGGGTGTTCGGAGGTGGTTTCACCGAAGTGTGTTCGGTGTTGTTTGCTGCAGCTGTGCAGCGGAGTGTGCTCGTCGGAGGGGTCCGACAGTACGCGATGACTGGGTTCGTACCGAAGGGTTCGGTACTTTGGGCGGTACACCGGAGTGTGTGCCGGAGGTTGATAACCCGGAGAGGTCTCCGGAGTACTGGATACACTTGTTTGCTTGTCGGTGGTGCGCAGGGACTTCGGAGGCGACGGACAAGGTTCGAGCCGGGTGAACCTGGGTCAAGCGGGAGGCTTGATGCCAGGGGAGCGGGGAGCTCCGTCACGGTGGCTGCGGAGGTGGTCCGGGTCGGTCCTCGGGTCGAGGCGTGCCAGGTGAAGGCAGAGAGTGCGGAGCGTGGCTCCGGCTGAAGGTACTCCGAGACAAAGTCCTCGGAGGTGAGGCACTTCGAAGGTACTCCGAATAGAGTGACTTCGGAGTTGGTGGATCAAGTCCTCTGCGGAGGCAAGGAGTTCGAAGTGTGCTCCGGAGGGAGACACTCGAAGGTGACCCGACGAAGGTCTCAGAAGTCGAGGCGCATCGAAGGCATGGTCCGGGTGAGGCTCGTCGAGGAGTGTGCTCGGGGAGAGACACTGCGACGAAGTGCTCATGGAATGCTTCATGCGAAGGCCTTGGACGAAGGAGGGACTTCGAAGGGTGGTACTCCGAAGGTGGGGCTTCGGAGTGTGAAGGACTTCGGAGCGAGGCTAGCTCCGGAGTGAGGTTGACTTGTGGTGCTTCGGCCATGCATGGCTTCGGTACACGGACGGACGGTGTTCGAGCTGGGAGTAGCTGCGAAGCCGTGGTGATCCACTCCGGAGGTGGTGGTGCGAAGGCCCAAGGGGCTTTGACGGCTTCGGCTCAAAACCGTCACTGTATCGAAGGACTTCTTCGGCGGAGCGAAGGCCAACAGGCTGCAGGCTTCTCGCCGAAGCTACCGCACCCTCCGGTGCGAAGGGAGGTTCCAGAAGTCAACTCTGTAAAGGCTGACACTGTCTGTTCTGAAAAAGGCTGACACTGTCCCCTCTGCAGCTGACAGAGAAGCCTCCAGAATAAAGGTGGACTACCTTTTGTACCCCTTAGTTCTGTAGAGACAAATCCATTGTAAACCCTAGGGGTAAAGTAGTCACTTCCTTAGGATGAAGCCGTGGGCTATAAATATGGGGGCTCGGTAGGTAACATTTAACACTTTGAGCATTTACTGTTGAGCTCCTGTACACATACCTCGCTGGTTTTCATCCAGAGTTCAATATATTTTGTGTTCCTTGTTCAAGCGGCGAAGCCCTGCTTCCTTGTGCTTTTTGCTTGAGCTCGCTTTACATACCTCGCTAGTTTTAGTTCACCGAAGCCTGTCTTGGCGAAGGGTGTTTTTCTCGCGAAGTGTGTTTTTCAGTGTGCTGTCGCTCTGTGTAACACGAGGCAAGACCTCGCTGCTTACTAGCGAAGCCCTGATTGTATCCCGTAGTGCTTCTTGTGTTGAAGCCCTTAGCGTAGTCCGTTTTGTGTGCGTGTAGACCTTCGCGTACGAAGCCCAGCACCAGTTGCTGTCGCCAAGTACTTGGTCGAAGTCCTCAGAGGGCTGTCCACTCTTGCGAAGGGTGAAGTGCGAAGTCTGCTCGAAGCACCCAGTGTGCGGAGCCTGCACTGACTTAGCAGAGTAGGTTTTCGAGGGTTGTTAGTGGAGCGAAGTCTTCTTGGCTTCGAACTTTTGCTCCTCCGAAGCCTGTGTTCGAAGGTGTCGAAGTACCTCCGAACCAGACCTTCGAAGGTAGTGTTCGAAGCCTGTTCCGCAGAAGACAGAACTGAACAGAAGGCTAAGTTTTAGCCCGAAATTTTAAAAGCTCCCATTCACCCCCCCTCTGGTCGCCATTTCCGGTCCAACAACTTTACTCGTGCCGGTCATCTTCTCCGGCGACGACGAGTGGGACAGAGGCCACGACGAGCGACGGTGGTCCTACCTAAGCCTAGAAACGGAACGAGGATGACGAGGAGAGTATGGGGGTACCGTTGCGGTGGTCTGAGGTCGACGAAGTGCAGACAGCAACAAGCGAGGGCGACGGAGGCGTTCGGGTGTCTCGTCAGCGGTGGGGTTCCGGGCGGGGTTCGTCAATGATGGAGTGGTGGCTGGGTCGGGGTGGCGTCTGCAGTCACGATGGTGTGGTCGCTGAGGGGGAAGGAGGACTCCGGTGATGGCGAGCGACGGCTGGAGCGAGGGCGGCGATGTGGTGCTAAAACTCGGATTACGGGCACTCTGTTCGTTCTCAATGCGAATGGGCATGCAGGCTGGACGTGGTGGAGGCGTAGGGTTTAAATAGAGGCGCCGGCGGGGGCAGTGGGGGCGCAATTGGGGGAGACCGAGATTAAACTCTCTCAGAAACGCCGGCGAGCTCCTTCCATGCATGTGCGTGCTTGATCCGAGACGATGACACGTGGAATAAAGAGGGAAAATGGTCGGCGGGGCGCAGGAGACATCTTAAAAACGCAAATTGAATGGGGGAGGGGCCAGCGCGGCGGATCCGAGGGGCGAGGTCATCGGCCGGTGAGATTTGGGGGGGACTGAGGTGGACAACGGGCCTGATAGGTGGGCCATGGCGGTCAGTGAGCATGGGGATGCGGGCGTGGCAATGGTCGGGTCTAACCGGTGGGGTCGGGCTCAGCCGAGAGGGGGAGTCGGCGCCGACAGGTGGGGTCGGGGTGTCGGGTGCGCGTGGAGGAGAGGGTGTCGCTGACGAGCGGGGTCCGCCTGTCAGTGATGGGCGTGGGGTGGGAGTGAGCTGGGCTGTCCGGTTTGGGGAGATTGGGGAAGGGAGGCCCGTTACTGTTTAAATACTTTTCTGAATAAATTTAATTACTAAAATTAGTTTAAAATATTTGGGTTGCTTCCATGAGTGATAAAAATTTGTAAAAATTCTCAAAAATATATCTTGGCCTTGGGATCATATACAAATTTTATTAGCCTCTGGTTTGGACATTTCCTCTAGGTTCTAGTTCATTTAGGCATAAATGGCATTAAAGGAATTTCAAAATTAATCTTTTCCAGAAAAATATAATAAAATGAAATCTTTATTTCTCTGAAAATTTGGGGTGTTACAAACCTATCCCCCTTACAAAGAATCTCATCCTCAAGATTCGGAAAATCACTCGAATAGTTCAGGGTATTGGGCTTTTAACTCGTCTTCTTTTTCCCATGTGGCTTCCTCGACGGGGTGGTTGTCCCACTGAACCTTGTAGAAACGAACCACACGGCTTCTGGTTACCCTTTCCTTAACTTCTAGAATGCAGATGGGTTTCTCAATGTATGTCAAGTCTTCTTGGACATTGAGCTGTTGGAGGTCGGCCTGTTCGGTGGGCACACGGAGACACTTCTTCAGCTGAGAGACGTGGAACACATCATGTACTCCTGCCAAAGATGGAGGTAGTTCAAGTTGATATGCCACTTCTCCTTGCCATCGGAGGATCTGAAAGGGCCAACATAACGGGGTGCTAACTTGCCTGTCATGTTGAACCTTTGGGTGCCACAGAGGGGGGTGACTCGGAGATAGACATAGTCCCCCTCCTCAAAGGTTAGGTCTCTCCGTCGGTTATCGGCATAGCTCTTTTGTCGGGACTGAGTTATCTTCAATCTGTCCCTGATGATCTTAACTTTCTCTTCGGCTTCTCGCATTATGTTTTTCCCGAATAGCTGTGACTCTCCGGTCTGATCCCAGAGTAGCAATAGTCCGGCAGGTCTATGGTGCTCTGCCTTGACTCACCGGCATGTGTCGCACTTGGCCACATACTCAGCTATTTCCCCCTTCATACTGACCCACCAATATTTCTCCTTTAGGTCTTGGTACATCTTTGTACTCCCGGGATGTATGGAGTATAGAGTTTCATGGGCCTCTTGAAGGATGAGGGCCTTCAACTCTGGCTTGTCGGGCACGCATATCCGGTTTCTGAACTAGACGGTACCATTCTCGTCCTCGGAGAATCCTGGGGCTTTACCTTTTCTCATGTTCTGTTGGATCTCTAAGATGTTCGGGTCTTCCTTCTGCGTCTCACGGATTTGGTCCATTAAGACAGGTCTGGTCTCTAGTGATGGGGGATTGGTCCCGATCTTCCGCTAGGTAAAGGATAACTTGGATTGGTGGAGAATCTCGACGTTGACGATCCAAGGCTCCGGTCCGACGGATCAAAACCTTGCAATCGCTACACCACTGTCTCCGTTGGTTATCAACCACGCAGGACGCGATTGACCTCGCCACGAAAGCTAATTCCTGCAAGCGAATCCAAGAACACAAGCAAGAACAGGAAGGATACAAGTCGAATGCCAAATCACAGACAAACGATGAAAAGGTGAGGTTTCACAAACGCCTATGCAGCAGCCAATCGGTCCGGTGCAAGGGGCGGGATCTAAACACACAAGTGTAGATGCAAACAAAGCAAAACCTAACCCTAAAGGCGGCTGGCGTGAGTATATAAGGCGTGGGCAGCCTGTGGAAGGTGTACAGACTCGGGCTGTGGGCTAGAATACGTACAGACTCAGACTGTGGGCCAACACGGCCCAATTCTGTCATGCAGGACTGTTTCAAACACACAGGACGGCTCGAGACTCCAAAAGAGACGAAACCAACGGCAAACGATCCGTCCTCTCCTCAGCTTTCCAAAAAGTCCAAGAACGCGCCAATCGGACTTCGTATGAGGAAGTTATGCCCATTTTGATGCATGGTGGTCGATGTAGTCCGAAACAGCGAATTCTTGACTTCAAATCATCCGTGCGACTCCGTCTTCAACTCCAACTCTTCTATTCCATCTCCCATGTTCCTAAGCAACAAAATATCACTAGTATTCAGTAGCATCCCGTCCAAACAAATATTAACATAGTTGCTAAGGAAAGAATTAACCTCATGGTTCAAGCGATGGGCACGGGCGCGTGTGATTGGTCCTTGTAATTGAATTGTAGGTGGAGGCTCCATGTGTGTATCATGTGAAGTGATGTCCTCGTCATCCTCCCCCTCTTGAATTGGAGTCGTCCTCGACTCAAGCTCATCGTCATCTCCCAAGTAGGGCTTTAAATCTGAAATGTTAAATGTGGGACTAACTCCAAAAGCTGCAGGCAACTCAAGTTTATATGCATTATCATTTATCTTCTCAAGCACACGGAAAGGGCCATCAGCACGGGGCATCAATTTAGACTTTCTCAAATCAGGGAAATGATCCTTGCGTAAGTGCAACCAAACAAGATCACCCGGTTCAAATGTTATCTCTTTTCTACCCTTACTACCATAAGCACGATATTTCTCATTCATTTTCTCTATGTTTGCTTTAGTAGTTTCATGCATCTTAAGTAATAATTCAGCACGTGTAGTAGCATCAAAATACAATGTTTCAGATGGTGGCAGTGGTAGCAAATCAATAGGAGCACACGGATTAAAGCCATAGACCACTTGAAACGGACTTACCTTAGTAGTAGAGTGTACTGACCTATTATATGCAAACTCAATATGAGGTAGACACTCTTCCCAGAGCTTCAAGTTGGTCTTCAAAACAGCCCTCAGCATGGTGGACAATGTATGATTGACGACCTCCGTTTTCCCATCCGTTTGGGGGTGACAAGTAGTAGAAAACAGCAGCTTCGTCCCCAACTTATGCCACAACGTCCTCTAAAAATGACTTAAGAATTTAGCATCACGATCTGAAATGATGGTATTGGGAACTCCATGCAAGCGTACGACCTCTCTGAAAAACAAATCAGGAACATTTGTAGCGTCGTTGCTCTTGTGACAAGGTATAAAATGCGCCATTTTAGAGAACCGATCTACCACCACAAAAATACTATCCCTCCCCCTCCTAGTTCTAGGTAATCCTAACACAAAATCTATAGAAATATCCTCCCAAGGTACACTAGGAACGGGCAGAGGCATATAAAGACCATGTGGGTTTAGACGGGACTTAGCTTTATTGCAAGTAGTGCATCGTGCCACATAGCGCTCAACATCTCGTCTCATCCTAGGCCAATATAAGTGTGTGGACAGCACATCTTCGGTTTTCTTTGATCCGAAATGACCCATCAAACCACCACCATGTGCTTCCTGCAATAACAACAAGCGAAGAGAGCTAGCCGGCACACATAACTTGTTAGCACGAAAAAGATATCCATTATTCAGCACATATTTGTTCCAAGCACGGTCATCTGTACAATTGGCAAAAGCATCTTTGAAGTCCAAATCAGTAGCATACATGTCCTTCAATGTTTCTAAGCCAAAGATCTTATAATCAAGTTGAGAAAGCAATGTATAACGTCTAGATAAAGCATCGGCAATCACATTATCTTTCCCTTTCTTATGCTTAATGATATATGGAAAAGTCTCAATAAATTTTACCCATTTAGCATGTCGTTTATTCAGATTTGCTTGACTACGTATATGCTTCAATGCTTCTTGATCCGAATGAATAATAAACTCTTTAGGCAAAAGGTAATGTTGCCAAGTTTCAAGCACACGCACTAAGGCATAAAATTCCTTATCATAGGTAGAATAATTCAACTGTGGACCATGTAATTTCTCACTAAAATAGGCCACGGGTTTACCTCCTTGTAGCAGCACACCTCCTATTCCAAAACCAGTAGCATCACATTCTAACTCAAAAGGCTTACTGAAATCGGGTAGTTGAAGTAGAGGTGCATGTGTAAGACGATCTTTGAGTGTGGCAAAAGCTTGCTCTTGTGCTGGTTCCCAAGTAAAAGTGACTCCCTTCTTGGTCAACTCATGCAAAGGACCGGTTATGGTGCTGAAATCTTTCACAAAACACCGGTAGAAACCTGCAAGACCAAGAAAACTACGTATTGCAAGGTTAGTTTTAGTTGCAAGCATGACACATCCTTTCAGATTAATAGCTTATGATGAAGAAGGAGAAACAACTTTATCTTTTTGTTGCCTCGAAAGTGTTTTAGCTACTTGCTGATTTTCGGAAGGTTGTTCGCTCTTTTGTGCATCCCTAGCATGTTTTTCTTGTTCAAATTTCACAATTTCAGCAGGAGTCATAGGAAGCAATGTAACTTTCTTTCCTTTATACATAAATGTGTACTTATTGCTCCTACCATGGTGTGTAGTATCAGTATCATACTCCCAAGGTCTACCAAGTAATAAAGAACATGCTTGCATTGGTACTACATCAAAATCAGCAACTCCAACGTAGGTACCAATGGAAAATTCGATGTGAGCAATTTGTGTTACCTTGACCTTACCGCTATTGTTGAACCATTGTACGTGGTAAGGGTGTGGATGTGCACGTGTGGAAAGTTGAAGCTTAGTTACCATGTCGTGACTCACCAAATTGTTGCAACTACCACTGTCTATGATGACACGTACACGATGGTCATTGACGAGGAAGAAGGTCTGAAACAGATTATTCCGTTGTGCCCGGTCGTCCTGGTCCATGTGAGTGCTCAATACACGTTGTACAATAAGTGCTGCCATGTTAGTGAAAAGACAAAAGAACAAAGAATAATCCTTATGGAACGCAACTAGGTGGGGGGTGGGTGTGTGGTGGAAGCAATCCGTCAAGCGCCTTACCCACGCTTGCAAGTGTTCTTACCACGCTGCAGTGAGGTCACCGGCCTACAGGTGATGAACCAAGTGGAGGGTGGTGTGCAATTGCAAGAAAATGAACCTGTCCTGACCAAGAGAAAGGTGTAGCTTGGAAGGCAAAGTGAGTAGCAAGGATTAGCGATAGTAATAACAGTTAAACCAAGTTCAATAAGTATTCCTTAGTACTCATCAATGTTGCTGGCCTTAGTGCTCCCAATGTGAAAATTCAAGCAATAGAGGGAAACTACGTGCCCAAAACTCAAATGGAAGTAATAACAGGCCAAATCCAGCTTTCTGCAGATCGGACAAGGGATCGGTGTCGCGCCCCGATTTAATAAATCAGGACTTTATTGAAATTCCATAGAAAATCAATAAAACAAGACGTTCATCACGCGAACTCGTACAATACGGGCAATCATTCACGGTTCGTAGACCGCATTAATACAAAAGTGGATAAAGATGAAGAGAAACTAATAAAATAAGGGTCCTAGATGAACGCCTCCTTCCAGTCTCGCCTTGACTGGGTCGCTACTCCAGACCTTCATCCTCCTCGTAGTAGACGGGCTCTGATGGTGTAAGTCAACGGGGTGAGTACAAGAGTACTCAGTAAGCCACCGAATGCAAATATAATGCAAGGTAATAACAAAGGAGATAGTGGCTAGTTTTGCGGAAGCGAGAAATTTGTAAAGCAATTTAATGTGGACAATTTATTAGTACTAAAACGTAAACATGTGTATGCATCATCATCTTCTAACTCGAGGGGTACAGTCAGCCCCACCTCGCTCAACAGTCCTTACATGTCATGAATAACTCGACCATTCAAACAATTGTAAACTAACTGCGAGTAGTCACACAACCCGCCCTTGACCGTGGGCTCGGCTTTTCGAAAAGATTAAATTACTCTGATCAGAGATGTACCACTGTACCCACAAGGCACACACTCATCACTTACACCAAAGTGTAACGAGATGACCCATTTCACGGGAACTCGTGCCAAAACTTTCCATATAGTCCTCCTCGACCCAACAGCACCCTCTTATAGGTTTCATATGGTGTCCCGACGCATCGGAGCCCCACCATACCCCCCTTGAGCCTCGTCGGTACAAGTCGCCCGCAGGCTTGCCCCTTGCCCCCTCCACTATGGTGCATCGAGTCGGAGCATTCCATACTTCCAGTTAGGACTTACCCATTAGACTTGTGGTTGGTACGGAAGTGCTTTGCAACAGATCCCGTAGACCGGTCCTTATAGTGCCCCGGGTGCGACAAACCAATGCCCGAGCTTGCACCCGGAACCCACCATACTTATAACTTAGCCAACTCCAACAGAGTCCAGAGACGAGAATAACGGGGAAATTCATATACAGAATCCAGCTATCTACGACTCATTCTTTTTATCCTATAGCAGTTGTGCCGGTACTTTGGGCACTAGCTAATAATTTTATAGTAGAGTGACAAGGAGTTAAGGCTCAATAAGCATGGCTTGGGTTTGCACACAAGGACGGGGATCTAATAAATATAAGTGTAAGGCTTGATTATTGGACTAATGCATTATTAACCTATGAGTTATAGCGATAATTTATTAAAACATGGGCTCAAATATGATCAACTGTTTCCACAGGGGTGGTTGATGACTTGCCTTGATCAGCAAATGGGGATGGAGGAACCTCGGGGTAGAACTCCGGCTCCTCGACGAACTCGTAGTCTTCTCGATACGGAAAAATAAACAATACATTCAATAAACAGATAAAAATTCACCAAATAATAAACATACACATTTGTGGGTTTTATAGGGTTTTAATATTCTGAACTTTAGTGAAAAACAGTGAACTTACATTTTTAGGATTTTTCCTAATTTAATTTCTGAATTAATATTTTTAATCATAAGGGGTTTTTATTCATTTATTTATTTAGAATATTTTGGGTAACAGTAACATACTGTTTTTATGGCATTAATGTGTAGAGAATAATATTCTGGTTTTAACAAAAATTGAATGGTGAAATTTGGATTTAAAATGAGCAAGTTATGAATTTTCAAAGTTTAAACAATTTTCTGGAATTTTATTTAAACTGAAAAACAGTCTCTGGTCCACGGTGAGCCAGGCTCACAGTGGACCGCGGCACTGTGCGCATGGACCGGCCAATCCAGAGCCGTTGGATCTGGATCTGGCGGTCAGATGCGAGGCGGGAGGTTTAAATGAGATTGAACGGCCAGGATTAAAACGTAGCGAACGGGTACGCGTGGATGCACCAGATTGAGTCAACATTTTTAAATAACGATCGATGGCCAGGGTTAACCGATACCGGTTTGACCAGATCTGAGGGCTCAGATTAGATCCTCACAGGATCTAATCTGGACCGTTCGCTCGGGATCATGCGGCTCGGATGAACTCCGGCACGGCACGTGGTGACGAGGGTATTTTACCCTTCGTCTCCGGCGACGATGGCCACGGGCGCGACGGCGACGGCGGCGGCGAGGGCCTAGGGGCCTAGCTATGGCCAAAAATGGAATGCGGAGAGGATGGGGGTCATGACCGTACCTTCGACGCCGACGAAGGGGGTCCGGAGGTGACCGGCGGCGAGGGTAGACGATGAGGGGTCCTCGGGAGCTTGACGGCGACGATGATCCGGCGGCGTTCTTGGCCAACGGAGGGGTGGCCGAGGACGAGCGGTCATCGACGGTCACTCTGGTGGCGGTGGCTAGGGCAATGGGGGCTAGGGTCGACGGCGATGGCTCGCCAGAGGTGGAGCAGACCCGAAGTTCGAAAAGAGGGCGACGGTGCTCTGCTTTCGCTCGGGGAGGGCTCTGCTGGTGTGGCTGAGGGCGGTGGCCGAAGGGGGTTTATATAGGGGGTTCGCCGGCGTCTGGATGGAAGGAATCCGAGGGGTTCCCGAGAGCTCCGGCGAGGTTTCCAAAAGCTTCGGATGCACTGCCATAAGCGTGAAAACGCGTCGGCCATAGATGGAAGGGGAGCGGTGGCGACCAGGGAAGGTGATCCGGGCGATTTCGGTGGCCGGCGACGAGGAAACAACAGGCGATCGCCGGGAGGAAGGAAGGGGGCGATCCCCTTCCATCGGAGACGACGGATCTGACAAGTGGCCCCCACCTGTCAGTGGGTGAACCAAATAGGAAGGGAGCCGACAGATGGGCCATGTTGGTCAGAGGGCGGAGGCGAGCGCCTGTGGCTGCCATGTGGGGCCGGGGCGAGCGCCGGTGGGAGAGAGAGGGGGAATGCGCCGATAGGCGGGTCCCACATGTCAGTGGCTGGCTGTTTGGACTGGGCTGGGCTCGGTTACTTTGGAGGTTGAGGCCCGTTAAGCATTTTAATTCTTTTCTGATTTAAAATAAATCCAGTTATTCATATATTTTATTAAGGGTTGAATCACTGTT
The DNA here is from genome assembly GCA_019279435.1 of Zizania palustris. NCBI lineage: Eukaryota > Viridiplantae > Streptophyta > Magnoliopsida > Poales > Poaceae > Zizania > Zizania palustris. Next base: position 93,776,211 of record JAAALK010000082.1, on the reverse strand, counting down.
GATAAAAATTTGTAAAAATTCCTAAAATTACATCTTAGTCTCTAGTTCATCTCATAAAATTTTTAGGTCCAAAATTTGTATATTTCTCCCTGTTTGGCTTTATTAGGGCTCTTTTAGGATTTTCTTTAATAATAAAATCCAGATATGATTTAAATAATATTTTTCTTTTATTTTATTTGTTTTTATTTCTTGGGGTGTTACAATCCTATCCCCCTTTCAGAGAATCTCGTCCTCGAGATTCGGATCAATCCTCGAATAGCTCAGGATGCTGTGCCTTGAGTTCATCTTCTTTTTCCCATGTAGCTTCCTCTACAGGATGATTGCTCCACTGCACTTTACAGAAGCGGATGACCCGACTCCTGGTGATCCTTTCTTTGACTTCCAATATCTTAACAGGCTTTTCCACATAGGTCAGATCCTCTTGAACATCCAACTGCTGTAGATCCACTTGATCTGTCGGGACACGCAGACACTTCTTGAGTTGGGATACGTGAAATACGTCATGTACTCCAGCCAATGAGGGCGGTAATTCCAACTGATAAGCAACTTCGCCTTGGCGTCGAACAATGGGAAATGGTCCAACATATCGAGGGGCTAACTTTCCTCTCATGTTAAACCGTTGAGTACCACGGAGAGGCGTAACTCGAAGGTAGACATGATCTCCTTCTTCAAAGGCTAGGTCTCAGCGACGATTGTCCGCGTAGCTCTTCTATCGTGATTGGGCTGTCTTGAGTCGATCTCTGATGATCCGTACCTTCTCTTCAGCTTCACGAAGAATGTCCGTTCCGAACACTTGGGATTCACCAGTTTGGTCCCAAAGTAGGGGCGTTCTACACTTTCGCCCATATAGGGCTTCAAAAGGAGACATCTGAAGACTTGCTTGATAGCTGTTGTTGTACGAGAACTCAGCGTATGGCAAGCTCTTGTCCCAAGTGGCTCCAAAATCTAAGACACATGCCCGTAACATATCCTCCAATATCTGATTTACCCTCTCCGTTTGTCCATCCGTCTGAGGGTGGTAGGCAGTACTGAAGTTCAATCTCGTGCCCATCTCCTCTTGAAGGTTTTTCCAAAAACGAGAGGTGAACTGACTTCCTCTATCAGACACTATCTTCTTGGGCACCCCATGAAGACACACAATGCGGGCCATGTATAGTTCTGCAAGCATAGGGCCACTAAAGGTCGTCTTGACGGCTATGAAATGTGCTACTTTCGTAAGCCTGTCGATGATCACCCAAATAGAATCATATCCAAGTTGGGTCTTTGGGAGTCCGGTGATGAAGTCCATTCCGATTTCTTCCCACTTCCATTCAGGCACCTTAAGTGGCTGTAACAGTCCTGTCGGTCTCTGATGTTCAGCCTTTACTCTTCGACAGGTGTCGCATTCCGCGACGAACTGAGCAATCTCCCTCTTTATGCTAACCCACCAATAACGTTCCTTCAGGTCCTGGTACATCTTGGTGCTGCCGGGATGAATAGAGTACAAAGTCTCGTGGGCTTCCCTCAGGATAAGGGTTTTTATCTCAGGTTTATCCGGCACACATATCCGGGTTCCAAACCATATGGTGCCATTCTCGTCCTCTGAAAATCCTGGGGCTTTTCCTTGTCTCATGTTCTTCCTAATGGCAGCTATATCCGGGTCTTCCAACTGGGCTTCGCGGATTTGCTCGAACAAGACAGGTTGAGTCACCAAGGTGGCTAGATATGCTCCTGTGGTTAACCCAAGATTCATCTTCTCCATCTCTCTACATAACAAGGGTGCGTGTTCTTGAATCATCATGGCGGTGCAATATCCCTTGCGACTTAATGCATCAGCTACCACATTTGCTTTTCTAGGGTGGTAGTGAATACCTAAGTCATAGTCTTTTATTAACTCCAACCATCGTCTTTGCCTCAGATTGAGGTCCGGCTAGGTGAAGATGTACTTCAAGCTCTTGTGGTCCGTAAAGATCTCACAGCGATTTCCGACCAAATAATGCCTCCAAATCTTAAGGGCGTGCACTACTGCGGCTAATTCCAAATCGTGGGTCGGGTAGTTCAACTCATGAGGTCTCAACTGACGAGAGGCATAAGAGATAACTTTTCCATCTTGCATAAGAACACATCCCAATCCTTGGCGGGATGCGTCACAATAGACATGGAAGTGTTTCCGGATATCAGGTAGGGTCAGTATGGGTGCTGACACCAGACGGGTCTTGAGGGTGCGGAAACTTTCTTCGCATTCAGGAGTCCATTCAAACTTCTCTCCTTTCTGCAACAACTTGGTCATTGGCTTGGCTATCTTAGAAAAATTCTCAATGAATCGCTGATAATATCTGGCCAAACCCAGAAAACTTCGTATCTCAGATACGTTCGTGGGTGGCAGCCAATCCGTAACTGCTTCTACGGTGGCAGGGTCCACTGCGATTCCTTGCGCAGAGATGATGTGTCCAAGGAACTTTACTTCCGCCGTCCAAAACTTGCATTTGCTGTACTTGGCGTATAATTGGTGTTCCCTTAGCTTTCCTAAGGTTAACCGGAGGTGAGTCTCGTGTTCTTTCTGGTCCTTGGAATAAATGAGGATGTCATCTATGAAGACCACGATGAATTTGTCCAAATACTCCATGAACACCTTATTCATCATATTCATAAAGAAAGCAGGGGCGTTGGTCAATCCGAAGGACATAACCGTACACTCATATAATCCGTAACGGGTGGTAAAGGCCGTCTTGGGTATATCTTCTTCTCGAATCCTCAACTGATGATATCCAGAACGCAGGTCAATCTTCGAGAATACCGTAGCTCCCTTTAGCTGGTCGAAGAGATCGTCGATCCGAGGCAACGGGTACTTATTCTTGATGGTTACTTCATTCAAAGCGCGGTAGTCTACACACATACGCTTAGCCTTATCTTCTTTCTTCTCGACGAAGATGACGGGGGCACCCCAAGGTGATGTACTTGGTCTGATGTAGCCTTTCTTCTCGAGATCCTCCAACTGCTGCTTCATCTCAGCTAACTCATTAGCGGCCATCCGGTATGGTCGCTTATAAATAGGGGTGGTTCCGGGCACCAAGTCAATCCTGAACTCGATGTCCCTCTTGGGTGGCATCCCTGGTAAATCTTCTGGGAATACGTCCGGGTATTCACTGACTATCGGTATTTCCTCCAAGGTAATCTGATGTAGTCTTGGCCTTCTAGTCTTCATGCTTGGCATCTGGAATGTGACAGCAGTCCCCTCTTCACTGATCACAGTCACTTTCCTCTAGGCACATTCTATTACTCCTTGGTGTTTATTTAAACAGTCCATCCCTAGGATGAGATCCAAACCTTGGCATTCTATTAGAATGGGGTCGGCCCAAAATATCGTGCCTTGGATATCTACCCATACCCTTGGGCTATAGGAGTAGGCGAGGGTTTGCTCGCCCGGGGTAGCTATTAACACTGGTCTGGGTAGTTCACTTATGTCCAGGGCATTTCTTTCCACAAAAGCAATCGATATAAAGGAGTGTGTAGCTTCGGTGTCAAATAATACCACTGCAAGTGATGAATGAACCATAAACTTACCCATGACAATTTCCGGGGCGGCCTGGGCTTCTTCGGCGGTGACGTGGTTGACTTTGGCGCGGACGGCGGGGTTTGAGGCGACGCCTTGAGTACGCTTGGGATGAGGACACTGGTGAGAGTAGTGCCCCTCCTGGCGGCAGTTGAAGCAAACTACAGGCTTGCTGTGCCTGTCTCTCAGAATTTTCGGCTTCTTAGCCGGGGCAGCTGGGGCGGCTGGTGCGGCTGGTGCGGCGGGAGCGGGGCGAGGTTGTCCGGCTCCGGCATTGGCGGCAGGTGGTGCCGGATGATACACAGGGCGGGGGTGGTACTGTGGTGCCGGTGGAGGAGGGGTGAATCGGGGCCTCTGTGCCATGCCTTGGTTCTGCCTGAAGGCAATCATCCTCTTCTTCTTAAGGTCAACCTTATTCTGTTGGGTCTCCTGAATGATAGCTTTGTTCACCAACTTTTGGAAGTTGGCGAAATCTCCAGAGATGAGTTGTAGGGACAACTCATCCTTCAGTCCTCGGAGGAACTTGGCTTGCCTGGCCGCGTCAGTACGGACCTCTTCAGGTGCGTACCTGGCCAACCTGTTGAACTCATGCAGATATTCTGTTACAGACCTGCTCCCCTGCTGCAGGTCTCTAAACTCCTGTTGTTTTTGCGCGATAATGCTGTCGGGGATGTGAGCGGCACGGAAGGCGGTCGAGAACTCCGCCCAGGTATGGATGTGTCCCTCGAGTAGGGTCTCGCGCAGGTTGTCCCACCACTCTGCGACGGGACCATGGAGTTGGTGGGTGGCGAAGGCCACCTTCTCCTGCTCAGTGCAGGTCAGAAGATCGAGCTTCTTCTCGATGGTCCTCAACCAATCCCCAGCCTCCATGGGGTTGGTGGTGCTCGAGAAAGTTGGTGGGCGGACTCGGAGGAACTCCGAGAGCTGAGAGGCGGGAGCGGGAGCTGGTGTGGCGGGTCGGGGTAGCTCGGGCTGTTGATGGAGGAGGAAGAAATGAGCCTGCTGCTCCTGCATCTGCTGCTGCTGTTGCATCTGGTTCAAAAGGGCTGAGACCAGCTGGTTCTGAGTGGCCATCATCTCGGCCAAAGTGGGGTGGTTGGCAACCGAGGCTTGCCTCTGCCCAGTTGCTCCCCACTGAGGCAGGTTCCCGTTGTCTCCCCCGTTTTGAGGAGCGTCGGAGCCCTGAGGGTTGGTCATCCTGAAGTTTCCAAAGTGGACAACATTGCCTTAGAGGATATTATTATTAAGCTTTTATTCCAAAAAAATGTCGTTCTTGCGGTTACATTTTATTTATCTCTTCATTCATGCCTTGTTTTTTACATGAATGGTAATACAATCAAGCAAAAAGAAAAGCAAGCAATCGTAAAACTACGTCTACGGTAGCTCGGGGGACGGCTCGATCACGGGCTTATGGGAGACGGTCGGGGTCGAGGAGCTGGAAGGTCCTGCGGGTGGTGCGCTGCGGGAGATCCTCTTGGGCCTCACGGTGGGGATCCGAAGGGGTGTCTTCTTGCGAGGCGGAAGAGGTGCGATCTCCTCAATGTCCTTCTTTAATTCTTTGAGCTGTTGGCGGAGCTGGGTATTGACCATGGCGCCCTGGCGTAGGAGCTCGTTCTGGCGCCTCAATTCCTCCACCTCGAGGGTCAACTGGGGGTTCTGCTAAAGCTGTCGACGGAGCTCAGCATTCTCACGGGTCAGGTTCTCCGAGGTGTGGCGGTAGAAGTCGATGGTGTCGTGCTGGCTGTCTGCGTCGAGGACGGCCTCTGTGTGGAGGTTGTCCATGGCCTCCAAGAGTCTCATCGTGCGGGTGATGGTGGAGTTGCTCTGCGTGAGGGGTTGATGTAGATGCTGCGGTGACTCCCTGGTGTGCGCATGGGCATGAAGCGGTAGACGGTGTCGCGGAGGTGGCAATCGTATACCAGTCGAAGCTCGGCGAGGGACTGAAGAGCGGCTCGCTGGCTAGCCACCACGAACGAAGGTCCTCCAACTCCATGGGTGTAGAAGGGTGGCTGCGTGGAGGAGGGGCGGATGACAACCGTGACCTCACAGTAGCTCTCGTTCGCATCGGGAAAGATCCCGTGGAACGCGGGCTCATGGGGAAACCCCAAGAAGTCGACGAGCACGCGAAGCTCGCGGATGAATCCGGCCTCATCACGAAGAGTCCCGCTCATGGTATGGACCGACATCTACAAAAAGAGAGAAAGTTTTTGTGAAAACCTCGGAAGATGAGAGGATAAGTAATTTTTGTAAGAAAATATAGTTAATATAAGTCCTAGGGTCAGGTCTGTTTGGCTTCCTACAGTCAAGTCGGCTCTGATACCATCTTGTCGCGCCCCGATTTAATAAATCAGGACTTTATTGAAATTCCATAGAAAATCAATAAAACAAGACGTTCATCACGCGACCTCGTACAATACGGGCAATCATTCACGGTTCGTAGACCGCATTAATACAAAAGTGGATAAATATGAAGAGAAACTAATAAAATAAGGGTCCTAGATGAACGCCTCCTTCCAATCTCGCCTTGACTGGGTCGCTACTCCAGACCTTCATCCTCCTCATAGTAGACGGGCTCTGATGGTGTAAGTCAACGGGGTGAGTACTGGAGTACTCAGCAAGCCACCGAATGCAAATATAATGCAAGGTAATAACAAAGGAGATAGTGGCTAGTTTTGCGGAAGCGAGAAATTTGTAAAGCAATTTAATGTGGACAATTTATTAGTACTGAAACGTAAACATGTGTATGCATCATCATCTTCTAACTCGAGGGGTACAGTCAGCCCCACCTCGCTCAACAGTCCTTACATGTCATGAATAACTCGACCATTCAAACAATTGTAAACTAACTGCGAGTAGTCACACAACCCGCCCTTGACCGTGGGCTCGGCTTTTTGAAAAGATTAAATTACTCTGATCAGAGATGTACCACTGTACCCACAAGGCACACACTCATCACTTACACCAAAGTGTAACGAGATGACCCATTTCACGGGAACTCGTGCCAAAACTTTCCATATAGTCCTCCTCGACCCAACAGCACCCTCTTATAGGTTTCATATGGTGTCCCGACGCATCGGAGCCCCACCATACCCCCCTTGAGCCTCGTCGGTACAAGTCGCCCGCAGGCTTGCCCCTTGCCCCCTCCACTATGGTGCATCGAGTCGGAGCATTCCATACTTCCAGTTAGGACTTACCCATTAGACTTGTGGTTGGTACGGAAGTGCTTTGCAACAGATCCCGTAGACCGGTCCTTATAGTGCTCCGGGTGCGACAAACCAATGCCCAAGCTTGCACCCGGAACCCACCATACTTATAACTTAGCCAACTCCAACAGAGTCTAGAGACGAGAATAACGGGGAAATTCATATACAGAATCCAGCTATCTACGACTCATTCTTTTTATCCTATAGCAGTTGTGCCGATACTTTGGGCACTAGCTAATAATTTTATAGTAGAGTGACAAGGAGTTAAGGCTCAATAAGCATGGCTTGTGTTTGCACACAAGGACGGGGATCTAATAAATATAAGTGTAAGGCTTGATTATTGGACTAATGCATTATTAACCTATGAGTTATAGCGATAATTTATTAAAACATGGGCTCAAATATGATCAACTGTTTCCACAGGGGTGGTTGATGACTTGCCTTGATCAGCAAATGGGGATGGAGGAACCTCGGGGTAGAACTCCGGCTCCTCGACGAACTCGTAGTCTTCTCGATACGGAAAAATAAACAATACATTCAATAAACAAATAAAAATTCACCAAATAATAAACATACACATTTGTGGGTTTTATAGGGTTTTAATATTCTGAACTTTAGTGAAAAACAGTGAACTTACATTTTTAGGATTTTTCCTAATTTAATTTCTGAATTAATATTTTTAATCATAAGGGGTTTTTATTCATTTATTTATTTAGAATATTTTGGGTAACAGTAACATACTGTTTTTATGGCATTAATGTGTAGAGAATAATATTCTGGTTTTAACAAAATTTGAATGGTGAAATTTGGATTTAAAATGAGCAAGTTATGAATTTTCAAAGTTTAAACAATTTTCTGGAATTTTATTTAAACTGAAAAACAGTCTCTGGTCCACGGTGAGCCAGGCTCACAGTGGACCGCGGCACTGTGCGCGTGGACCGGCTGATCCAGAGCCGTTGGATCTGGATCTGGTGGTCAGATGCGAGGCGGGAGGTTTAAATGAGATTGAACGGCCAGGATTAAAACGTAGCGAACGGGTACGCGTGGATGCACCAGATTGAGTCAACATTTTTAAATAACGATCGACGACCAGGGTTAACCGATACCGGTTTGACCAGATCTGAGGGCTCAGATTAGATCCTCACAGGATCTATTCTGGACCATTCGCTCGGGATCGTGCGGCTCGGATGAACTCCGGCACGGCACGTGGCGACGAGGGTATTTTACCCTTCGTCTCCGGCGACGGTGGCCACGGGCGCGACGGCGACGGCGGCGGCGAGGGCCTAGGGGCCTAGCTATGGCCAAAAATGGAATGCGGAGAGGATGGGGGTCATGACCGTACCTTCGACGCCGACGAAGGGTGTCCGGAGGTGACCGGCGGAGAGGGTAGACGATGAGGGGTCCTCGGGAGCTTGACGGCGACGATGATCCGGCAGCGTTCTTGGCCAACGGAGGGGTGGCCGAGGACGAGCGGTCATCGACGGTCACTCTGGTGGCGGTGGCTAGGGCAATGGGGGCCGGGGTCGACGGCGATGGCTCGCCGGAGGTGGAGCAGACCCGATGTTCGAAAAGAGGGCAACGACGCTCTGCTTTTGCTCGGGGAGGGCTCTGCTGGTGTGGCTGAGGGCGGTGGCCGAAGGGGGTTTATATAGGGGGTTCACCGGCGTCTGGATGGAAGGAATCCGAGGGGTTCCCGAGAGCTCCGGCGAAGTTTCCAAAAGCTTCGGATGCACTGCCATAAGCATGAAAACGCGTCGGCCATAGATGGAAGGGGAGCGGTGGCGACCAGGGAAGGTGATCCGAGCGATTTCGGTGGCCGGCGGCGAGGAAACAGCAGGCGATCGCCGAGAGGAAGGAAGGGGGCGATCCCCTTCCATCGGAGACGACAGATCTGACACGTGGCCCCCACCTGTCAGTGGGTGAACCAAATAGGAAGGGAGCCGACAGATGGGCCATGTTGGTCAGAGGGCGGAGGCGAGCGCCTGTGGCGGGTGGGAGAGAGAGGGGGAATGCGCCGACAGGTGGGTCCCACATGTCAGTGGCTGGCGGTTTGGACTGGGCTGGGCTCGGTTACTTTGGAGGTTGAGGCCCGTTAAGCATTTTAATTCTTTTCTGATTTAAAATAAATCCAGTTATTCATATATTTGATTAAGGGTTGAATCACTGTTGATAAAAATTTGTAAAAATTCCTAAAATTACATCTTAGTCTCTAGTTCATCTCATAAAATTTTCAGGTCCAAATTTTGAATATTTCTCCCTGTTTGGCTTTATTAGGGCTCTTTTAGGATTTTCTATAATAATAAAATCCAGAAATGATTTAAATAATATTTTTATTTTATTTTATTTGTTTTTATTTCTTGGGGTGTTACAATCGGACAAGAGATCGGACAAGGGATCGGACAAGCAGAAACTGCTGCTGCCGCTGATCACACAAGGGATCGGACAAGAGATCGGACAAGGGATCGGACAAGAGATCGGACAAGCAATCGACAGGACCGGTTGTTCTTCTTTTTATCTTTTTTTCACTCTTTTTTTAACAAGGATGACCAGAGATGCAACCACAAAAATTGGCACCTAGAACTGAGGTGGGATGTGGTTCACAAAATTCAACAAGTTCGCTAAACGGCGAGCAAAAACTTTGACCAATTTTTTTCCTTATCTTCCTGATTTTTTTTGGCGATTTTGATGAGGGCTAACAGGGGAAGCTTGTTAGGGTACCCCCCAAATTGGGTCAGGAAGACGCTCAAAACATTTCAGATTTTTCTGCCAAACGAGCGAAAAATTATGCCTGTTTTACCGAAGGGGGGTCACAAAGAGTCGATGTGGAAAACGAGTAGGGCTGTGGAGGGGGGTTTTTCGGGTGGGGAATTTTTTGAGACACAAGACCAACTACTACTCAAACGACACAAAGGGATTACTAAACCAGCAACAAGACTCGACCAAGAACACAGACTCAACAAGGTTAAAAATTGAAATTAAAATCGCAAGGCACAAAGGGGTTCTCGGTGGGGATTTTTTTGTGAGGGTTTTCTGGACTCTAGGTAAAATAAAAGAAGATCGACATTACCTAACGGGAAATCTGTGCTCTGATACCAACTGATGGGGGATTGGTCCCGATCTTCTGCTAGGTAAAGGATAACTTGGATTGGTGGAGAATCTCGACGTTGACGATCCAAGGCTCTGGTCCGACGGATCAAAACCTTGCAATCGCTACACCACTGTCTCCGTTGGTTATCAACCACGCAGGACGCGATTGACCTCGCCACGAAGGCTAATTCCTGCAAGCGAATCCAAGAACACAAGCAAGAACATGAAGGATACAAGTCGAATGCCAAATCACAGACAAACGATGAAAAGGTGAGGTTTCACAAACGCCTATGCAGCAGCCAATTGGTCCGGTGCAAGGGGCGGGATCTAAACACACAAGTGTAGATGCAAACAAAGCAAAACCTAACCCTAAAGTCGGCTGGCGTGAGTATATAAGGCGTGGGCAGCCTGTGGAAGGTGTACAGACTCGGGCTGTGGGCTAGAATACGTACAGACTCAGACTATGGGCCAACACGGCCCAATTCTATCACGCAAGACTATTTCAAACACACAGGACGGCTCGAGACTCCAAAAGAGACGAAACCAACGGCAAACAATCCGTCTTCTCCTCATCTTTCCAAAAAGTCCAAGAACGCGCCAATCGGACTTCGTATGAGGAAGTTATGCCCATTTTGGTGCATGGTGGTCGATGTAGTCCGAAACAGCGAATTCTTGACTTCAAATCATCTGTGCGACTCCGTCTTCAACTCCAACTCTTCTATTCCATCTCCCATGTTCCTAAGCAACAAAATATCACTAGTATTCAGTAGCATCTCGTCCAAACAAATATTAACATAGTTGCTAAGGAAAGAATTAACCTCATGGTTCAAGCGATGGGCACGGGCGCGTGTGATTGGTCCTTGTAATTGAATTGTAGGTGGAGGCTCCATGTGTGTATCATGTGAAGTGATGTCCTCATCATCTAGGGCAGCGAGATATGCTCTGGTAGTGATCCCTAGGTTCAACCTTTCCATCTCTTTATATAACAATGGGGCCTGGTCTTGCACCATGATGGCATTACAATACCCTTTTCAACTTAGGGCGTCTGCCACTACGTTTGCCTTGCCTGGATGATAGTGGATGCCGAAGTCATAATCTTTGATCAACTCCAACCACCTCCTCTGCCCGAGGTTCAGGTCCGGTTGGGTGAATATGTACTTGAGGCTCTTGTGATCGGTGAAGACTTCACACCGATTTCACACAAGGTAATGTCTCCATATATTCAAGGCATGAACCACAGCGGCCAATTCCAGGTCGTGGGTCGGGTAATTTAGCTCATGTGGCCTCAGCTGACGAGAGGCGTAAGATATCACCTTTCCGTCTTGCATCAAGACACACCCTAACCCCTAGCGAGAGGCATCATAGTAGACGTGGAAGTCCTTCCGGATGTCTAGCAGGGTCAGAATTGGGGCTGACACGAGCTTTTTCTTAAGGGTCTGGAAGCATTCTTCGCAATCTGGAGTCCATTCGAACTTTACTTCCTTCTGCAGTAGTTTGGTCATGGGCTTGGCTATCTTTGAGAAGTTCTCGATGAACCGGCGGTAATATCCAGCCAATCCAAGAAAACTCCGGATCTCGGTCACGTTCGTGGGTTGTAGCCAATTGGTTACTGCTTCTACGGTGGTTGGGTCCACTACTATCCCTCCGGCAGATATAACATGGCCGAGGAACTTCACCTCAGACGACCAAAACACGCACTTACTGTATTTGGCGTAAAATTGCTGCTCCCTTAGCTTTCCGAGGGTCAGCCGGAGGTGAGTTTCATGTTCTTCCTTGGTCTTGGGTTAGATGAGGATATCGTCGATGAATACCACGATGAACTTATCCATGAACTCCATGAATACATTGTTCATCATGTTCATGAAGAAGGCCGGGGCATTCGTGAGTCCGAACGACATCACCGTATACTCGTAAAGTCCGTAGCGGGACGTGAAGGCGGTCTTGGGGATGTCTTCTTCCCTAATCCTCAGCTGGTGATAACCTGACCTGAGGTCGATCTTGGAGAACACTGAGGATCCCTTCAGTTGATCGAATAGATCGTCGATCCGAGGCAGTGGGTACTTGTTTTTGATGGTCACGTCGTTCAAGGCTCTATAGTCCACGCACATCCTCTTGGTCTTATCCTTCTTCATGACGAAGATGACCGGTGGACCCTAGGGTGAGGTACTCGATCGGATGTACCCTTTTTGTTCTAGGTCTTCAATATTGCTCTTAACTTCAACTAGTTCATTGGCGGCCATCCGGTATGGGCGCATGGAGATTGTGGTGGTCCCGGGGACAAGTTCGATTCTGAATTCGATGTCCTGCTTGGGAGACATTCCTAGCAGGTCTTCCGGGAAGACGTCCATGTATCTCTGACTACGGGCACTTCTTCTAGGGCTAGCGAGTGAAGGGATACCCCGCTACAACCACGGTTGGTCATCTGAAAGGTGACGGCTTCGCCTTCGGAGTTGGTCACAGAGACGGACTTGCTGGCGCAGTCAATTACTCCCTTGTGGTTCATCAACCAGTCCATCCCTAGGATGAGGTCGAGTCTGGTGCACTCGATGAGAACTGGCTCGGCCCAGAATAATACTTCTTGGATTTCTATCCTTACTTTCGGGCTGAACAGATTGGCTAGGGTCTTCTTGCCGGGGGGTGGCAATCATCATGGGGGCGGGTAGAGGGAGTACTTCCAAGTCATTTGTTTTCACAAAGCCTTCGGATATGAAGGAATATGTTGCCCCAAAGTCGAATAGTACTATTGCAGGTATGAAATTTGCGGTGAACATACCGAGTACGACTTTGGGAACCTCCTGAGCTTCCTCCGCGCTGATGTGGTTGACACGGGAGCGCACTGCTTGGTTGGGCGCCACGCCTTGGGGCTGCTTGGGGTGAGGACACTGGTGCGAGTAGTGCCCTCCTTTTCGGTAGTTGAAGCAGACGACCGGCTTTCCGTTGTGGTCCCTCATGATCAGGGCCTTGGCGGCGGGCGCCGGTTGAGCGGCCGGAGCTGGTGGAGCGGGGCGAGGATGCCCAGCGTTGGAGCCACTAGCGGCATGTGGCGGCCTGTAGACGGGCCGAGGATGGTAGGCGGGTGTCAGCAGCAGAGGGACGAAGCGGGGCCTCTAAGGGTTCGCCTGATGATGCTTGAATGCAATCATCTTCCTCTTCTTGAGGTACAACTTGTTCTGCTCGGTCTCTTGGATAAGCGTCTTGTTCACCAGTCGTTGGAAGTCAGCGTAGTTGGTGGCGATGAGCTTGATGGAGAGCTCATCCTTAAGTCCCCGGAGGAACTTAGCCCGGCGGAGGGCGTCGGTCCACACTTCTTCTAGCGCGTAGTGGGCCAGGCGGTTGAATTCATGGAGGTACTCCATGACGGTCCAACTTCCATACTGCAGGTCCCAGAACTCCTGATGCTTAATCGCGATTACTCCGGCGGGGACGTGGGCAGCGCGGAAGACGATAGTGAACTCCGCCCAAGTCACCTCGTGGTCCTCCGGCTGGGACTCATGGTAGTTGTCCCACCACTCCGCGGTGGGACCCTGGAGTTGGTGAGTGGCGAACGCCACTCTCTCTCGGTTGGTGCAGGGGAGGAGGTCCAATTCTTCCCAATGGTCCGAAGCCAATCGCCGGCCTCCATGGGGTTGGTCGTGCTGGAGAAAATAGGGGGTCTCACGAGCAAAAACTTTGAGAGTTGAGGCGTAGAAGCGGGGGCTGGTGCACGTGGGACGGGCTCCACATTATATTGTTGCAGCCGGTCCAACTATGCTTGTTGGTGCTGCATTTGGGTGAGGAGGGCGGTGATCAGCTAGTTTTGATTCGCCATCATCTCCGCCAAGGTGGGATGGTTGGCGGATGGTGGCCCAGTCTGATGTTGGCCCGTTGCGCCCCAGTTGGGCACAATACTTTCGGGCAGACCGTTGCTTGCCCCTTCTCCATTATTGGAACCGGTGTTTTGCTTATAGGCCATTTTTTGAGCACACAAAATTTTTAGTCGTAAGAGAAAAACTTTAAAAATAAATTTACCCAAAAACATCCTAGAGGGGCTCGCATATATAAGTGGTAAAAATGTTCATTACATCAAAGCTCTTATTTTAATCCACCCACAACACAAGTTGTTGCAGGTGATACCACATACACAAAATTATTTAAAATCAATCAATGAGAACTATCGCCTACTCGCCATCTGGGGCGGTCTCCGTACTCTCGGAACCATGAGGGTCCTGAGGGACGGTGGGCTCGAGAAAGTTCTCGATGATAGGGTCGGTGACGATGGCGGGGCGCGAAGCAGGGGCGCTGGAGCTAGATGGTCCGGCGGGCGTGGGGTGCGGTGGGATCCTCTTGGGGTGAGGGGCGGGCTCATGGATGGGCTTCTTCCTCCTCGGAACGAGGGGAATCATCTCCGCAATATCCCTCTGCAGCTGTATAATCTTACGCTGCAGCTCGCCATTCTGTTGGATCAGGCTCTTCGTCTCCTGATGAAGAAACTCGACTGCCTCGTGGTGCTCTTCGGCATCGAGCATGGCCTCGTTATGGAGGTCATCCATGGCCTAAAGAAGACGTGTCTGTCGGGCCATGACCGGATCGTGATCGGAGTGGACTCTGATGTAGATGCTGCGGTGGGCACCGGGAGTGCACTTCGGCACAAGCCAGAAGGACGAGTTCTGAAGACGATCGTCGTAGATCATCCTCAGCTCCATGAGGGCTTGGAGGGCGACGCGTTGACAAGCGACGTCAAAGGTCGGGCCCCCAAGTGCTGCCGTGAAGAATGGCAGGTGATCGCCGGACCCATGGATGGTGAGGGAGATGTCACACGGTCCCGTGAACTACTCCATGTAGACGCCATGGAACTCGGGCTCGAAGAGGAACCCAAGGAAGGTCACCATCATCCAGAGCTCCCGGACGAAGCCCTCGAAGTGACGGTAGAAACTGTGGACTTGGTATACTGGCATCTACAAAAACAACAAGTTGAAAAGAAATAAGGGAAGGAACAAAGTTATGAAGTAGATTTTCGCGAAATAGATTTTATCAAAACTAAGTAGTAGGATGGTCTGTTTGGCTTCCTACAGTCAAGTCGGCTCTGATACCATCTTGTGATGCCCCGATTTACCAAATCGGAACATTATTGAATTTCCATAGAAAAACAATAATAACAAGAGGTTCATCATGCGACAATGTACATACGGGCAATCATTCGTGGTTCGCAGACCACATTATTACATATAGGTAAAAATAAAATAAACATCAAAAATAAATAGCATGACGAACGTCTTCTTCAGGATCTTCTTCTTGACTAGGTCGCTACTCCAGACTATCTTCCTCATAGTAGGCAGCCTCTGAATTGTGTGTCCAACGGGTATGAGTACAAAAAGTACTCAACAAGCCACCGAGAATGCAATAATAATGCAGGATAATAACAAAGGAATGATAATGGCTAAAAGTGTGGAAAAGTACATTTTTCAGTTAAAGCATTTAGTGTAGTCAAGTTTAATCATGCGGAATATTAAACATGAACAACATAATACAATCTAACTCAAGGAGTACGTTTTCCCTCCTCGCTCAACAGTCCTTACATGCCAAGTCATCATGCACATTCATGAAAAGTAAACTAACCGTGGGATGTCACGCAACCCCCCCTTGACCGTGGGCTCGACTTTTCGAAAAGATTTAAGACTCTGATCAGAGGTGTACCACTGTACCCACAAGGCACGCGCTCATCCCATACACCAAAGCATAATGAGATGACCCATACCACGGGAACTCGTGCCAAAACATCAGCATGAAATATTCCAAGCGATAATCACCCGCTCTAGGTTTCGTCGGCGCGCCGGGCCGCATCCCGGCTAACATCGCACCCCCTTTTGCGCCACGTCGGTACAAGCCACCCGCAGGTGCTACTTGACCCATCTCCAAGTGGTGCCTCGGATTGGAACACTCCATACCTTAGTTAGGACTTACCCACTAGACTTGTGGTTAATACGGAAATGTATTGCAACGGATCCCGCAGATCGATCCTTATAGTGCATCGGGTGCTACCGACCAATGCCCTAGCTTGCACTCGGAACACACCATGCATACTCACATAACCATAACTCTATCACCAACAGAATTCCAGAGATAAGAATAACGGGGATCATATAGTAGGATCCAATTTGCTACGACTCATCTTTAACCTATAGCGATTGTGTCAATACATTGGAAACTAGCTAATAGTACTAATAATATGGTCACAAGGAGTTTAGGCTAGATAGCATGGCTTGGGTTTGCACTTCAAGGTCAGAGATCTAAATAAATATAATGTAGGGCTTTCATTTGACTAATGCATGTATAACCTATGTGTTTTAGCGATAGTTTAACAAAACTGGGTTCAACATGTTCAAAAGATTGGTTTCGTGACTTGCCTTGTTCAGCGAAAGGAGAGGGAGGAACTTCCAGGAAGTATTCCGGCTCCTCGACGACATCGTAGTCTTCTCGATATAAATAACAAACATAACATTCAATAAAACAACCCAAAATCACACAATAAGCATATATGTTTTTGATTGGATTAAATTAGGGGAAATCAAGTTATTAACCTTCTGAAATCATTATCTTAATTTTTAAGGTCAGTTTTTATGGAGTTAAGAATTTTCTAAAAGTAATTTTGAACGTACCCTAAAGTGCATTTTAATACTTTATTAAATAAATATAAAATATTCAAGGGAAACATATTGTTTTTATTGCACTAACATGTAGAGAATAAAATTATAAATTTTCTGGAATTGAAATGGTTAAATTTGGAGTTAAAATGAGCAAGATATGAATTTTAGAAGTTTAAAAATGGTCGTCGGTCCACGGTGAGCCGAACCCACCGTGAACCCGCGCACTTTGCGCGTGCGCCAGACCGTGGATCGGCCGTTGGATCGCGATTGGGCGGCCATGGGCGAGGCTGGGGCGTTAAGTGGACGCGGATGGCCACAATTAAAACATTGAACCGGTACGCGATGGATGGCTCAGATTAAACGCGAGTTTTAAATACTAACAGATGATCCATATTAAAACATACCCCTTCACTGAGATCCGACGGATCTGATTAAACCGCACGAACGATCTAATCGCCACCGTTGGATCCAGATCGCACGGTTGCGATTGAATCCGACACGGCATGGGTACTTTACCCGTGCCGGTCGTCTTCTCCGGCAACGGCGAGCGAGCCATAGGCCACGGCGAGCGATGGCGGTCCTACCTAAGCCTAGAAATGGAACGAGGATGTTGAGGGGAGTACGGGGGTACCGTTGCGGTGGTTTGAGGTTGACGGAGTGCAGCCGGCGACGAGCGAGGGTGATGGAGGTGTTTGGGTCTCTCGTCGGTGGTGGGGTTCCGACGGGGTTTGTAGACGATGGAGTGGTGGCTGAGCTCGGGGTGGCATCTGCGGTCACGATGGTGTGGTCGACGAGGGGAAAGGAGGACTCCGGCGACGGCGAGCGACGGCTGGAGCAAGGGCGGCGATGTGGTGCAAAAACTCGGATTATGGGCGCTCTGTTCGTTCTCAATGCGAATGGGCGTGCGGGCAGGACGCGGTGGAGGCGTAGGGTTTAAATAGAGGCACCGGCGGGGGCAGAGGGGGTGCAATCGGGGGAGACCGAGAGTAAGCTCTCTCATCAACACCGGTGAGCTCCTTCCGTGCATGCGTGTGCTTGATCCGGGACGATGACGCATGGAATAAAGAGGGAAAACGGTCGGCGGGGCACGGGGGACAGCTTAAAGGCGCCAATTGAATGGGGGAGGGGCCGGCGCGGCAGATCCGAGGGGTGAGGTCATCGGTCGGCGAGATTTGGGGGAGGAAGCGAGGTGGACGACGGGACCGATAGGTGGGCCATGGCGGTCAGCGAGCGTGGGGACGCGGGCGTGGCAACGGTCTGGTCTGACCGGTGGGGTCGGGCTCGGCCGAGAGGGGGAGTCGGCGCCGATAGGTGGGGTCGGGGTGTCGGGTGCGCGCGGAGGGAGAGGGAGTCGCTGACGAGCAGGGTCTGCCTGTCAGTGATGGGTGCAGGGAGGGAGTGGGCTGGGCCGGCCGGTTGGGGGAGACTGGGGGAGGGAGGCCCGTTACTATTTAAATACTTTTCTGAATAAATTTAATTGCTGAAATTAGTTTAAAATATTTGGGTTGCTTCCATGAGTGATAAAAATTTGTAAAAATTGTCAAAAATATATCTTGGCCTTGGGATCATATACAAATTTTCTTAGCCTCTGTTTTGGACATTTCCTCTAGGTTCTAGTTCATTTAGGCATAAATGGCATTAAAGGAATTTCAAAATTAATCTTTTCCAGGAAAATATAATAAAATGAAATTTTTATTTCTCTGAAAATTTGGGGTGTTACACAAGGCTTGTGGGCTTAAATGGATCGGACTGGAAAAGGAACTCGTATTGTTTTGATGATTTCAATCTCCTCGAATGTAATATGGAGGTGCGACTGGATCTGTTGGAAAGAGGACTTCTCAATCTTTCCAAAAAGTCCAAGATCTTCCAAATTGGAGCTTCAATGTAAAAGTTATACATGTTTTAATCTGGTGTTGTCCCTGTAAACTGAGTCCGAGTCCAAGACGTCTAAAACATTATCTCCACCTTCTCTTAGCACAAAAGTAACGTCCTAAACTGGTATACTATCTTTGGAAGGCCTTGACTTAGTCTCCAATCAACTTCCATGATGTTCTATTCCCTTGATGTGCTCTCAATATGTCACTTGATCCACGTAAGTATTTCTGTAATTGAATAGCAACATATTTTATGGTGTAGCATACATGGTTCAAATAAATAAACTATAAATCTAATATAGAATGCATACACCTTGGGTTGTTTATTATAACGCATAAGCATGGTCATATCCCAGCCGATGATGTCTTCATCATTCTCTCCTTCTTGGCTACAAATCGTCCACGGTTTGTTCTTGTATTCGTAGTCATGGTAGCTCCTAGCAAAAAAGATATCATTGTGCAATATCACTTGTTCTTTTAATACGTTGAGAGTAGGAGGAAACTAACTCACCTTAGCATTTTGTTGCTCAAGTGTGAGTGAAGAATCACCCTTGATAAAAGGAGATGAAATTGTGGTGTTGTTGAACAGTTCAGCACACTCACGTTCTTGAAAACAAACATGTTTATTTGTTTCAAAACAAGATACTCTCTAGATAATAGGATTAGTTAAAACACCTTGCTCGATATTATTATTTTTACACTTTACATGTAGTTTCAAATCTGAACATATGTAAACTCTATGCACAAAGTATAATACTTGATCATTGTATTTTCCAATTACATGAAAACTCATTTGAGTAGGACATGGCAAGTCAGTTGCAGTGAGTAATTTCTCATTTAAAGCACTAAGTTCACAAATATCATCAAATTCAATATAACCCCACATATGTAATGAAGATAACAATTTATGTTCTTCCTTTTCACTAGCAATGTGAACAACATGTTTCAAATCATTTAATGGTTCAACAGCAACATGTTTATTCAATTGTTGTTTGACAGATATAAGTGAAGTGTTGCACAACTCTTCTTTATCAAAATGAACAACATCAAAATCATCTTGTTACAAAGGAATTTCAGAAATAGATTCCACTACTGTTTGCTCTAAATTAGCATGATAAGTGGACAAATGTGGTTTAGAATAAGCATACTCACCTTGGTTCATCTCATTATTACCTTTAGCAGCCTCAAAAACTAATGGGGTGTCTACCTGCTTAAGTGATGGAATCAGCACAATAACCATCTTGTTTTCCTTATTTAGGCTTGTGCTATTCATATCCTGCAAAACTTTAGTAATAGGAGGCACAAAGGATTGCTGATTCTCTGATTTCATATCATCTTTGCGTAACAAAATTAGAGATTCAAAAGTTTTATTATCAAATAATTCACATTGCTTTTGCTTTCTACCATTACACAACCACTCACGCAAAATCTTACTCTCAACATTGCAAGCAAGCAAAAACAAGTTGTCTAAATTATTATATGTGATATTAGCCAGCAAAACTTGTATTTCTAAAGTAAGCCCTTTCAAAAATCTAGTCATTGTTTTTTCATGGCATTCTTCTAAACCACCGTACATGATGCAGATTTTAAATTCATGGTAGTACTCTCTAACAGTTCTATTAGCTTGTTTCAATTTTTCTAATTTCTCACGAAGAGCATGCTTGTAATAAGAAAACACAAATCCCATTCTCATCATTGGTTTGCATTCATGCTAAGTTTCAGGTCTGTTGTCTATATATATCCACCAAAAAGATGCAGAACTAGTAAATGTTTTGCTAGCAGCCCTGATCATTTGAGCATTAGAAAAATCGTATTTATAGAATTCTTTATCTACTGCTAGCTCCCAATTGACATACGCTTCAGAATCGAACTTACCATCAAACAAAGGTAGACATGATTCTACCTTCGCTAGATAATATTTCAATATATCACATCCTTCATGTTGAGCACTCTCCATGTTGTGGCAAATCTGATCAGGAAGTTGTATCTGAGCATGATCATCTTTTATCTCCTTGCATAATCTTACCATGATTAGTAGTGAACAAGAAGCATACACAATAATATGCATGTTCCTATCAACTACTACGTTATGGAGGCTAAAAGGTCACACACACTCAAGCTTTTTACCAAGCTCTTACAAGTTCTTACTAAATAAGACAGGAGGTGACGACACCCGCAAACACAAACAACTTCTAGAGAAAGGTATATCAATGCTTTGTTGCTAGCCCTGTAGAGTAATAACCGAGTATGTGGAGCTATATGTGGGTAAAGATACTAACAAAGGAAATACTAGAACCACATTAGTCAATGTAAGTTGAATAATCGTTCAAAGTCGGTATTATGCTGGTCCTAGGCTAGAACATACAAGAGACGTGAGTCTAGACACAAACGATACCACTAAACCGACAAATATAGAACTATCTTTCCTCTTTCTCCACTTTTTTTACTTTTTTGTGTGGCTTTTTTTAGCACCTTTATGCCTTTTTCTTCTTTTTCTCTCTCTTTTTTTGAACAGTAAATGACAAAGTCTTAGTATACACAAAATCTAACTCCAAGACTCCTGAACTTGTACGATACAAAATAGAAAGTAAACGACTGAATCTGAAGTTAACTCTAAAAAGAGAATTAAGATCTTATTGTAAAATTTCCAAAAAAAATATCAAAACTCACCAATCTGAGTTTGCATGTGGGAGATATGACTGTTTTTTAGCAACTACATAGTCTGCCCGAATCCTACTCGAATTCCAAAAAACCAATCCGACCCCAATTTAATTTGTACTCGAAAACTAAGGGATAAAAACACTCTAAACATTTGATAAACAGAACAAACACGGTGGTAAAAACGGTGATAAGAGCTCAAAACTCTAACTAAACTAGACACTAAGACTAGCAACTTGACACAATGATGCAACCAAAAAACTCAACAAACCCTAACTAAGCAGTACTAGTAAAAGGCTCAAAGTGTTTTGGAATACGGGACTGATCTAATCTACTATATATTTTTTTGGCTTTTTTTGCACTGTAGGAAAAAAATTATGGTAAAAACAGGGAGTCTCTCAACGATCAACCTTACTCTTGATACCATTTGATGAGGGCAAGAGTGTCCCGATCTTTTTATGATAGGATAAGATAAGTTCGATTAGAGGGAGATGACGTTGACGATCCGACTACAACCGTATGAGACGTTTGTGTTGCACCTTAGCGATCGATGCACCAACTCCGGAGGTTACCATGTCCTTGCGGCAGCACAATCAACCCAACCACGAGGGTATTTGTTCCTACAAGCAATCGAAGAACAAGCAACTCAAATTGATAACATGGTGGAGTTCTGTAATGTGTATCCGGCAAACTAGATGATCATAGGATTACACGGCAAAGTAGTGAGGCTAAACTTTGATCTAAACAAAACTCAATCTAAAAGTGGCGTCCGGGGTGGTATTTATAAGGCTATGGATGTGTGAAGGTCGGTCAAAGGGAGCCCTAGATGAATACAACTCGGTTACAAGGCCCGTGGGCTTAAATGGTTCAGACTAGAAAAGTAACCCGCATTGTTTTGATGATTGCGATCTCCTCAGATGTAATCTGGAGGTGCAGCTAGATCGGTTGGAAAGAGGATTTCTCAATCTTTCCAAAAAGTTCAAGATCTTCCAAATTAGAGCTTCTATGTAAAAGTTATGTACGTTTTAATCTGGTGTTGTTCCTGCGGTCCGAGTCCGAGTCCAAGACGTCTAAAACATTATTTTCACATTCTCTTAGCATAAAAGTAACATCCCAAACTGATATACTATCTTTGGGAGGCCTTGACTTGGTCCCCAATCAACTTCCATAATGTTTTGTTCCCTTGATGTGCTCTCAATATGTCGTTTGATCCACATAAGTATTTCTGTAATTGAATAGCAACACATTTCATGGTGTAGCATACATGGTTCAAATAAATAAACTATAAATCTAATATAAAATGTATGCACCTTGAGTTGTTTATTATAACGCATAAGCATGGTCATATCCCAGCCGATAATATACTATCAATGACAGAAACCTACCACTAAACCTGCTATAAGTATCCGTCTTTCCGTGTCAGTTATGTCTGATCAAGCCAATAGTGAGTCATTCATAAATACAAAGACATTAAATTGTCTATTCGTAAACACATTATCAGTCGCGAGCGAAGTCACCAACAGCCACCGGTAGTGCCAGTGCGCTAGTGAATTGTGATTTGTTGTCAGTAATGATCCATTGAGTGACACCCAACCGACAAAAAATACTTTTGATGAACTTCTTGGTCACCTCTAAAGAGATTTTTGAACGGGCTTTGCCTCAATCCATTTGATGGGTTTGTCAATTGGCACCAACATGAATTTATTCTCACCTGGTGCCTTTGGAAAAGGCCCGAATATGTCAAGCCCCAGTTATTTGTTTTGTCATGCATGGAATTGACATGCCTCACAATGCTTAACCAGCTCGCAAGCATCCTAAAAGGTGGGTGGGTGGCCAATAGAAAGCAAATTGTGTATGTAGCTTCATACAATTTATTGCAATTCTATCTTGTTTGGATCTTAATTGTGTTGATTTGAGCAGGTTCCAACAATATGCTTTAACATCCGACATCAGGTTCGCTGATAATACAGTAAATCGAATGAACTTAATATATTGTTCCATTTATCCGGTGTCAGAGTTCATCGGAGATCACTCACCACCTGAGCACCGATGAACTCTGTGAAGAACAACGCACACTTCCAGTGCAAGAGGCTACGACAGTTTTGGTGCTGTGAAGAAGAAGCAGTGGCTTTTGGATTTATTCACATGTACTATATATATTACAGACCCACAACACTTGGAGAGAAAGAACACCACGATGTGCATGTTTGGAGTCATGCGCACACGACCTGATAACAACACCTAAAAACCAAGTAAAACACACATGCAATGTAAATTAAGCAAAGACTAAGACACTGACAGCATGACAAGTATTATACGACAATTCTCCTCCTAAGCCTTGTCATGCTTCACTAAAGACACTTTAACCCAAAATGATCATAGAATTCACTGAACTTATTCTTGCTTAAGGGTTTGGTGAGAATATCACCTAGTTGTTCCCCTGTTCTGCTGAATTCAACCTTTATCTATCCTGAATTTTCATATTCTCTGATTAGATGAAATCTTACATCAATGTGCTTGGATCTATCAAGATGCACTAGATTCTTTATCAATGAAATAGTGGACTTGTTATCCACCCTCAACACTGGTCCCTCAACATCTGTCTTTGTTAATTTTGACAGCAGCCTTGCTAACCACACTGCCTGACATGCAATTGTTGCAGCAGCAATATGTTCAGCTTCATAGCTAGATAATGCCACCACCCTTTGCTTAGTTGATTGCCAACTAATAGAACTCCTCCCAAACAAGAACATGACTCCCGTTGTGCTCTTTCGACTATCAATATCACCAGCTAAATCACTGTCACTATATCCTTGTAGTTTAACCCTTTCCCCTTTTCCTCTTGGATAGAACAGACCCATCTTGAATGTTCCAGCTATGTACCGCAAAATATTCTTCACTGCAGCTAAGTGATCAGAATGAGGCTCCTCCATGTATCTACTGACATAACCCACTGCAAATGTTAGATCAGGTCTTGTATTTACCAAATACCTTAGACTGCCAACCAGACTTCTGTATTCTGTGGCGTCAACCATAGGCTCCATGCTTTTCTTGCTCAACTTCATCTTTTGCTGCATAGAAACCAATCCTCCTTTCTCCAAGATGTTCTTAGCATAATTGCTTTGTGACAATGTAATGCCCTCAGCTCCCTGCTTCACTTCAATTCCCAAGTAATAAGAGAGCAGACTGAGATCGCTCATCTTAAATATGCCACCCATCTGATCCTTGAACTTCTTAATGCTGCTGACGTTGGATCCGGTGATAATTAAATCATCCACATATACACCAACAATGAGCCTCTCATCTCCAATACCACAACAGTAAATAACAGAATCAGATGGACAATTATTGAAACCCAAAACACCAAGTTTTTCATCTAGTTTCTGATTCCAAGCCCTAGGAGCCTGATGCAATCCATACAAAGCCTTTTTTAATTTCAGTACCTTATGCTCTTCTCCCTGACGTGCAAATCCTAGTGGTTGTTGGACAAACACCACCTCCTAAAGATCTCCATTTAGAAATGTTGTCTTCACATCCACATGATGGACTTCCCACCCCTTGTGTGCTGCTAGAGCCAGTAACAACCGCACTGCTTCCATGCGTGCAACTGAAGCAAAAACTTCATCATAATCGATCCCTTCTCGTTGAGCGTATACTTTTACAACTAGCCTCGCCTTGTACCTGACCACCACTCCATGCTCGTCCCTCTTGACCTTAAAGACCTGCTTGAGTCCTATAGCTCGACGACCAGGAGGGAGCTCCGTGAGTATCCAGGTCCTATTTTCCTCAATGGCCCTCAATTCTTCCTGTATTGCCCTGCGCCAGGGTGCCTCCCTTTCCGCCTGTGTTACTGAGGATGGCTCCTCAGCACTTGCCGTGTACACCCGGTCATTCTCGCTGTTTGCTAGCTCCCATTCGACCCGGCCAGGTGGCACACCCGTGCCCACGAGCTCACTCATCAGATGAAACCAAAGTGGAGCGTCATCGAAGTCAGCATCCAAATTTTCCTCCTCGTCTGGCTCGAACAGTGGGTTCTCCATTGCCTCTGGCTCGAGTAGAAGATTGGATTGATCAACTCCTGTTCCATGTGTTGCTAGAATATCCATCTCCGGGTGATCATCAGGAACCTCCATCATCACTGGAGCATCACCCAAAGCTTCCCCTGGAAATAATACTTGTCTGTACTGCACAGTGAACTCGCAACCATCATGATCAATTTTTCTACTCTTGCCTTTAAAGATGGCAATGGGTACCCGAAACCCGAAACCCGATGGGTTTTTACCCTATTAGGGTACATATACGGGTAAAATTGCTCACCCGTGGGTCTA
The DNA here is from genome assembly GCA_019279435.1 of Zizania palustris. Taxonomy (NCBI): domain Eukaryota; kingdom Viridiplantae; phylum Streptophyta; class Magnoliopsida; order Poales; family Poaceae; genus Zizania; species Zizania palustris. Next base: position 93,750,906 of record JAAALK010000082.1, on the reverse strand, counting down.
TTAATGGGAAAAAATAGTACCCAACGGGTACGCGGGTATGGGTATAGTTTCCTAATATCCATACCTGTTACCCGATGGGTACCCATCACCCAATAAGTTATATTTTGGGGAGTTTAAATCATTGTTGCTATTGTTGTAGATTAAATCATTGATGTATTATGTTTGAGAGTTTATTTATATATGTAATTTTGATCTTATGATTGAATGATTGATCGATCTATTTAGGTGAAACATTGTTTTTGTGGGGATAGATATACAATTGTTATTTGTTAGCATATTTTGTGTGTGGTGTTTATTGATGGGTATGGGTACCCGATGGGTATATTTTACCCGCATGGGTATGGGTTTGGGGGAGAAATGGTACCCGCATGTATATATGGGTTATCCGATGGGGAGATTTTTTTCTAACGGGTATGGGTTTGAGATAGTAAAACCCGATGGGTATAGACCCATTGCCATCTTTACTTGCCTTCATCTCCCTCAGACCAATCCCAGCTTGCTGATTCGTCGAACACCACATCACGACTCACTGTAACTCTATTTGTGATTGGATCATAAGCCCTATACGCCTTGCTTCCCTTCTCATAACCCACGAATATCATTTTTCGTCCCCGGTCATCCAATTTTCGTATATGTGGCTTAGTGTCCCTCACATACACAATGCAGCTGAAAACCTTCAAATGGTGCACTATTGGCTTCCTCCCATACCACAGTTTGAATGGTGTCTTGCCTTGATTCGCCTTGCAGGCCACCCGATTTAGGAGATACACGGCTGTGGTGACTGCCTCTCCCCAGAACCAACCAAGTAGCCATTTTGCCTTCATCATGCTCCATGCAGCCCCAACCACCATCGCATTTCGACGCTCCACAACACCATTCTGTTGTGGCGAGTACGGCGCTGTCAGCTGCCGTTGAACTCCGCTTGACGCACAGTGATGTGCGAACTCCACCGAGTTGAATTCCCCCCTGGTTAGTGCGTAGCGCCATCAGCTTGCACCCCGATTCAACTTCAGCACGTTCCTAGAATGCCATGATCGCTGTCGCTGCCTGATCTTTGGTTGCTAGAGCCGTAATCCACATGAATCGGCTTCGATCATCAACTAGCAGCAAAAAGTAAGCATTCCTTCTTGGAGTCACCGGCGATATCGGCCCGCATAGGTCACCGTGGACAAGTTCCGGTGCGCGTTCCGCCCTCCATTGTGCCTGCTCCGGAAATAGGGATCTCTTCTGCTTTCCCGCCATACATGCCTCACAGACACCATCCATGCGATCAATCAGGGGTAGACCTCGCACCACCTCTCCATACGCCATCCTCCTTAGCTCGGGCAAGTTAACATGCCCGAGCCTGGCATGCCATCACCTTGCCTCCGCCTCAGCCTTCACTGTCAAACACTCCTCCCGCTGAGTGATGTTTACATTCAGCACGTAGAGATGATTCCTCTGCCTCTCAATTCTTGCAAGCAGGCTGCCGCTAGGTTCACGAATGTCCATCCTCCCCCCTTTGATGTGTACATCGAAACCTACTTCATCAAGTTGGCTAATGCTCACAATATTGGCTGTCAGCTGAGGTATGTAGTACACCCCAGTGAAACGGCGGCGCTCCCCATCCTTGCACAGAAACTCCACTGTGTCGCACCCTTCTATCTCGGCCACCGAATCATCTCCAAAACGGACGGTTCCCTTCACCACTGCATCCATCTCTGCGAATGCCGACCGGGACCCCAACATGTGATTCGTAGCCCCGGTGTCACAGATCCATTCCCGGACATCACGGTTTGTCGTCTCCCCGAGATGAGTGTAGACCTTCTCCTCATGCAGATGCACAAGGTAAGCAGCACTTGCTAACCCCACCGTCGTCGGCGCTGCTTGCATGCCTCAAGATCCAGCGCCTCCCGCCGGCAAACAAGCTCCACCGGACCCGCCTCCATCGGGACCGGCACCGGAGTGACAATGCGCCACCGGCGCCGCTCTTCTCTCAGCTACCTCCGATCTTGTTCTGGATTTTGGCTCTGAGGTAGACGAGTGTCTCCTCCTCCTCCTGGGCTGTATACGCCACATTTTTCTTGGGCTTGGACCGGCATTCATTCCCCCAATGGCCCATTTTTCTGCAATTGCGACATTGATCCGGATGGAGTTTACCCAGCCCAGTCGCAGATGATGAGGGTCCACTCAGACCTCTCCTTCCTCCCTGCCTAAAATGGCAATGGGTCTATACCCATCGGGTTTTACTATCTCAAACCCATACCTGTTAGAAAAAAATCTCCCCGTCGGATAACCCATATATACATGTGGGTACCATTTCTCCCCCAAACCCATACCCATGCGGGTAAAATATACCCATCGGGTACCCATACCCATCAATAAACACCACACACAAAATATGCTAACAAATAACAATTGTATATCTATCCCCACAAAAACAATGTTTCACCTAAATAGATCGATCAATCATTCAATCATAAGATCAAAATTACATATATAAATAAACTCTCAAACATAATACATCAATGATTTAATCTACAACAATAGTAACAATGATTTAAACTCCCCAAAATATAACTTATTGGGTGATGGGTACCTATCGGGTAACGGGTATGGATATTAGGAAACTATACCCATACCCGCGTACCCGTTGGGTGCTATTTTTTCCCATTAATAGACCCACGGGTGAGCAATTTTACCCGTATATGTACCCTAATAGGGTAAAAACCCATCGGGTTTCGGGTTTCGGGTACCCATTGCCATCTTTACCCCTGCCATCTCCACGCCCCCTTCTGCGTCGCCCTCCACGACCACGATTACCGCCGCCGCCATGCCCTCCCGGGCCACCGCCGGTAGACTTCTCCGATGCGCACAGCTTCCACTTCTCTTCCCAAGCCTCCTCCGACAGGTACAGCTTGCTGGCGTGGTTCACCGTCGGTGGTGGCGCCTCCAGCTCCTCCGCCGACTTCAATCTCCCGGTCACATTAGCCAGCGTGTGGGTGTCGACGTCGAGGAGTGTCTGAATGGCGAGCACAATCTGCTTGTAGCGATGAGGAGCACTCTGTAAGAACTCGCCCACGACCTTGGCTTCGTCCACCTTCTCACCAAGTGTTGCAAGTTGCTGCACCATGCTGCTCAACCGCATGGAATAGTCTTCGATGCTCTCCCCTTCCTTGAACGATGTCGTCTCAAATTGTCGGAGTAGAGCCTGCGCCATTGAAGCACAGACTCGGTCATCCCCAACGCGCATCGCCTTGATGACGTCCCAGGCTTCCCTCGTTGTGTCCTTGCTTGCCACGGCTGACACCATTTCTGGTGGCACCGCGCTTGACAGGACGTCAAGGGCCATCATGTCTTCCTAGGCGTCGCCGGTCATCCCCGACGCGCATCGCCTTGATGACGTCCCAGGCTTCCCTCGTTGTGTCCTTGCTTGCCACGGCTGACACCATTTCTGGTGGCACCGCGCTTGACAGGACATCAAGGGCCATCATATCTTCCTAGGCGTCGGCGCCCCCTGGATCCACTGCTGACCACAAACCATGGGCTTTGAGCTTCACCTTCGTCAACAGAGCCCAATCGGAGCAATTCGTCTTGGTGAGGGTGGGGTAGCTACTCCCTCCTCTCACCTCGCGAATCACCTTCTGGACCACGCCGCCACTCGACGTTTCAGTCTTCCCCTTTCCACTGTTGTCGCTTTTATCCGAAATCATGGCGTACTCCACTGCCTGTATCACACTGTAATAGAGTCCTCAGCCAGGTTCGTCACCCGCTCTGATACCACTTGTCAAAACTCACCGGAGATCACTCACCGCCTGAGCACCGATGAACTCTGTGAAGAACAACACACACTTCTAGTGCAAGAGGCTACGGCAGTTTTGGTGCTGCGAAGAAGAAGTGGCTTTTGGATTGATTCACATGTACTATATATATTACAGACCCATAACAATTGGAGAGAAAGAACACCACGATGCGCATGTCTGGAGTAATGCGCACCTAAAGACCAAGTAAAACACACATGCAATGTAAATTAAGCAAAGACCAAGACACTGACAAGTATTATACGACATCTGGCTTGTAGTTTGCCGTTAGTGATTAATTGGAGTAGAACCTCTCAAGGTTTATTCTAAAGAACGAGGGTTATGGGCGGCTAAATGTTACATATGACAATGGATCCAAGCAAATCCAACTTTGTTAATTAAAGAGTATACTTGACCCATCTTAAAATTGAAGATCATAGAGAGCATTCAACTGACTAGAAGAGAGTAAATTAGAACGGTTCATCAGCTTCGCAGATTGGTCACAAATGCAACAGAACCATAGCTTCCAACCAGTAAAAGGTCAGTAAATCCTACTGCCCATTCACAACTAGCAGCACAGCATATGAACAGCTAGGTCAGCCTGGTGTTTGTAAGAATCTTTCAGACGTTGGCAAGGTCAGATCGGCTCCCATTTCTCGCCTACCAGAATTGAGAATGACATTGGCCCAATTGGATGACCGGTGCACGATCTTCGAAGGGATTCGGTCACTCTCCTCACCTCCTGAGGCCTCGTACCCGCCACTCGTCGACCTCGAAAGCGCGATGCTCTTCTGAGCAGTGGACTCTGAAGTTGCAAGTGACACGAAGCTGCGGAGTTCGTCCGCTCCTGACATAGAAATACGGAACGGGTGGAGATCAGGTGAGTCCAAGCTACTCTGAGGTGATGAAGTGAGGTTTCTGATCGATGATGCAATGCTTGGTTGGAAGACGCTCCTTGCTTCATGGTGCAATGGTGCTAAGCTGCCAGGTGTTTCCATGGCCGTGTCACTGCAGTTGCTGTCAGTGCAGCTATCAGGTGTCCTTGTAAGGGGGCCGAGCAAATTTTCAGATAGAAAATGCCCGGGTCGCCGTTTGTCAGGCTTTGGACCTTCACGTCTGGTGACCGGCTGAAGAACTTTGGACTTCTTTTTTGCTTCTGCGGCTGCCTTCGAGACTTGCTCTGCATTCAGGCGAGCCAGTGTCCACGGACTGATTTTCACTGGTCCTGCAGGTTTTCGTTTGGTTCCATCATCTTCCTTCGTCTTCTTGCTTGTGGTGTTCTGTGGCATGTCTGGAGGAATGACATACTGCACAAGTGGCACAAGCAGTAAGTACCCAAAACAACAAAAAACGTATTCTTTTAGGGGTCTTTATGGTGCCCCATTTATCTTCATTAGGGAAGATAAGAGGTAAAATCAATCTCAATCATTAATTAAATATAATTAAACTAATTAAAAAAATATTTTTTTACAAACTTACCTCCTCAATCTCTTTTTACTCTTCCCTCTCTCCTTCTAGACGGTTAGAACTCAGGCCACTATCGCCAACCGCCGGTCAGTAGCTATCGTCGTCGCGGCGCCCAACCACCAGTCCACTCCCCATCGTCGTGACACCCAGTTGGCCGGTCGCCCCCACTATCCCCGTCACCACGACACCCAATCGGCCAGCCTTACCAGGGCCAGTCCTGAGATCCCAAGGGCCTAGGGCGAACTTAATTTTAAGGGTCTTTAATGATATATAATTAAAAAATATATAAAATAATATTGATATAAAATAATGAATATATATACTAAATTACCTTAAAAATTTATTTTGACATTCCTTGATAATAAAACGAATTTATTGATGATGGTATCAATATCAATTTCATCCAATAAGTGTTTCTCATTTAATCTCTCTAGAAACATGATAGATCTATAAATCAAAAAGATTTATAACTGGCATTGGTTTATTGCAAAATGAATCGTAAAACATAACTAAAAAATTATATCATTTAAATTCAGGTTAGATGAACCATGTAGAGAAAAGGTTGATGCCAACGTTATGCAACACACATTTAGTTCGGGACCATTTAATGACTTAAAAGTTGTTGAATTCATTAAAAACCTAAATATTTCTTTAAATGATTAGAGTTCTTCAAATCTCTTTTTTAATGAATTGATTGTCATATCAATTATAAGCAAAAAAATAATTAACTTTAAATTATTTCTTTTCCAGATTGCTTTCCCACTATGATTTTCATCAAATTGCTTCCTCACTCTTTATGATTGTATCAATTTATCTACTTGTTTGTCTGATGCATACTTTCTTGATAATATGATTATATTAAAATATGTAAAAATAAGTATAGAACATTTGAATTGATCAAACATTTAAACACTTTACACTTAAACACTATTTTATTCTGAAATCTAAAATCAAATATAATCTACAATTAGTACTTAATTTAATTAGGCAATAAGTTTGCAACTTCCTTTGCGACGTTTCTATGACTAGCATAATTAACGATTCCCTAACATTCAGAATCCTAATTATATATGTATACATACATATTATATACACTAGTCAGATGCATGTGCTTTGCAATAGAACCTTATTTTATAATAAAGTCTTTGCGCAAAATTCATGTTTCTGCATGATTTTTTAGAAATCTATGGATTTTTACACAAAATTCGTACATCCGTGCAAAATACAGAAATTAAAAGATTGAAATGCAAAAGTATATTTTTCTTTTCTTTTTTCTTTTTTCTTTTTTCTTTTTTCTTTTTTCTTTTTTCTTTTTTCTTTTTTCTTTTTTCTTTTTCTTCTTTTTTTCTTTTTCTTCTTTTTCTTCTTTTTTCTTTTTCTTCTTTTCCTCTTCTCACACAGGTACATGCGCGGCAGTTGCTAGCTCCCGTGCGCTGCGTGCGAGGCAGACAGTTTTTTGCGGGACACAGGAGGCACGTAGCGCGGACAGAAACGGTGGACCAAGTCTGCGCTTTATAATAGTTAATATATATAGGGGGCCCACTTGAAGGTGGGGGCCTAGGGCAGTGGCACCGGTGGCCCCGCCCTAAGGCCGGCCCTGCCTTACCTGCCATCATCGCGACGCCTCACCGCCATCCCCATCGCTGCGATGCCCAACCAGCCGACCGCCCCCGCCGTCACCACGCCACTTCACTGCCGTCGTCTCCACGGTGCCCAATTGCACGTTTGTCGTCGTTGTTCCCGTCCCCGTTGCCGCGACGCCTAGATGGCCCACCGCGCCCGCCGTCAACGTGACGCCCCGCTATCGACGTCGTCGTGGCACCCCGACGCCCTCACCGTCGTCCCAACGCCCCGTCGTCACCTGTCTACCCCCGCTGCACCTGCCGCATCCTGTCACCCACCCTCGCCATCGCCGTCGCCCCGTACGCCCTGCCGCCCTTGCCGTCGTCGCAACACCCACCGCCCTCGCTGTCATCGCAACTCCCTACCCCCACCGTCACTAGTCTACCCCAGCTACCGCTTGCCACACCCACTACCTGCTATCGCCGCCGCCATTTATGCCCCCATCGCCGCACCTCGCCACTCTCCTCGTCGAGCCCTGCCACCCACCGCATCCACTGTCGCCTCATCCGCCCCATTGAGAAGCCAGCCGGACCGATCAAACAAAGAGAAGGAAAAGGAACATAAGAGAGAAAGGGAATAAAGAAAAATAAAAAAACTGAGATGTAATAGATTTTTTTTGTTTAAATCTGGACCATTAGATCACTAAAAATGGATGATCCACAATGGTTGGAAGCACCATAAAAAATTCCTTCTATGAATGAGCATGCGAGCAGTGAAACTTATAAATCTGTAAGTATTTGTCTGGAACATGAGTTCAGAGCATTAACAATTATATTACTCAGTTTCACACCTGTCCATGTTTGGTTGTATTAAGTGTGGTAACTCAGAATCACCTCATGAACACACTTTCCTTTCTCACAACAGCAATGCAAAAAACACATAGTTCATTGGGAAAAATGTGCATAATCTTATGTTTTGCATACCTGATCTTCAAGGAATAGGCGTGGCGGAGTGCACCATGACCCACGTTGAAGCGGAGCAAATGAGCTAGTTGTGCTAAATCCTGTGACAGAGCTAATAATTGACATCTGCGGGCTTTGGTGCTCAGTAACATCTTGTTGCCCTTCTTGCTCTCTCAAAGCTACAATGTAATCATATGTGCTTATTCCCTGCAAATATGTAAATAAAAGACACAAAACCTAAATAAACTTTCAACCACAAGATGGACTGAAAGACTAAGAATATTTTGTCTCCCATGAAAATACTTAAGCCTATTTAGGTAATAAGAAATGAATTAAATCCAGTAATAAGCATGTCAACATGTTATGTACTATTCTTTCTCAGAATTAACTTCAAGAATTAGAGCTATTGTCCTTTCCAACATATAACTTGTTCCATCAAGGTTTAGTATCCTATGTGGATTAATGTCATAAGAATTCTATTGATACTGAAGGATGGCTTGCTGTACAGATTAGGCAACATTTCTGGATTGGTTTTCTATTTCGACTTTTGGATAAGTGGACGGCTCTTTTTGCATCCCCATGTTTGCAGTTAGTGACAATCAACCATTTTGCGTCAGTGTGCCTTTCTTCCCGTAAGGGTTTTCCACTCTAAAATATGGGTTTCATGTTCCTAAACATCTTTGCTATCTGCCTTGACATTTTTAACAATCTGTCTTATACAGTGGCCAATGTATAATATGGGTGAACTACTTAAAAGGAGGAAGAAATTCACTATAATTTGGTACACCTATTGCACAATGCAGAGTAGACAACAAAATTATTGCATCATTGTTACTTGCTATGGTCATGATATTTTCAGGTAGGAGCAACAAAAGGCAAATTGAGTGCATCATTGTAACCGGATATGAATTATGTTACGAAAACAGAGCAAAAACTTTTAACAGCACCCATAACTAAGAAATGTAAGAATACATATTTTTGGCATATAGCATCCGTAGGTAAAGTGATTTCTTACTTTCTTGATAAGCAGAACATGAAAGCAGAAAAGTTGTGCAAGGGGTACTGTCGCAAGCATTGCTAGTAAAGTACATGTCGCCTGCAAAAATTTGGTGTTAGAAAGTAATAGGATTGTGTTCTCAATATGCTGTACTAAGCAATAATCCTTCAACACTTGAAGTGTTTCTCGTTCCTACTTTAATTTTGTTGTAAACTAGTGATGCACACTTCACATATATAAAACCAGTAACAGTAATAATACCAGAATGTCCAATATATAGCACACAGTTGACATGACATGGACAATATTTTCTCCATCACATAACATTACATGACAATAATCCTTTTTATTTTTTATTGTGCATTTAAGTTATAATCAAAACATCCAATTAAAACAACAGTGTCAACAAAAAATGTATCAGTTAGGTTCACACACCAAAATAAAGCCATAAAGGGCACATTGACAGGGTATGTACTGGGATCTTAAGAGACTCATAACTCTTTTTAGTAACTGCTGAAGTTATGCGAGTATTTTGAAACTGCAACCTTGGAAACAAAAGAAATTGAAAACGTTGTATGAGAATTATGTTCTTAAATAACTGAAAATTCAAGAAAACTAACCACAACAATTATAAAAGCAGCTGTTGAGAAGCTACTCCCTAACTTTGAGTTGATCTGTCGGGAGAACTCCCCTCGCTTCATTACACAGAGAATCAGCACAAGAATGCCCACTAACCATTGCATTATAAGCTGAGCATGTACAATCATGGAGAGCTGTCAATGGTCAGCCAAAAAAGAAAAGGACATGGAAGTATGGAACAGCAAGGCTTGCTAGATTCAAGCCCTACTGGATTGCAGCTTTTTTGGAGGGTGCTTCTTGAGTGATAAACGGAATGGTACAATGGACAATACAAAAATAATTGAGTTTTTTTAGAATAGCACATTGAATAGTTCTTTAAGTCCTGATGCTCATCAACTCTTGTAGTAAAGGTTTTTACTTACCAAGAGAACTGCTGAAGCCATTAGAGTGATGAATCTTTTGTAGTTTCTTTTTCCTATGCAATTGTTGAGCCACTGCATGACAAACCAATGCAGAAGGAAAGCTAAGAACAACATTTCTTATAATAAATCATAATTTACAAAAAATAATTGAAGAAGAGGAAAAATTACCCTGCAGTGGTGATCAAAACCATCAACACACTTGTCGCAAACTCTACAATGCTTACTGTGCTGCAACACCTACATAATAGGCATACATTTTTTACTCACACCTCACGAAACTGTCTATATGAGAGTATTTTGCCGCAATTAGAAGGCATAGCATCCTTTTTGTTGAGACATGTGATTTTACAGCTCATACACATAATTACTTTTGCAACATCAAAGCATATCTAGATTTGATTAATAATACCTATGTCTAGAGTGAAACAAAGCTCATTCAGTTCCTTAAAGAAAATATAGATTCTAGTAAGAGGAACCTGCATTTACCTTGAGTATATGTACCAAAAGAAGCTTAACATATGCTTGCCAATATATATGGCATATGGGCTTCATTCAATTCACAATTATGAATGAGCTAGACAACAACTGTTAGTAAATTGTAGCCCTTTTGTTTTCTGATGTTAACATACTAAATAATGGTCTGATAGATTAACCAATAGCTGGTCACTGTATAACTGAATATTTTTAGACGGGAACTTCATCCCACATTTTCAACATTCAACTATTTTGGTTATATTTTTAAGAGTTCCTCTGGTTTTAAATAAAAGCAGATATAAGGTCAGTATAGGCAGACATCAGCTGGTAACAAATTACATACCTCTACTTCACATAAGCTGCAAAAGAACATGCCCTCTTCACTCATGTGCTGTTGTGAAGATTGGTCATCTGAGTGGAAGCATCTTTTCCAAAAGAAAGAAAATGGGGTGCATATGAAGCAAACAACCCCATATAATCTAGGCCAAGAAGACGAATCGTCCCTGTGAGACATATTGCTTAACCTCTCACTGTTATTAACATTGCTACAGCCATCACTGCACGACTTTCCTCCCTGGTATAATTCATGTTCTGAATTTGCATGTGCTTTCTTTCCATCCTTGTCTACTTTTGGATGTTTCTTTGCTTTTGAGATGCCTGGATCACGAGGATTAGTTGCAGCACACCATATGTACAACATTACAACACATGTAATCTGCAAGAAGAGCTTATCTGTCATTCAATAGAATTGTCAGCAATCAACTTAAGCAGTAGCTGATAGGATTCCAGAGCCAACACAAGAGTACAAGACCACTTCAATGTTCAGTTGCTGTTTATGTCTACAGTACGAAGTGCAATGAAAAAACACATTGATTGAAAAATCGGAAACTTATGTTTTGAACTTCTGCTCATATTGTCGCTTAATCGAAGTGAAAATTGCATCATTTGTCTGGAGATGATCTAGTTTTGTAGCATTTGCCATAGCCCGTAGGATATTGCAAAAACGTCACTACTGCCACTGTGCCACAGGTAGGACACTCTTGTTGTAATTTGGCAAAACACACTGCAAATCTTTGTCTGGATCACAGGCCTACTTCCAACGACAACAAGGATTTGCAGTTAACTTCATCCTTGCACTATGACCATCAGATTATGTTGGCCTAAAATACTCTGAAGAACAATCTGCATCTGCTGTTTGTTCTTTTGTTTCTAACACGGAACAAAACACAGAAGGAAACAGTGCAAAAGAGATCTCCCAAAAGTGGTAGGAAATGCAGATCTAACCACCCTGAAGCATCAAGGATCACATAAGAGGATACAAGCAAAGAGGAAAAAGATGTGCTGCTCACCAGCGGAGTGTAAAGACCAATGAGCACATACTGGAATATACTCCTTCCCACAAATGGCACAAAGAAGACATAGAAGGCGAAACCCAGTGCCAGGAAGACTGCTATTGCGACCACCTGCATACGCACAAATCAACAACGAAACGAATATACTCCTTCCCGCTATACACTAGAAACGTCAAGGAAATCGCCAGCGAGGGACGACGAGAAGCGAACCTGGAGAGGATGGTAAGGTAGCTGCCACCCATGCTTCCTCATTGCCAAGAACCCCTCTTGGAGATCGACCCCAACAGGAAGAGAAATGGCGGGGCTCGGGCCTCAGGCTAACCAAGAAAAGAATCACCAAAGCATAAATGAATCAAGAACCATGGTTTCCACCCCCTCTTTCCTTCCCCCTTTTCGTTTATCAGGATCACAATGCGAGCTCGAAGCAGCCAAGAACCGTGCGTGCTTCTCTTGTTGTTTCCTATTGAGCTGCCTGTATGATGTATATATCCCTCTTGCAGTGCTGGAAGTGTTAAATGCTCATAAAAAAGGCTGCATCGGTGGTCAGCAGCAGCAGAGATCAGAGATGAATGGGGCTGGCGAGTTGCGAGTACTTAACTCCAACGTTAGTGTAGCCGTACCGTATGGCGTTGGATTTATTATTAGGCAAGGGAATATATAGGGGATAGGTGGCGACGAAAGGTTTGAGCCAGCTTTGTCTCGTGGAATTAGTAGTTTTACTCGTGAATCTATTAACGTTATTTACAACGAGGATTTCATGCGGTGTTTTATAGTATTAATTATAATGTTACATTAGATTTTTTTCTGATATGATATTCAATTAACGAGGAAAGAGAAGGAAATAGTGTCATCACCATAACATGGTGCTAACCCGTTTCCAAAACAGATAAAACGAAATGAAACACCCATTGAGAGTCAAATTGTTTCATTAGAGAGAGTATTTCATGAGAACTAGCTGCATTTAATTATACTGGTTAGCCTACGAAATAGTGAAATGAAACTCTATGTTAAGAGAGGGTATTTCATTTAGTTGTAAAGCTGATATGACATTCTAGAAAACAGTGTTATAAAACTCACCACTATGAATAGCCTAAGGGCGCAGTGAGCGTCGTCTAAGATTCACGTTCTTACATAAATGTATTTAATTTAGATTCTATAAAAACATTTCTTGAATCTGAATTAAAATTAATTGGCTATTATTAGTTTCAGCTTTAAATTCTCTTAAAATGAATCGTAATCAACGTAAACCATTCTTTTATGTCATTCTTCTTTGTAATATAAAAAAGAAGTGTTTATTATTTGAAAGGGTGAATTGATCCCAAAGTTATGTAGTATTTGATAATATGTCCAAAAGTTAAAAAATCTTTGATTACATGTTCTAATCAGTTAAACCATATGCACTGATTAGGACACATGATCAAAGAATTTTCAACTTTGAATATATCATCAAAGACCTTTCAACTTTGGAACATCTTTGGAACATGTAATCAATTTTTCCTATTTGAAACGCTTAAAAACCACCGTTTGAATAAGAATATAGTGATTCTAGCCAAGAACTAAGGCCTAAAATTTTGAACGTTAAAATAAGCCTTCGTATGATCGAGTTTAACGCATCTAAGCCAATTAAAACATAGAGTGATATCCTATTTACTTGGACCAAAGTTGATTTGCCGATTCAGTGTTTTTATTACGAAAGCATGCATGAGAGAGGAGATGTCGCTATGTTGTTTGGTAGAGTCGTAGCAGGATAATAGTTCACAAGTGGCAAGCGTTGAAGAAGGGCATACACTGACGGCAAGTAAAACAACTATTTATATTTATATTTTATTTAGATGTAAATTTTGAATTTTAAACTGCTGTTAAGGATTAATCGGATGAGTTGCGAACATAGAGCAAAATAAAGAGATGCAAAATTTGGTTAATATATATGAGCAGATTTTCTTAATTAGACTATAGATTACGATGGATACAACATATTAGACTGAGAGGAATGTATACATAGTAAAAATATATAAATCAAAAATATATGAGTAATAGCTAAAATTATTTTTTATGGGGTACATTTGTACTCATACTGCTCAAGGCAGCTTTGCCCCTGTTCTAGACTAAAGATGTAAGATGTTAAACTTAAATTTGTATATATAAGATTAACATTTTCTAACCGAGCAGGTTTCACCTTGCCGCGCAATAAGTTAGTTATGGTTAAAATAAGTTGCCCTTTTTTGTTGTTAGGTGGTAAAAAATACATTTTGCATAGTTCATATGTATCCTTCACTTAAAATGGCACATTTATATATTTTTACTATCCAAATTATGGCTTCAGTTTTGCCGGATCGGCAAGTAAGCAAAAAAATACAGGAAAAGTTGGTAGTTTTGTTGTGCCAACCAACAAAAGCCCCTGTTTTGTAGCATTAACCAGGATCGTTAGCTCTACTTCTTGCATAGAAATGTATGATAATTTAACACTTGAAATAAAATAAATAATTGTTTGATTATTTTATGATATGTGGTATTATCTAAATTTATAACTATAGAATAAAATAACAAATAATTAAAATTGTTTGTTTCAGATGTTAAATTGTATAATCTCACTTCTTACTAGAGCATCACATAGATTTATCTTAGACGAGTTAACCACTTGACACGAAGGTGAGTAAGACAAGTGCAACCACGTGCAGAGAGTGAGAATGGGCAGAGCAGGATTCTGAAATGCCCGCCTCAAAAAGAAGATGCACTCTCCATCCCTCTCTCTTGATCACATGAGTGGTCAACGAATGTGACATTGACTACTCTCTCTCTCTCTCTCTCACCAACTGCAGATTGGGGTGTATATTGCATCTGTCCGTGGTTAGTTTTATAATAATGAAGGCTTTGTCCGTGGTTAAAATTATTAATGGAGGAGAGAGAACGATGGGAACCGAGGTTTGTCCAGCATCAGGTCACGTGCTCCTAGCTGCTTTCTCTCGCTTGAAATGATATTCTATAGGGTAGTTTTGTTTTCAGCACATGACATGGTGAGATACGGTGGGATAGATCTACTTAATTCTATAAGATAGATAATTTTATATTTTATTTAGTTAGAAAAATAAACTCCATTTATTGTTTAGTTTGAGAAATACGATAGTAATGGGAATTTGAGTCTAGTCGTTGTCAGCTCATCGCCGCCCCATCTCGCTGTTCTGCCTTATTTAGGTAGTGTTTGGTTCTCTAGATTAAAGTTTAGTTCGTTCATATCGGATGTTTGTACATCAATTTAAATGATTAAATTTGAACTGATTATAAAAAATACAGAATTCGAGGATTATTCACGAGACAATTTTTTAAGCCTAATTAATCCATGATTAGCAAATATTTACTGTAACATCACATTGTCAAATCATGGCGTAATTAGGCTAATTAGATTCGTCTCACGAATAATCCACCGATTATGAATGAGTTTTATAAATAATCTACATTTAATACTCTAAAATAACATCTAAACATGATGGGACTAAAACGTGGGACTAAAGAATTGGCCTTACCACCAGCTCATCCCGTCGTAGCTAGCTCTTCTTTTGCCCTGCCCTGTCACTGCTCGTCCTACCACTGCAAGCTCGCTCCGCCGCTCCACCCTTGCGTATGATGACACATACTTGTGGATACTTGTGAAACGAGCTCGTTGTGGATCTGGAGTCCCAGATCTAAGGAGATATTTATCTATCTCCTAACAAACATCAAAGTGAGATCAGCGTGTGTTAGGAAATAAATTTGACTTCTTTTTAGAGATTACGTTGAACTCATTTAAAAATAGATCTTTTGAATATATCTTTGATTTTAGTTAGGATGGCAGGTACTTTTATTTTTTATATTTTAGGCGTAGTTTTTCTTTCATTTCCCCTTCCAAGTTTAGCTTATTCCATGTTTAGCTTGGAATTTGCACTATAAATATGTGCCTAGTTTGTATGTTAAGAATAGCAAGATAAGAACAATAAAGTTGTGTCCACAAATTTGTTTGTGTGTGTCTCTGCTCTCGCCAGAGGGCTCGGCTGAGAAAGCTCGACTAAGGGCTCAACTGACATTTAGTATCAGAGCGAGGAATGAAGATGTTCATCACTCCGTAGAAACCCAGCGTCACGATGGAGCGCGTCGCCTTCAACACTGGTGCAGTTGAGCTGCCGCTGCTTACTAAGACCAACTATCATGAATGGTCATTGGTCATGCAGGTGAGCCTAGAGGCGTTGGAGCTTTGGGATGTTGTAAAGTCTGTTAGCGTCGAGCGCGCCAAGGATCGGTGGGCATTGGTCGTCATCTTGCGTGTGGTGCCATCAAAGATGAAGGTCGGGCTCTCCGTAAAGACGTCGGCAAAAGAAGCATGGATGCGGTGAAGACAATGAGGGCCAGCGATGATCGAGTAAAATTTGCGAATGTGCAACGTCTCTTGAAGGAGTTCGAGAACGTCACATTTCATGATGGGGAGTTTGTCGACGACTTCACAATACACATCAACGGGCTTGTCGCCAGCCTACATGAGCTTGGCGAGGAAATGAAGGACGGTCGCGTGGTGAAGAAGATCCTACGTGTGGTCCTAAATAAGATGAAGCAGGTCATGGTGACGATCGAGATGCTTCTAGATCTCAACACCATATCCATGGAGGAGCTCGTCGGACGGTTGCGCGTGGCGGAGGAGTCCCGTGGTGTCGATGAGGAGATGGGGGGTACTGGGCATTTGCTGCTCACTCAGGAGAAGTGGGAGGAGCGGCGACGTCAGCGCCGCAGCAAGGAGCGGGCGCGCGACTAGGGGTGGTAGTTTGGCTCGGGGCTCGCGAGCCAACTCGGGCTCGGCCGAGCCGAGCCGAGCCGAGCCTGGTTTGGATCGCTGTGCCACCGAGCCGAACTCGAGCCAAGCCTCCTGGCTCGGCCAACATTCGAGCCGAGCTGGCTCGTTGGCTCGGTCACCGGCACATGGAGCGAATCCGTTCCTCTATCTAGTGCATAAAATCATGGATTCGTGTGGAGTAAACAACATCAAACCATGTATTTTCATCATTGCGGGAACACTGAGCTCTAAACACTGAACAATAGACACATTTCCTCTCCCCTACTAACAGTTGGCACCATCGATGCCCTCGACGGCCAGTGGTCCTTGGCCCACAACCCTCACCGACCACCGCTACCTACACCCGGTGCCACCACCTGATTTTCTGAGAGGAATGAGTCCCCAACAACGCCACTCTCTAAGTTATGTGGACATAACACATTAAAAAAGATTAAAAAAACAAGTGGACAGTGACACTAACGAGTCGAGCCGAGCCGGCTCGTGGCTCGGCCGAGCCCAAGCCAAGTCAGAATTTTGGCTCGCTAAACCATCCGAGCCGAGCCTGGCTCGGCTCGCTAAAGAGGTGGCTCGGCCAAGCCGAGCCGAGCCGAGATCGGCTCGTTGCCAGCACTACGCACGACGATGATGCACGCTATGACAGTGGCAAGAAGGATGCTGGCCGTAGCGGCACCTATGACGAAGATGATGACAATGCAAGCATGTACTTGGGGACCAGCTGGCATTCGGAGCGCCGTAACCGAGGGAGGTGCTTCAACTGTAGTGTTCGTGGGCACATCACTAGGAACTGCTAGGAGCCGAGCAAGGAGAGGGCCCTCCTCGTGGATGCCGATGAGGAGCCATGTCTGTTGTGAGTTGGCGCACATGGTAATTTTAGGTTTAGGGGGTGATTGTTAGAAAATAAATCCGACTTCCTTTTTTTAGAGATTACGTTGAGCTCGTTTGGAAATAGATCCTTCGAGCATATTTTTGATTTGTGGCTAGGATGACAAGTACTTTTCTTGCTATTTTTATTTTTTATGTTTTTGGAGTAGTTTTCCTTTCAAGTTTCCATTCCAAGATTAGCTTCTTCCATGAAATTTGCATTATAAATATGTGCCTAGTTTGTACGTTAAAAATAACAAGAGAAGAACAATAAAATTATATCTACAAATCTGTTTGTGTATATCTCTGTTCTCGCTAGAAGGCTTGGCTGATAAAGTTTGGCTGAAGACTCAGCTGACACAGCACATCCCACTCCACTATATTCCTCAAATCAAAGGCAGCCTTAAGATTGCTGCTTGATTCATGTGTATCTCACCTCACATATATCCCAACCAAATGTCCACTTTTTAAAAGTAGGATTGTCATGTCCCATTCTACCGTATTTCTCAAAACAAACATAACCTTAAAGGTTTATGCTTCATCCAGAAGTCTCGATATTTTAAATTTTTTAGTCACCTAAAAAGCTTAGTTTATGTAATGAGTAATTCTACTTTATTTGTATTACAATTTTATTGTTGTACATGTTTCTCTTTTTCTAAGTTTTGAGTATTTTTAAATTTTGTAAATATTTATCCATGTACATTTCTTTATGTCATACGGAGTAGTTTGGAACAATACGTTTTTTATATTTTTAGTATAAGAAAGAAAAATCATGTGTATTTAGCTAATAGAAGGAGCGGTGAAAGTGGTCAGAGTTTAAGTGACTATTTTTTTTAAAAAAAAACAGCAATCTGAAATAGACATCCTCTTTTTCAAATAGTTTGTCCGTTTACACTGCTGACCGGGAGACACGTGGCTTGCCAAACATTTATTTGCATAGAAACGTGCTCGAACGAAACACGGACTAGCTGTCTAGCTGATTGCGTGCACTACCGCCAAATATAACAACGTGTCGGCTTGCTACCGTAGCCTCCACGGGCTAACATGGTAGGTCCCTCAAAATATGTAGATGCATTTGATATATTAGTTACAGGTAAAAGAGCAAATTCTCCTTATTAATAATAAATATTGCAAGGTAGTGAGATGTTAGGTATTTAATGTATAAAAATTCTTAATTTATGGATGAAGTATAGGCAAGGTGTTGTTGAGGATACGACCCTGGTACTTTTTATAATTGGGTTTATCAAACTAGATCAATGACAGACCAAGATCACCATTGACCGTTCGGTATGTCCCATAAGCATGAATTTAATTCTAATAAGGAAAGATGAGTTTTCATCAGCTAGTTAAACTCTAGATATGTTATCAAGAGATATATTTGTATTGGAATCCTTATAATTATTCCAATTAGGGATTTAACATTTGAATTTAGTAGGCAATTTAAGTCCTACTCAGGATAGAGTCGTGAGTTATTGGGTTTACCCCCTGAGTATATAAAGGAGGCAAGAACCCTCCAGAAACATTGAATCTCAAAAAGCCATCTAATATATTTTTCTTGTTTTCAATGCTCCAAGCCTCGATAGCTTGATTGTGTGACATTGTAGGATTCACCATCATATTACATACAAAAATATTGGATGTGGAGCTATTATCTTCTAGGAGGCCTGGACCAGTATAAACCTTGGCTCTTGTATTCTAGAGTCGACCATCGGATTCGAAGGTGATGTGCTTCCCTTACACATATCTAATCACCACCTCAGTTACCCCTTAGGTGGGTTGGTGGTGACTCACCAATAGTTGGTGTGCTAGATAGGGAATCACGAAGGTTTTCATTAAGATCTGATGGCATCATCACATTATCTCATTCAACTAAGTACTCTTGTACTCTCTCACCGTTAAGTGAATAAAGTTTAATTCTATTTTTTTCACACTTCGCATCGTGCAATTTTTTCGTCAACCCGCTAAGCTCGACCCCTCTTGAGTTGGTGCAAAATTTCGTATGCTAGCTCAACCAGTTGTGCCCCTATGGACTTGCGCTGGGTGTTGTGTTA
The DNA here is from genome assembly GCA_019279435.1 of Zizania palustris. Classification (NCBI taxonomy): domain Eukaryota; kingdom Viridiplantae; phylum Streptophyta; class Magnoliopsida; order Poales; family Poaceae; genus Zizania; species Zizania palustris. Next base: position 93,731,583 of record JAAALK010000082.1, on the reverse strand, counting down.
GCAACCACGCGAGCAAAAAAGAGTTAGCATTTGCGTCCCTCTCGGTACTTGACCATTTGCTAAGATCCTCGAGGGCTCAAGTCCTTAGACTCAATTTTGCCAAAGCCGTGAAGGTCTTGAAAACTCGTGACACTTGATGTCGGATTAGCATGTAAGCAAAATTAGTTCTCCATGCTTAAGACTATATGACTATACTGGGGGCTCCGGACCTAACCATAGTTATGCAAAGGATTTTAGAAAATACATAGTCTTGAAGCTCTCGAGGACTTGCATTACATGATATCAGTAGGCATATATGTGGCATTAGATCCCTGCGTTGAGTACTATATGTCTAACCTAAGGTTTCCTCAAGACATCGACAACTTTGGTACACAACGATTTCCATGTCAAGCAAAAGAAGAATTTCATTCATAAAAATAAAGTTCCTTTACAAAATACTTAAACTAATCATTTGCTCTTTTTTAATGGAAGCTGCTCTTCAGGGGATCACTGACTATTTGATAGATGATAGACGACTCAAAAGTAGTGACACTTTGGATCCTAGAGAGCTAGTGGATAAGAAGACAAAGGAAGAACGAAGAAGGTGAAAGCGAGTGGCTATGAGAAGAATGCAATATGATCACGCGGTTCAGCCGCATCACATAGTGTGGGTTGTCAGACATCAGCAAAATCCAATCAAAGAAGAGACGCCTTCATGTCCCATCAATTGCGACACATTAATTACGAGCGAAGAAGATTAAAAGGTAGCGTTCTGGGCGCCTGGTGGAATCCGTGACATTTGGATTCCATTTGCACTTGAGGACCCAAGTGTTTGGAGCTTAGGCACTCAAAGAGTGGTGCGCTCGAGGACTCCCAAGCTCAAGGGCTTGTGCGCCCGAGACCTCACATGCTCAAGGGCTTACACGCTCGAGAACTCCCACACTCAGGGGCTTCCATTCTTGAGACCTCGCATGCTTGGAGGTTCACGTGCTCGAGGACTCCCATACTTGGGGGCTTCACACCTGAGACCTTGCATGCTCAGAGACTCCCGTGTTTACAGGCTTCCACGCCCAAAGACTCAAGATCAACCATACTTTAGACTATCATGGTCTCAAGACTTTAACCTCGACCTCCTTCTCATCCTGATGAGGCCTCTATGCCAATGGTTCCCAAAGGCAAGATTATCAACGATTTTTGAAGAATTCACTAAAGGATGGAAGATTTTAGAAGTCTTTCCTTGCGGGTTATGTTTTGACACTTGAGTTAAATGTTCCATTTAACTTAAGGCTCGGAGGCTACACTGTGAGGAGCCATGCTGAATAGCGTGGGCCTCATGGCTCTAGAAGTGATGAGTCATTGTCAACGATAGTCAACAAGGACTGAAGAAGAGAGGAGATCTGCTGTTTCATGGGCCGCGTGTGACTCAGGTACACGGGCAGCGAGCGACTGTCGGGCAGAGGAGGCTGCGAAGTCGGGCTGGCCCAATCCGGGTGCATGGGCCAGAAGCAGTAGAAGACCCACTGGGCTGTTGACCAGGACTGACTCAGGTACACGGGCGGTGAGCGATTGCCGGGCTGAGAGAGCTGCGGAGTCGGGCCGGCCCAATCCGGGTACCTGGTGCAAAGTCGGTGGAGGCTTTGTCAGTTTCGGCGCAAAACTGACGACCGTCGATCTTGTATCCGACTGTCCAGAAGAGAAGCCGTAGTCGCTACGAAAACTTAGCTTCCGGATAAGTCATCTGTAACTCTAGGCCCACAGTCAGTCTGTCGTGTCTGTAAAAATACCTAAGGGCAGTAGAGTCTTTTCCTTTATTTTTGAGTCTGTAAAAACCCTAAGGGGCAGGTAGAATATTCCTAGTGTTGGGCTGCCTATAAATAGGACCCCAACCCCTAGGGTTTGGACTACCCTTTTTGCTGAAATTGAATACCACTCTTTGGGTCACTCTTTTCCCTGTCTTCTCTCTCCTGTGTGCGCCGCCAGGCCCTTGTGCTCCTCTGTTCGTGGCTCATTTTTGCTCAAATCTCTTGGATGCTTTTAATCCTTGGTCCCTGGAGAATTTATTGTTTGCATCTGGTTGGTTTGGAGAGTTATTGAGTTGGATTCGGGCTGCTGTATTTATTTCTTGGGAAGAAGCTTCTTCGGCTGGGTGTGTTCTTCACGGTGGTAGTACTAGTTCTTGCTGTTGCAAATAGTACTGCCTTACTGTAGCTACAGTGTTCGGCTGCAGCTTTTCACCTTCTATTGCCCAGCTTTTTTGATCGAAGCTGACAGTCTCTTTTGCCTTTTCCTGGTGTGTCTGCCGAAGCTCGGTTCTGTGCGAAGCCCCTCAACTCCGTGAGGCAAGCTCCGATCGAACCTTGTTAAAGGCTTCGCTCAGTTTTTTCGAACTTCGGTTTCTGTGTCTGAGTTGCTAGCTTCGAAGTTCCCCTGTATCGAAATCATCGCATACTTCGAACTGGCATACTCCGAATCTATCTGTTCGAAGTGCACACTTCGTTAGGCTTCGAAGTGGGGTTCGAAGTTTCTGTCTGTTCTGACAGACTTCGCTTCTTTGTTCGAAGGTTGTCTGTTTGTGTGTTGTGTTCGAAGTTTGTGTGTTCGAAGGTTTAGCTCCGAAAGCTTTCGGTTCTAAGTGTGTTCGAAGTTTTGTCTTCGAAGTGTATACTTCGAAGAAGGCTTCGGCACTGCTTACTTCGCTCCGAAGCTCGTGACTCGAAGTTGCGTTCGAAGTCTTGTCTTCGAAGTGCTTACTTCGAACCAAGCTCCGGCACTGCTTTTACTTCGCTTCGAAGTACACTTCGCTTCTTACTTCTTCGAACTAGGCTAGACAGTGACACCTTCGGCATTTCGGACAGACTCCGACACCAACCTCCGAAGCAGACCTCGACGTGCGAAGGGGGCTTCGCCAAGACCCGAACAGGAGACAACTTTGGACAGTAACTTCTCTTTTCACTCTATACATACTTAGATCATTTCATTGAGAAGTATAGGCCTGTTACAACTTGTTTATCTGCCTAGTTGCACCACTTTAGGTTTACACTGTTTATCATCAGTTGCTTCTAGGTTAGAAACCTTTAGACTTAGGCCTACTGTCTACTTTCTACTGCATAGTATTTTTGAGGTGCGTTGGGTATTGGGAACAGGCCATAGATTCGAAAGAATTTTTAAGGCGCCCATTCACCCCCCCCTCTGGTCGCTACTTTCGGTCCTACAAGTGGTATCAGAGCGAGGTTAGGGTTTTTCCATACCTTAACCGGTTCTAAACCCCAGTAGTGACTATGACGTCTCCTGGCAAGGTCCCGTCCTTGGAAGCCTATGGCTACAATTATTGGAAGACTCGCATGCGAGCCTATCTCATGAGCCAGGGTTCGGACATATGGGACATTTGCGTTCACAGCACGTTTGTCATTCTGCCAGTCGCTGAGCACGGTACTGCTGGTATCATTGCTCAGCATCTGAGCAACAGTAAGGCTGTGAACATTTTATTTTCTGGTTTAGGTCCCACTGAATTTGAGCGAGTGAGTCATCTCTCCACTGCGAGAGAGATCTGGGCTACCCTCAAAGCACACCATGAGGGAACAGCACAGGTCAAGGCTCGGCTCTATCAGACCTACCGGCGTGAATATGAGAATTTCACACAGAAGCCGGGTGAATCTGTTGAGGCTTTGTTTGGTCGCTTTCAGTCGATCATTAACAAGCTTCGGGACAACAAGGCTGAGGGTGCTCAGTTAGTCTCAGATCATGAGCAGGCGCTCAAGGTTCTTCATACCTTGGATCCAAAGATCTGGGAGATCAAGGTATCATCTATCGTTGAGAGCACTTCTTACGATACCTTGACCATTTCTGAGTTATTTAGCAAGCTAAAGGCCACTGAGGTAGATATCCAGTTGAGATCAAATCTCACTGGCTCTGGATCAAAATCCCTGGCCCTTGCTACACCTTCTGTTGATCCCTCTGCTGTGAGTTGTGCTGGGTTCTCCTTGATGTCTATCACTGAGGACCAGCTTGAGTTGTTGGGAGATGATGATTTGTGTCTCTTTAACAACCGGGTGCGTCGTGTCTATGATAAAAGAATGTTCAAAAGACACGGCACAAAATCCGGATGCTTTGAATGTGGTGATCCAGGACACTTCATCGCCGACTGCCCCAAGCGCAATGGATACAAGAAGGGCACCGGTAGCAGCTTCCACGACTCCGGCAAGCATGAGAGCCCCTCCTTCACCAAGGGCAAGCCGAAGACCCGGTTCTTCAAGAAGGCCCTGAAGGACTACCGGCGAGAGAACAAGAAGCGCGACAAGGCCTTCTTCGCCGAGATGGAGAAGAGCTACTCCAAGAGATCCACGTCTTCTTTCTCTTCATCGAGCTCAAGTGATGAGGAGATTACCATCAAGAAGGGGAAGGACAAGGATGATCCGGCGGGCCTCTGCTTCATGGCTTTCGGAGACAAGCCGAAGAGCCGCTCACACCAGCGCCGAAGATCCCGCAAGAGCTTTTGCTCCATGGCTCTTGGGGATAGAGAAGAAAAGAGCTCCTCCGACGACTCCGACGACGACGATAGCAAGGTATCGTCTTATGAGCGTGAAATTGTAGATTTACTTGAGAGTAATCGTCAGGAGTTGAAATATCGGGAGAAACTGCTTAGGGGGGCTAAGAAAAGGATAGACGAGTTAGAGAGTGAGCTTGCCGTGGCCAACGGTAGAATAGAAAGTCTATCCTCTTCCCCTTGCTTGGGTGATAGCAGTGAGTGCCCGAAGTGTGAGGTGCTTCTGTGTGACCTGTCGACTTTGAAGTCCAGGTACACAGAAAGGGTTGATGAGAGGGACGCTTTGGCCACTGAGCTTGAAAGTGCTCAGCTGGAGCTGAAAGATGCTCAAGCCACTGTCGTCACACCCTGTGTTCATTGCCCAACTCATCTAGCTGCCTTAGCTGAGCTGAAATCCAAGGGCGATGAGCATTTGGGTGATTTGGAGAGGTTAAGAGCTGAGCTTGCCCAGACTAGGCTAGAGCTTGAGACACTGTCAGTTCCACCCACTGTCTGTGAGAACTGCCTGTCTCTTAGAATGGAGTTGATTAAGCTAAAAGCCGGGAAGTCTGTCCAAGTAGAGAATGAGTGTGAGACCTGCTTGTCTCAGGTGGAGGTTCTAGCCTCTTTGAGAGAGGAGCTAGCTGATTCTCAGAATGAGAACTTTTACCTCCGTTCTATCCTGAGTTGGATCAGTGCCAGAGAGCCACAGCTTGGCATGATGATCCAGCAGTTCAAGAGGAAGGATGGGTTTGGAGTAGGTTACACCTACACCAAGGCTGACTTTGAGAGTGCCCTCAGCCGGGCAGTGGAGTGGAGTAAAATGACTCCAGAGCAGAGGTATCCCAAGACTCACTCCACTGAGTCCTCCCAGGCTTGTCAGCCCAAGGATGGAGTGATCCATGAACCACCCAAAGCTCCACCCAAGAAGCCTTTCTGGGTTCCTAAGCCCAAACACCTCCACTCTTCTTTAGACTCTCTTCCTGGACCCTCTCAGCCCAAGAAGACCACACCAAACGCTACCAAGCCCAAGAACCCCAAGCCTCAACCACATCCCAAGAAGCCTACCTATCATTGTGAGTATTGTCAGAGAGACGGGCATCTTGCGGAGTTTTGCTTCAGGAGGAAGCGGGTTGAGAGAGCAGAGAGGGCTCGTAGTGATCAGGTGCAGTTCTACCAGCAGGATGGTAGACTGCGGGTTCCTCGGCGCGGGGAGAGGCTGGAGGCCAGGCCGCGTCGTGTAGGTGGTGGTAGAGGAGACGGCTTTCTTGCCCATGCTCCAGTTGGTGGTGTTCGTTCCGGCAGAGTTCTAGACCGTGTTGGCTACGGTTCTGGACCTCGTGGCCGCAGGGTTAGGAAGGACCGTGGACCGCGTTTTGAGCCGCGTTTTGGTCCAAACTCTTTTGATGGTTTTCGCTTTCCATCTTTTGAGCAGATGGCTCGACACTGGTTTAGCTCTTTTGCTAAACCTGGTGCCGGACCATTTGCTCCCACTTACAGACATTGATTGTGCAGGACCGGGGACTGGAGGATGTTTGGATCATGGACTCAGGATGCTCTCGCCACATGACGGGACATCGCAGATGGTTCTCCAGTCTCACTCCCCCGAGCTCCAAAGAATATATCACGTTCGGGAACAGCGGTCAAGGGAAAGTAAGTGGCATAGGCTCAATCAGCATTTCAGATCATTTCTCTTTAAAGAATGTTGCTTTGGTTAAAAATCTGAACTTTAATTTAATCTCTGTGTCGCAACTTCTTGAGGATGGTTTGGAAGTGCGTTTTAAGAAGGGCAATTCTTCTGTGGTTGATTCTAGAGGGTCTTTGGTTTGTCAGATTTTACCCTTCGGTAAAGTTTTTCGAATTGACTTCTCTAGTTCTTTTGGCCCTTCTCGCTGTTTGATTGCTGGATCTTCTTCTGAGCTCTGGAAGTGGCATAGGAGGTTAGGTCATTTGAGTTTCGATCTGCTAGTCAGGTTAAGCTCTATGGACCTCATCCGAGGATTGCCCAAGCTTAAAATGGAGAAGGATCTAGTTTGTCATCCCTGTCGTCATGGGAAAATGGTTGCCGCTTCTCATTCACCTGTGACTCAGGTGATGACTACGTATCCAGGCGAGCTTTTACATTTGGACACTGTAGGTCCAGCTCGGGTACGCTCAGTCGGTGGGAAGTGGTATGCTCTTGTGATTGTTGACGACTTTTCTCGTTTCTCGTGGGTTTTCTTTTTGGAGTCTAAGGATGAAACTTTTCAATTTGTCCATGACCTGATTTTGAAGCTGAAGAATGAGAACAATGGTCGGATGCGAGCAATTCGCTCCGACAACGGCTCTGAGTTCAAGAACTCTCAGTTCGTCAGCTTCTGTGATGATCAGGGTCTGGACCATCAGTTTTCTTCTCCTTACACTCCCCCACAGAATGGCGTTGTGGAACGAAAGAACCGCACGCTAGTTGAGATGGCCAGGACGATGCTCGACGAGCACAGGACTCCTAGGCGTTTTTGGGCTGAAGCCATGAACACGGCTTGCTATCTTGGCAACCGCATTTTTCTTAGAGCTTACATTGGTAAGACATCATATGAGTTGCGGTTTGGCAGACAGCCCAAGGTGACCCACTTGCGAGCGTTTGGCTGCAAGTGCTTTGTGCTCAAGAAGGGAGGGCATTTGGACAAGTTTGAGTCTCGTTGCTGGGATGGTATTTTTCTTGGTTATGCATTGCATTCTCGAGGCTTCCGTGTTTGGAACCTCGAATCCCAGCTGCTTGTCGAGACGTGTGAGGTTTCTTTTGATGAGTCCTTGCCTTCTTTGACTCCTTCTTTTGAGCTTTCTGGTGATGATGAGCTCGGAGAGTCCATCTTCGAGGAAGATGAGGATACTCCAGCTGCTGTTGAGGGCGGGCCTTCTGCATCCCCCGCAGAGCCCACACCCTCTGTGACTTCGACTGATGATGAAGGCGGACCTCTGATCACTTCTTCCACTTCGATCGAGCCCCTTCAGTCGAGTCCAGAGGTGCCAGCTGCTGACTCCGGTGAGGTGACTTCAGATCACCAGGGAACCCGAGCAGTTCAGCGTGACCACCCCTCAGAGCTCATCATTGGTGATTTGACTGAGAGGACTTTGCGTTCTTCTGCCTCTCTCGCTGTGTTTGCTGAATCTGCGTTTGTTGCATCTTTTGAGCCCAGAGACATTTCTCATGCTCTCTCTGATTCTAATTGGATTAATGCCATGCAAGAAGAGCTTGAGAATTTTGTCCGCAATCGGGTTTGGACACTAGTTGAGCCGCCACCAGGATGCAACCCCATAGGCACCAAGTGGGTATTCAAGAACAAACAAGGTGAAGATGGGGTTGTGGTGCGCAACAAGGCTCGACTAGTCGCCCAGGGTTATTGCCAGAAGGAAGGTATTGACTTTGAAGAAACCTTCGCTCCTGTGGCCCGTCTTGAGTCCATTCGTATTCTTCTAGCTTTTGCCGTTTCAAAGGGTTTTAAGCTTTTTCAAATGGATGTTAAGAGTGCTTTTCTGAACGGGTTCATAGAGGAGGAGGTATATGTTAGGCAACCCCCCGGTTTTGAGAACCCCAAGTTTCCTCGACATGTTTTTAAGTTGCATAAAGCTTTATACGGGTTGAAGCAAGCCCCCAGGGCTTGGTATGACCGGTTGAAGCAATTTTTGTTGGGGAAGGGCTTTGTGATGGGTTCTGTGGACAAAACTCTCTTCTTGCTCAGAGATGCTTCAGATTTTTTAGTTGCTCAGATTTACGTGGACGATATTATCTTTGGCGGTACTACTGATTCTCTTGTGTCCAAGTTTTCTGAGCAGATGCACAGTGAGTTTGAGATGAGCCTCATGGGTGAGCTTAAGTACTTTTTAGGGCTCCAGATCAAGCAGACCAAGGACGGCACCTTCATCCACCAAGGTAAGTATACTCGTGACATGCTTAAGAAATTTGACTTTGGTGGTGAATTGAAGCCGCAGATGACCCCGATGGGCACTTCTGGGGGTTTGGACAAGGACGAGAGCGGTGTCAAGGTCAATGAGAGAGAATTTCGAGGGATGATCGGTTCGCTGTTGTACTTGACGGCAACAAGACCGGACATACAGTTCGCCGTGGGACTTTGCGCGCGTTTTCAGTCTTCACCACGCGCATCTCACCGGCAGGCTGTCAAGCGCATTTTCAGGTATCTCACCTATGCGCCTGATCTTGGTCTTTATTATTCAGCATCATCATCACTTGATTTATCTGGCTTTTCGGACGCTGATTTTGGTGGGTGCCGGTTGGATCGCAAGTCGACTTCCGGTACTTGCCAGTTTCTTGGTTCTTCCCTTGTATCTTGGTCTTCTCGAAAGCAATCTGGAGTTGCTCTTTCGACCACAGAGGCTGAGTATGTAGCTGCTGCTAGCTGCTGCTCACAGATGGTTTGGATGATTTCCACTCTACGAGATTTTGGGTTGTTCTTTCCTACCAGAGTTCCATTATTTTGCGACAGCACGAGTGCTATTAGTGTAGGGAAAAACCCATGTCTCCATTCAAAAACCAAACATATCGATGTGCGCTTTCACTTCTTGCGGGATCAATATGAGAAAGGTGTCATTGACCTTATTCATGTTGATACCCATCATCAGTTGGCTGACATTTTCACCAAACCCCTAGATCAATCTACTTTTGAGCGTTTACGAGGGGATTTGGGTGTTGTGTATCCTTTCTAGGATATTTTGCGTCAGTTTTCTTTTTACTCTTTTCTTGAGTCTTTTTGTGTGTGTTCATATCATACATATTCACATATCACACATTTGAGCCTGCTTCTGTTATATGATTGAACTGCTTTACTTAGTCTAGCTGGTACATGCTTTTGATTACTTGTCAATGATCATGCTTTGGTTCAGTTCACTTGATATATCTGTCATATGCATGGCTTTTATGCTTTAAACCTGAAAAATGATCACCATTGCTTCTGGTAACTAGCATGCGTAGGCTGAGTGTTTTTGCTATCTGTTGCATGCCTTGTAGCCAGTTCATCACATAGATGCAGATATGCAACTTGGACATCTTTATGCTTTAACATGGAAATTGTGCTATAAAAATCAAAAATGAATGAAAATTCCATGCCTTTTTATGCTTAAGTTGAAAAGATCCAAGTGGGTTTGCTTTGTCGCATTGCATTGTTCTGGACTGCTTACCATAGCACTTTGGTATGAACTAGGACAGTGTAGTGTATGCCAAGACCAATGTCTTAAGCTTCTGATGGTCCAGTTCTGGCCTAGGCTTGACTTGGTCGATTAGTATAAGGTTTGACATGCAAATAACCCTTGACACAAAAATGACAAAGGAAAATGAAAAAGCCTGAACTTTAAAGGGATAACAAGTTTGCTGAAGCACTTTGTTTTTGAACAAAGCTTATCTTGGTAGATATCAGTTAGCTTCTGCATCTCATGCTTTATCTTGCTTGTTTACTAGAGAATGTGGTGATGCTTTTATTTACAAAAACTGAAAAATGCGTGCTAAATGACTTTCTTTAAGATATCATCTCCTGCACTGATCATGCCATGTATCTTAGACAGTATCTCTTTTGCTGTACATGTTAGATACTGTATTTGCAGTCAATCATATCTGAGAAGCATGCTTTCTACACTCCACCTGCACCCCAGTTGCATTCACTGCATATTTTGAGGGGGAGTTGCATTTCAGGGGGAGTCTGTGTCTCTTTTTGAGTGCTTGATGAGTTCACTTGTCAACAAGGGGGAGAAAATTGGGATCAGAGTTTAAGGGGGAGTTCTTACTCTGTTGATATCCTTGTTGTTCTGCAATCGCACTCATTTTGAGCTTTTGTGTTTGGTTAACCATAATGACCGGTTCTTGCTTTTGTTTGGCTTTTGGTCATTAAGGTTAAACTTTTACCTTATTTTTCTTCTTCTTTGTTCTCTTGTGTTTTGTTTTCGTGTTTCCACATTTGTTCGCAGGTGCTGAAGAGCGGAGAATTGAGGAGTGTTGACAATGCTCTCATCAAGGGGGAGATTGAGGAGCCATGCTGAATAGCGTGGGCCTCATGGCTCTAGAAGTGATGAGTCATTGTCAACGATAGTCAACAAGGACTGAAGAAGAGAGGAGATCTGCTGTTTCATGGGCCGCGTGTGACTCAGGTACACGGGCAGCGAGCGACTGTCGGGCAGAGGAGGCTGCGAAGTCGGGCTGGCCCAATCCGGGTGCATGGGCCAGAAGCAGTAGAAGACCCACTGGGCTGTTGACCAGGACTGACTCAGGTACACGGGCGGTGAGCGATTGCCGGGCTGAGAGAGCTGCGGAGTCGGGCCGGCCCAATCCGGGTACCTGGTGCAAAGTCGGTGGAGGCTTTGTCAGTTTCGGCGCAAAACTGACGACCGTCGATCTTGTATCCGACTGTCCAGAAGAGAAGCCGTAGTCGCTACGAAAACTTAGCTTCCGGATAAGTCATCTGTAACTCTAGGCCCACAGTCAGTCTGTCGTGTCTGTAAAAATACCTAAGGGCAGTAGAGTCTTTTCCTTTATTTTTGAGTCTGTAAAAACCCTAAGGGGCAGGTAGAATATTCCTAGTGTTGGGCTGCCTATAAATAGGACCCCAACCCCTAGGGTTTGGACTACCCTTTTTGCTGAAATTGAATACCACTCTTTGGGTCACTCTTTTCCCTGTCTTCTCTCTCCTGTGTGCGCCGCCAGGCCCTTGTGCTCCTCTGTTCGTGGCTCATTTTTGCTCAAATCTCTTGGATGCTTTTAATCCTTGGTCCCTGGAGAATTTATTGTTTGCATCTGGTTGGTTTGGAGAGTTATTGAGTTGGATTCGGGCTGCTGTATTTATTTCTTGGGAAGAAGCTTCTTCGGCTGGGTGTGTTCTTCACGGTGGTAGTACTAGTTCTTGCTGTTGCAAATAGTACTGCCTTACTGTAGCTACAGTGTTCGGCTGCAGCTTTTCACCTTCTATTGCCCAGCTTTTTTGATCGAAGCTGACAGTCTCTTTTGCCTTTTCCTGGTGTGTCTGCCGAAGCTCGGTTCTGTGCGAAGCCCCTCAACTCCGTGAGGCAAGCTCCGATCGAACCTTGTTAAAGGCTTCGCTCAGTTTTTTCGAACTTCGGTTTCTGTGTCTGAGTTGCTAGCTTCGAAGTTCCCCTGTATCGAAATCATCGCATACTTCGAACTGGCATACTCCGAATCTATCTGTTCGAAGTGCACACTTCGTTAGGCTTCGAAGTGGGGTTCGAAGTTTCTGTCTGTTCTGACAGACTTCGCTTCTTTGTTCGAAGGTTGTCTGTTTGTGTGTTGTGTTCGAAGTTTGTGTGTTCGAAGGTTTAGCTCCGAAAGCTTTCGGTTCTAAGTGTGTTCGAAGTTTTGTCTTCGAAGTGTATACTTCGAAGAAGGCTTCGGCACTGCTTACTTCGCTCCGAAGCTCGTGACTCGAAGTTGCGTTCGAAGTCTTGTCTTCGAAGTGCTTACTTCGAACCAAGCTCCGGCACTGCTTTTACTTCGCTTCGAAGTACACTTCGCTTCTTACTTCTTCGAACTAGGCTAGACAGTGACACCTTCGGCATTTCGGACAGACTCCGACACCAACCTCCGAAGCAGACCTCGACGTGCGAAGGGGGCTTCGCCAAGACCCGAACAGGAGACAACTTTGGACAGTAACTTCTCTTTTCACTCTATACATACTTAGATCATTTCATTGAGAAGTATAGGCCTGTTACAACTTGTTTATCTGCCTAGTTGCACCACTTTAGGTTTACACTGTTTATCATCAGTTGCTTCTAGGTTAGAAACCTTTAGACTTAGGCCTACTGTCTACTTTCTACTGCATAGTATTTTTGAGGTGCGTTGGGTATTGGGAACAGGCCATAGATTCGAAAGAATTTTTAAGGCGCCCATTCACCCCCCCCTCTGGTCGCTACTTTCGGTCCTACACACTGTGTGGGTGCACCTCATATGAAAAATATGAAGATTGAGAATCCTTTTTTAAGACCATCCAAAGTTCAACAAAAATATCAAGGATCATATCAAACAGGAACTCCTCCTAGCTTATTTAGTCGAAAATTTTCAAGCAATCTAAGAAGAGCTTGGGCCCTGCTGTTGGGGATATGACCCTGAGTACCCCACATTTGTGCTTATCAGATTAGACCAAGGGCAGGCCAATACCAATATTGACCGACCAGTATGACCCATAAATAGGAGTTTGATTATGATAAGGAAAGATGAGTCCGGATATGTTATTAAGAGATATATTTATACAAGAATCCTTATAATGAGAGATTTATCACTCGAGTTTGGTAGACAATCTAAGTCCTACTCATGATAGAGTTATGGGTTATTGTGCTCACTCTCTAAGTATATAAAGGATGCGAGAATCCCTTTGGTACATGGAATTTCAACAAGCCATGTAGCATATTTTTGTTGCTTTCGACACTCCAAGCCTTAATAATTTGATTGCATCGCATTGTAAGATCCACCATTATATTACACATCAAAAAATTGTACATAAGACTATTATCCTCCGGGAGGCTTGAACTAGTATAAATCTTATCTCTTGTATTCTATAATCGACCATCGAGTTCGAAGGCACCACATTTACATTACACACATCTAACCACCTCGGGTACCCCTCGGATGGACTGCCCGGTGATTCACTGACAGACGTAGAAATATTTTTTTATAAAATTAAATGGTTAGAAATGATTTTTAAGGATAGAGTGAGTATATTAGTTAGCACACCAAATATTTTATCAAACCCTTTGCGATGTCAAAAAATTTGCTATACCCTATATTTTTATCCCCTGCCATTGTCATTTGGGCTTTTCAACCAAAGCGACCTTAACTTATGGATCAAAGCATGCTGGTTCTAAAATAGATCGTAGCCCTGAAAGCAAATATCATGACTTGTGGCTATATATATGTACGTGGTCGAGTTTGCAAAAATAGATTATGTATCAAACTTACTCTGTTTTTTTGGACACCACTAGTACACAAATAGCCAAAATGTCTTGTGAATCTCAGTGCATTGTGCATTTTCGTATTTATTTGCTTCTTATTGCGTATTCGTTCCTTTATCTGTAGATAATTTGTCATGCATCGGACGTGTGGTCTACGATGAACCTGAGCTTGGATGTAACATCAAGAAGGCAGTCATGCACACACACATATATAATCCAATTTTTTATTTATAAAACTATGACCAGTTGCATACAATAGGCATATTTAATTGTTTATTGCCGGTAAATAAATTGACGGTATGGGTGAACTGTTTTGTATACATTCCATCTTGGTATGATTGTTATATTGAGGATCGCTGCTTAGTGTTAATTACTTAATAAATTTAGCGATCAGTGGAAGGAGACATGGATTTAGATAAAACTAGTTTGCAATTTGCATGCGAGTTAATTAAGAGATTAATTACAATGCAGGGAGAGGGAGCACACTGTATAATAGAGAAGAGCTGGTCAATCACCATTCACCACACCCTGCTCTTTCCGACGAGCCCCTGTACCTCGTCCCAGAGGCCGCCCTTGACGACGGCAGCCAGGCCAAGCACGGCGGGGCTGCACGCCGCCACACGCCACAGCCCAGCGCGCACCTCGTCGCGAAGCTGCTCGCGCTCCCACCCGCAGAACCCGTCAAAGAAACGGAAGTCGCGTACGCCGACGACGCCGCGCTTCACCAGCTCCGCCGCGCACCCGACGCTCTCCCGCGTCCCGTAGTGCAAGCCCGGCATCACCTCGTCGAACAGACCCGTCCGCCCCACCACGTCGCCGGCGGCCGCCGCACGTGGCCCCAGCAGGAAGAAGCACTCCTCCAGCGGGCCGCCGAAGAAGAGCGGCCGGCCCGAGAACGCGCCGGCGATGTCAGTCTCCGCGAACACGGCCTGAGTCTCCTTGATGGACATGAGCGACGGACGGTTCAGGATCACGCCAACGGGGCCCAGCACACCGGCGGACAGCAGCAGGATCACCGTACGCTCGAAGATGTGCGAACCCTCCAGCTTCTCCGTCGCGATCAGAAGGCACCCCTTCTCCGGCTCCACCAGCGGGTGCGCCCACTTGTCGCCGACCTTCGCCGGCTCCGGCGTCGTCCTGACCGCCGCCATGGCCGGGTTCACGCTCTTCGCGTACTGCTCGTTTAAGTGTAGCTGCGCGCGGAACGACCGCCAGTCCGGGTCGATCGCCGGCGCCGCGCCATCATTATAGCTGCAACCTGCATACAAAACTCACATCTAATCAAAACCAAACACAACTCCATGAACGGATCAGCACCAAGCAGGACATCACTCACATGTGGTGACCGACGAGCTCGTCGTACGCCGGCTGCCGAAGAGCAGCTGCGGCTTGGGCTTCGCGACGCCGGCCGACGACGGCAGCAGCGCCATGCTCTTGGGTGAGGCTTTGGAGGTCAGGAAGCAAGAAGTCTCCATTGCTGGTACACACCACTAGCGAGAAGAGAGCAGCAAGCAAGTAAATAGGAGGCATCGGAGCAGCTGCGCCACAAATCTCAAACCTTCAATCCAAGACGGATATAGCTCGCTTTTCGGTTTCCGGTCTGATCCAATGGCGGCGTGCGATGTGGCGTCACTGGACAGTGACACGTGAACCGTGTACAATTCTTGTGGCTGAGCAGCAGCTGCTCCAAGTACACGGCTTGGTGAGAACTGATCACTTGGCTGGGAAGGCCTCCGGATACCAACACAGTGGGTACTGTTTACGAAGATAGACGAATGAAGCTAATGTTTATAACAATTATTTAATAGTTTAAATAAACAAATTTAATGTTTAAAAAGTCAGTGAATGTTTTTAAAATAATATTTTGATGATTTTCATATATATTTTTTTTAAAAAAATACAAATTGCATGGAGCATTGGAGAACAGAACTATACGCTTATAAGAAGTGGCTGCTGATGCGTTGGAGAACTGGAACGTGTGTGATTTGCAGATGGGGCAGTTCCGGACCAAGAGAAATGTTCAGAAATCTGTTACTATCATAGGCAACGGCAAGCTTTGTGATCTGTGGTCACATGGACGGCGATCAGCTGATCGAAATCAGCCAAATTGGCGATCAACAGAAAATCTGGCCCTTTCAATAATCTAATCTAATGAAGCAAGGGATGGTCAGTTTTCAAGTGGGAGAAAGTGAATGCCCAGATCGAGTGCTTGTGATGCCAGAACGGGCACAATATTTTTCACGTTATGATTTGATCGGGACTGTTCATGCTGGACTGCAAAGTCTAAACATCTGGCAATATGTTAAGCAGTTGCACCTAGGCACGTTAGGTATAGTAGTAGTGTAGCACATCATCCAGTTCACTATAACATTTCAGAAATGTAAACCAGTCCTCTGCAAATACTAATAAAGCAAACATCATTGACAAACCCTAAGGTGCGCTTGATTCTACTATAAAAAAACTATTGTAAACTGTTTGTTATTGTCTATCGTAAAAAAGCTAAAAGTTGTTTGATTGAAACTGTTGTGAAAAAACTGTTGAGCTGACCGCTTTTTATAACTTATGTAATTTTCATTATTATAATATTATATACATATATATAAATAGAAAACACTTAACATTTATACAACTAAATAACCGAAAAATATATAAAATAAATAAAAAAATGCATAGTTCATCTCATAAAATAATCGGCAACCACATATTATCTCATTTGTAAATTGTGCAATGTAATACAAACCATAATAATGTTAAATCAATCAAGATACCTTAAATTCATGCTATTTAATTTGTACTAAAATCAGAAAAGCAGCAGAAAAGCAAGGTCCAAGCTACTTCCAAATTTCTACTAGAAAAAACTATTTTTTCACAACAGAAACAGTTTTAATAAACCTGTTTGATTCTAGTTCAAAAGCAGAACCAAATTGACCCTAAGGATGTCCAGTATTACTTCGATGTCAAGCAGAACACAACCGCTATCTAATGAAACATGCTAAGGGTGCATTTGATTAT
The DNA here is from genome assembly GCA_019279435.1 of Zizania palustris. Lineage (NCBI taxonomy): Eukaryota > Viridiplantae > Streptophyta > Magnoliopsida > Poales > Poaceae > Zizania > Zizania palustris. The sequence goes on along the minus strand of JAAALK010000082.1, from coordinate 93,715,130 downwards.
GCTATTGAAATCTGCTTCTGCTTTTTCAGTTGAACCAAACGGGTTTACCAAAACCACTTTTGCTATGAAAAACAACTTTTTCCTAGTACAAATTTGAAAACAGCTTGTACCCTATTTTTCTGTTTTTAGTACAGATTAAATTGCATGAATTCAAGGTGTCTTGATTGATATTATATTATTACAGTTTGTATTACATTGCACAATTTCATGAAATAATATGTAGTTACCGATTACTTTATGAGATGAACTATACACTTTTTTATTTATCTAATATATTTTCAAGTTATTCAGTTGCATCAATATTGAGTGTTTCCTATTTATATATATATGTATAGAATATTATAATGATGAAAATTATGTAAGTTATAAAAAACAGTCAGCTCATAATAGTTTTTTCACAACAGCTTCAACCAAACGACTTTTAGCTTTTCCACAGCAAACAACTAACAACAGTTTTTTCATAGCAAACCGTTCACAACAGTTTTTTCGTAGCTCATAGTAGAACCAAACACACCCTAAAACATACTTGTTGTAGCAATTGTGTTAGCTACAGCACAGGTTTTGTATGTGTGTATATGGTGTGTAAAATGAACCTCGAAGGGTTCTCTCAGAGAGAAAAAAGATTTATACTGGTTCGGACCTCCCCTAGGGGATAATAGCCCTACGTCCAGTTTGTGGTGGATTTGGCATAGTATGGCTTGATGGAGTCTAATGATCTCGGGGTCCTCATGGCCCCTCAAGAAGCCCCCCTGTTACAAGGGCTTGGCCCTACTTTTATAGGCACGTAGGCCAAAGGAATAGACCAAAATGCCCTCTATAAGTCATAGGCTCATAGGGGCAAAAAGGGAAAAAGGAGCTAGCTACTGTACAAAGTGCTTTACAGCTTTACAGATGTGTCAGACAACGTCACTTCTTTGACCAGCTAAACGACATACTGGGGGTAGAGGGGCCCCTGGTATGACTTCTACACTGTAGCGAGGCGTAAATATCTGCTGGATTCGAAGTTGGGGCCGGAGCTCTTCAGGCGAGGGCTGCAAGGGAGGCTTCGAAGTACACTCCGAAGTGGGCTTCGAACTGGGTTCTCGGAGACTGGCTCTGAGGGGCTCCGAAGGGAGCTCGAAGGTTAACTCCGAAAAAGGTTCGAGGGTTAACTCCGAACAGAACTCGAAGGTTGACTCCGAGCAAGGCTCAAAGGCTAACTCCGAACAAGGCCCGGAGGCCAACTTCGAAGTTAGCCTGAGACTTAGCTTCTGGCAAACTTTAAGGGATCTTGAGGGCTTCGCTCTGAAGGGCTCCGAAGGAGTTCGGAGGCCTTGCTCTAGAGGGCTTCGAAGTGAACCTTAGGACTTGGAAACAGCTTCTTCAGAACGGAACAAGCTTCGATAGTGTTGAGCTTTGGGCCGATGGCGGTCGGAGGCTGACGTCATTTGGCCCCTGTTCAAGGGAAAACTTATTCCCCCAACAGTAGCCCCTCGCTTGCAGGCCTTCGGGACGAAGGGGTGCGTGCGCCTTTGGGACAAATGACAGAAAATTACAACTTCAGAGAAAATAGGCCTTCGGAGCTTGGACCAAAGGTGGCCTCAAAATGCGCAGGTAATAATTGCCTACGTCAGCTGTCAGAATGACCTCGAGGAGATAAATTGACTCCGCAATGGCTATAAAATTGACCGTTAGAGTGCGCCGGGTCGTTTCGGCTTCGCTGGAGGTCCACCTGTCAGTGGCTTCGGCACGCAAACCGTCAGGATTTTTATCGCCTATAAACAGGGGTTTACCGCACACGGCTTCGCTCTCAGCGCCTTGCATTCTTCGCTCTCTTCTCCTCCTTAGCTTCGCGCGAAGCACCCTTTCGCAAGCTTTAGCACACTTCGCTCCGAAGCTCCACAAAAATGCCGAAGAAGGTTGCTTTGAAGGCTTTGGCCTTGGGCTCGAGCTCCGCCCAAGCGCAGGCAGCGGCAGCTGCGGCAGCGAAGCCTGCACCGAGGCGGTTGGGGCCGAAGGATCTTCGGTCGCCATCCGACAAGTTCGAGCAGACACTGGAGATGAGGGCCTCAATCTCGATAGAGGAGTCTGTCCGGAGGGCCTGTGCGGGGAAGATTGCTTCAAAGATTCAACTTAGAGTGCCGGAGAAGTCGGAGGCCATACCGAGGCCTCGGGCTGACGAAGTGGTACTGTTCGAAGCCTTCTTCGAAGCCGGCCTCGGACTGCCGGCGATGGGGATGTTGAGCGAAGTCCTGAAGGCTTACAACCTCGAGCTTCCTCAACTTTCGCCCAACGCTGTGGCGAGGCTTGCCGTGTTTGAATGGGCCATGAGGGCCGAAGGTTGCGAGGGCCATGCCGACGTCTTCGTCGCCCTCCACGATGCCAACTGCCAACCAAAGCCGAGGGAGGGTGCAGACCGCATCAAGAGGGCTTTGGCCTTCGGAAGCGCCAACTTCCAGCTTCGAAAGGAGTACCAAGATGCCTTCCCGGCGAAGGCCGCCAACAGCAAATGGTACTCGAAGTGGGATCAAGAGTGGTTCTACGCCTCCGTCGGCGTGAACTCTCCCCTTCGGAGTACCAATGCACTTATCTCTTACCGGCGCGAAGGCGTGGTGAAGACCAGCTCCGACACCCTTCGCTCGAGGATCTCGCTCCTTCGGAGGGTGGCCGCGAAGATGAGCATGAGGGACCTCGCGGAGGAGTTCATCACCCTCCGGCTTAGCCCCCTTGCGCGCTCTTGGCCGGAGGGGCTCTTTCAACCTTCGGGCTGAGGGGGCCTAAACGAAGTGGCAATAGAATGCCTCTGTAAGACTTCGAAGCCTTTCCACTTTCATACTTCGCCAAAAACTTTACTCTGACTTGGAATCTTGATGAAGCCACTCTTGAAGTGAGGACTCTGGAGGAGGCCATCGCAGTGGCGAAGCGTGTTGTCGGGGCCCCAACACCTGAGGAGCAAGCCCAACAGCTTACTCTGGTGGGGACCTGGGAACACTGGAACAGGGTATGGACCCTACTCGGCTTCGAAGAGGTCCAGGCTCTGCCAGACTTCTCTCACCTTGTACCTTCGACAACCGGCTCCAAGAGGAAAAAGGGGGACGACGACGAGCCCGAAGCTTCGAGGGCTCAGCTGGAGGTCCTCGCGACCAAAGCCTCTACTCCGGAGGGGGCAACAACCGCGAACCCTCAAACAGAAGCGGAGCCATAAAGGGCTCTGGCAACAGCTACCGAGGTGGTAGCGAAGACCTCGACGGCGACGGCTTCGGGCGCGGAGGTCGAAGCGCCAGCTTCACAACAGAAGGATTGGGGGGCACACATTGCCCCCTCTACCTTTGAAGAAATTTCCGACGAAGGTAAACACTTCAAATATACTTCTCTTTTATATGTGGATTTTGACTTGAACTTTTTTGCAGAAGATGATGTCGGTGCGAGGCCCACCATTCCGAAGCCAACGGAGGTCTCCAGCAGCAGAAGCGACAGCTCGGAGTCCGACAGTTCCTCGTCTGAAGAAGACGGAGGCAACGATCGCGACGAAGGGGACCCTCGAGGCGACGAGGAAATCGAGGTGGTGGATCGAAGCCCAGCTCTGCCGAAGCCTGTGCAGGCGGTTGCGGCGGAGGAAATTGTCCGACCTCTGCTACCGAAGGGGGCCGTGATGGAGACGACCATCCGCGAGGGCTGCGCAGCTGCGGAGGCAGGAGGCTTGGTGGCTCAACTCAGCCATTCGAACCCCATGGATCTCTTCATCAATGCAAACGAAGCCCTCTTCCAGGTGAGAGAAGTCCCTCGCAGCCTTCGAACTGTACGTTGGTCTTCAATCAACACTTTTGATTTTCTTGAATTCTTCCAGGCCTTCGCACTAAATGCAGCAGCATCAACCTCTGCGTACAGGCAGATGACGCGCCTGGCGGAGGAGAAGGAGGCCCTCCAACGCGAAGTCTCGGTGGAAGCCGAGATGCGAAGGCGGGCGGAAGCTTCAGCCGAGGCAGCGAGGGCCGAGGCCGACAAGGCTAGGGAAGCCTTGGCCTCGGAGACCGACAGGCTCCGAGCGGAGCTTCAAGCTGTGAAGGATGCCGAAGTCCAGCTGACGAAGGAGAACTCCGAGCTTCATCAAGGAGCTCACTGCCTTGAAAACTTCATCGTTTGCAACATCGACGAAGCCACTCTGAGCCTGACCGAGGTCCTGGAACAAATAGGGACCGAGTGTCGGGCTCCAGACTTTGGCAGCTAGGATCCAATTGGGGACCACATAGCATTTTTGAAGGTGGTGGATACGACGGCGGAGCAATCTTTGAAGGGCTTCGCCTTGATGGCCGGCCGAGTGGCGGGTCAAGGGGTGTTGCAAATGCTTCACGACGCGGGGTGCAACCACCTCGAAGCAGCAACCTTGGCGACTCCGGTGGCCTTCGGAGGCCAGCACTTGGTGACGCCTCCGGCCGACGTTCGCGGAGCCTAGCGGCGACTTCAGGAGCCTTGGAAGGACCAAGGCCGCGAAGCAGTCCTCGAGCTTCAGAAAGCCCTCCGCCTTCGTCAAGCCAGGGCGCATGCCTCGCCAGCTCAGCCTTCGACGTCGGCACCTCCACCTCCGAAGGTGTAGATCTTCTTAGTCTCCTTGTAATTCTTAGTTGTAGGCTTGTAAAAACTTATCAGTTTATTAATATGAATGCGGGGGTGCTTTATACCTGCCCAGGCTCAGTCTCCTAATGTTGACTTCGAAGTACTTGAGGACTCTGAAGAACTTCGCCAATTGTGGGCGGTCCTCGATGTAGCTAGGTCCGAAGGCCCCCCTTGGTTTAAACTTCCGAGGGGGCCTAACGGCGAAGCCATCCCCGAAGTAGTCCAGGATCTGCTGGCTATCGTGAAGACGGAGTCCCTTCAGAGTTCTTCATCTTTGCCAGACTTAAGTTGCTTCACAGTAAACTCACGTATCGAGGGGGTACAACCTTCACGAACGGCCTTGGCAGGCGATGAAGCCTTAGACTTCTCTGCCTTCGACACGGCACCGCCTGCCTTGCAGACTTGAAGTGACCTGCAAAATGGAAGACGAGGTCTGCAGGCTTCGGGACGTGGATGAACCGGCCGTGGGAGAGCAGGCTCCGACGAGGCTTCGTCCAGCCGAGGGGGCCCTGGCCGAAAGAAGGGCAAGCGAGGGCTGGGGCCTCGAGCTCGCTTTTTCTTAGGCTTAGACACAGACTACTCATAATTTGTTTTCAAAGTGTATTTGTAACATACTTCTCAATTATCATTTGATGAATGAGATTTGTTGTATTTGCATACTTCGTCTGCATGCTTCGCATTGTTTGATGGCTTCGAACGTTTTAGCTTGTCACGCTCGTACTGCGCATTACATTCGCACACTTCGCATACATACTTCCCCCTTGCTCGTGGCAGCTAGGGACTTAGTCGTTGCTGGTGCGGGCAATTAAAAATGCGAAGGGGTGCGCCTTTTTGGCGGCTTCAGATGCTTATATTACATCGAGTGAACGCCTCATTTGGGCTTCGAACGCGTTAATTTGGAACGAAGCAAGGCTTCAGCGTAGCCAAATTAAGCGAAGCATGCTTCGGCATGCTTGGATTTTGTTGTGCGTGAGCGAAGCTCCGAAACGCACTTAGATTTTAAGCGAAGCATGACTTCGAGATGTTTTAATTTTTTAGATTAGATCACGTCACACGAAGCAAGGCCTCGGTGCGTGTTCAGATAACGAAGCAAGGATTTTTGAGCTTGATCCTGTAGTGAAAAGGATATTTGGTGTGGATTCACCGAACCTGTGATTTTGAGCTGCCTTCGCTCTGAGCCACCTTCGACTCTGAATACCGAGAATGGATCTCGGGATTCTGGGATACGTTAGGCCGGTGGCCTTCGTATCCCGGACGCATCAGGTCGATGACCTAGAGTCCTTGGACGCATCGGGCCAGTGGCCAAGTGTCCTTTAGCCCACTGCTACGGGCCCGGAGGCACTGTGTAGCCTTCGAAGGGGTACTCCGGATTTTGTAAAGCGAAGCAAGGCTTCGAATTTTTGAAAGGAAACAAAGCTTCGATTTCAAAACGCGAAGCATAGCTTCGGTTTTAAAACGGGAAGCGAGGCTTCGACTTTTAACGAGATGGAGCAAAAGTTTGCTTTAAAGGCGAAGCAGGGCTTCAATTTTGAGCGAAGCAGGGCTTCGATTTTATATTAATGTAATTGCAGATTGGTACATCGAAGAGATGCTTCGGTAGTGTACATACCTCGTATCCCCTGGGGCTTTGATGACCTTCGACATACGAAGCGGAGCCCCTTGCTGGAGGGTGAGCTCCGAAACGCGAAGGATGGAGGAAGGCGAAGAAAACCTTCGAACTGCACCCGAAGCCCCTTGCCGGAGGGTGCGCGAAGCAAGAAAGCTTCGAAACTCCCCCCTCAAGCGCACTTCAAATTGCACAGTGGTAGAGAACTTAGTTTTTAGGACTAAGGTCCCCACCGACGGCGCCAACTATTGTAGCAATTATGTTAGCTACAACATAAGTTTTGTATGTGTGTATATGGTGTGTAAAATGAACCTCGAAGGGTTCTCTCAGAGGGAGAAAAGATTTATACTGGTTCGAACCTCCCCTAGGTGATAATAGCCCTACATCCAGTTTGTGGTGGATTTGTCATAGTATGGCTTGATGGAGTCTAATGATCTCGACGTCCTCATGGCCCCTCAAGAAGCCCCCCTGTTACAAGGGCTTAGCCCTGCTTTTATAGGCACGCAGACCAAAGGAAAAGACCAAAATGCCCTCTATAAGTCATAGGCTCATAGGGGAAAAAAGGGAAAAAATAACTAGCTACTGTACAAAGTGTTTTACAGCTTTACAGACGTGTCAGACAACGACACTTCTTTGACCAGCTAAACAACATACTGGGGGCAGAGGGGCCCCTGGTATGACTTCTACACTGTAGCGAGGCGTAAATATCTGCTGGATTCGGAGTTGGGGCCGGAGCTCTTCAGGCGAGGGCTGCAAGGGAGGCTTCAAAGTATACTCCGAAGTGGGCTTCGAACTGGGTTCCGAACTAGGTTCTCGGAGACTGGCTCTGAGGGGCTCCGAAGGGAGCTCGAAGGTTAACTCCGAACAGGGTTCGAGGGTTAACTCCGAACAGAAGTCGAAGGTTGACTCCGAGCAAGGCTCGAAAGCTAACTCCGAACAAGACCCAGAGGCCAATTTCGAAGTTAGCCTAAGACTTAACTTTTGGCAAATTTTAAAGGATCTTAAGGGCTTCGCTCCGGAGGGCTCCGAAGGGGTTCAGAGGCCTCGCTCCAGAGGGCTTCGAAGTGAACCTTAGGACTTGGAAACAACTTCTTCAGAAAGGAAGAGGCTTCGACAGTATTGGGCTTCGAGCTGAAGGCTGTCGGAGGCTGACGTCATTTGACCCCTGTTCAAGGGAAAACTTATTCCCCCAACAATACTTCAGTCGTAAATTCTTCTTGTTTTGGATAAGTATCAACGTTTTATTAAATTAAATTAAATAAATTATAAAAGCATTTTAACAATACAAAAACATCTAGTCGTGGCTTGAAGAAGGAATTAGGGCAAGATCCCCCAATTAAGTTTCAGAGGACTTGGTGTTTTAGATTGAATCCATTGATCCAGCAATTATGCAACCGAGCAGCACATTATATCACGAACCTATCATCACTACCGGAAACTCTCTGTTTGCCGAGTGCCCGTGGCTTTGCCGAGTGCATTCCCTCAGGCACTCGGCAAACTCTAGTTTGCCGAGTGTACCATAATATACACTCGGCAAACCTTGTACACACGGCAAAAACTACACTTTTGCCGAGTGTCACGGGGGAGACACTCGGCAAACAAGTAGGGTTTGCCGAGTGCCACTAACGGACACTCGGCAAACCCTTATATTTGCCGAGTGCCATATGTGAAAACACTCGGCAAAATTAAAATGCTCATTATTTTATGTGAAATCACAATGTAAGCACATATCACATTTTAAACATGTTTTGAACTTGAATTTTTTTTTACACTCATAATGCAACCTATGTTAAGCCATGGAAAAGTTTCATATTTTTCTGAGTGGGTTTACTATTTTTAATAAATTAATCATGTTTCTATGATTTTCTTCCAAGTGGGTCAAATTTGAACTCAAAAATTATGGAAAAATCATATTTGTGTTCATGATTACATTTGTAATCTTTTACAACTAAATATAACTAAATATTTAAAATCTAATTTACGACACTCGACCGACAATATGCAGGTTAATGGTTTTTTAATTATAGAAAATGTAATTGATGCCTAAAAAATATGACACTTGACATGGTGTCATTATATCATACATATATAATATGGTAAAAAATTCATAATGTTTCGACAAAGTTTTCAAGTACGACCTTTAGAAATTGGACAATCTTCGAGAAGATTTAGGAGTTTAGGATGAAATGAGTTAGGTTTAGAAGCAAATCGATATTCAAATATTTGTTTGAACTTAAAACTTTTTGTACTACTAAAACTCAATTTATCTTATACCATGTCAAAAATTGGCATTTTTAAGAGTTAGTTTGCTATTTTTGGTTAATAAAAGTTGTTTATAGGATTTTAAGTAAAAGATCCCAAATTTAAATTACAAGTGCCTTATATTTGTTTATTTGAACTTAGAAATTTTCTAGGATGAAATATTAGTGTATACTATATAATGCCAAATTATGGGATTTTTTAAGTCTTTATTCATTTTTAGTTTTTTTTTTTAAAAAAATAGTTCAAAAAAGCTTTGCCGAGTGCATTTAGATATGGCACTCGGCAAAGACCAAAAAAACACTTTTGCCGAGTGCCACATCTAAATGCACTCGGCAAAATGTATAATCCCATTATTTCATGTGAAAACACATTTTGAGTCCATATCACATTTTAAAAATGTTTTGAACCTGGAATTTTTTTTACAGTCATAATTCAACATCTTTTAATCCATGAAAAATTTTCATACTTTTATGAGTCGGTTTGATATTTTTAATAAATTAATCGTATTACTATAGGTTTTACTTCCAAGTGGGTCAAATTTGAAATGCATGTACATGAAATAATCATTCAAAAAATATGGAAAAATCTTATTTGTGTTCATGATTACATTTGTAATCTTTTACTACTAAATATAACTAAATATTTACAATCTAATTTACGACACTCGACCGACAATATGAAGGTTAATGGTTTTTTAATTATAGAAAATGTAATTGATGCCTAAAAAATATGACACTTGACATGGTGTCATTATATCATACATATATAGTATGGTAAAAAATTCATAATGTTTTGACAAAGTTTTCAAGTACGACCTTTAGAAATTGGACAATCTTCGAGAAGGTTTAGGAGTTTAGGGATGAAATGAGTTAGGTTTAGAAGCAAATCGATATTCAAATATTTGTTTGAACTTAAAACTTTTTGTACTACTGAAACTCAATTTATCTTATACCATGTCAAAAATTGGCCTTTTTTGAGTTAGTTTGCTATTTTTGGTTAATGAAAGTTGTTTATAGGATTTTAAGTAAAAGATCCCAAATTTAAACTACAAGTGCCTTATATTTGTTTATTTGAAGTTAGAAATTTTCTATGATTAAATATTAGTGTATATTATATAATTCCAAATTATGAGATTTTTTATAGTCTTTATTCTATTTTTGTTTTTTTTTTGAAAATAGTATAAAAAAATGTTTGCCGAGTGCATTTGGACCTGGCACTCAGCAAAGATAGGATTTTTCAAAAAAATAAAAAACGTTCGCCGAGTGCATCCAAAATTGGCACTCGGCAAAGACTTTTTCGGGTAAAAAAGGGGCCCCGAGCAGATCTGGCGCATTTAAGCCAGATCTGCTCCCTCCGCCGCCGCAGCGCGCCCCCTGCTCCCTCCGGCCCCGCCGCCTGCCCTGCTCCCTCCAGCCCCGCCGTGCGCGCGCCCTGCCCCCTAGCCGCCGGCTGGCGCTGCCCCCCCACCCGGCCTGCCCCCCCCGCCTGGCCTACGCCCTTTGCCGCCGGGGCGCCCGCGCCCGTCCTGCGCCCCCCGCGCCGCCGACCGCCCCACCGCCGGCGTCGACCCTGGCCGCCGGCTCCGCCGCCCCTGGCCGCCGGCCCCAGCCACCGGCTCCGGCACCGGCTCCACCACTCGAGCCCCCTCTTTCCTAGGTATACATGTATATCCCATTTTTTCAAATATAAATACCTATAAATATGTAAAAATTGCATCTCAAATAGTAAATGCATGTATAACATGGACATGCATAGTGTGGAGGCTAGCAAGAAAGGGCTACTAATTGGTGGCATATATATTTGTGTGGCCATTTGTTATATATATGCATATATATTTGTGTGGCCATTTGCATATATACTTACTCTCATCAAATGATGTGTATAACATTTGAGACATGCATTATATTGCATATATATATTTGAACTTAGAATTAGTGTCTCATGTGTTGAATTATTTAGTATAGTCTTTGATATTTTATAATTTTATGTTGTTTAGTGTAGCGTCTCACATTTTTTAATTATTTTATCTTATAACTAATATTTTTATTGTTTTTTAGATAGATCTAATTTGCTTAGCGATCTCTTACCGGTGTCACCGTCCTTTTCTCAGCTTCATCGTCCTCATCTCGCATCAAACCCTACCGGTAACCTTAGAACATAGGATTAATATTTTGCTTGAACATGAATGATTAATATGCTTTGTACATGTTTTTTATTATCTAATACAACGTCACATGTTTTGTTTGCTTTCAACATCCCTTCCTCGTAAATAATATTACAATTTTATTTACATGCATGTCAAGAAGATTAATATAAATAAATGCTTATACATGTTTTAGAAATTTTAATATAATCGTTGTAATTCTTGTTATGATTTAATGGTTATTTTGATTAATATCTTGTGTATGTGGATGCCGGCCATCGTGCCGTGATATATATATATATATATATGTGTATGTGGATGTCGGCCATCACGTCGTGATGTGTGTATGTGGGTGACGGTCATCATGCCGTCCTATTTATGCATGCTAGATTTGCTATGTATTAGAGACAAGATGTTGTCAAAAAAAATTTTTTGGTTATTGTCGCGTAACCTAGGCGTCTCCCGTTCGGAAGAGTTACGGTTTGGAATATGCATGTGTTTGCATATCTGTCGCCGTAACTGTTTCGAACTGTCCACGTTTGGACAGCTGGAGGATGCGTAGATTGAGCTCGTTTTCATGCTCCGTTCTGATTCGACCCATGGTTTCGACAACACCTCCCCGTTGTTCTCCGAACGCACATCCTCTTGGCATGTTGCCCAGACGTGCGTTTGGAGAGCAGCGGGGAGGTGCTGCCGAAATTTTGGGTTGGATCAGAACGGAGCGTGAATACGAGCTCAATCTACGCATTGTCTGGTGGGATTAGGACCTATCTTACCTATTAGACTGTTATATTTATCTCGTTTCTCACTAACCCCTAAACACGGGTGTTGTTTCCTAGTTTAGCACAAGATGGATCATCGTGAGTGGATGTACACGGGTCGCCCTAGTCAGGCCGAGGTGACCATGGATTAGATCAAGAACACTGAAGTATTCTTAGAGACAGCGTTTGGTAGACAGAATGTACGTGACAAGACCTGGTGTCCATGTAGTCGGTGCGAGAATAAGCATCGACAAACAAAGGATGCTATGGGTAAACACCTATGCAAATATGGGTTTATGCCAAATTATACCCGTTGGACGTATCATGGTGAGTCCCAACGTCCTAGAGAGGAGGTGTTGCGACATCGCATGGACGATGATGAGGGAGGGGTTGGATTTATGCTAGATGACTTTGAAGATGCGCATTTTGACGAAGCACGTGAAGAGGAAGTGCCGGAGCCAACGGCAAAAGCGTTTTATGACATGTTGTCCGCGTCAAAGCAACCTCTTCACGGTCACACTAAGGTTTCTCAACTGGATGCCATCGCACGGCTATTGGCGATCAAGTCGCAGTTTAGCTTGAGTCGAGAATGCTTCGATGTTATGCTGACGGTTGTTGGTAGCCTTCTTCCAGAAGGTCACAATCTTCCGAAGATGTACGAGTCTAAGAAAGTCCTCCATGCACTTAAGATGCCTTATGAGCAAATACATGCTTGTCCCAACGGATGCATTTTATTCAGAAAACAATACGCAGACGCAACCTGTTGCGTGAAATGCAAATCCTCTAGGTATCTGGAGGTAGACTCCGATGATGGTGTGAAGAAACAACTCTCAATTCCCGTGAAGATCCTTCGGTACCTTCCCTTTGTACCGAGGATCCAACGGTTGTACATGACCGAGGAATCTGCTAAACAGATGACATGGCATAAAAATGGGATTCGTTACAACCCAGACAAGCTAGGTCATCCATCAGATGGAGAAGCGTGGAAAAAATTTGATCAGCTCCATCCCGAGAAAGCTTTAGAGCCACGTAATGTACGAATTGCTATAGCAACAGATGAGTTCAATCTATATGGTTTGACGGCTGCCGCATACAGTTGTTTGCCAATGTTTGTTATTCCCCTCAACCTTCCTCCCGGCGTCATCTTTCAACGATAGAATATTTTCTTGTCCTTGATAATTCCAGGGCCTGAATACCCGGGGAAAAATATGAGTGTGTATATGGAGCCTTTGATGGATGATTTGGTCCATGCGTGGGAAGACGGTGTGTTGACATATAATCGATGTACAAAGACAAACTTCAGAATGCATGTCTGGTATATGTACTCTCTACATGACCTACCAGCATATTCGATATTTTGCGGCTGGTGCGTGCATGGGAAGTTCGCATGCCCGATTTGTCGGTCGACTCTAAAGTTCGTTTGGCTAGCTAAGGGTGGAAAATATTCCTCGGAACCATCCATTCAGGAAGGATAAGAGGAATTTTACAAAAGATGTGTCTGTTAAAGGCTCAGCACCAATTAAAATGACCGGAGCCAATGTTCGTGCTCAATTAGAGTCTTTGCAAATTAATACACAAGGAGCTGGTTTTATCGGATATGGTGAGCATCATGTATGGACTCACAAGCCATGTTTATGGAATCTTCCTTATTTCGATGATCTTCTCCTTCCGCACAACATTGATGTGATGCACACTGAGAAAAATGTTGCCGAGGCCATTTTCGGCACAATCATGGATATTCCTGAGAAGACGAAAGACAATGTCAAGGCTCGACTGGATCAAGCGGCTATATGCAACAGACCTAAGCTCGACATGATACCTCCTAGAAGCGGGAAATTCTGGACGAAGCCAAAGTCTGATTTTGTTCTAACAAGGGGACAAAGGAGGGAAGTACTTGAGTGGTTTCAAACATTGATGTTTCCTGATGGCTATGCAGCTAATCTGAAGAGGGGAGTTAATCTAGCTACTCTGCGAATAAACGGACTCAAAAGTCATGACTATCACATATGGATTGAGCGGTTGCTCCCGGTCATGATTCGTGGCTATGTCCCCGAGGATGTCTGGCGAGTTCTAGCTGAATTGAGCAATTTTTTCCGTCAACTTTGTGCTAAACAGTTGTCTCACACCGTGGTAGCAGACATGGAGACACTAGCGCTCGTGTTATTATGCAAGCTAGAAAAGATCTTTTCGCCCGGTTTTTTCAATCCGATGCAACATATGATATTGCACCTTTCGTATGAGGCCCGGATGGGAGGTCCGGTTCAGAGCCGTTGGTGCTATTCAATTGAGAGATTCCAAAAGATTCTTCGGAATAAATGTAAGAACAAATGCAAAATTGAAGCATCCATAGCTGAGACATATGTTTTGGAGGTGTCAAACTTCACAACTAGATATTATGCGGACAATCTTCCAAGCGTGCATAATCCACCTGCCCGTTACAATCTTCCAGAAGAAGAATCAAATCTCAGCATCTTCAGAGGCCAACTAGGAAGTGCAAGTGGTGCTGCTAACAAGACCTTACAGCTTGAAGAGTGGCGTTTGATTATGTTGTATGTCCTGACAAACCTTTCCGAAGTGGAACCGTACATTGAGGAATTTCATCGACGATTTTGGCGTGGTTCGAGGGAGGCTAACATTGAGGAATCCACTGCCCTTCTTAAGTATGGTGTGGGAAATGGCAATCCCGATTTCATTTCTTGGTTCAAAACTAAGGTATTTCTCAAATTAACTTTTAGTTAGTTATACCTTTCAATTATATCTTATATGCGACTAATATACATGTTCATCGCGTTTAAACCTATAGGGAAGAACCGACACGACAATGAGTTTCGAGTTGAGGCAAGTTGCGAATGGTTGTGCCTACAAGGTTAAGACATTCAAAGCTTACGACGTAAACGGCTATCGTTTCCACACAACAAGCCATGAACAGAGCCGACCTAACCGAAAAACCACAAATTCCGGAGTTTTTACTCCGGGCACAGACGGGGTTGACTACTATGGACGACTCAAAGAAATATACGAATTGAGTTTTGATGGGAGCAAACCTCTTAACCCCGTTATATTTAAATGCCACTGGTTCAATCCCAAAGTAGTGAGACAGACTCCCGAACTTGGCTTAATAGAAATTCGTCAAGATACCACCTTGCCGAGTGAAGATGTTTATATTGTGGCTCAACAGGCAACACAAGTTTACTATCTCTTACCCGTGCAAAACCGTCGCACGTCTTAAAGGTTGGGATGTTGTGTATAAGGTGTCGCCACACGGTAAACTGTCTGTTCCCAACAACGAAGACTATAACATAGACCCGAACACATACGACGGAGAGTTCTTTCAAGAAGATGGGCTACCAGGCATGTTTGTTATTGACTTGACGGAGACGATGGAAGTAGATAACGAAAGTGGCACGTGGCACGTTTCTGTGCACTCTGGAGAGGCTTTGCCGAGTGCCTCCACGTGGCACTCGGCGAAGGGGGTATGCCGAGTGCCACGGGGGCACTCGGCAAAACCACCCTGTGCCACGTGCCCCCTCGGATCCCCCTTCGCCGAGTGCCCCACGTGGCACTCGGCACACCCCCTTCGGCGAAGCCCGTTAACGGCCACCCCGGCCGTCAACCGACTAAGTTTGCCGAGTGCTATACGTGGCACTCGGCGAAATCTATAATGCACTCGGCAAAGACTTCGCCGAGTGCCCGATAAAAAGCACTCGGCGAACCCTCACGTCGCCGACAAGGCTAGTGCCTAGTGGGGTTCGCCAAGTGTGGCACTCGGCGAAGCCTTTGCCAAGTGCATTCTGGGCTTCGCCGAGTGCCCTAGGCACTCGGCAAACAGGGCTATTCCCGTAGTGCCTACTGCTAAAAAATCTGTGCCGTTCAACATTACTCCAATAAGATACAGTTAACAGAGACAGCATGACAGACGGATTGATTTGGGAATATCTGCACAACTTTTGCCCAAAGAAAATTGGGGGAAAACATTACGGACATCACATAGTAATGTCAATTCCCTCATGTTTGCTGTCAATGGCAGGTGAATGCACTTAGAGGCTACTGATAGAATAGGTACACAACCTAACAGCAATATCATGTCAATTCTGCAAATGAAGAATTGGCCACACTAGATTGAAAAGCAAAAGGTACACAATCTTAAAGGATAAAATATGATATAATGTTGAACTATACAAACTAAAATCAAATCATGCCAACAGAAAACTGGAGAACAGTCAACCAGAAAGTATCATACTAACCAGATGAAAATTTCAAGAGTAATTCAAGCTAAAGCAAGCAGATACATCCATCTGAGAAAGTATTTTTTTTTATTTCTACACAACCTGCAATAAAAAGAACGGCTAACAGAGAAAAAAAGCTATGGATACCAGCATTTGTCAACCTCAGGGTAAATGTTCCTAAGTCTGCATAACCTTGCAAAACAAATAAGATTAAAGTTACCACAAGTCCAAGACCCCTCCTTCCTTTGAGTACGCACCAAATGATAAAATTACTGCTAACAACCTGACAAAGAGATAAACTGTACCATTCAACAGGGGGCTTAAAATTATCAGATATAAACTACTAAATCTGAATGATATACTGCCTACCAAATTAAAAATCAACATACCATCAACAAATATTATGATTTGAGGAAAATGGACACATAGTGCTGACGCATCAGAAAAGATTTTAGTATTACAAACTAAAAGAGAATACATTTTATGCTCCGTGCATGCTTTTGAATTATATCAAACTAACACTGAACATGGTACACCAATCTAAAGCAAATAGACGAATAGAACTTACAGGTTCCCTATAAGCTTGAATTATCTTTATTCATGAAGTGTGTGAAAATGACCCAGTAATTTGATCAGCACTGTGCATGTCAGAGAAAGAACAAAAGTTAGCATCAGTCTTGCTATCACGTGGCAGTCCAAACAGCATACTGCACTCAGGTAGGACACTGCATACATTTTCATCTGGTTTACTAATGCTTATTCCATCACCGTCAGATGAGATTTCCTTGTTAGTCTGAGAATTGAACACATCAATTAGAACCTCAGATGAAAGTGAAATTGAAACATTTCTATCATTAACAGATTGCCATGCAAGCTGGAAGCTGTTCATAAATGGAGCAGTACATACATTCTCAATTGTTCTATTGGTTCGGCTTACAGAGGATGTGTTGCTACTTGGTCCGGCAATATTGCTACTGGACACATTTGGTTCATTGTTTCTGCTTCCAGAATCTGCATTGCAATCTGTCTCAGTATTCTTGTTACCTGCACATTCATTTCCAGCACCAGGTCTTCCAGTGTTTCTATTACCCAGAATCTCCAGCTTCTTGGCCTTGTGTTTTTTTCCTCCAATATGGGAACTGAAATTAAATTCAGTAACACAATCTACCTTACAGATTTTGCACCAAAAGGAAGGTACCAAATTTGGTCTGGGACTCTGCAAGGCATGCAAAGGATGCTGTTGAACTTTCAACTTTTTCTGTGAGGGGTACCAATTTGCTGGCTTCCTTTGTACAGTGGAGCCAACAAAACATGCCTGTGGTGAAGGCAGGCAGTTGTCATGGACTCTCATCAGTAAATCAGGTGAAGAACCAGAGGCAACCTCCTGAAAAAAATAACTTTCAATAAGAACTTATAATAAGCTTTTTTATTTCTGTGAATGAAGCAAGGTGCAAAGAACAAAGACAGTAACAAATAGAGTACAGGACAGATTAATGCTTTTGGACAACGAAATCTTCCTGCATCTATGTACAATAGTAGAATACATCCTTATTGATATAGAACTCTGAAATTGATAAGTTATAATCATTATTCAGAAGAAACTAATCTAAATTATAAAAACGCAAAAACTGCAATACAGAGGCACAATTGAACAGCTACTAAGGAGTCAACAGCCAAGTGTGCATAAAATGAAATTTTCACATCCATAATCATTGTTTTTGTTAGAGATATACTATATAGTATAAGGGCTTATTTGTAAAGCTTCCCTTCTCTTGTAATATTGCCCTTTGGGCCCTTTGGAATGTATGCTGGCCATTTTGTCACATGGTATCAGAGCTAGAGTTTCTAGCTTCTCTCCTTCCTCCTGATTTAGTCGCCGGTGACCCCTCGCTGTGCCTACACCACGCGTCCGCCCACGTGTGCTCCCGCTGCCGTGCGACACGTCTGCGCATGCTCCCACCGCCACGCGACTCGTCTGCACGAGCAGTCTGCGCGTACTCGCGCCGCCACTTACCTGCCCCACGCGTAAGCTCGCGCCTCCATGCGCCCGCCCATATTCCAGCGTGGGCCCGTGCCCGAGCCCCACTGCCGGCCTCCCACGCCATCCTGCAGCCTTGAGCTTCCATCTACCGACTCCTATGACTGCCTGTTGAGGCTGCCAAAAAAAAGAGAAGGCAAGGGTTTCTCACCATGGCTGCTCTTCGTCCTCCCGTTCCTGTACTTCTACACCGACCTCAGCTCCAAGACATGTTACTCAAGGTGGCACAACTGTCACTCTCTTCTGTCGCTATTGCAAGTCCAAGAATCACGAGATTGAGCAGTGTCGAAAGCGCCCCTCCCACTAGAGGGGCGGCTCAAGTACCTCAGGTGGTTTTCGGGGTTCTTCTCAGTTGCCTCCAAATTGGGTCCTTGAGCTCACTAGACGGATGGATCGTCTAGAGCATCGTGTTGCCTCTTCGAATCCATCCATGGTACCACAGCCAAGTACTCAGTCACCTTGGATTCTTGATTCCGACGCTTCTTTTCACATGACACATGACTCCACTCATCTTAGTTCCTTGAGTTCGCTTCCTTTTCATGTGTCTGTTAAGACAACTAATGGTACTCCTATTCCTATTATTCATCATGATATTCTTAGTACTTTCCATTTTCGTGTGCCGTCTGTTGCTCATGTACCTCAGCTTCACTTGTAGCTTTTTTCAACTGACTAGATTACTGATCATGGTTGTCGTATCATTCTTGATTCTGATTCTTGTTCTGTTCAGGATCGTCTCACTGGGACCACCGGCTTTGTGACCCTCCTCGCCTCTGGGAACTTGACTGGCTACATCTTCCTCCCATTTCTACTTTGTGTTGTTTGACTCCTACTGTTGATGCTACTCCTTTTGTCATCTCTGCCTCCATTAGCTTTGCTTAGTGGCATCATTGTCTAGGTCACATGTGTGGGTCCCGTTTGTCATCTCTTGTTACTAGTGGAGTTCTTGGGAAGGTTTCTAGTGATACCTCCCTCTTTTATATGGGTTGTAGACTTGGCAAGCAGATACAGCTCCCGTATTCTACTATTCAAACAGTGTCCACTAGACCTTTTGATCTCATTCACTCTGTGGTATGGGGCCTTGCTCCCTTCGTTTCGAAAGGGGGACATCGATATTATGTGATCTTTATTGATGATTTCTCTCGTGCTTACTACCTATCAGGCCTTTGCTACGATGGTTCGCACTCAGTTTGACTCTTCCATTCGTGTTTTTCGTGCTTACTCTACTGGCGAGTATCTATCTCGTTCTCTTCATCAGTTTCTTTCTGAGCAGAGCACTCTTCCTCAGTATTCATGCACTAGTGCCCATGCTCAAAATGGTGTGGCCAAGCATAAGCCTCGTCACCTTCTTAAGATTGCTCGGGCACTATTACTTGCCTCTTCTGTTTCTCCTCAGTTCTGGGCTGAAGCTATATCTACTGTTGTTTACCTTGTGAACATTTAGTCCTCTGTAACTCTTCATGGTGTCACTCCACTTGAGTGCCTCTCTGGTCGACCGCCTCAGTATAGCCACATTCATTCCTTCAATTGTGTTGCCTTTGTTCTCCAGCCTCATGAGAGGACAAAACTATCAGCACAGTCGGTCTGGTGTGTCTTTCTTGGGTATGACTCCGAGCGTAAGGGATATCGTTGTTGGGATATAGTTGCTCATCGCATTCGGGTTTCCCGTGATGTTACGTTTGATGAGTCTCGTCCTTTTTTCTCCGATGCTCCCTCCTCTCATAAGTCGGTTGATTTTCTTGACTTAGTCTGGCCTTTGTCTGACTCCTCGTCATCATCCTCTCCTCGTCCTTCACCACCACCATCCACTTCACCACCTCCTTCCCCACCACTACCTCCACGTCCTCCCATTCTCTATCACTATACTCGTCATCCACGTCCTTCACCACCTTCCACCTATTCTTCCCCTGTGCCTCATGAGTCTTCATACTCTGCACTCTTTTTCTGAGCCTTC
Source organism: Zizania palustris (assembly GCA_019279435.1). NCBI lineage: Eukaryota > Viridiplantae > Streptophyta > Magnoliopsida > Poales > Poaceae > Zizania > Zizania palustris. The sequence continues at coordinate 93,695,550 of JAAALK010000082.1, read as the reverse complement.
CACATATCGAGATGTTGTTGCTCATCCTGAATGGCAGTTTGCTATGGCTGAGGAGATTGATGCTGTTGAGTGTACCAACACCTAGGATCTTGTTCCTCGTCCTCCTTCTGTTGTTCCGATCTCATGCAAGTGGGTCTACAAGATTAAGACTCACTCTAATGGCTCTCTTGAGAGCTATAAAGCACGTCTTGTTGCTCGTGGTTTTCAGCAGGAGTATGGCCATGACTATGAGACCTTTGCTCCTGTTGCGCATAGGATCACCGTTCATACTCTTATTGTGGTGTGGCCTCTGTTCGTCGGTGGACTATCTCTCAGCTTGATGTGAAGAATGCATTTCTTCATAACGAGCTGCATGAGGTCTATATGGCATATGCACCCACCTCCTAGCTATCCTGTTCCCAATGGCTATGTCTATCTCCGTCGTTCTCTCTATGCCTCAAGCAAGCCCCTAGTGCTTGGTTTGAGTGTTTCACCTCGGTTGTCACTGCTGCTGGTTTTGTTGCTAGTCAGCATGATCCTGCTCTATTCGTTCACACTTCGCACCATGGGGAATGATTCTGAGTATATTGCCTTTGTTAAGGCTCGTCTCAGTGAGCAGTTTCACATGTCCGACTTGGGTACTCTTCGCTACTTTCTTGGGATTGAGGTCACATCCACACCTAACGGCTACTACCTCTCCCAGAGGAAGTACATTCATGATCTTCTTGATCATGTAGGTCTTACTAATCACCGCTCTGTGGACACTCCTATGGAGCTTCACACTCGTCTTCGTGCCACCGACAGTGTTCCTCTTAAGGATCCCACTCGCTATCATCATCTCATCGGTAATCTTGTCTATCTTGGCATCACTCGTCCTGACATTTCTTATGCCGTTCACATCCTAAGTCAGTTCATGTGATCATGTCCACTCCCGCTAGAGTCCACTACAGTCATCTCCTTCGCGTCCTTCGATACCTTCGTGGCACTATTGATCAACATTTGTTTTTCTCTAGTTTCGGCTCCCTTTAGCTCCACGCTTACTCTGATGTTACTTGGGGTTCTAATCCTTCAGACTTCAAGTCCCTCTCTGCTTATTGTGTCTTCCTCGGTTCCTCCTTGATTGCCTGGAAGACCAAGAAGCAGACTGTTGTTTCTTGCTCTAGTGCTGAGGCTGAGCTACGTGCTTTGGCCTATGTGACTGCTGAGGTGACTTGGCTACGGTGGCTCATGGCTGAGTTTGATGTTGCTCTCTCCTCTACGCCTGTGCACTGTGACAGTATCGATGCTATCAGTATTGCTCAAGACCCGATGAAGCATGAGCTCACCAAACACGTTGGAATTGATTGCTTCTATGTTAGATCAGATGTCCAGAACAAGATAATTGCTCTTCAGTATGTGCCCTCAGAGATTCAACGTCTCGACTTGCTTACCAAAGCCCATACTCGAGCTCAGCATTGTTTTCTCCTTTCCAAGCTCAATGTCATTGATCCACCTTGAGCTTGAGAGATGTTAGAGATATACTATATAGTATAAGAGCTTATTTGTAAAGCTTCACTTCTCTTATAATATTGCCATTGGACCCTTTGAAATGTATGCTAGCCATTTTGTCACAATTTTGAGAGTAATCCAAATATGTATGACACTGCCATGGCAAAGTGAGTAGTTATGACTTACGAGATATGCCACTGCAATGTTCTTTCTTTGAGATATTCAATTTATAACATTCAGAAATAACAGGTGGGTCATTATAGCATTTATTCAACCATGATGTGTCTTTTTCCTTCATCTGTTCATCCTCTTTGCCACATTGCCTTGTGCTACGGCCACAACCACTATAAAATCTTAGCCAATAGCAAGCTTAGTTCGCCTACTCCACCACACGAATAGCCCCTTAACTAGGTCGGCCATGTGGCGCAAGCTCTAGACAGGTCACTTGACCTCCTTGGCTTCATTTAAAGATGGCATAGTTTGATGAGGGAAGCATTCTAGTAGCATATTGTGGTACTGGCATTTATAAATAAAAAATATCCTTGTGATGGTTACATGATAAAAAAGGCATTAAATAGTGATGCAGGTTACATTAGAAAGATTAAGATTCCCCCTGTTTTTTTAATCATGAGAAAATAACTTATAGAGTTGTCTAAAGTAGGGGTGAAAATGATGCGGATAGTTTACTAACGAATTCAGAAAAACATATTTGGATACAATTTTTTTTGGTTCGAATATGGATTCAGATACAATTTTTTTTAGATACAGAAACATATATGACATCGATGGTATCCGACGGATATGGATTCAGATAATATGGATATATCTTATTCAGATTATTCGAATCAAAAAGTCCTTTCAGCTGAATTATATGCAACCATTAGATTACCTTTAAGATTAGTGCTACATATATAATTATATATTATTCATATTAACTCTTGATACAACATCAGAGATCATCCACCACGCACATCGGCCACCCCTATCGCCGCATCGCACCGCCGACCTCCCCTACTGTTGTCGTGCCCACTGGCTTCCTCTGCCATCGCGTCGCACCGTTGGCCTCCCCTGATGCCACGTCACACCATTGGCCACCCCTACAACCACAATGCCTCACCGGTCAGTGCCACGGCACCCCACCATGGTTGTCACGGCGCCCCGGCGAAACCAGTCGCCAGGGGGCCGACTGGACGCCTAGGCGCCTAGGCGGGCGCCTAGGCGTTGCCTAGGCGACCAATTAAATTCAGCATGCAAAGGTCAGCACACAACCATAGTTCATACTTCACACAACCACAGTTCATACTTCATAGTTCATAGCACACAACCACACACGCAAAATAAAGTTTCACTCACACAACCACAGTTCATACTTCACTCTGTTGCTGCCTGCTACACTGCTGCCTTCTCTGCTTGCTGCGGCGAGGGAGCACAGGGGAGGCCAGGAGGGGGAAGCAGGGGAGGGAGCACAGTGGAGCCGGGGAGCACAGTGGACTAGGGGAGGGAGCACAGGGGAGCCGGGGAGCACAGAGCAACTGAGCACAGGGGAGGCGGGGAGCACAGGGGAGGGAGCACAGGGGAGGGAGCACAGGGGAGGGAGCACAGGGGAGCCGGGGAGCACAGGGGAGCCGGGGAGCACAGGGGAGGGAGCACAGAGGAGGCGGCCGGTGGCCAGTGGCCGGGCGACGCAACTGCGCAAGGGGAAGCAGCGCAGCTGCGAAGATCTGGCGGCCGGCGGCGCAAACGAACCGGAGATCCGGCGGCCGGCGGAGCAGATCCGACAGCCGAAAGGGACTGAGGCGTGAGGCGGCGGCGCAAGGGAAGCGGCGGCGACGGCGCAAGGGAAGAAGAACCTAAAGCCGAAAGGGCCTGGGCGCGGGCTTAGAAAATGACTCACGGACCCTAGGCGCCCGCCCAGAGTCTCCTGGCGACCGCCTAGGCGCCATGGGCGACGCCTAGACTGTCCAGGCGGGCGCCTAACTCACCCAGGCGAGGCGTTTCAGCTAGGCGTCCGGCGGCCACCGCCTGGACGCCTAGTCGGCGCCTAGGCGTCGCCTAGGCGACGCCATGACAACAATGCACCCCACCCTATCCTAGCATGTCGCATCGTGCTCTACCGGCCACCCCCGCCGCCGAGGCGCCCTGCCTGGCCCGCCACTCCCAGCCTCGCATGACACCCTGGTCAACCTTGTCCAACCATGTCTCACCTGGCCAGCCGCGCCATGTGCCCGCGATCCATCACAACGCCGTGTAGGAGAAACGAGGAAAGTGAACGGAAGAAAGAGGAAAGAAGGAAAAAGGAAAGGGAGAAGAAAGAAAAATAAAAGAGTTTTTTGAAACTAAAAAATTGTTACTTAAACTCTGAAAATTCTTTTTCAGTAATATCATGGGTTTATAGTCAATTCATTATTTTATAACAAGTAAAGTTATCCTGCATTTCTATGCATGAAAAAAATTATACTATCCTAACAAAATCAGCCCCAAAGAGGAACAATCTATTTCTGAAGTGATTGGTTGTATTTATCAACGGGTGCTAGTTTGGAGTTACAATGTTATATTTCTCTAGGATTTTAAAAATAATGGGATCTTTTAAAAGATTTTGGCATTCAAAAACATTCTAAATTTGGAGAATATTTATTATCTATCAGACAATTTTTTCCAATAAATATTTGTAACCGTATTTGTATCCGCTCAATATCCGATTCATATTCGTATCCAATAATATTTGTTTCTATATCCAGAGTATCCAAATCCGAATCCAAAAAATATGAAAAAGGATGTGATATCACTAATATCCATCCATACCCGATCCATTTTTATCCCTAGTCTGAAATGGTATGCTGCAGGGGTCAGAACCTCATGACTGGTAAAACTTCAAAACAACAACTAGGTATATATCCTTTACTTGTCTAGCAACAATACAAATGATCAAACTATGTTTACGGCAAGAGAAAAAATAATTGAGAATTATTAAACTATGATATTCTTGTGTCAATGAACAAAGCACCCTATTAAAAAACTATAACTTTCTTCTATTCGTCAGATTATTTACCCACGTTACTTGTATATTTCCAATCACCTAAAGAATGTTTGCTACAGAACTACAGAAGTGTCATGGGACGAACATTCAACGGAATTGGAAGATACAAAACTCCTCAAATTGTATCTAAAACGAAGTAGTGGGTCAAGGCCCTGGACCTCGTCGACGGGGCGGAGCCATATCGGCTGACGCACCAATGAGGTAAGGATTATAGAGAAGGCGAAGCCTGAACTAAAATTACTCAACGATTCCCTCTAGGCACCAGTCCTATTTATATAGGCATAGGCTATGTAGCCCAGATACCTGGATACGGATACGCGATACCGCGATACTTCGATACGGCATTTTCCAAAAAACATGGATACGGCGATACGTGTATATATATATATATATATATAACAAGTTAACACACAGAAAAATAATAACATGAATTCAATATGAAAATGAACACACAGAAGCATAATTAAGTAGCAAATATGACAATCCAACATAATTAAGTAGCAAATGTGACAATCCAACATAATTAAGTAGCAAATTTGAGAATCCAACATTCCAACATAATTAAGTAGCAAATCAAAACAAGTTTGGTCCAACATTCAAACTAGCAGTAGAGAAGAATAATTCACACAAACAAATAAAACACAGAAATTATTCACTGTTTCTACATCGACAGTAATAAAATCAGAACTCAAAAGGGTTGGAAAAGGAAAAGTGCTCACTTCACTAGTTGTCTGGTTCACTGCGAAGGCAAACACCAAACAGTGCGAACTGCGAAGGAAGAGGTGTGCCGTGAAGTGAGACCGAGCAGCGAGGGCTCTCGCCTCCAAGCGGCTCGCCGGCTCGTGCTCGTCGGTGGAGTCGCCGGCGGGGGAGTCGGCACCGTGGGAGTCGGCGACGAGTGGCGAGATGGCGAGAGCGAAGCGGCGCCTCGCCTCCAGGCGCGCGGCCGCGTGAGACCAACCGCGAAGGGCGGCGCGGCGGGTAGAGCCGCTAAAATTCCTCCGCACCTATCCAGCTTGCATTTGCTGCAGCCTGCCCTTTCCATATCACTAAATTCCCCCTGGCTATCCTACTCTTAGTAACCACGGCCTGTGAAGCTCGGATACCCCCAAAAACCGGCGTACCCGTATCAGATTCGTCTCCGGATACGGATACGTATCCGATACGGCCGGATATGTATCGGTGCGTATCCTAGACTTTTCGATTTTCCAAAAAAATAAAAAAATTCCGATACGTATCGGACTCGACTGCAAACGCGGGATACGCCAAACAGAGGGAGGAAAACCCGACACCCAGCCCGTGACCTCCCCCATACATGTGCCCTAACTCGTGTCGCCCTAGCGCCGCCAGTCGCCTCGCCGCTTGCTGTCGCAGGCCCGCCGCTCCGCCGGCCCGCCGCGCCGCCCTTCGCGGTCGGTCTCACGCGGTCGCGCGCTTGGAGGCGAGGCGCCACTTCGCTCTCGCCGTCTCGCCACTCGTCGCCGACTCCCACGGTGCCGACTCCCCCACTGGCGACTCCACCGACGAGCACGAGCCGGCGAGCCGCTTGGAGGCGAGAGCCCTCGCCGCTCGGTCTCACTTCACGGCACGCCTCTTCCTTCGCAGTTCGCACTATTTGGTGTTTGCCCTCGCAGTGAACCAGACAACCAGTGAAGTGAGCACTTTTCCTTTTCCAAATTCCAACCCTTCTGAGTTCTGATTTTATTACTATCGATGTAGAAACAGTGAATAATTTTTGTGTTTTATTTGTTTGTGTGAATTATTCTTCTCTACTGCTAGTTTGAATGTTGGAATGTTGGACCAAACTTGTTTTGATTTGCTACTTAATTATGTTGGATTGTCAAATTTGCTACTTAATTATGTTGGATTGTCACATTTGCTATTTAATTATGTTTGATTGTCATATTTGCTACTTAATTATGCTTCTGTGTGTGTTCATTTTCATATTGAATTCATGTTATTATTTTTCTGTGTTAACTTTTTTTATATATATATACATGTAACGTCGTATCCATGTTTTTTGGAAAATGTCGTATCGAAGTATCGTGGTATCGCGTATCTGTATCCGTATCCACGTATCTGGCTACATAGACCACAGCCGGTTCCAAACAGACCCTACCGTGGTGAACAGGAGGTAAAACGTCGGGCGAGTCTGGAGTTGGTCCATAGTACTTCTAGAGCAAACCTACATGTAAAACACCGTGAAGTCTAGCGCCCACCAGCAGTTCCAACTTATATGCAACCTACCCAATTCTTTCCAGCACTTTGAATGGACCAAAAAATTTCAGACCCAGCTTCCCTCATCCTTTTATGTCTAATGATGCAACCAGACGATGAAGTAGTCATAACCACACCCACTGGCCAACCCCAAACTCAGCCCAAGAAAGCCACTACAGCCATTGTCGTGGGCAGTCACTTGCCATACATAAGTACATAGAGATTATCTTGTATGCCGCTTCTGACTGGCCATCAGATTGGGGGTGAAAAGCCGATGACGTATTCAATTTGACCCCTGCCAAAGAAAATAATTCCCTCCAAAACTGATTGGCGGTGCGGGCACAACATGGATATGGGAGGTGGCAAGGCCGCCCCGGTGGCTGCGCAGGTGGCCTCGACAGGGCCAGATTGCAGGGGGTGCACCCCGGCATGTCCTAGTGGCATCCTCGTGCGCACGGACAGCGGCCTGGCCAGCGGTTGGCGGATCGACATGGAAGGTCTTGGCGGCACCGATGGCCCAGCTCGAGGACAAGCTGGTTTTCAAGGGGGGAAGAGATGTCATGCACCATGCAGGAGGGGGGCTGCAACAGGCGAACCCATAGCCAAATCAGGCCCATGAACAGTACTACAGGTACTATAATAGATTAATAAATAGAGATCAGATTAGGTTAAGATTCCAATTCAAAACGATTGAGTTGTTAGATTAAAGGAGTCCTAGTAGATTAAGGTTGTTAGAATCAAATTAGGGTTGTTAGATTAGACCTATGTCTATATAAACAAAACTGATGCACTAGAGGTCTTATCGAGTATTTAGAAAAGGCTTAGCCTCTCTATTGTATCCCTGCCTCAGCGGTATGACGTGGAGTGTACGCTCTATCTTGCCGACGAGGGTCAATGCCTCGGTCAATTATTCATCAGTTATCAAATCAGTCACAATGTTTAGCTATCCTCCCCATCCATGAATCCCTACCATTGACAAGAAGTTACTGGAAAGTTTCAAATCAGAACCTTACTTTCAGCGGTGCAGGGGCTCCATTGAGGCCAATCAGCAGATGGGGATGAGTCCTTTCAATTCTTTTCCGATACTCCAACTCCCTTGTAAGAGCTTCTTCAAATGTGATAGTAGGACATGATGACGTATTAGATATGTGCATGACTGAAGATAACGAATAACATCTACTTGAGTTCCAGTTTTATCTTAGGCTCTCAGCTAACAAGGTAGGGATCACTGCTTTCAAAGGTGTGCTCATGAGGTTCAAAGCTGCATTAATTGTTGTGGAATAATAATTCTGCAAGAAAATAATCACATGATGAAAATTAATACCATAATTGGGTTCAAAGAAAAAACAAAATAACATTGTATGCATTAGCTATACGATATCAAGCATCCGACATAATTTTGAAAAAATACAAAAGAGATTATTAGTATCCTCAAATTGATAGCAACAGACCGATCCACTAGATTGAATTGCTCTGTTTCATACAGCCATATGTGGGAATGTAACACCAAAAGGGCAAAAGGAAATTAAATTTGTAACATTGAATTTCAACATATACAGTACTTTGTTAACAGTTTTTTTTCGAGATGGTGCTAACAGGTACTCCCTCCGTCCAAAAATACAACCATTTCTATTCCCTGTTATGGTTGGCGCACAGGACAAACCGCATCCTCTTCTCTCCCCCCTCCTTGCCCTTCTCCACCGGCGACAGCGGGCGACTGGCGGTGGCAGACAGAGCTTGTGATGCCATAGATCTAGAAGGCAACAGGCAACAACAGGCGAAGCTTGCGGCGCCGTGGATCTGGCAAGCAGCAGCGGCGGGTGACTGGCGATGGCAGGCAGAGCTTGTGGCTCTATGGACCAGCAACGACGGGCAGAGCTTATGGCACCATGGATCTGGTGAACGGCAGCAGTGGGCAGAGCATGCAGTGCCGCACTGCCATGGACCGTTGGCGGTGGGCGACCAGCACATGAGGAGAGGCTGACAGGGGGGACGGTGGGCGCACGACAGGGGGCTGGGATGGGACAGGTGAAGGGTACTTTAGTATTTTTACCCCTTGTCTTGATAAACGCACCAAAGCCTGAGAATGGCTGTAATTTAGGATAGCGGGAGTAAATTTAATTTGGCCGACAGTAAAATATTTCATATCTCGCCTCTCATTTTAATCAAAATATATGAGGAAGAAACACCAAAAATAGCCATCGCAGACGAAGAAAATCAGTTCACCTTACAGCTTGCACAGGCAAAATATTCCAGAACATATCATATATGTGTTTATATCCATAGTACATTAGTATATGACTCTGTTAATGAATAAATGAAAATACTTCACACTCCAAAACATTGGCTATGAAAATTCTTGATTCAACCCTCTCCCTTGATTTTTTAAGGCGTGTTTTGATTTTTAAAAGTACAACTTTGTGGATTTTGACCAAAAGTTTGACAAAAATACAAGTACATGCAGTGTATACAAATTATAACAATATATTCTTATTTTAAAGAGCTTTCACACAATATTAGTTTTATAGCTATTAAGAATATATTCTATGATAAATCAAAATTCAAAGATCAACAGAGGTTGTATACAACAATAGTTGCAGGCTTGCAGCAAGAATATGATTAAAGAACATATTGTATTGAGAGTATGGTAAATCAGTGAATTAAAAAAAACATGGTACAGCAGTGCATTAAAATAACATGGCTGCACTAACCAATTGCAGACTGAAGTAAAACCATCTGGTACCCAAAGTACAAACATGCATTTCTTACTAGTTACTGTAGTAAATCAGGCAGGATTGATATCACAATGTCTCTATGATGATAGATCCTCCAACAGCTCCTAATATTTACTTTTTTGAAATTCAATTGTTGTGTGGAAAATTCGAAATTTGGAGAAATTAAGAAAACTAGTTAACAAATTTCCAAATTATAAGAAAAATCATAAAATTATGTCTACAAATTAACAGAACAGTCCAAAATACATGGATAACAATCTATCTTTTCTAATAAAGAATAACCACTAATAAGAAAAATGACAATGGAGGACCAAACTCTCAAAACAAGCAAATGTTATTACTGATGTATGCCATCTACAACACTTGCCCTGTTTTATCAGCACAACCATCATAATAACTAGTGGACTAAATCTGAAGCAATTCAAATTGAACACTAGACTAATAGATACAAACTTCCATAAAAATGTTCTATCAAAAGCTAACACTACCACAAATCTGGTTCCTCTCATAGTTAGAGAACCAAGCGCTGCCTACAAGGGTTAGGGTGTGTTTGGCATGACTCCAGCTCCACATTATTTCTTTCATTCCATGTCCACCGGATATTAGCAACTCCGTCACAGCAAGAACAAAAGATGTGATAATAAAACCAAAGTTGTTATGGCATCATCATAACATCACCATATCGTTGATATATCGCTGTGGCGTTTTTTCGCACATCGCCACAGGGACACCACGGTGCAAGTGTTTGTGGTGACCGCCATATACCCATGGCGTCCCTATGGCATCATATGGAGCCCGCGATGGACATGGCATGCACCATAGAGACTAGGGTTAGGGTGGGATACTGGGGCTTCCATGAGGTCGTGAGTCGTACCTCTTTCTCTTTATCTACTTATCCGAGTCACGAGTCCCTACCTCTAGCCATCCGCCACCCAAACTCTCCCTGCCCTCACCACCTGCTGCCCACCAGATCTGTCCATAGTCGCCAACCTAGACTAAGGAGCCACCCACCACTGCCACCTTCGGCCAGAAATAATTGAGTTGATTATCACCAAAAATGTACTAGCTTTGGCGAATAGAAGAGAAGAGAGGAACTTATGTTAGTGTTAATTTCTGTTAGGGAGTTCTGCTAGTGTTAGTGTTAGGACCAGCATCACCTATAGGAGGCGCCAGCCCTAGAAGAGTCCAAGGGACTAACTACTAGTAGTTATCTATTTTTTAGTTATTCAGATTAGAGATTAGATTCTATTTCAGTTATTCAGATTAGAGATTAGATTCTATTTCAGTTATTTAGATTAGAGATAAGACTGTATTAGACCTATAAATACCCCTTAAGGGCTATAGAATAAATCAGACCTGAGCAATCTATTAGTTGTCAGGGTTTCTCCCAATCCTCCCTGCCCAAACCCTCCTGCGCACAACCCTGGTCGGCGCCCTGGCAGCCGGCCATCCCCTTAGTCACCCGTACAATCTACGCCCAAGGAAGCCAAGTCCTATCAATCTGGTATCAGAGATGCCAGGATCTGAAGATGACGACCCATCCCGCACGGCGACATCATCAGCGACCACAGAAATTTTAGAGCCGATTGCCAAGGTGCTGACCGAGTTGGTGCACTCGGTGGCCAACATCCAGGCTTACTTGACGGCTCGGGACGACAAATTCTCCTTCGGCCATGCAGGGACAAGCTCGGCGGTGCAAGGGTCATCCCTTCCGCCGAGCATCACCTCCATGCCGCCGCCCATGTCCATGTTGATCTCCACTGCCGCGCCTCCGCCTATGCCCATCCATCAGATCAACTTCCCACACTCCCCATCACCAATTCCGTCCATGGGACAGCACGCCGCCGGTCTGCCCATGGGCGGCATTCCGAGCCTTCGACAGGACGCGACACCCCCTTTTCCCGGGCAACAGCAATACAACGAAGCCGTGCAACCGTCGTCGTACCTCGCTTCTACAAGCTCAACTTCGCCACATACGATGAATCGAAGGACCCCCTCACGTGGCTGAATCGTTGCGAGCAGTTTTTCCGTGGGCAACGCACCCTTGCATCGGACAAGGTGTGGCTCGCATCATATCACCTAACCGGCGTGGCTCGGACATGGTATTATGCCCTGGAGCAAGGCAAGGGGATGCCCAGCTGGGAACGATTCAAGGAATTATGTCACCTGCGTTTCGGGCCTCCCGTGCGCATTAACAGATTGGCGGAGCTCGCACGTTTACCCTTCCTTTCCACAGTGCAGGAATATTCAGAACACTTCAACGCCCTCCTCTATCACGCACGTGACCTATCCCCATCACAGAAAGCAAATTTGTTTGTGGGCAGACTTCCCGATCAGATCAGAGTTGATGTCGAGCTCCGACAACATGACCTTCAGATGGCTATGCATTGGGTGCGTGCATATGAGCGCCGAGCAGAGGCCACTGCGGCGGCATCAGGACAGCGCAACACCCGTCCCCCAGCGGCCAACGCTGACACCACCCAAGCCGACAACTACCCCCCAGCCGACGCCAAGAGCAGCAGCACCAGCAGCTCTGGCCTCGGCTGCCCCGGTCATTCCCGAGCCAAACCGAGCATTCTGTTGGCTATCTCCTCAGGAGTTGGCCGATCGTCATCGCCAAGGACGCTGCTACAACTATGACGAGCCCTACGTCCGCAACCATAAGTGCTAGCGACTGTTCTATCTGGAGGTCTCCGACTACGATGACGAGGGCACCATGGAGGAGGCACCCGACATGGCAGCAGAAGAGGCCACTTACTAGTCGGTGGTATCATTACATGCCATTGCAGGCATCCGAACAGAGGACACAATGCATCTCGACATCGACATCGATAGCCATCGCCTCACCGCCCTCTTTGACTCAGGTTCCACTCACAATTTTATCAATGCAGGGATCCTTAAGCTGCTACAGGTGGCCACATCAGACCACCCCACGATGCGCATGGCTATGGCCAACGGCAACCGGGTACCCTGCAAAGGGGTAACTCATGGGATCAACATCTGCATCCACGATGAAGACTTTGTCATCAGTTGCCTCAGTATCGATCTCGGGGGATTCGATGTCGTTCTCGGCGTCAAGTTCTTGCGTACACTTGGACCCATCCTTTAGGATTTCGAGAACCTATCCATGGCATTCTGGCGCGGGACACGACAGATCCAATGGAAGGGCCTAGGGTCGCCCGACATCGACAATCAGCGATCTGCCCTGCACATGGCGACGGCAACACCCAATCAACCCCTACTAGATCGTCTACTACAGAAGTACGCAGGGGTGTTCGAGGAGCCTCGAGGGCTACCCCCGGCTCGGCCTTATGACCACTGCATCCATCTCTTGCCAGGAATGGCTCTAGTGGCGGTCCGGCCGTACCGGTACCCCCAACTCCAGAAGGACGAGCTCGAGCAATAGTGCTCCACCATGCTCGCCCAGGGGATTATTCGACCAAGCACATCACCATTTTCGGCGCTAGTGCTCCTGGTGCGAAAGGCCGATAACTCCTGGAGGTTCTGCATCGACTATCACGCCCTCAACGAGAAGACTTCTAAAGACAAATTACCAATCCTGGTGGTGGACAAGCTCCTAAATGAGCTCCATGGCGCCCAATTCTTCACCAAGGTCGACCTCCGCTCAGGATATAATTAGGTGCGCATGCACCCAAATGACAGAGAAGACGGTGTTCCACACTCACCATGGCCACTTTGAGTTCCTCGTCATGCCATTCGATCTATCCAACACCTCAGCCACATTCCAAGCCTTGATGAACGATGCACTTCACAGTTTTCTGCGCAGGTTCGTCCTAGTATTTTTTGACGACATTCTGATCTACAGTTCATCGTGGTCAGAGCACTTGCAGCATGTATGTCTAGTCTTCGTAGCCTTATAGGAACATAACCTCCACCTCAAGCGATCGAAGTGCTCCTTTGGGGTACTCTCGGTCACCTACCTTGGCCACATCATCACCGTCAATGGAGTCACGATGGACAGCGACAAGGTGGGTGCCATCACAATATGGCCGACCCCATGCTCAGCCCGAGGACTGCGCGGATTCTTGGGCCTCTCCAGCTACTATTGGAAATTCATCTGCGACTTCGACACGATCGCAACACACCTCACGTGACTACTATGGAAGGACTCATTCACATGGTCCAATGAGGCGACCTCCACATTTCAGGCACTATAGTGTGCCCTCTCCACTGGCCCGGTTCTTTAGATGCCGATCTTCGACAAGCCCTGCATAGTAGATTGCGACGCATCAAGTGCGGGATTTGGCGCCGTCCTCCACCAGGATACAGGGTCGATCGCCTTCTTCAGTCAGTCGTTCGCCGCACGCCCTGCCAAGCTAGCGGCCTATGAGCGCGAGCTCATCGGCCTAGTACAGGCGGTGCGACACTAGAGGCCATATCTGTGGGGCCGGCGTTTCAGCATCCACACGGATCACTACAGCATCAAGTTCCTCCTCGACTAGCGCCTGTCTACAGTACCACAACATCAGTGGATCAACAAACTTTTCGGCTTTGACTTCACAGTGGAGTATCGTCCAAGCCACATAAATACAGTGGTCGACGCCCTCTCCCGTCGCGACTCCAACACGGCCGAATTTCTTGCCCTTTCAGGTCCCTCCTTCCAGCTGCTCGATGAAATCTGAGAGGCCACCATGATAGATGAGGCAACCCGCGAACTCCTCGGACAACTCCAAGAGGGAGAGTAGGGGGAACCATGGCGATGGGCCGAGGTACTCCTGCTCCACGGCTGACGTATCTTCGTACCAGCACATCAGGATTTGCGCCAATGCATCCTGTCCCTGGCACACTCCGCCGGCCACGAGGGCATTTAGAAGACGTTGCAGCGACTTAAGGGAGACTTCTTCATCCCAGGCTATCGTACCTTGGGGTAGTCTGGGCAATACAAACAAGTTAACGCCTGCAGGTGGGCCTGTACCCACCAAATGTGTACAAAATGGCATATGTGGGTGTATCTCTAAATTGTAATGGCATGAAGGCAAATAGAGAAATAGTAATGGAATTTCTTGCGCTTTCAAAAATAACGGTGGCATAGATGCAATTAACCCTTTTATTTTCCGCTAGGGTTTTCCTGTTCCTGTTTTTGGGCTATGTTGCAACTATGAAGTATGGGCCAAAATTTAGACTGGACTAAACTAGTCGGCCATTGATTAGTCGACCGACTAATCGCAACTAGTCGTGATTAGTCATCTGATCAGGAAACTAGTCGGGCTAGTCATGCGATTAGTCGCGATTAATCGGCTGTTGGGACGACGGATCGAACCAGCAGGTTTTAGTGGAAAACAAGAGTAGTGTATTCAATGCCTTGGTCGGCTTGCCTGTTACAACTGTAGTGGGGGGTATTTATAGGGCGCCCCGCCTAGAGGACTAAGCGCCTCCGGACTGCCAACGGCCACCCGACCAACCCTGACCGGTAGTACAGACAAAGAGATACATAGTACAGACAAGAAGATTCGACTCTGACAACGCATCGGCCGTGTCGGGTGCTTCCCGCGCCGCCCGACACGGCTCAGAAGATCACGATCATGTCCTTTCGTACGACCGCCTAGTCCTTTTCCCGCCACGACTCTCTTCGGGCCCGTCTCGCAGGGTCGGCCGAGAGCCCTGGGCCTCCAGCCTCCGGAAGACGAGCTCCCGTGTCCTGCGCCGAGGGGCGGCCTCCGGCTTCCTCCCACCGGAAGGTGGCCTCCGGCTTCGCCCCTCCGAAAGGAGACCTCCGGCCACGCTCCTCCGGAAGGAGACCTCCGGCCTTGCTCCTCCGGAAGGGGACCTCCGGCCACGCTCCTCCGGAAGGAGACCTCCGGCCTTGCCATCCTCCGGAAGGAGACCTCCGGCCTTGCTCCTCCGGAAGATGGCCTCCGGCCTTGCTCCTCCGGAAGGCGGCCTTCGTCATTAAGCCCGGGCCCTCCGGCTGGGGGCCCACCCCGTCGACTCCAGGGATTATCTCCCCCAACAGTAGCCCCTCGCTTCTTCCCGCTCGTAGTCCTGCAATAGGAGGGGGTGGAAGCGCACAAGATAATCCCGCCAATTCACACGAGTGCGTACCTCACTTTAGGGCGCCGCATCCACCGGGGCGCCGAAGTGCGCTGAGGCAAGGAGTCGAGAGGCCGGGGGATTGAGCCCTGCCTCGGGTTTCCGGCCGTTTCCAAGGCACTGAGGGGAGTTGACCGAGCTGGCGGGAGGCCGGCGCATCTTGACCCCGGGGGCACCAACCCCGAGGGGCCGGGCGAGCGCCGCCGGGAGCAATTAATACGCGCGCCGGCGGCACCGAAGAGGCGAGTCACCGGGAGATCGCCCCCGCGCCCCGATGCGCCAACCGGTTTTAAATGCAGCGCCGCGCGAACCGCCACGTTCACACGTTAACCGAAACGGAAGTCGAACCGCCGGCCTTGCCGAAAGATATATAACCGCCCTTCACGGCCTCCTCCTTCTTCACCTTCACGCGCCAACTTCAGCCGCTTGGTCCACTGTTCACTCGTCCTCTGAGCCCTGCATTCCTTCCATCTGTTCTCCAAGAATGTCGAGGAAGCCCGTCCCTGCAATGGCGATGGACCCGCGTTTCCTGCAGCGCCAGATGGCGGCGGCGGCGGCGGCGACCGACACGCCAGAGGTGCGCGGCGCGCGCGAGCTACGCCCCGCTTCCGAGCGATTCCGAGAGCAGACCTTGGAGCTCGGGGCGTCTGCGAGCACTGAAGCTTCGATCGAACAGGCGACCAGGAACCGCCTTGGTCCAGAGACGCCGGCGAGGAGACCGGGGCGGGAGACGGCCCCGCGGCCGCGGGAAGGCGAGGTCGTCGTCTTTGAAGCCTTCTTCGACGCAGGTCTGGGGTTCCCTGCTTCAGAGCTTCTTGCTGGGGTTCTGGAGGCGTTTCATCTGGAACTCCCGCAGCTGTCTCCCAGCGCCGTGGCCCGCCTCGCCATCTTCGAGTGGGCCATGCGCGCCGAAGGCTGCGAAGGGAGAGCAGAGGTCTTCGCGGAGATGCACGAAGCCCTCTGCCAACCGAAGAAGAAGGACGGCCGGGTGCTAGCTTTCGGGAGCATCAACTTCCAGCTCCGGAGGAGGTACGCGGACTCCTTCCCGGCGAAGGCCACCAACGAAAGGTGGTATTCGAAGTGAGTGAGCCGATGGTTCTACGTCCGCGTAGGGCTCACCTCCGGCCTGGCCGGAATACCGCGCCACATCTGGTTCCGGAGAGAGGCGCGGGTCGAGGTCAACTCCGGGGCCATCTCGGCGAGGGTACAGCTTCTCCAGATCGTCGCCCGCCGGATGAGCATGCGGGACTTGGCGGAGGAGTTCGTGGCCCTCGAGATCCCCCCGCTGAAGGAGGAGTGGCCTGCCTTGCTCCGGAGCAGTCGGGACGCGTCGGCGCCGGCGGAGCTCTCTCGCCAGCTCGGTAAGTCTCAGCTCTCTTTTGCCTTCAGCCTTGCTTTTGCGTGCTCGAGGGGTATCCCGGCCCTGACGAGAAGATGCAGGATCGCTCGTCGCTCGGACACCCGAAGAGATCGCTCGCTTGGCGGAGAGGATCCTGGGGGTTCCCACCGCGGCCGAGCGGGCCCGTCGGTTGGAGCTGGTGGGCTCCTGGGAGCGCTCCAACAGAGTGTGGGGGGCGCTCGAGCTCACGCCCCCGCCTCTCCTGGAGGGCGAGATCCTCCGGGACGTCTTGAAGAGGAAGGCGGGCGATGCGGACGGCTGCCTTTCTCCGGGCCGCTCGAAGAAGAAGAAGATCGTGAGGGGGCCGAAGCGCACGTCACCGGGACCTTCCTCGGCTTCTCGTTTGGAGGGAGGGGGCTCCAGCGAAGGAGTCCAGTCGGAGTCAGGAGACCCCCCGGAGACTCTGGCTCCGGCTCCGCCGATCCGGCCGAGCACCGGGGGGCGCGAGGATGTTCCCCTTCGCCCGAACCCAACGGAGCCCGCGCCGGGCGCCGATCAAGAGTCACGTACTGCCAGAGTGACGCCCCGCCCGGGGACCGCCTCTTCGCCGATACCCGTTTCGGCGGGCGGCTCCGCGGGCTCCCTCGAGAGCAGGGCCACGGATAGCTTGGGCCGCGGTGGCCTAGCTGACCCACTCGGCGCCGTTGAAGGGAGCGCCGACAAGGAGGCGGAACTGGCCGCGGCGGTGGCGAGCTCTCCGCCGAACTCCATCGATAACCTCTTCTTCCGCCCGAGCCCGTCGGGCCATCTTCAGCCTCCGGACCGCGTCGACGATACTGCGGGCGCAGGTACGGTAACTTCGTCATGCCCCTTCGTGCGCAAGGAGCTTTTCTGTATTTAACTCCCGTTCGCTCGTGCAGGTACCTCGGCCGGAGGCGTGGAGCCGGTCGGCCGCTACCCGGCAGATGCTCCGGACGCGAGGTCCGGAGCCCCTGTCATCGCGAGGGGAGGCTCGAATCCGCGGGACGAGGCGGAGTCCCGGAGCGCCGAGGGGGCCCCTCAGGAGCCCGCCGGGGACGTCGGGGTCCGGCATCAGCCCCCCATCGACCTACGAACCGCGCGCGGCTCCGTGCCGCTTCTGCGCCCTTTCTTGATGGATGGAGAGGACTTCGCCTCGAGAGTGGCCCCAATTCACGACTACTACCTGCGGCTGCGCGATGCCCCGGTGATAGGCGAGCTGGGACGATCGGACGGCTTGGACCTCGGAAGGGCCATCGAGACGGCCGCGGGCCAGGTACTTTCCTCGGACACCCTTGACGCCCTCGCCGCGGCTCTTCTGACCACTTTTCCGCATGCAGGTGGTGGCGCTAGCGCAGTGGCAGATGTCCGCTCGGCTTCTCGAACGCGAACATCATGAGGCGTATGCCGCAGGGCTCGCGTCCCGGGTGGCGGCCGCGGAGAGGTTGGCTCGCGAGCGCTCGTTGGAGGCCGAGGTCCTCCGATCCCAGGCGTCGAGGGTCGCGGCGCTGGAGGCCCGAGCAGCGGAGGCGGACTCGCTCAGGGCCCGCGTCGCGGAGCTGGAGGGGCTCCGGGCCCGGGCCGCCCGCGTCGACGAGCTGGAAGCGGAGGTCGGCGCCCTCCGAACCCGAGCCGCTGAGGCGGAGGTACTCCGGGCCCGGGCCTCGGAGGCGGATCGGCTCGAAGGAGAGGTTTCCCGACTCCAAGCTCGGGCCTCAGAGGCGGAAAGCAAGGTCGAAACCCTTGGAGCCCGGGTGACTCATTTGGAGGAGGTCGAGGCGGGCCTCAACGCGCGGAACGGGAAGGCCGCCGAGGAGCTCGCCGAAGCCGGGAAGACGGCGGCCGAGGCCGCCGAATCCTTGCGGAAGATGTTGGCGCGCTACGGCACTGGCTGCGGCACGTTCGACGTCGCCCGGGAGCCCCTGGTCCGCCGGGTGAAGTTCGTTCGATCTGCCGTCCGGCAAATACACCTTGCCATGGCGCAGTACGGCGAGGTGTCCGCTCGGGTGGCAGCGTACGGAATCCTCCGGCACCTCGAGGCGTCCGGGCTTCCGCTTCCTTCGCCTTCGAGCCCGCACCCGGTCGCCTTCATGGGGGACCATCTTCGGACGCCAAGCCTCGCCCTGACCCAATCTTGGAGGGCGCTCAAGGCGACCTGGCAGACCGAAGGCCCTGCGGCGATCCAGGCTTGGCTGGAGGATGCACTCCGCGCGCGCGACCCTCCAGCCCCTTCGAACCCTTCAGCCTCGGCCCGCTTGCCGGACCCGCAGGTGTAGCTCTAGGGATTGGTCTCAGCCTGACCCTGTAATAGCTTGGGGAACTTAGTTGTATTAATAAAGACTACTTTTTCGGGACTTACTCAGGGTGTTTGCGGTCGCGATCTTGATGTCGAGGTACTTGAACCGGACGACGCCCTTCGGCATCGCTGGGCCATCCTCGAAGCTGTGCGGGCAAACCGGCCCGCGCGCTTCGTTCTTCCCCGCGGTAGTGACGGACGCGTGGACTCCGACGTCCTTCAGGGGGTTCTGAAGCATGTGAAGGAAGAAGAGAGGGGGTCCCGCTCGCCGTCCTCGTCCTCCGAACCGGTTGACTGGTCCGATACGGAGGCTGATTTGAGCGGAGCGCCCCCGGAGGAGGGTGGTCTGCGCAGCTGGGCTCAGCTCCAAGCGGACCAGAGAACTTTCCGCGCCCAAAAGAAGGAAGAGGAGCGCAGGAAGAGGAAGGAAAGGTCCGGTCGGGGGGCGAGCACGACTTCCGGTCCGTCTAACCGAAGGGGCCCGCGGTTCCTTCTTGGCCTGGACGAGAACTTTTCTTGACCTCCTCCTTTTGCTTGTAACGAACATTGTATGCTTATGTGCTTGTTGTTGTACGCTTCATATGCTTGCTGCAGCTTGCGCCTCGCTCTCTCTCTTCCCCCCCCCTTCTTGGCGGGTAGCTGGTTGACTAGCTGGGCGCTAAGTAGCTTAGGAGAGGGAGAGCGGACGGTGCGCGTCACACCAGCATAGCGCTGAACCCGAACATGAGGGCGCGTCGGGCCGGGGCTCGGAACCCGAATACGAAGGCGCGTCGAGCCGGAGCTCGGAACCCGAATGTGAGGGCGCGTCGAGCCGGAGCTCGAGACCCGAATGTGAGGGCGCGTCGAGCCGGAGCTCGGGACCCGAATACGAGGGCGCGTCGAGCCGGAGCTCGGAACCCGAATGTGAGGGCGCGTCGAGCCGGAGCTCGGGACCCGAATGTGAGGGCGCGTCGAGCCGGAGCTCGGGACCCGAATGTGAGGGCGCGTCGAGCCGGAGCTCGGGACCCGAATATGAGGGCGCGTCGAGCCGGAGCTCGGAACCCAAAAACGAGGGTGCGTCGAGGCATAGCTCGGAACCCGAATGTGAGGGTGCGTCGAGGCATAGCTCGGAACCCGAGTGTGAGGGTGCGTCGAGGCATAGCTCGGAACCCGAATATGAGGGCGCGTCGAGCCGGAGCTCGGAACCCGAATACGAGGGCGCGTCGAGCCGGAGCTCGGAACCCGAATGTGAGGGCGCGTCGAGCCGGAGCTCGGGACCCGAATGTGAGGGCGCGTCGAGCCGGAGCTCGGGACCCGAATACGAGGGCGCGTCGAGCCGGAGCTCGGAACCCGAATGTGAGGGCGCGTCGAGCCGGAGCTCGGGACCCGAATGTGAGGGTGCGTCGAGCCGGAGCTCGGAACCCGAATATGAGGGCGCGTCGAGCCGGAGCTCGGAACCCAAAAACGAGGGTGCGTCGAGGCATAGCTCGGAACCCGAATGTGAGGGTGCGTCGAGGCATAGCTCGGAACCCGAGTGTGAGGGTGCGACGCGAGTTGTGTCGGTCGGAATAGTTGGCTGAAAATTTTATTACACGGATGGGGGATACAAACAGGTGGCGGTGGCCGCGAATAAAGTACATCGGTAGAGTTACGGGAAGTAGCGCTTCAGGTCCCCGGCGTGCCACGAATGCTTCAACTCTTCGCCTTCTAGTGTAGCAAGACGGTAGGACCCAGGCCGTCCAGACTTCGTAACAATGTACGGTCCGTCCCATTTGTTGCCCAACTTGGAGGGGGCGACCACCGCGCGGAGGACGAGGTGCCCTGGTTGGAACTCGTTGCGCTTAACCTTGGTATCATACCACCCCTTGTTCTCTCTCTGATAGTGGGATAGGTTGGCGACGGCGCGCAGCCGCGTTTCTTCAGCTAGGTCAAGGGAGACGGCGCGCTCATCTTCAACTTCGGGTGCTACGACGCGCAATGAACCGGCGCGGAGCTCCGTTGGCGTCATCGCTTCGTCGCCGAACAGGAGGCGGAACGGGGTGAAGCCCGTTGCCCGAGAAACGGTCGTCCGGATGGACCATAAGACCTTGGGTAGTTCGTCGGGCCACGTGCCTCGGGCCAACCCGACAATACGCTTATGAAGGCCGGACAGAATGTGCCCGTTAGCTCGCTCCACGGCTCCTTTAGACTGGGGGTGCCGCACGGCCGCGAAGCAAAGCTGAACTCCCAGCTCGTCACAGAATGCCCGGAAGCTGCCGGCATCAAACTGCGTTCCGTTGTCCAATGTGAGCTGCTTGGGTACTCCGAATCGGCACACGATATGCTGCCAGAAGAACTTCTGGACACTTCGGGATGTGATGGTGGTGAGAGGCTCCGCTTCAACCCACTTGGAGAAGTATTCGACTGCGACAACGACGAAGCGCAGGTTTCCCCTCGCTCTGGGGAGTGGACCAACGAGGTCCATGCCCCAGCGGGCCAAGGGCCACACAGGAGGGATGGGTAGCAACCTTGTTGGAGGGCGGTGACTGCGTCGGCCCATCCACTGGCATCCTTGGCAGGTGCGGACGAGTTCTTCAGCGTCGGCGATGATGGTGGGCCAGTACACGCCTTGCCGGAGAGCTTTGCCTGCGAGGGCCCGCGGCGCCAAGTGACTGCCGCACAACCCTTCATGTATCTCCCGGAGCATGGCGACACCGTCGGAATGCGAGACGCAGCGGAGCAGCGGGGAACATACTCCGGACTTGTACAGGATTCCATTGATAACTTCGAATGACCTTGCGCGGAGTTGCAGGCGAACTTGCTCCGGACTGGGATGGACTTCGTCGCCGCCTGCGAGTGCGCGGAGGATGGGCTCGCGCCAATCGACGCTGGCCGTACAGAGTACTGGGGCTAGGCATGACGACTGTTCGCTCGCCTCCGGGGCGGCGGAGACGGCCGCTTCGCTTCGATGGGTTACCGAAGGCTGGGCGAGTTCCTCGAAGAAAGCCCCTGGCGGCAAGGCCTGGGCGCCGGCCCCAGCCTTAGCGAGGGCATCCGCTTGGGCGTTGTCGCTTCGCGGGATGTTCTGGACGGAGATGCCCTTGAAGGATGCTTCGTACTTGCGGATGGAGTCGAGGTAAGAAGCGAGGTCCGGGTGCTTCGCTCGAAAAGACTTGTCGATGTGCCCGGCGACCACTTGGGAATCGGTCTTCACGATCACGCGTGCGGCGCCCAAAGCGAGCGCCTTGCGAAGTCCCAAGAGGACTCCTTCGTATTCTGCGACGTTGTTGGTGGCCTTGAAGCTTAACCGAGCGAAGTATAGGGCCTGCTGACCCGATGGGGAGACGATGACTGCTCCGGCTCCAGCCCCGGAGGCTTGGTAAGCGCCATCCGTAAAAACGGTCCAAATCTCTTCGCCCGTGCTGGCGCTCGCGGGCTCTCGGGCCCGCGTCCACTCTGCGACGAAGTCAGCGAGAATCTGGGATTTAATGGCTGTCCGGGCAACGAAGGAGATCCCGAACGGGGCCAGCTCTACTGCCCACTTCCCGATGCGACCAGTGGCGTCTTTGTTTCTGAACATGTCGCCCAGCGGATAGGCTGTTGGAATGACGATGTCGTGGGCCACGAAGTAGTGCCGGAGCTTCCGGGAGGCCATGACGAGGGCATAAGCCACCTTCTCTAGCTCGGAGTATCTGGCCTTGGCGTCGGCGAGAACCTCGGAAACGAAGTAGACGGGCCGCTGGACTAGCTTCCCACCGGACTCTTCCTCCTGAACCAAGGCCGCGCTTGCGGCGGTGCCAGAGGCGGCGAGATAAACCAGCAAAGGACTGCCGGCCCGTGGCGTGGCGAGGGCCACGAGGCCGGAGAGATAATCCTTGATTTGCTGGAAACAATCCTGGCACTCGGGGGTCCATTCGAAATGCTTGGAACCTCGAAGCACCTTGAAGATGGGCAAACTTCGCTCTGCTGACTTGGCGAGAAAACGCCGCAGGGCGGCCAACCGTCCGGCCAGCTTCTGCGCCTGCCGCAGGTTCTGAGGTGGCGCCATGTTCTGCAATGCCTGAACTTGTGTTGGACTGGCTTCGATGCCGCGGCTGGAGACGAGGTACCCAAGCAGCTTCCCTGCGCGTGCTCCGAAGACGCACTTGTCAGGGTTAAGCCGGATCCCACACTGCCGGAGGCTGTCGAAGGTTTCGGCTATGTCGGACCCGTGTTGACTTGCGGAGGCAGTCTTGATGACGATGTCGTCCATATAAGCTTCCACGTTCCGCCCGAGCTGATGACCGAGGGCCTTTGAGATTAACCTTGAAAAGGTTGCTCCGGCATTACGGAGGCCGAAGGGCATCCGGAGGTAACAGAACACTCCGGCTGGGGTGACGAAGCTGGTTTCACTTGGTCTTCAGGCTTGAGCCAGATCTGATGATAACCGGAATATGCGTCGAGGAAGCTGAGGAGCTCGGCTCCGGCTGTGGAATCTACTAGCTGATCGATGCGAGGCAGCGGGTAGGGGTCACGGGGGCAAGCTTTATTCAAAGAAGTAAAGTCGATACACATGCGCCATTTGCCAGATGTTTTCTTCTGGACAAACACAGGGTTGGACAACCAGTCGGTGTGACTCACTTCCCTGATGACCCCGGCGCGGAGCAGCTTGTCGGTCTCTGCCTTGGCGAGCTCGGCCCGTTCGGCGGATAGCCTCCGAAGCCCCTGGCGGACTGGTCGTGCCTTCGGATCAACCGCCAGGGAATGCTCGATGATGGTCCGGTCGACGCTAGGGATGTCTTCGTCCGACCATGCGAAGATGTCGAGGTTGTTACAGACGATGGCCTCGAGCTGTGCTGATAATTCAGGCTCCAGGCCCCCTCCGAACTTGATCGAGTACTCTTTCCCCCCGTGAGTCAGGGTCTTGGTGATGACTTCCCCTTCTGGGAGGGGTTTGACGGGGCGCCCCTTCGGCGCAGGGCCGGCCTCCAGTGGGAGGTTGGTGTCTTCAGCGCCCTCGCGGACGCTGTGGACCTGCCGCGGCTCCA
The DNA here is from genome assembly GCA_019279435.1 of Zizania palustris. Classification (NCBI taxonomy): domain Eukaryota; kingdom Viridiplantae; phylum Streptophyta; class Magnoliopsida; order Poales; family Poaceae; genus Zizania; species Zizania palustris. The sequence continues at coordinate 93,671,405 of JAAALK010000082.1, read as the reverse complement.
GTGGCGCCGCATGGCCGTACTCGACCCGGCGGGCTGCGGCTTGGTCGCCCAGGACAGACAACACCCCTCCGGGAGTCGGCATCTTGAGGCAGAGGTAGTTGTGGTGAGCGATGGCGCTGAAGCGGTTGAGCATCCCTCGGCCGAAGATGGCGTTGTAGGCGTACGGAGCGTCGACGACGTTGAACAGGATTTCTTCGCGACGCTGGAGGGGCGCGGTGCCGAACGCCACTTCCAACAAGACCTGGCCCAGAGCATCGAGCGGAGGGCCCGAGAAGCCTTGGAGCGGTCGCGAGGCTGGCAGCAGGTGCTTGCGCGACAAGCACAGTTGGTCAAAGGCCTGCACGAAGATGATGTCAGCGGAACTTCCTCCGTCGACTAAAATGCGACGCACCTCGGCTCCGGCGATGTCTGCCGAAATGACGAGTGGGTCGGCGTGAGGAAACTTGACTCCGGCGGCATCTTCGGCGGTGAAGCTGATGGGGACGTGAGACCATTCTGGGAGGATCGAAGGGCTGGACGTGCCGATGTGCCCAACTTCTCGAGCGTAATCCCGACGCTGCCGCTTGGACAGCGCTCCGAGGGCTCCTCCTCCGGATATGGGAAGGACCACGCGCTTGCCACGGTCCGGAGCGGCTTCGAGTTTGAGGGCCGGGACTCCGCCGAATCCCTCGGCCGGGGTCATGGCCTCCGGCTCTTCCTGACGCCCGACTATTTGGACCGGGTCCGGCCGAGGGGTAGAATGCCCTCGGTCGGAGGAACCGCGACCGGACTGGCGCTCGAGGTAGTCACTGCGAAGAGCGAGGATGGTGCGGCAGGAGTCGGTGTCGTGGCTCTGGTTCTCTCCATGGACGCTGCAGTAAAAGGTTCCCCTGGCAGGCGCTCGGGGTGGAGGCTTGGGCCCGGCCTGGCGACTTCCGCCGGGCGTGTGCAGGTGCTTGGCGGGCGCTTGAGGGGTGATGCTAAGGACTTCCCCCCGAAAGTGCTTTCGGTTCCGCCGTGAATCTTGATGAACAAGGTCCGGGCGAGCGGGCTCCGGGCGCCGGAGGTCAGGGGCGCGACGTGGGCCCCGGCTGGGCTCTGGAGGCGCTTCGTACGCTCGGACGCTCGGAGCCCGGACAGGGACTACCATCGCCTGTCGGCGTATCTGGCCCTCTTCGGACCGGGCGTACTCTTCGAAGTACGTCATGAGCTGTGCCACCGAAGAGATGGGCTTCCGGTGGAGCTTGTCGAGGAGACCTGGGTGGGTGACGCCTTCCCGGGCCGCGTCGATGACTGAAGAAGCCGAAAGCCCCTTGATCTGAGCTTTGGTGTGCGCAAAGCGCTGGGAGTATTGCCGCAGGGTCTCTCCGGGTTGCTGCTTCACTTGAAAAAGGCTCCCGGTGGACATGGGGGCCACGAAGGTCCCCTGGAAGTTGTTGACGAACTTCTTTTTCAGCTGCTCCCACGAGTGGATGGTCCCTGGCCGGAGGGACCAGAACCACCGAAGGGCGATCCCTTCGAGCGCCAGAGGGAAGCACTTGGCCATGGCGTCCCGGCTCCCCCCAGACGCTTCTATCGCTAGGGCGTAAGAGCGAGAGAACTCGCCGAGGTCGGAGTCCCCGGAGTACTTGGGGAGCTTGGCGGCGCGGAAGCTCGAACTGAAACGCACCCTCTGGAGGTCCGGGTGCAGGGGGAATCCTCGTCGTATGATGCGTTCTCCTCTTCCGGGGGGTTCTCGTCGTCACTCAGGTCCGTGACCGCAGCTCTCGCGGCGCGGAAGGCTGCCGGAGGGGCCGGGGGCCGGAGTGACGCTTCCTGACGCCACAAAGCCAGCTCCGCCTTTAGCCTGGCGTTCTCGGCGGCCAGGGCATCGGCTTGGCTCCCGCTTCCCCCGGAAGTCGTGTCGGGGTCCCGCGAGCGGACGTAGTCTGTCTGAAGGGACACTACTACTGGAGGTCCGCCTGGGAGATGCTGCTCCGGCGGCCCGCCCGGCGACCTGGCCAGGTTGGCGGAGGTCGGCTCGGGCAGGCCGTCGGCGCCTTGAGCTCCGGGCGTCTCTTCTTGCAACTGGGCGGGGCCCGCTGGAGGCGCCGCTCCGACGGTTGTGGTGATGGGAGCTGAAGGATTGGGGTCGACGACCGGGGCGGGCTCGCCGCCCCCAGCGGTTCGGGTCGACCTGCGCAGGGGGGCCGTGCTCGCTCCTTTCCGGCTCGACATGCTTTGGGTGGATGGGTGTAGAGGACACTAGCTTTTCGGACTAGGATCCCCACGGACGGCGCCAACTGTTGGGACGACGGATCGAACCAGCAGGTTTTAGTGGAAAACAAGAGTAGTGTATTCAATGCCTTGGTCGGCTTGCCTGTTACAACTGTAGTGGGGGGTATTTATAGGGCGCCCCGCCTAGAGGACTAAGCGCCTCCGGACTGCCAACGGCCACCCGACCAACCCTGACCGGTAGTACAGACAAAGAGATACATAGTACAGACAAGAAGATTCGACTCTGACAACGCATCGGCCGTGTCGGGTGCTTCCCGCGCCGCCCGACACGGCTCAGAAGATCACGATCCTGTCCTTTCGTACGACCGCCTAGTCCTTTTCCCGCCACGACTCTCTTCGGGCCCGTCTCGCAGGGTCGGCCGAGAGCCCTGGGCCTCCAGCCTCCGGAAGACGAGCTCCCGTGTCCTGCGCCGAGGGGCGGCCTCCGGCTTCCTCCCACCGGAAGGTGGCCTCCGGCTTCGCCCCTCCGAAAGGAGACCTCCGGCCACGCTCCTCCGGAAGGAGACCTCCGGCCTTGCTCCTCCGGAAGGGGACCTCCAGCCACGCTCCTCCGGAAGGAGACCTCCGGCCTTGCCATCCTCCGGAAGGAGACCTCCGGCCTTGCTCCTCCGGAAGATGGCCTCCGGCCTTGCTCCTCCGGAAGGCGGCCTTCGTCATTAAGCCCGGGCCCTCCGGCTGGGGGCCCACCCCGTCGACTCCAGGGATTATCTCCCCCAACATCGGCCGACTTGTAACTAGTCTCTAATTGAATATTAGGGTTAATGCATCATGCAGCAGCCTATCTTAGGAACAAAATTAGGAAAATTTGGGTGACAAACTCTATAATAGATTAAAAAAAATAGTTCTTACTTCTTAGCACCAAAATGCAATCAGTTAAGAGAATACTTCAGGAAACAAAGGCTATGCTAGTACCCTGAAGTAGCTAGCATTTTCAAAATAATGCCTATCTTGTCATCCAATTCCATGTCAGCAATTGTCTGTTCTAGTGTTACCTAAGTTTCATTTGTAATTATACTTATGATATCATATAAACATAGATAAAAAACAGAGAAGAAACTCAGAGAGCATCTAATCAAGTATTTCAGCATGGAACTCAGAGAAAAATAACTAGTATAAAGTGTGAAGAATGTTATAGGTGATAACTTTTGACATAATTATTCAAGTTATCAAGTACACTAGTAATCTAGTATAGCATGGCATATCTAGTGGCACACAATAAATAAAAGTTAGTTCATGCGCCATCCTGAATTCCTGACCTATCTACTGCAAACAATCACATAACAGGCCATTTTGAGCTAACTTCACTAATACAAATGAAAGCACCTTAACTAGATAATGCATATATATTAAGTTTGGTGCTTCAAAAGAAGTTATTTTGGTAACTAGCGATTACAAACAAAAATAAAATTCTGTGCAAAATTAAGTACTGGGACTACAAATATTGGCCAATCTTTCTTCAGGAACATATACAATTTATGAGCCCAAATGATGAAATGAAGATATTCTTCAGCAACACACCGTTTTGACCTTTGAAAACAACACAAATGCAGAAAATGAACATAATAATGCAGCTTGCAGCAGTTGGCCAGAAATGTAACTCGACAAAGAATCAAATGTAATTGGAAGTGCAAAACATTCTAGTTTCCAAATTCCATTAGCCTTAGCCAAAAATCGCACAAAACAACATGGTATTCTATCGACTTCATCACAGAATTGCACATGAACCAAGGGCACATCATATAGGGTATGCATTAACAGGGGCGAACCTAGCAGAGCATGGGGTTCAGCTGAACCCTTTTTTGGTCTGGAAACAAACTGCTATTAGAAAGAGAAGCTTCCAGATCTAGGACTAGAAGAGAAGCAAAGGTTAAAGCAGAGAGAAAAGGTGTGGATAGACGCAACTGAGAAAGAGAATGTCCGTATGGGTGCTCACCGGCGAGGATGCGGCGGAAGCAGCAGGACGCCGGCGTCGCTGCTCGCGGGATGGAGAGCGGCGGGCCAACTCGCGAGGAGACGGAAGTCGAAGCCGAGAAGGCGAGGGGATCGACTAGTCGGGAGAAACGAAGCGAATGCCCATAATGCCGTGCGATGGCACTATGGGCCTGTGAACGGCCCGCTCCTAGGTGAACTGGTTGTATCAAATAGCTAGCTGATGTGGAGCAGAGAGAAGATTAAAAATAATAATTTATTTCACCACTAATATTTGGTTCCACACGTAATACACCCAGTTCTTTGAAATACGTGAAATCTTTATCTATTAGTTTGTCGCTAGCTATTCTCTTTTTCCCCACATTTTCTATCCACGTAGAAAAGAGAGTGAATATAGCTAGTGAAATAGACAACCATTGGAGATGCTCTTAGTAGTTTGATTTTTTTGCCAAATTTATTAAAGTTTTTAAAATATATTAATAGCTAAATTTTAAATAAATTTAATAAAAGATATACTACACAATGAATTTAATAGAAGTAAGTTAATATGTTTTTCTATAAAATTGGTTGAAATTTATAATATGTCACGGGAGTTGAAACGATTATTTCTATTAAATATTGAGTATGGCTTTTGTAGGACCACCTCGATGGAGTGTAGGCTGGTGAATTTTTTACCTACTAGCTTAAGAGCTCTTCCTACCATGATGAGCTTCTCCTGTTCACAATGTTAAATATACAGACAACTAACCTAATGCCCAAAACAAACTCCCATGATATATTATCGCTGTAAATTTTCAACTGATTTTTTAGATTTTGTCGAAGTTGTAATTGTACTGATGTGTGACGACTGATAGTACTGGTCGGTTGTTAGATTAACGCCCTAGAGAGTATATTAATCAAAATTAAAAAAAAACAGTTCCCAATCACCAGGATGTAGCATGCAATCATCAGAAAATAAGGTATAAAACTTAAAATGGTTAGATGTGCAATTGCACACATTCTTTCCTTACAGCTCCAAGTGGAACTATTTTCATATTACCAAAAGTATGGGACTAGAACATCATTCTTTGACCAAATTAGTTACAGGTGTAAAAAAAACTGTGTAAGAGGTATATGTTTGGTCATGCTAGCATGCTAACATTCTAAGCTATGGAAAGTTCTCAAAGAAGTGAAGAACTAATATGGACTTCCATGCAAACATTTTAATTAAGTCAATGTTATTGCACCAAGAAGTTTTGAGAACTTTGAAACCTCAAAAAGATCAAAGGGGCTTCCCCTCCTGTAGACATCATCCTGTTGGCTCTGTCCAGTGGAAAATAGTAGGGAAACAAGGGCACGCCATCCAGTCAACATGACTCCAGTACTTCCCATGACTAGCAGGATAAAAGGAGTTGGTGGGATATGGCCAGATGACAGTGCTCGAATGGCAAGTCCCAACTAAGAGGAGCAAGAAAAACAAGAATAAACATCAGGTATAAAACACCAAAATACATCAACATTAATTAGATACTCCTATGTAAATGAACATCATGAAGCAATGGCATGATAAGGCATACCATATATGGATAGTTTTGTAGAGTTCAAGACAAATAGATCCATATCCTGAGTTAAGGCATACTCTTGACTTTAGATTCAGAAAACAGTGATCAACTTCGAGGCTCGAGCATTAGACTTCCAGTGAAAAAATGTTTGAGTGAACATGGTGTGTTTTACATAAGATTCTATAGAGAGCCTAAATTGAAAAAAGTGGTATATGATAATCAAATAATATCATAATGGCTTGGCACTCCATGAATGAAACTGTCTCCACATTACATCCTACACTTGAATAAGATTGGTCCATGAAGTCATGTACTATAATCATATTCATAAATCATAAATGAATAAATGATCAAAGGTATGTAGTGGTAAAAAGTTGTGTTGTTCTTAAGTTATGCCCAACTAATTCACGTGCCACAGAGAGCTACATGCTTGCTTAGTCAGAAATATCATTAGTGCTAATGAGAAAATCCAGCAAAAGTGTATTAGCCATATGAAACATATGTTGTATAACCCATGGACTAAACACAAAAGCAAATACTTCATCTTGAGGGCAAATACACAAAATGCTAAGGACCTATTTGAATCCAATGCTCAACAGTAAGTTATCATGTATTTTGTGCTATAGTGTAGCACATGAAGAATAGAATGGGAATGGTTTGGGTACTGGTAAAGGTAGCATCAACCAATTGTTAAGCAAGCAACATATAGATTCATTGTAACAAAAGAATGGGTTCCAGTCAGTTAACTCTCATAAAGAGAAAAATCATAATTCCCAAAATTATACAATTTCTTTGTGTTAAACCTATAATACCAAAACAATACTATAAGTCAGTTAACTTAATTTTAACCAAATTAGGAACCGGTTATCATAGTATTAGTAACAGTCCATTCGGGCTAACCCTGGGTCATAACCTGGGTGTTTGATCATTTGATCTCCAATGCACTTGTTGGTTGTTGCACCAGACGATTTATTAGTTTTTCCCTTACTGTGATACTTCCTCCGTCTCATAATATTTCAACTTAGAATAGGATTTGATATTTTCAGATTCATTATACTATAAAATAACAAATTTGTTCCTAAATTGCAATATTATGGGATGGAAGGAGTAGTATATACCCTCTAGATCTACGGCACTGGGCACTCCTCACCAAATATAACTTGAATACTGTACAGTGTTAGATTCATACTTAGTACATTTCTACCATAAACCAATCTTTTGGTCATAAAAACTCAAGTTTACAACTTATATACACATCAACAGCATGGTACATCAGAATCAGATGTATAGACAAGGAGATGTTATCCTTGCACAAGCTAGACTTCCAATATCAATCAATGGTTTTCTACATACAACTATGAACTATGGGGTATGAACGGAACCTGAACAAGGAAAAGCATATATTAACACGTGCAGCTTGTGAACAAAGGAAAGTGCATGATGAAAACAATGAGCATGGTAGAAGTATACTATTATTTACTTTTTTTGTCCCTTCTAAATAGGCTGCCCTAAGTTAACATGAAGCTGAAATTTCTATTAGCAAAAGAAAGATCAAGCTACTATACATTAGGATGCAAAAGGAAAAAATTGTCCTACCAGGTTGTGGAAATTCTCATGTAACAGGAATTTTACAACAGATGTTGAGGACGTCATCCAGAGGTGCATGATCACCAGTACCCTCATCTTTTCTTGCATATATTAAATCTTTTCCTTCGAACACAAACATTCCACCCTAGCACACACAAGAAATAAGTAGTGAAACCAATCAAGATCTTTTGTAAAATCCAAAAGATAAGTTCAGATGATGATGGAAGAGGTGTGTAGGTATATGATCCAACCTGCTGTAGAACACTTGCCCTATCATCTGGGGTGGCTTCAATTGTATAGTTCTTCACTGCTTCCTTGAGGGAGTCAAAACGTGAAAACACTTTTACCTTCAAGGAAATATGTTTAAGAGAATGCCTAAGCATTTTTCATGAAAAAAACTATGCAAGTTAAAAACACTGTCCCACAAAATTTAGGTTGTTGAAATTTAATGATGCTTACACTGGCTGGGTTGAAGAATGTGCGACCAACACCAAAATACAAACCCAACAGATCATAGGCCTGAAGGTGAAAAGGTTAGATGTATGTTGTGACTGAGTAACAACAGGGAAAAAAATGCTTTTGATCAACAACAAAATGCTCAATCCACAGATAATATATATCCAAACTGACCATGTGTCTGCAGTCTGCCTAATTTGGATCTCACATCTATGTCTGGAAAGGGGGCAAAAAGAGATGCATCCTACACTATCCAGGAGAATTTCAGTAGCTGCAAAGACCCTTTGTAATTGAATGTTTACTTATGGTCATGGAACAAACATAGTATTACTACATCTTTTATAGCTATCGAAACCATCCATTCATAAATGTAAGCTGACACGAAAGTTCTCCCAATGTCAGTTTGACATAAATACACGCACTTTGCAAATTCTGACTTCATCTGATCGGGCACAACAGAAACAATATTAAAAAATCTGTTCAGACAATAGAAAGGCGAGGAGATACTTTGCACATGGTTACTTTTTAGGATATAAATAATAAAGTTTGAAGATATAAATCATAAATAGGTGGGTACAGGAATATGCACCTTGCGCTCAGGATCTGTGTAGAGGCACTCCAATGGAAATGGCAACTGCAGTGAGCACGGAGAAAGCTCATTAGGTATGAAAAAAGTTTAGGGGTACAATAAACAATGTAAAATTGTTTTTCTCTATAAATCCTTTGTTGCAGCAAGCTGTGAGATTACAGGGACAGACTTGATTAAAAATATAGACATGATCAGCATATGGCTGTAATGATCTATTGCAATAATTGGTAACCGAATATTATTCCCATCTTATAGCATAGAGGAGGTTTAGAAGGTCAAATTCAATAGTTTGAACGAGTAAGATCAGGATTTTCATGATGAAGAAACAATTCATGATGTGTGTGTTAAAACCTAAGGTATAAATTGAAGCACACAACTTACACGCTCAGCAAGAATGCGGGCTTTATCTGGAGTTCCAACACCAACAGCTATTAGTTTCACACCAGCTAAATCAAATCTCTCTTTTGTATCCCGCAACACAGAGGCCAACTCCCAACTACATGAAACACAAGTAGAGTTCATGGTTAGCTCAGAAAAGGGCATTAAACCAGCCAGAAACAAATTCTTATGAACAAGGTGATAAGTTTCAGGAAATGAGTTATCTCTCACCAGCAAGGGCACCCAAAGTGCCTCAGCAGAGCAACGACGGCCATTCCCTGCACAAGAAGCAAAATTCTCCAATTCATTTATGTACTACATCGTGCAAAACTGTCATGGTGAAATACAATACTCCATTGTTTGACTAGTTTTTCTATCTATAAAAGGACTCTGATTTTCTCAAGCAGAAAGTCATCGCATCTTAGTATTCTGAGAAATCATGTGTTCAGATTTCAGAGCTCTGACCCAAATGAGTAGAGAAATTTTCGTAGTTTGGATCTCGCAGTAATAATAACCAGAAAGTAGATGAAACTGACAAGCATCTCTACCTCGTTCTGATCCCACAGGTCCCTGAACAAGACGGGCTCGCCGGTGGCCGCGGAGAATATGGCGACGCCACCAAGGGCATCGCCGATGCCCGACCCAGCCTCCGGAGAAGGCGACGGCACGGAAGGGGACCCCGCGGCGGCAGTTGGCGCCGCTGATGAACCGCGGAGACGGAGGTGCCCGCGTAGACGAGGGAAGGGGAGACCTCGACCAGGGGCGGCGGTTGGGCGAGCGGTCGGTGGGAGGGACACGCTGAGGAGCGAGGCGGCCGTGGCTACGGCCATGGCTGCGTGGACGTGGCGAAACCCTAGACGTAGGAGGAGACGCAGGAGTAGACAAGGCCACAAGCTTATAGACAACACATATATGAAGTATTTCTTTGTAATTTTGAAGTATTTCTACAAAGGTGGTCAGTAGAGATCATGCTAAAATTCATGACATCAGTGTTATTCATGATGACGACCATCTATTTCTTCTTGAGGTGTAGAAAAACAATAGTATACCAGCTTAACCAGACAAGTCAGAAATTAGTCGTAAGAAACAAGTGCACATGGGGACTCAAAACTGAAGATGTGAAGAAGAAATACATTTCGACACTTCAAAATTTTTTATCATTGCTAACATGATGTAAATGTCTGATAGTGTACACAAATAAAAAGAGCATCAATGCGTGAAGTCATGCAAAAATCATGAAAGCATGTGGCCAAAATTGACCGTGTAGGTTTCTACTGTATAGCAAGGATTTTAACTCGGAATTGTACAACCATTCATTTCTTTTAATAATAGCCATTGACATTTGACCTGGCACCCCACACCAATTGTTCTGAAATCCATATGATGGTTGCATTGCTCCAAAAGATCCATCCATAAGTACATCCTTGCTTATAGAAGAAATATAACTAACAGAAAAGTAAACAGATTAACTAACTATTTAACTGCACTACAATAAAACCATTGAATCTAACATAAACTTTTACATGTTGAACATTTCACTACCTTGAAATAGTTTGCTTCTGTGTGGGATTAGTTGTTGGCACACCAGGTCCCAATATGTACGACCTTGAGGACATGTTATCTGCTTGGATTGAAAATGTAAAATGAGAAATGCTTATAGCTAAAAATAGAAACTAATGGATACAAACATTTTTTTAATCTTACCAGCACCGCTTGATCCAGACCAAACTGAACTCCTGCACGCACCGAGCAGCACAAAGCATGAGCAAAATAGGTCACAAGTTGAACGGTTCAAGCTTTCTTCTCTGACCCCAGAATGAATCACTTGGTAGTTTTGGCAATATTACCTCAAGAGCCATTGTGTCCGTCGTAGACGCCAAACAGGTGCATCGGCAGTCGAAGCGCTGCGGCATCGAAGTCAAGCCCGAGCCCGTCCAGACTCTCTCCGCATGGATCTCGCACCTTCCTTCGGTGATGCGGCGGTTGGCGGTTGCGAGTCGAAGCTAGGGTTAGGGCTAGGCTTATCCCTGTTCTCCTCTTTCTCTCTCTCTCTTGCTCGTATTTCCCCCATCTCCGATGAAGAGGAGAGGCCGGAAGGGGAGCTCAGGCAGCCACACCGGCGAAGGGGCGGGGATGAGGGAGCGCGGCGGCTAGGTTAGGCGGGGGGTACGAACGGGGGACTCACAGGCACGAGGCTCCTGGCGGCCTTGCACTTTTGCGAAAAAAACCTCGTGTTTCTCGTTTTCAGAGCGCTCTCTATTTTTCTGAATTTTCTCTTCTTCGTATATAAAATCTTAGGAAATAGGGTCGTAGATGTAAAAATGCATCACAGTGAAACGTACGGCGCAGGGACTTCACGAAATTAGTGATGAAAAGGATGTGTTTTTCGCAAAAAAGCCAGCCTCATCTGGGGCGCCGTGGCATCGCGCGGAGGCGCCACGCTAGCAAAAACACCGGAGGAGTAGACAATTACCAAAAAGTGGAGGGGTTTTTTGGCAAAGTTGTGACGTGGAGCTCTGTGGTGCCCGCAAACTCGAGCTACTTTTAATGTTCTGAATAGGGGAGCGAGTCTAACACTTTAAAAATAGCAATAGGACAAATATATTTCTTTACCATGGTTCTCTATGGGGCCTTAAAATAGCCTATTAGAAAAACTAACCTATTAGACTATTCAGGGATGAGTTTCATAACACTGTTTCTAGAATGTCACATCAGCTTTATAACTGAATGAAATACCCTCTCTCAGTGGAGAGTTTTATTTCACTATTTCCTAGGCTAACCAGTATAATTAAATGCAACTAGTTTTCATTAAATACACTATCTCTCTCTTTGATGAAACGATTTGGCTTTCAATGGATGTTTCATTTCGTTTTGGAAACAGGTTAGCATCATGTCATGATGATGACACTACTCTTTTCTCTTTCCTCGTTAATTGAATACCCTCCTCATCACCGCTGCTTCACATGAACATGCTCTAGGCAATCAACCCTTCATTATTTACTACTCAGCTCGCCTGTTCTTCTTTAGTTTTATGTTTTCACTCTCTGGCTCTATTGGCCATCATAATCCAGAAGATATAATCGAATCAGACCTGTCTCACCCTATTACCACTCCTGATATCTTACTAGGAGTCTAGGAGCCGTTAATGATACATCAACTAAAAATTTGCAAGAAATTGCTCCTATAGCCCCTAAGTACACACGTACAGAATGAGTTAGTCCATACTGATCAAATTCGATAAAATATAGGTTAGCATATCCACTTGATGTTTTGGCTCATCTTCTATCCTCATTCATCAACTTAGAACTGGGATCAAGCGACACTATGATGAGCGACTAGTGCGAGAAACTAGATGGGTGGATAAGTGAGCACGGACTGCCACGTCGGCTCGCTATGCCGATTAACTTTGTTGCTCCATCTCTATCTTTTCTGTCTCTGCACAACACAAGGACTAGCTGCTTACAACGAACATAATAAGTTGTTGTTTGTCATACCGACTTGTCGTTCTCGTTGACTCATATCTTATTGGTGTATCTTACTATCAAATTAAATCATATGTTTTTATTTGATTATGTATATATTATATTTAACATATGTTAATATATATATATAACTTAATTACACTTAGATTTGATTTAACTCACCCTCTATATTTTTTCTGGATTCGCCACTGTCGGTAGAGATGTTGTGTTTAGTGCTAATAAGGAAGGAGAAAATTGGCTTGACACGATCATACTGAGACGATTATATTACTGCGATACTACTTCATCAATCTCGAGCATGTAGTTGGATTGACCTGTCTAACCAATCTTTCACTATAATTAAAATATATATATATATAGACACACACTACTAATGTTTTATTAGGCTATTCACAATGGGAGTTTTATGGAGTGTTTCATGGTATTAATTACCATACCACATTAGATTTTTTGCTTACATGACATTCAATTAATTAAGAAAGAGAAGGAAGTAGTGTCATCACCATGATATGGTGTTAAACCATTTTCAAGACGGATGAAACGAAATGAAACAACCATTAAGAGCTAAATCGTTTCATCAAAGAGAGGGTATTTCATGAGATCTAGTTGCATTTAATTACACTGGTTAACCTAGGAAATAGTGAAATAAAACTCTCCATTGAGAGAAGGTATTTCATTCAGTTATAAAGCTGACGTGGTATTCTAGAAAACAGTGCTATAAAACCCATCATTGTAAATAGCCTTACTATACCACGAGTGACACGTAGAACAGAGTCGTTCCGAGCTCCAACTATGACCACTGATCATGCTTATGCTATTCAACTCGTTTCCATTAAATTCGTTGTCTCAATGGAAGAAATTCCTGCTCCAGCTAGAATCATCCAAATCACCATCCCCTTAGATAAGGGGTTGGTGTGCGACCTGCATGCCATGACGAGAGCTCTGATTTCATCTTCTATCGTGATGACGATCCCGCCATTTATCCTACCCTCTCCGATGAGGAGAGCAGAATGCACGATCGTTGTCTGTGGCGACGACTCATCGTCCGCCATGGCCGACCGCCTTAGCGTCCTGGAGATCCTGTGTAGGTAACTCCCTACTATGGGTGCCCTTCTCCTTCTTCGGCGAGCGCGTGAGTGCACTACCGCCGTCATAGGCACGGAAGCACGGCGGCGAGGCCGAGCTGTGGCATTTTGGAGACATTGTGAGGCCTAACTGGCCGCTTAGCGAGGAAAGGGGTGAGGGATTGGAGGAGACAGAGACGGGATGAGACCAAGCCATCTGTTGCTTTGACGCTCCTGGCCGCCAAGAACCAATGTTTCATCTGTCGGTGCTCCTTCGTCTCCTCTACGCAGGCACCAAAGCGCGGCGATGAGACTAAGCGGTTGCGCTCCTGTCCAGATGTCTCGTAGCTGAGCTAGTTGCCTATCGATAAAGAGACGTGAGCGACATGGAGAGGAACAACGATGGTTCAGCCGTCTTGTTTCCCGCTCCAGCATCCACCGGTGCCATTGTCGTCGCGCACACAGCGTAGGAGAACAACCACGCAGCGATGAGATGGAACATCTGCATGGAGGTGTGGCAACTGTGTGCAGTGCAGCGCTCGCTCAGCGTCGTACTTGTTGACACGGAAACGTGCCCCGTATTCGGGTTAGTTCGACGATCCAAAAGTGTGTGGATACTTAGAGATGAGCCTAAGCGTAACACAGCACTGACGTCGCGTTCCGACTACCTTTAACAGTGGCAAGGGGGTGCAGTCGCTAGGTAATTAGATCACAAGTAAATAATCTAATTAGCCGAAATATATAGATAAAATAATCTAATCAGCCAAACGGAGCTAGATTGGTTCATAGTATATCGTGCGAAGGGTCACCGAAGGGGGCCTTCGGCGTCTGGTGCGAAGGGTGCGCCGAAGGTAGCCTTTGGCGTTCAGATCGATCTGGCCGAAGATAGGCTTCGAACAGATCACGACGCAAAATTGCCTCTAAGCGACAAGGATTGGTGTGAAGCCTCTTGACATGACAAAGTCCAACGCGGAGCGATGGCGTGACGAAATCCAGAGCGGAGCGCTGACGCGACGAAGTCCAATGCGGAGCACTAGCGCGTCGAAGTCCGATACGGAGCGTTCTAGCGTGACTCCGGCACAAAGCAACCCCGATGCAAAGTAACTCTGGTGCACGGGACTTAACCAGACCGACAACATCGTGACAGATCCGGCATAGTCGAACGAAGCGAGGACTCACCGAAGGATGCTCTGGCAACCTCCGAAACCAACTTCCTAGCTCCGGAAACCTTCGGCGAAGGGTACTTCGAACGTGAGACCTACAACAAAGTGAAGATCAAGTGCCAATTCAGCATGAAGACCGAATTACCAAGTGTTGTAGTATACAAAACGAAGGGTAGCAATCTATTACGTAGATTAACGGATGGTTCACAAGCGAGCCAACAAGGTGATAGCAATCTATTATGTAGATTAATGGATAATTCACAGGCGAACCAACAAGGCTTACCACTATTACGGTGTGGCCGACGGAGGGCTTCCAGCGCAAACCCATGAAGGTGTACTGATATATTGCGGAAAGTAAAGGTAAATAAAGGTACGGTTCAAAGCTAGGGCTTTGTGATTGATCTATGTTGGGGGTCCTATGAAACGGCCTCACCCTTGTATTTATAGGGGCTAGTCTTCTTATCTCTAACTCTAATATGATAAGATTCAGCCTAATCAAGTTTAGAGATAAAACAACCAGAATCTGTATCAGACTCCTTATCTGAAGCCTGCCCGATGTGGGCCTTCGGCGGGCCCGCCGAAGGGTGCTCCTCGGGCCCACCGAAGGGTGCTCCTCGGGCCGAAGCTTCGGCGAAGCAGGCCACCGAAGGGGCCTCCAGGCCAAAGCTAGTCCGCGGAGCAGGTTCCTAAAAGGCCTCTGAGGCCCCATGCAGGTGGGCCTCCAGCAATTCAGGTCTTCGACCTGTACCAAGACTTGTATATTGTTTGGGTATGGAAAGCTCTCGTCGATTCCTTATATATTTTGTGTTGCTGCCACATGGATATACTCTATTTATCTTCTTTCTATCTACCTATCTAGAATTGAGATCGCCGACTACATGGAATAGTTGACCTCTCTGGACCATTGAATTTTGATCTGATAGGTACCGAATGAGGCTTCACATGTGGGCTCCACACGTAATGGGACTCACCTCTACAGTGCCAAAAGGGCTCCACACTTTTGAATCTGCGCCGGACGGCACGAATGGCGGTTGTAGAGGGAAGTTGGAAAGAGCGATGATATAGAAGCCATTTACATCTATCTATATATGTCTTTATCTATATATATATATTAGTAGTACTAATATAATACTAGTACTAGTATAATTGCCGAATTACAAGATGAACATATCGTTCCAAGATAAATCTCAACCCTTCTCCTACTTTCGTTAGATCTCAACCATTGTTTACTAGTGCTAATCCCGCTCACCCAAACCTAATAATCACATGGAAATTCTTTGTGCCGCCAGCCCTTCTCCTTATGCCTCCGCCCTCACCCTCCTACCTGCCTAGGTCTACCTATTTTCTTCTTATTTTCCTACATTCTCAGGCATTCAGAGTTATTTTTTACATTTCTAGGCATCCAGTGTCATTTTCCTATATTCCCAAGCACCCAACTATTCTTCCGGAGTCGCACGCGGTTCCCTTTCCCTTCCCCTTGCCTTTACTTCTCAAAGTTTCTAGGTGACATGTTTTTCCTCTTCTTCCCCTCCACTCGCGCCTACCCCTCCCCTTCTCTTCTCCTCCCCGCCCTAGCATTCCTCTAGCTTGGGCCACTTGGTTGAGCGTTGTCGATGGTAGCAAGCAACATGAAACCATAGGCACGCAACATGGAAACGTGGGATCTCGGTGAGCGGCAGATGGTGGATGGTGGACGACAGATGGTAGGCATAGTAGCGACAACGCTTGATGGCTTGAAACCCTAGCTGCTGCTACACACATGGTTTTTTGCATTTTCCTAAGCTGTCGAGCGCATGCGTTAAATACCTAGACATCATCACCTAGGGAACCTAGGCCACCACGCCTCACCTCACAAACTGACCCAACCTCCTCTTCTCAACCCTGTGCCACTGCCCGCCTCCCTCCTTCGCATCGCCGCCCACAATCCCTCACGCCCCCATCTTCTCCCTTACCTTGCTCGTACTCTCGCACCGATCGTCGCCATCTCCACAGGTGGCATCACTCGATCTCGTTGGACGATAAAATACTCCGTGGGAAGATGGCAGTCACGGTGTCAACCGATAATAGCATCACCGTAGACATCCTCATTCTCCACTTAGAGAATCTCACCCCAACAACGTTAAATCCATCGACTATAGGTCCATCTCATTCTCTTTCCCCCAACTAAGTTTGGCGCTCGATATGATCTGATAACTAGGGGCTTGCATATGATCGTCCAATTTGATTTATGGTTTGTGTGGCATGGTATGATATACTCGGATCAGTACGGACAAGTTGACGCTAAGATTTGGTAAAAGTCCAGGATCCACCAGGGATGTCGCATGGTCAACAAAGGTCAAAGAGGTCCGATCAAATATGGTCAAAGAAGCCCGTCCATGCAGTTACAACGTGACCGGATGTAAAGGAGCTGATGGAGATAAAAGTGAGAAGATAAAGGTGATCCATAATCGGTTAAGATAGATTGCTTGGACAACAAGTCTCCGGACTATAAATATGTATCCCTTAGTTAGATTAAACACACAACTCTGTCAAACAACTCTTCGGCGCATTACCACCCTTGGCTTCCCAAGGTTAATCCCAGCGGGATTCGACACTCGGAGCTGAGCTTCATCTTTCTGATCTCTGGTGAAGAGGTGAGTCCCACCACCCCTGACGATCGTATCGATTAGGTCGGTGTCCTCACGGTTGCATCAAGTTGATCTCCTGAGGCATCGACTGAAACGGTACGATCGCTGGTTTATCTCGGTGTATTGGCTAGGTCTACGACTGCATCAGTTTGATCTCTTAGATTGATGTGATTTGGGTGTGGTAGTTTGAGGCTTCATCGGTTAGGTCCGACATCTCTTTCTATTGTATCCTCTTCATGTTGTATACCGTTCATCTAAATAAAGTGTGCTTGATACTTTAAAGTATTATTAAGTTCATCGTGACTAGCTACTGTCTTGATTAAGTCCAATCTTGTTATTGTAATGATTTTGATGATACCGACATGTTATCTAGAATGCTTTATTTATTTCTATCGGATTACAAACTGATAGGTTATATTCAATTCAACGTCATATCTTATCTGCTATCGGGGAATGCTCATTAGCCCATATGCATGAACTGCCTATCTCATCAGCCGATGGCGCATTTGTCCCGATCGCTCTGCTTTGGTCATCGACCTAGTGGCCGATTGATGTTATCCACTCACGATTTTTATATCCTCACCGCAATCATCGACTTGGTAGCCGATCGGCTTTGCTAGTAATGATATTTTCTCTATTTCCTTGTCAATTGTAGGGTCAAACTGATTGCCACGTCTTGAACCCTTTTTCTAAGATTGTAGGACCTGCACTGAAGTTAAGAAGATCTCCCAGGTCACGCATGTGTCAAAGTGTGACCAAAAAAAGACACCAACACGCTTTTTGGCACGCCCGGTGGGACATTTTTAGCAACTTAGCCATGGCAGACGAGATCAACGGCGATAACATCATCCCGATCACTATGGACACACTGAACGAAGATCAAAGAGCAGAGGTGCAGAAGCATGTGGATGATTTCCAGAAATTGTGCCTGCGAGCCTACGGAATGAGTCGGTTGGGTCCTATTGAGGGACCCATTGCTAAGACCAGCTCCGGCCGTAGGAACTAGCCAATTGGTAGAAAGCCCTCACGTCAGTTTTCAAGAGATCATCGACAACGCCATTATCAAGCACACTGGTCAACACCCACCACATTTTGATCAAGAAGACTATTGATGGCACTATAGCCCATGAGCCACCACAAGGACTAGACAAGATTACTGCAGAATCCACAACATAATTGGCCGACACCACAACTACAAGGGCCAATGAGGCTAGAACAGTCGCATGCCTCATTCAGACATGAAGGAAACAAGACGACCCAGTCGCTAGCGCCTGCATAGGGTCTACTGTAGAGCACTCCGTACGGTCTCGAAAGGGGTGCACCGGTGCTACTTCCGGTATCTGACCCAAGACTACTAAGACAAGAGATGTCTCAGGTGACATACAACATCACAAGGAACATACTGTCGTACCTCATGCCACCAAGGGGGGCACCCCGATGGTATTCCTTCGGGTATCATCAGACTACATACTATGGAGCATCGCCATACAGTGATGAGGGACAATACAGGCATAATGTTGATTGGCCGGACCAATATTAGTTGGTCCTAATACCTGATCGGCACCTTATGCCGGGGCAGTAGGAAGATGACTGGGTGAATCACATAACGGAGGTTATTCGAGACCAATTTGGGTTAAATACCAAAGAACAGATGTAGATTTATCGGCGGTCATACCACTACCAGGCTGATACAATGTACCTGACTTTACCAAGTTCTTGGGACAGGACTCGGTCTCCAAGATCGAGCATATCAGCCATTTACTCACCCAGTGTGGGGAGGCATCTACCGATGAAGCGCTAAGGGTCCTGTTGGGGGAAAATATCCCATCCTCAGGGTTATTGCCGTAACAGCACAAAGGCAGTTAATGGATTCGAAGGTTCCCAGACGTCCATCTTCGGAGATGTCCTAAGTCAAGCTCGAAGTATGAAGATAGGCATTGGTTCGGAGTGTATCTTCGAACTAAGGCTCTTTGAGATCTTTTCTGCCAGCTAAGATGGAAGATTTGTCTTTTATCTTATTAGATTAATCTTTTACCATTTTAGCCCTACCAAGGGTACCGAATAGTTTCCACTATGTCGGTTGTAACAGAGGGGTAAATAGGTCTTTTCCTTAATGTTTGGGCCTATAAATACCCCCCGTTTCACCCTGTAATACGGACCGAATACAAGCTATTCAATACACACATCCGAACTATTCTAAGTTGTTATCCTTTCGGAGGCTTAGAATAGTTCACTTCGCAAACACTTCGTTTGTTAGTTTCTAATCTACAGAAACCTGTTAGCGTAATCTTTTACGCCAACAGTTGGCGCCGTCCGTGGGGAACCTAGTCCAAAAAACTTCGTTCTCTACCAACTTCTTACATCATGCCTCCTAAGCGGAGCACACCTCGTAACCCTGTTCGGAGGTCCTCTCGGATCTCCGGAGAGGTACCATCCGACACGGTTGAGGTCAGAGGGCCTTCGACATTCCCTCCACCTCAAACTCCGGAAGGAGTTTCCATTCCTCGAGCATACGGAGTTCCTCCGCCAACTCCTTCCATACTTCGACCACCCGGAGTCCCTCTTCCACCTTCAATCCCACTTCGAACTGATCCCCTTAGTTCTCAAGACCCGGAAGATCCTTCCGGAGGAGATGTAGACAATCTTGGAGATATGGCCACTCAAATGGCCAACCTTCAAGCTGAAGTAGCAAGATGGCGGCAAGAAGCCGCGAATAGGCTTCACTCTCAAGCCATCCCAAGTGTTCCAGAAGTGCCCGAAGATGACGAGCCTGTTTATCCCGAAGCCCCGGAGAACGCCTCCTTCGATAATGAATCTCCGCTGCATCCTGAGCTGCAGAAAGTTCGCTTTGATCCGAAGTTTAAAACTTCGAAGCTCTGTAAGTATGCTGGAGATGAAGATCCCGGAGAGTTCGTCCGTTCTTATGCCCTAGCAATTGAAGCTAGCGGAGGAGTTCGAGACACCATGGCAAAGTGCTTCCCCTTAGCTCTTCAAGGAGTGGCATTAAGGTGGTTCTGGTCTTTGAAGCCAGGATCAATTAATTCATGGGGGCAGCTGAAGAAAAAGTTTGTAAGCAATTTTCAAGGCACCTTCGTGCCTCCAATGTCAACGGGAAGCCTTTTCCAGGTGAAGCAGCTCCCTGGAGAGACATTGAGGCAATATTTCAAGCGCTTCGCTCATACGAAATCGCAGATCCGAGGGTTGTCTGCATCTTCGGTAGTTGATGCAGCTCGGGAAGGTGTCACTCATCAAGGCCTCCTGGATAAGCTCCATCGGAAAAGCATATCCTCGGTTTCTCAGCCGATGTCATACTTCGAGGAGTATGCGAGGTCGGAAGAGGGTTGGCTTCGAAGAACTGCAGCTACTCCATCCATATTGCAAGAAGTAAAAGTAGAAGTAAAAACTTCGGCACAACCGCAAGAACCAGTCTTCGAAGTTCAACATGATCGGAGAAGGGGGCAAAAGCACCCTCGTTCTGAAGTCTTGAACATTGCACCCCCGCAAAAGTTCACATAGAGAGCTCCGCAACCTTCGGGGAACAAGGTCAGCGGCTGGAGGCCGCCAGGGAAAACAGCTGGCAAAGGCCAGACCCTTTTCTGCTACATCCATGGTGAAAATCGAAGCCATGCAACTGATACTTGCAAGGCTATACTTACTCTAAGAGGAGAGTATCTAGAAAGAACTTCGGGTCGAGGTACTACCGACCGAGTTCCAGCTGCAGCGCGTGTAGCGCCCCGATTTAACAAATCGAGACATTATTGAATTTCATAAGAAAAACAATAATACAAGAGGTTCATCATGCGACAATCGTACATACGACAGTGTTCATGGTACGCAGACCATATTTATTACATCATTGTTTTAATAAAAACAGTAAAGTAAAATAATTAGAAAACGTCATGACGAACATCTTCTTCAGGATTTTTCTTCCCGACTGGGTCGCTACTCCAGACCGTCTTCGTAGTAAGCATCCTCTGTGGGGTCCAACGGGTATGAGTACAAAAAGTACTCAACAAGCCACCGCAAATGCAAATAATAATGCAGGATAATAAACAAGGAAGGATAATGGCTAACATTGCGGAAAAGTACAGTTGCAGTTATTGCATTTAGTGTAATCATATTTTAATCATGCGGAAAGTAAACATGAACATCATCAACATCAACTAACTCGAGGGGTACAGTCAGCCCCACCTCGCTCAACGATCCTTACATGTCAATCCATCATGCAGATACATATTCAAAGTAAACTAACTGGGGGATGTCACGCAACCCGCCCTTGACCGTGGGCTCGGCTTTTCGAAAAGATTTAAGACTCTGATCAGAGATGTACTACTGTACCCACAAGGCACGCACTCATCCCAGACGAGATGACCCATTTCATGGGAACTCGTGCCAAAACCTCAATATGAGATGTTCCAAGCGATAACCACCCGCTCTAGGTTTCGCCGGCGCGCAGGGCCGCATCCCGGCTAACGTCGCACCCCCTTTTGCGCCATATTGGTACAAGTCACCCGCAGGTGCAACTTGACCCATCTCCAATTGGTGGCCTCGGTTTGGAACAACCCATACCTTAGTTAGGACTTACCCACTAGACTTGTGGTTAGTACGTAAGTGTATTGCAACGGATCCCTCAGACCGGTCCTTATAGTGCCCCGGGTGCTACCGACTAATGCCCTAGCCTGCACCCGGAACCCACCATGCATACACTCACAACCATAACTCATCACCAACAGAAATTCCAAGGATAAGAAGTAACGGGGATCATATAATAGAACCATTTTGCTATGACTCATTTTTATCCTATAGCGTTCGTGTCAATACATTGGACACTAGCTAATATCATTGATCATATGGTGACAAGGAGGTTAGGTGAGATAGCATGGCTTGGGTTGCACATCAAGGTCGGGGGATCCTAAATAAATATAATGTAAGGGCTCATTTGACTAATGCATATATAACCTATGTGTTTTAGCGATAGTTTAATCAAACATGGGTTCAATATGCTCAAAAGATTGGTTTGGTGACTTGCCTTGTTCAGCGAAAGGCGAGGGAGGGACTTCCGGGAAGTATTCCGGCTCCTCGGCGACGTCGTAGTCTTTTTAATATAATAAAGCAAAATAAAAAAGAACACATTCAATCAAACAATATAACATTACTTTATAAGCACATAAGTTACAGTTGGTTTGATTAAAAATGGAATAATTTCAACTGTTAAGGTTCTGAAATTTATTTCATAATTAATTTTAAAGGGATTAAAATGAAGGATTGTCCTTTTTAGAAAACAAGTGTCTAAATGTGAATAGTCTCATATTAAGTTCCTTAATGATTTATAAAATGAAAAGCTCATGTCATTTTGAGGGCTTTCAGTACATGGACAGGAAAGAATTAATATAAATTTTTCTGAAGTTTAAATGTTTAAATTCATATTTTAATCATAGGGGCATTTGAATACTTATTTAAATAAACATGAAAAATCAAAGTAAGCCTACTGTTTTTATAGTATAAACATGTAGAGAATAATATTATGAATTTTCTGAAATTGGAATGGCAATTTTTAGAGTTCAAATGCGCCAGATATGAATTTTACAAGTTTTAAACCTTTTCTGGAATTTATTTTAAATTTTAAACCCTCTCGGGTCCACGGTGAGCCAGGCTCACGGTGAACCCGCGCACTGCGCGCGTGCGCCGGGTCGATCTGGACCGTCGGATCCAGATCCGACGCGCGAGGGCGAGGCGGGGCGCGTAAGTTGGCGCGGACGGCCAGGATTAAAACGTTCGAAGGGGTACCACGTGGACGCACGAGATCACACGCTGGTTTTAAATGAAAACGAACGCGTGAGATCGCACTGTACCGCTTCACTCGGATCCGATGGCCCGGATTAAACCGAACAGATGATTTAATCCCGAGCGTTGGATCTGGATCGCACGGCCAGGATTGAATCCGGCACAGTGCGTGTCGGGGGGGGGGGGGGTAAAGTACCCCTTCTTCCCCGACTCCGGCGATGCGACGGCGAGCGATTCCGGCGAGGTCGAGGGTTATCTAGTCTATCTAGGACTAAAAACGGAAAGGGGGTACCGAGGGGAACAAAAGGGTACCCTTGCGGTGGTCCGGGGTCGACGGGGTGAGGCCGGCGACGAGCGGTGGCGGCGAAGGTTCTCGGTTCCTCGGCGGGGACGGCGATCCGGCGAGGTTCGTCGTCGATGGAGCGGTGGCCGGGGTTGGTGAGGTCCTGACGGTCACGGCGGTGCGGTCGGTGCGGACGGAGAGGGGTCCCGGCGACGAGGTAGACGGCGAAGCTGACAGGTGGGGCCTACTGGCCAGCGGGCGCGAGCAAGCGGGGTGGCGACTGACGGGTGGGGCCGCGGTGTCAGGTTCGCGCGCAAGGGGAGGAATTCGGCGCCGACAGGTGGGGCCGGGTTGTCAGTCTAAGGCGCGCGATAGAATGGGCTGGGCCGGCCGGGAGAGAGAGAAAGGGGGGAGGGAGCCCATTACTGTTCGAAATTATTTTCTGATTAAAAACAATTGCAGAAAATAGATTAAACCTTTTGGGGCATTTCCAAAGTGAGTAAAAATTTGTAAAAATTCTCAAAAACATTTCTTGGCCTTGGGAGTCTATACAAAAATTTTCAGTTACTGGTTTGGCCATCTACTCTATGTTGTAGTTCAAAAGGGTATAAAAGAGGATTAAAAGTATTTTCAGAAATATAAATTCCAAGAAATTGAATTTAATAATATTTTTATTGTTTTGAAAATTTGGGGTGTTACAAACCTATCCCCCTTACAAGAATCTCGTCCTCGAGATTGGAATGTTACTCGAATAACTCGGGATATTGGGCTTTTAGTTCGTCTTCCTTTTCCCAAGTGGCTTCTTCGGCGGGATGGTTGTTCCATTGAACCTTGCAGAAGCGAACTACACGGCTCCTGGTTACTCTTTCCTTGGTTTCCAAGATCTTGATGGGTTTTTCTATGTAGGTCAAGTCTTCTTGGACATTAAGCTGCTGAAGGTCGGCTTGTTCGGTGGGTACACGGAGGCACTTCTTCAGCTGAGAGACATGGAACACATCATGAACTCCTGCTAAGGATGGAGGCAGTTCCAGTTGATATGCCACTTCTCCTTGTCGACGGAGGATCTGGAAAGGTCCGACGTAGCGGGGTGCTAGTTTGCCTTTCATGTTGAACCTTTGAGTGCCACGGAGGGGAGTGACTCGGAGATAGACATAATCGCCCTCCTCAAAGGTTAGGTCTCTTCGACAGTTGTCGGCATAGCTCTTCTGCCTAGATTGGGCTGCCTTTAATCGGTCTCTTATGATCTTAACCTTCTCTTCAGCTTCTCTTAATAAATCAGTCCCAAACAGTTGTGACTCTCCGATTTGATCCTAGAGTAACGACGTTCTGCACTTACGTCCATAGAGTGCTTCGAACGGGGACATTTGCAGGCTGGCTTGATAGCTGTTGTTGTAGGAGAACTCTGCATATGGTAAGTTCTTGTCCCACATTCCGCCAAAGTCTAGAGCACAAGCTCTAAGCATATCCTCCAATATCTGGTTGACCCTTTCGGTTTGACCCTCGGTCTGTGGATGATAGGCGGTGCTAAAGTTCAGCCGGGTGCCGAGTTCCTCTTGAAGGTTCTTCCAAAACTTGGAGGTAAACTGACTCCCGCGGTCAGATACGATCTTCTTAGGAACTCCGTGGAGGCACACGATTCGGGTCATATACAACTCAGCCAACTTGGCGACGGTGAAAGTTGTCTTGACCGAAACGAAGTGAGCTACCTTGGTGAGTCGGTCGACGATCACCTAGATAGAATCATGACCAGCTTGGGTCCTGGGCAGTCCCGTGATGAAGTCCATTCCTATCTCTTCCCACTTCCATTCAGGGACCTTGAGAGGTTGAAGAAGTTCGGCAGGCCTCTGATGCTCTGCCTTGACTCGCCGGCATGTGTCGCACTTGGCCACATACTCTGCTATTTCTCTCTTCATGCTGACCCACCAATATTTTTCCTTTAGGTCTTGATACATCTTTGTACTCCCGGGATGGATGGAGTATAGAGTATCGTAGGCTTCTTGAAGGATGAGGGTCTTCAACTCAGGCAGGTTGGGTACGCATACTCGGTTTCCGAACTAGATGGTACCATGCTCGTCCTCGGAAAATCCGGGGGCTTTACCCTTCCTCATGTTCTGCTGGATCTCCAGGATGTCCGGATCTTCCTTCTGCTTTTCTCGGATCTGGTCTATTAAGACAGGCTGAGACTCCAAAGCAGCGAGGTACGCTCGAGTGGTGATCCCTAGGTTTAGCCTTTCCATCTCCTTATAAAGTAAAGGAGCTTGGTCTTGAATCATGATGGCATTGCAGTACCCTTTTCGACTAAGGGCGTCTGCCACCACATTCGCTTTGCCCGGATGATAATGGATGCCCAAGTCGTAGTCCTTGATCAGTTCCAACCATCTCCTTTGCCTGAGATTCAGATCTGGTTGGGTGAATATGTACTTGAGGCTCTTGTGGTCAGTGAAGACCTCACACCGATTCCCCACAAGGTAATGTCTCCATATCTTCAAGGCATGAACCACGGCTGCTAGTTCCAGGTCGTGGGTTGGGTAGTTCAGCTCGTGCGGTCTCAGCTGTCGGGAGGCGTAGGATATCACTTTCCCTTCTTGCATTAAGACGCATCCCAATCCTTGACGAGAGGCATCACAGTAGACGTGGAAGTCTTTCTGGATGTCTGGTAGAGTCAGAATGGGAGCTGACACTAGCTTCTTCTTGAGGGTCTGGAAGCTTTCTTCACAGTCGGGGGTCCATTCAAACTTCACTTCCTTCTGCAGAAGTCTGGTCATAGGCTTGGCGATCTTGGAAAAATTCTCGATGAATCGGCGGTAGTATCCGGCCAATCCGAGAAAACTCCGGATCTCGGTCACGGTTGTGGGCTGCAGCCAGTTGGTTACTGCTTCCACGGTGGTTGGGTCCTCTGCTATCCCTCCGGCAGATATAACATGGCCGAGGAACTTCACCTCAGACGACCAAAATTCGCATTTGCTGTATTTGGCGTACAACTGCTGCTCCCTTAGCTTTCCGAGGGTCAGACGGAGGTGAGTCTCGTGTTCCTCCTTGGTCCTGGAGTAAACGAGGATATCGTCGATGAATACCACGATGAACTTGTCCAAGAACTCCATGGATACATTGTTCATCATGTTCATGAAAAAGGCCGGGGCATTCGTGAGTCCGAACGACATCACGGTGTACTCGTAGAGTCCATAGCGGGAGGTGAAGGCAGTCTTGGGTATGTCTTCTTCCCTAATCCTCAACTGGTGATAACCTGACTTGAGGTCAATCTTGGAAAACACCGAGGATCCTTTTAGCTGATCGAACAGATCGTCGATCCGAGGCAATGGGTACTTGTTCTTGATGGTTACGTCGTTCAAGGCTCTATAGTCCACGCACATCCTCTTGGTCTTGTCTTTCTTCATGGCAAATATAACCGGTGCACCCCAGGGTGAGGTACTCGGTCGGATGTAACCTTTCTGCTCTAGGTCTTCGATGTTGCTCTTGACTTCGGCTAGTTCATTGGCGGCCATCCGGTATGGGCGCTTGGAGATTGGAGTGGTCCCGGGGACAAGTTCGATTCTGAATTCGATGTCCCGCTTGGGAGGCATCCCGGGTAGGTCTTCAGGGAAGACGTCCGCAAACTCCTTGACTACAGGCACCTCTTCAAGAGCTATCGAGCGAAGGGATGCTCCGAGTGGTTTGCGACTGGTCATCCGAAAGGTGACGGCTGCGCCTTCAGAGTTGGTCACCGTGACGGACTTATTGGCACAGTCGATCACTCCCATGTGCTTCATCAACCAATCCATCCCTAGGATGAGGTCAAGCCCGGTGCACTGGATGAGGACTGGTTCGGCCCGAAACAGTATTCCTTGGATGTCAATTTGAACCTTAGGGCTGTATAAGCGGGCTGAGGTCCTATTGCCGGGGGTGGCAATCACCATGGGAATGGGTAGAGGGAGCACGTCCAGTTCGTTTGTTTTCACAAAATTTTCCGAAATGAAGGAGTGGGTTGCTCCAGAGTCAAATAATATGACGGCCGGTACGGAATTCACAGTAAACGTACCGAGCACGACTTCAGGAGCCTCCTGAGCTTCTTCCGCGCTGATGTGGTTGACGCGGGCACGAACTGCCTGGTTGGGTGCCGCGCCTTGGGCTTGCTTGGGGTGGGGACACTGGTGTGCATAGTGCCCTTCCTTGCGGCAGTTGAAGCAGACTACCGGCCTTCCTTGGCGATCCTTCAAGATCGGGGCCTTGGCGGCTGGTGTCGGCTGAGCGGCCGGAGCTGGTGGAGCGGGGCGAGGATGCCCGGCGTTGGATCCACCGGCGGCGTGAGGCGGCCTGTAGGCGGGCCGAGGATGGTAGGCAGGCGCTGGTGGCGAAGGGACGAAGCGGGGCCTCTGAGAGTTCGCCTGCTGATGCTTGAAGGCGATCATTTTCCTCTTCTTGAGGTCCAGCTTGTTCTGCTCAGTCTCTTGGATGAGCGCTTTGTTGACCAGCCGTTGGAAGTCGGCGAAGTCGGCGGCGACGAGCTGGATGGACAGCTCATCCTTAAGTCCCCTGAGGAACTTGGCTTGGCGGAGGGCGTCGGTGCGCACTTCCTCCGGCGCGTAGCGGGCGAGGCGGTTGAACTCATGGAGGTACTCCATGACGGTCCTGTTGCCTTGCTGCAGGTCGCGGAACTCCTGCTGTTTTACCGCGATGACACCGGCGGGGACGTGGGCAGCCCGAAAGGCGATGGTGAACTCCGCCCAAGTCACCACGTGGCCCTCTGGCTGGGACTCACGGTAGTTGTCCCACCATTCAGCGGCGGGACCCTGGAGCTGGTGAGTGGCGAAGGCCACCCGCTCCCGGTCGGTGCAGGGGAGGAGGTCGAGCTTCTTTCCGATGGTGCGAAGCCAATCTCCGGCCTCCATCGGGTTGGTGGTGCTCGAGAAGATGGGCGGGCGCACGCGCAGAAACTCGGAGAGTTGCGGAGCAGGCGCGGGTGCTGGTGCGCGAGGGGCGGGTTCCCCGTTCTGCAGACGGTCCAACTGAGCCTGTTGGTTCTGCATTTGGGTGAGGAGGGCGGTGATTAGGTGGTTCTGATTCGCCATCATCTCCGCCAAGGTGGGGTGGTTGGCGGAAGGCGACCCAGACTGACGTGGGCCCGTTGCACCCAAGTTGGGTACAACACCCTCGGGAGCATCACGGCTTCCTCCTGCTCCGTTGTTGGAACCGGTGTTCTGGTGGTCGGCCATCTTCTGAATACACATAGTGATAAAACAAAGATGACGAAACAATAATACAACCAAAATACCAAGCACATAAATATATAGAGTGGCATAAATTGTTCATTACAATTAAGATCTTATTCTACCCACAACACACTCGTCGTGGGTAGCACCACATACAAAATTATGCTTTTATTAAAGTAGCGACTCCTAACGCCTACTCGCCACCGGAGGCGATCTCCGTGCTCTCGGAACCACGAGTACGCGGCTCCGAAGGGATGGTGGGCTCGAGAAAATTCTCGATGATGGAGTCGGAGACGAGGCCGGGGCGTGGTGTAGGGGCGCTGGTGGAGGGTCTGGCGGGGGAGGGTCGTGGCGGGATCCTCTTGGGGCGAGGGAGGGGCTCACGGATGGGCTTCTTCTTCCTTGGAAGAAGAGGAACCATTTCCGCAATATCCTTCTACAGCTGCATGATCTTGCGCTGCAACTCGTCATTCTGTTGGATCAAGTTCTTCGTCTCTTCACGAAGGAACTCAATCGCCTCATGGTGCTTGTCGGCGTCAAGCACCGCCTCGGTGTGGAGATCATCCATGGCCTGTAGCAGACGCGACTGCCGGGCCATGACCGGATCACGCATGGAGTGAACTCCGAGGTAGATGCTACGGTGGGCTCCGGGAGTACGCTTCGGCACGAGCCGGAAGGACGAGTTCTGAAGACGATCGTCGTAGATCATCCTCAGCTCCATGAGGGCCTGGAGGGCGACTCGTTGGCACGCGACGTCGAAAGTCGGGCCTCCAAGTGCGGTGGTGTAGGGCGGCAGGTGTTCTCCGGAGCCGTGGACGGTGAGGGAGACGTCACAAGGCCCGACGAACTCGTCGGGGTACACTCCTTGAAATTCGGGCTCGAAGAGGAACCCGAGGAAGGTGAGCATCATGCGGAGCTCCCGGACGAAGCCCTCGTAGTGGCGGCAGTAACTGTGGACTTGGTAGACCGGCATCTACAAAACAGCAAGTTGAATAAAAGTGAGGAGAGGAACAAAGTTTATGAAGTAGATTTTCGAGAAATAATTTCCTGTGGCTAATGGCTAGGCGGGTCTGTTTGGCTTCCTACAGTCGAGTCGGCTCTGATACCATCTTGTAGCGCCCCGATTTAACAAATCGAGACATTATTGAATTTCATAAGAAAAACAATAATATAAGAGGTTCATCATGCAACAATCGTACATACGACAGTGTTCATGGTACGCAGACCATATTTATTACATCATTGTTTTAATAAAAACAGTAAAGTAAAATAATTAGAAAACGGCATGACGAACATATTCTTCAGGATTTTTCTTCCCGATTGGGTCGCTACTCCAGACCGTCTTCGTAGTAAGCATCCTCTGTGGGGTCCAACGGGTATGAGTACAAAAAGTACTCAACAAGCCACCGCAAATGCAAATAATAATGCAGGATAATAAACAAGGAAGGATAATGGCTAACATTGCGGAAAAGTACAGTTGCAGTTAATTCATTTAGTGTAATCATATTTTAATCATGCGGAAAGTAAACATGAACATCATCAACATCAACTAACTCGAGGGGTACAGTCAGCCCCACCTCGCTCAACGGTCCTTACATGTCAATCCATCATGCACATACATATTCAAAGTAAACTAACTGGGGGATGTCACGCAACCCGCCCTTGACCGTGGGCTCGGATTTTCGAAAATATTTAAGACTCTGATCAGAGATGTACTACTGTACCCACAAGGCACGCACTCATCCCAGACGAGATGACCCATTTCACGGGAACTCGTGCCAAAACCTCAATATGAGATGTTCCAAGCGATAACC
The DNA here is from genome assembly GCA_019279435.1 of Zizania palustris. Taxonomy (NCBI): domain Eukaryota; kingdom Viridiplantae; phylum Streptophyta; class Magnoliopsida; order Poales; family Poaceae; genus Zizania; species Zizania palustris. The sequence continues at coordinate 93,641,245 of JAAALK010000082.1, read as the reverse complement.
ACCCGCTCTAGGTTTCGCCCGCGCGTCGGGCCGCATCCCGGCTAACGTCGCACCCCTTTTTGCGCCATATTGGTACAAGTCACCCGCAGGTGCAACTTGACCCATCTCCAATTGGTGGCCTCGGTTTGGAACAACCCATACCTTAGTTAGGACTTACCCACTAGACTTGTGGTTAGTACGTAAGTGTATTGCAACGGATCCCTCTGACCGGTCCTTATAGTGCCCCGGGTGCTACCGACCAATGCCCTAGCCTGCACCCGGAACCCACCATGCATACACTCACAACCATAACTCATCACCAACAGAATTTCCAAGGATAAGAAGTAACGGGGATCATATAATAGAACCATTTTGCTACGACTCATTTTTATCCTATAGTGTTCGTGTCAATACATTGGACACTAGCTAATATCATTGATCATATGGTGACAAGGAGGTTAGGCGAGATAGCATGGCTTGGGTTGCACATCAAGGTCGGGGGATCCTAAATAAATATAATGTAAGGGCTCATTTGACTAATGCATATATAACCTATGTGTTTTAGCGATAGTTTAATCAAACATGGGTTCAATATGCTCAAAAGATTGGTTTGGTGACTTGCCTTGTTCAGCGAAAGGCGAGGGAGGGACTTCCGGGAAGTATTCCGGCTCCTCGGCGACGTCGTAGTCTTTTTAATATAATAAAGCAAAATAAAAAAGAACACATTCAATCAAACAATATAACATTACATTATAAGCACATAAGTTACAGTTGGTTTGATTAAAAATGGAATAATTTCAACTGTTAAGGTTCTGAAATTTATTTCATAATTAATTTTAAAGGGATTAAAATGAAGGATTGTCCTTTTTAGAAAACAAGTGTCTAAATGTGAATAGTCTCATATTAAGTTCCTTAATGATTTATAAAATGAAAAGCTCATGTCATTTTGAGGGCTTTCAGTACATGGACAGGAAAGAATTAATATAATTTTTTCTGAAGTTTAAATGTTTAAATTCATATTTTAATCATAGGGGCATTTGAATACTTATTTAAATAAACATGAAAAATCAAAGTAAGCCTACTGTTTTTATTGTATAAACATGTAGAGAATAATATTATGAATTTTCTGAAATTGGAATGGCAATTTTTAGAGTTCAAATGCGCCAGATATGAATTTTACAAGTTTTAAACCTTTTCTGGAATTTATTTTAAATTTTAAACCCTCTCGGGTCCACGGTGAGCCAGGCTCACGGTGAACCCGCGCACTGCGCGCGTGCGCCGGGTCGATCTAGACCGTCGGATCCAGATCCGACGCGCGAGGGCGAGGCGGGGCGCGTAAGTTGGCGCGGACGGCCAGGATTAAAACGTTCGAAGGGGTACCACGTGGACGCACGAGATCACACGCTGGTTTTAAATGAAAACGAACGCGTGAGATCGCACCGTACCGCTTCACTCGGATCCGACGGCCCGAATTAAACCGAACAGATGATTTAATCCCGAGCGTTGGATCTGGATCGCACGGCCAGGATTGAATCCGGCACAGTGCGTGTCGGGGGGGTAAAGTACCCCTTCTTCCCCGACTCCGGCGATGCGACGGCGAGCGATTCCGGCGAGGTCGAGGGTTATCTAGTCTATCTAGGACTAAAAACGGAAAGGGGGTACCGAGGGGAACAAAAGGGTACCCTTGCGGTGGTCCGGGGTCGACGGGGTGAGGCCGGCGACGAGCGGTGGCGGCGAAGGTTCTCGGTTCCTCGGCGGGGAAGGCGATCCGGCGAGGTTCATCGTCGATGGAGCGGTGGCCGGGGTTGGTGAGGTCCTGGCGGTCACGGCGGTGTGGTCGGTGCGGACGAAGAGGGGTCCCGGCGATGAGGTAGACGGCGAAGCTGACAGGTGGGGCCTACTGGCCAGCGGGCGCGAGCGAGCGGGGTGGCGACTGACGGGTGGGGCCGCGGTGTCAGGTTCGCGCGCGAGGGGAGGAATTCGGCGCCGACAGGTGGAGCCGGGTTGTCAGTCTAAGGCGCGCGATAGAACGGGCTGGGCCGGCCGGGAGAGAGAGAAAGGGGGGAGGGAGCCCATTACTGTTCGAAATTATTTTCTGATTAAAAACAATTGCAGAAAATAGATTAAACCTTTTGGGGCATTTCCAAAGTGGGTAAAAATTTGTAAAAATTCTCAAAAACATTTCTTGGCCTTGGGAGTCTATACAAAAATTTTCAGTTACTGGTTTGGCCATCTACTCTATGTTGTAGTTCAAAAGGGTATAAAAGAGGATTAAAAGTATTTTCAGAAATATAAATTCCAAGAAATTGAATTTAATAATATTTTTATTGTTTTGAAAATTTGGGGTGTTACAGCGCGCCCAGAGCCGGTCCAGGCTATGGCGTGGATAGAAAACTTCGAAGCCGCAAGACACCCTCCAGTGGCCAATGTTATGCCACCTCCGAAGCAAGAGGAAGGGCAAGATCGAGGGAAAAGAGTAGTCCTCCCCATCTCCGGAGGAGGTACCCTCGGAAGCATGTCAAAAAGACAGCGAAGGGATTACGTCAGAGAAGTAGGCCATATTGGGACTTCGTCGTCTGCAGCTGCTATGCCGGAGTGGTCTCATGTACCGATATCCTTTTCTGCGGAGGATGCAGCTGGCATTAAGTTCCCGCATGCAGACCCACTTGTTATCACTGCTGATATTGCGGGCACTGAAGTTCGAAGAGTATTGATTGACGGAGGTAGTTCGGCAGACATCATTTTTGTTCAAGCCTTCGATCAATTGTGCATCTCCAGAAAGCATCTCCTTCCAGCGGCTCGTCCTTTGCAAGGCTTCGCTGGACCTCCGCTTGATGCACTCGGCCAAATAGGCCTGGAAGTTACCTTCGGAGAAGGTTTGTTGGCCCGAACTGAGGAAGTAATCTTCGATGTTGTAGATGCCCCGCATGCTTACAACGTCATCTTCGGAAGAGGCATGCTAAACCAGTTCGGAGCTGTGGCGCATCACAATTATTTGTGCATGAAGATGCCCACACAAGCAGGAGTCCTTACTGTCTTCGGAGATCAAGCTATTGCCCGAAGAGCGGAATATGGTCATGGCCCCCCTCTTGATCCAAGACAAGTAAACAATGTGCAAGATAATCAAGAAAATTTTTCAGCCCCTTCCGAAGCTTCAACGAAATCTTTTCCGAGAACAAGTCCTGAAGGAGAGATTGCAGCGAAGGTCATTGTTAAAGATGGTAAAGAGTATACATTTCAATTTGGTAAAGATTTACCTCCAGAAGTTGCAACCTCCTTGGAAAAGGTGGTGGAAGAGAATTTAGATGTCTTCGCTTGGTCTGACGAAGATATCACCGGAGTCGATCGGGATATCATTGAACATAGTTTGCTTGTAAACCCGAAGGCCCGTCCTGTTCGGCAAGGACTCCGGAAAATGTCTGCAGAAAGAGTTGTTCTAGCAAAAGACGAAGTTGAGAAATTGTTGAAGGCTGGGATTATCAGAGAAGTGGCTCACACATAATGGTTAGCCAACCCAGTCTTCGTCAAAAAGAAGTCTTCCGGAAAGTGGCGCATGTGCATCGATTTCACATCCTTGAATAAAGCATGCCCTCGTGACCCCTACCCCATGCCCCGAATTGATCAATTGGTCGACTCCACCGCAGGTTCGGAGTTATTAAGCTTCCTTGCGCGTATTCTGGTTATCATCAAATATGGTTGAAGCGCGAAGATGAGATCAAGACAAGCTTTGTAACTCCTTCGGGAGTATTTTGTTATGTAAGAATGCCCTTCGGCTTAAGAAATGCCGGGGCTACTTTTTCGAGGTTAGTTGCTAAGGCTCTAGGTCATCAATTAGGTCGCAATGTGGAGGCCTATATGGATGATATTGTAATAAAGAGTGCTTTAAAGCACCAACATAGCCTAGACTTAGCAGAAACATTCAATAGCCTTCGGGCATGTGGGATCCGTCTTAACCCCGAAAAATGTATCTTCGGAGCTAAGGCTGGAAAGTTGTTAGGGTATTTAGTTTCAAGCAGGGGATTAAAGCTAGCCCTACTCAAATAACCGCGCTACAAAAGATGGCTCCTCCGGAAAATTTAAAGCAAGTGCAAAAGCTGACTGGGCATCTAGCAGCACTTAGCAGGTTTTTATCAAGGTCTGTGGAGAGAAGCTTGCCTATATTTAAAGCATTGAAAGGGTCCGAAGATTTTGCATGGACACCGGAGTGTCAGAAAAGCTTCGAAGATATTAAAGAGTATCTCAGTAATCTTGCTACACTCACGGTGCCTACTGCGGACGAAACCCTACTCCTTTACCTTGCAGCTACAGGTTCTGCTGTCAGTGCAGTCCTTGTCAGAGAAGTTGATTTCAATGGGAAGTTGGTCCAAAATCCTGTTTATTTTGTATCCGAAGCATTATCAGGAGCAAAGACAAGATACTCCGAACTCGAGAAGTTCGTTTATGCTCTGATAATGGCTTCGAGGAAATTAAGACATTATTTTTTGGCTCACAATGTAATTGTACCAACTTCGTATCCTTTGGGAGATATGCTTCGAAGTAAAGATTCCACTGGAAGAATTGGGAAGTGGGCAGTTGAGCTAGCACCCTTCGGCATATCTTTTCTGGCAAGGACAGCAATCAAATCGCAAGTCTTAGCGGATTTTGTAGCAGAATGGACTCCACCTGCAAATTTGGTTCCAGAGAAGTCAAGTGACGGAGTTTGGACCGTTTATTCTGATGGGGCTTTCCAAGCATCCGGAGCAGGCATTGGAGCAGTATTAATTTCGCCTTCAGGGCAAAGAGCAATGTACTCCGCAAGACTCAACTTTAAGTCTACCAATAATATAGCGGAGTATGAAGGGATTTTATTGGGACTCCGAAAAGCACGTGCTCTAGGGGCTACAAGAATTATTATAAAGACAGATTCTCAGATAGTAGCAGGGCACGTAGATAAAAGTTTTCAGGTTCGGCATCCACAGCTTGCAAAGTACTTAGAAGAAATACGTAAGATCGAAGCACACTTCAAGGGTATTTCCATTCGGAGTATACCAAGAGCAGAAAATGTGCAAGCGGACATCTTAGCAAAAGCTGCAGCCGGAGCTGTGGATATACCAGAAGAAGCTTTCTATGAGGAGCTCAGTACACCTTCGGTGCCACAAATTCCCTCTGCAGAGATTCTTTGCATTCCTAGTGCAGATTGGAAAAATTCAATCATGGAACTTTTACAGGGAGGAACAAATTTGCCTGAAGAGCCACAGCTGTCAAGATTGAAGCTTAGAGCTAGAAATTATCAAATAATCAACGGTATTTTATACAAGGCCGAAGTATGTTCCCCTCTACTTCGATGTATATCTCAAGCCGAATGTCAAGAAATTCTTCGAGAAATTCATGAAGGCTTTTGCGGTAGCCATTTAGCCCCTCGAGCTTTGGCAGGAAAAACACTTCGCCAGGGGCTTTATTGGCCTACAATAACAGCTGATGTAGAGAGCTTAGTCCGCACTTGTCAAGGATGCCAGTGAATGGGTCGACGAAGTCATCGCCCACCAACAGCTCTTCAAGTTATTGCTCCGGTATGGCCTATGGCCAGATGGGGTATGGATTTAACTGGTCCCTTTCCAGTAGCCAAGGGAAATCTAAAGTTCGTAGTGGTAGCTATTGAATATTTTTCTAAGTGGGTAGAAGCAGAGCCCTTAACAGCTATCACTTCGAACAATGTACATAAATTCTTTTGGAAGAATATCATTTGCCGGTTCGGAGTGCCTAGACAACTCACAGTTGATAATAGAACACAGTTCGATGCAGAACCTTTCAGGAAGTTTTGCGAAGATCTAGGCATTCAGTTATGTTTTGCTGCAGTGAGGCATCCTCAGTCTAATGGAGCTGTAGAAAGAGCCAATGGAAATATTTTGTCCGGGCTAAATCGAAGGATAGTAGGACTAGCAAAAGGACTGTGGACCGAAGAGCTTCCGAAGATTTTGTGGTCCATTCGGACCACGCAAACAAGGTCCACAGGTTTTACTCCATTCAGACTACTATTCGAAGAAGAAGCTATGACTCCAACGGAGCTCAAAGGAGGATCACTTCGCAGCACCGAACCGGAGATTGAAGAAGAAAGACAAGCTTCGCTAGATTTATTAGAAGAAACAAGACTTCGAGCTGTGGCAAATTTATCAAAGTATCATCAGCAAACGAAGGCTTGGTTTGACCCGAAGGTTAAGCTCAATGAACTAAGACCGGGTCATCTTGTTCTACGAAGCATTATATCGCCAGGGAAGTTAGGAAATAAATGGGAAGGTCCGTACCTAATTGTTCGTTCAGGACGCCCTAGCTCTTTTAAATTAGCTAATTTAGAAGGTGAAGAGTTAGCACATACTTGGCATGCGGAGCACCTAAAGCGATACTTCGCATAAGGGCTCCTTGTAAGTCACTTGTAATCATCTTCTGAATGAATAAAGCATATGGTCCAGATAATGCCTTCCCCTCATAGACTTCCAGCTTCCGAGTGGACGCACTGGAACCGCGGGGTTGACCGAGAGGGAAGTGTCATGAAGCTGAATCGTATTTTCGGACTTCGAACCATTGGTTCGAAGCTTCCGACGTGGGGGCTGACATAATCCGGAGTCCAAGCCACCGGCTTGTAGGCATCCGTAAAAGAGCCCAAAACCACATCATACGGAGTCCAAGCCATTGGCTGGTAGACTTCCGTAAAAAGAGCCGAAGGTGGCCAAAACATGCGGAGTCCAAGCCATTGGCTGGTAGACTTCCGCAAAAAGAGCCGAAGGTGGCCAAAACATGCGGAGTCCAAGCCATTGGCTGGTAGACTTCCGCAAAAAGAGCCGAAGGTGGCCAAAATATACGGAGTCCAAGCCATTGGCTGGTAGACATCCGTAAAAAGAGTCCAAAGAGACCATTGCAAACTCCGAACCATTGGTTCGACAGAATTCACAAAAAAGAGCCGAAGGTGGCCAAAGCAAAACAGAGTTTGAGTCATGAGCTTCGAATGTCTGTTAACATAGTCCAAAGTGACAAATTATCTAAGACATTAAGGTATCCTGGAAGTTATCTCAAGTGATTTCTTTCAAAAAACAAGGGTACTAAGTTGCCATTCTTCAGTCTACAAATAGTCGAAGACATTTTATAAGATTTTAAAAGATCTTTAAATTGCAGAGGGGCTCCGAACCCCAAAAAATTGTACTCCGAAGTTTTTCTTTGTGCATAACCATCTTTGAATACAGTTTGAAGTTGCTTATCCCCAAAGAGGGGCTAGTAAATATGGAGACAATTTTAAATCAGTATTCATTATTCGAACGAATATGTTTACAGATTACATTATGAAAAATTGGTATCTATACCAAGAAGGAATCGAAGACCTCTTCGATCTCTAGAGCTAGGGTTGGAACGACTAGTTCCAGTGCCGGGAGTTCTAACAACTTTGCGTTTAACTCTCTTGCCTCCTTTCAAAGCTCTAAAGTCCTTCTGTTCTTGTTGAAGCTTGGCCCAAGTTCGAAGTCGTTCGGGGCTCCTTTCCCAGCTTCCAAGTTCTTCAGGTTTTTCATTTCGAATTTCATCTTCGTCTTCAGACCATATAACGCCTTCGGAAGACGAAGTGTTCAAGTTAACCTCTTTTTCTTCCTCTTTAATATAAGATAGTATATCTTTGATTACTTCGGGCGCAATTACACCAGAGCTATCTCGAGGAACTAAAAATCGAGGACGCTTATAAGCTTTTAGAAGATCGAAGGTGGTCCATAATAAGCGAAGTTCGTCGTTAAGGTTTAACACTTCGATATCATCCGTATGAGGCAAAGCCTAAAAATATGATAAAACAAATTTTTATTGATAAATGTTCATAAGCATAAAGCTTTACATAACCAAAAATCCTAAGGTATTTCTAAACCTGCGGGTTCGGAGGAGGCTGACTGCTCGAAGCTTGGGTCCGAACTTGCTTCTGGCGTTGACCTTCATCGATCCAAGCCTTGATCGCAGAACGACCTTCGGCTCTCCATGAAGTTTGAAAGGCTCGCCAGGCAGCAGCCACACCTTCGGAAGGAGTTAGAAGCCATTCATCGTCGAAGGTAATTGGGCCCACTCCTGCGCCCAGAGTTATCGATCGGCCCAGATCTTCATAGTAGCGAAGTAGGCCGACAACAGCCACTTGTCCGGAGAGTTCTCCGTATCGAATGCCCGCTGTCTTCATCTGCTTCGCCACTCCTTGAATCCTTTTCAACCGGCGCAGAAGAGAAATGTTATCATCAGAAGGAAGTATCCCAGTAGTACCGAAGTACTCTAGGACACCTAGCAGCTGATTCATAACTTCCGCAGCTACCTTCTCGGACTTCAGCTTATCTTCGTTCAGTGCGTCCTTCATCGAAGTTACTTCTCCCAGAACCCCAGAAAGTCTAGCAGTTTCAGTGGTCAAGATATTCTTTTGGTTCAAAAGCTGGCTAGCTTCCTCTTGGAGTCTGACAAGCTCGGTCCCCGCAGTAGCGTGCTCCGCCCGCAATTTTTCAATTTCTGCTCGAAGCACAATTCTTTCTGCTTCGAGCTCTTTATTCGCAGCCTCCAAACCTTGTCTGGCCCTGCGCTCCGTTGACACTATATTGTCCATCTGAACCACTCGGCTTTCGGAGATAGTAAGATTCCGTTGAAGAATGTTATTTTCCTCCCGAAGACGAGCGATTTCTTCATCGTTTGATATATTCACAGCTCGGGCCAAGACTGTTTGCTGCAAAAAGAAAAACCAAGGTAAATATTTATTTGTAGACGAATTCTATGTTATTTCGCAGATGCTTCGTACCTGGTAAGCTGCACATTCTATAGCGGCGTTGAGCTCCGACCTGTCCACTTTACTTAGAATGGCCACTAAGTTGGTCTCCCCTATGTCGCGGCTAGCTCGATCCAAAGGTTCGAGCAAAGTCCGAAGACCGGTTGTTTGCCCTAAGAAAGGAGCTAGCAGGGGGAGCATACTTATCGCCTGTTGGTCATCTTCATTCAGTGAAGGGCCGGAGTGTTGGCCTGTAATCTTCGGAGCCCCTGGAGACTGGCCCTCCTCGGAAGATTGACTCTCGTCTGTTGAATCAGACGGAGTTGATCCGGAACTCGCAGCAGGGAGGGGTTCTATATTTCTTTTGCCTCTTCCAGGTCCCATTTGAGTGGCTCTTTGGGTTGGCTCTGAAGTCATCGAAGGCCCAGGGATTATTTCTTCCTGGTGAACTTCTTCCACAGGAGTGGACTCTGTAAAAAACAAAAGTATTATACATTGTATAAATACACAAAATAAACATGAAAGAATTATTTGAAATCTACCTTCGACATTTTGGTGAGGGGTAATCATGGGACTGTTCGGCGGATCAAAAGCGAGATCTTCGTCCGAATCAGCCGTTAAATCTTCGACTGCAGGAGCATTTTCCTGAGCAGTCCTTGTTGCCTCTTCAGGAATCGAAGCCATAGTAACTTCGACCCCACTCTCATTCACAGGAACTTCGTCCTGAGATATATCTTCCTGAACTGCCGAAGTCCTTGGTTGCTCAAGGTTATCTCGGGACTCCGGCACGTTCGCAGGTACTTCGGCTTGTGCAGTCCTTTGAGTTTCATCTTCGTCTATCAGACGCACAAGCAACCTCCCTTCGTCCTCTTGGGAGTCAGAGACTGAAGCCCTTGTGCTCGAAGGTGCAGGATTCGAAGGTGCAGGATTTTTTGGTTTCCGAGCCACCTTCTTCACCGGAGTCTTGGCGGAGCTCGAAGTCCCAGCTTTGGCTTTCCTCTTTTTAGGTCCTTTCTCCGAAGGCACCCAATCCATCAAAGGGGGCGGAATGATTTCCAGCATTCCCCATACCCTGTTAAATCTTTCCCAACTCCCGACCAGCTTGATTCTCCATTCCTTTTCGGTCGGAGTTGGAGCGCCCAAAATCTTCTCCGAAGCTCTTACGATTTGCTCCGAAGTAATAGGGGCTGAAGAAGCTAAAAAATGAATCAAGTTAGTTTTTTCTTCGAATGAATATGCATAATACATGTTGTCTTCGAAGTTACCTGCAGGGCTCGAAGTCGAAGTAATTTTTCGGAGACCACCTTCCGAATCCTCTTCAAAGATGATAGGCCAGTTGGCCATAAGCGGAGAGATTTGTAACCCAAGGAATTCTTCGGCTAAGTCTCGCATGCTCAACCTCCGACTAATCTTCTGAAGTAGGCTGAGGTGAGCTTCGAGCTGACCTTGGTCTGGATGCACTAGGGCTTCCTTCCAGAATTGGATTTCTTTCAGAGGTCCGGCCAGAGGATTGCTCGCCCCAACTTCGACATAAAACCACCTCATGACCCAGTCGGTATACCATCTTGCATTGATGGCCTTAGCAGGAAATTGAAGTGTGTATTCATCCTGAAGCCTGAAGTTAATACTTCCGAAGGCTACTACCACTTTTTCACCTCCGGGGCCTACGAAGGTTTTTGGCTAGCATGAAGCTCTGTGTATGGCAGCGAAGATCTATGCCCTCCCCTCACAGCCTTGGGCTCTTAACGCCCATTCGAAGATAGCCAAGCGAGCTACTGCGTTCGGAGACAGTTGAGGAAGGGTGACGTGAAATAAATCAAGTACCTCCGCCAAGAAGTCCACTGCTGGAAGGCCTAAGCCGGCTTCGAAGAAGGCTTCGAAGACAACCACTTCTCCGGGCCTTGGCGACGGAATGAGTTCCTTTCCAGGCTTGCGGATCATGACTCCGGTACTAATCCTCCCTTCTACTGCGACCGCCAGTGATTCCCTCTTGCAGGTAGAAGGACCCAGTTGGAAGGATTGATCCAAATACTTCGTTGATGGCGGGCAGAGACCTTGATCATCAACATTTTGGGGATTTCTCCCTCCTGCCGCCATGGATGTCGTTACGGGTGTTGGAGGCTCCATTGCCAACGCCGCCGCCGCTGCTGCCGCAGCCGCCTGCTGCCGAGCCAAGGCCGAAGGGGCTCCAGAACTCTTGGTTTTCGCCATTGGAGCTACTAGGTTGCTTTGGAGGAAAAAATGGAGGCTAGGGCTCAAAGGGCTCAAAGGGCTCAAAGGGTGCTTGTTTGCAAGGGAGCAGTGGAAAGGTAAACATGAAAGTTCTAGGCCCTCTATTTATAGCCTAGACTTTACATTTTTACCGTTAGTCCATGCCGTTTCGCATTCCTGCCGTTACTTTTCTCCGAAATTAACGCATTCTGCAGTTTCCGTTAGAAGAAGAAAGCTAACGTCTATTTCTTCTAAGTCTAAAAGGCTTTCGAACTTCCTGAGTCAGTTCTAAGATAGTTCGAAGGTAATTGTCTTAAGACTGACTTGGAGTTTTATATCTTCGTACATTTTGGAGATGAATTAAAATCTAATAACCCCTACGCTTGGTTATTTTTTCTTCCGTATACTGCTCTCCTAACATTACAGGTTTAACGGAGAAGCGTATTCGAGGGGCTACTGTTGGGGGAAAATATCCCATCCTCGGGGTTATTGCCATAACAGCACAAAGGTAGTTAATGGATTCGAAGGTTCCCAGACGTCCATCTTTGGAGATGTCCTAAGTCAAGCTCGAAGTATGAAGATAGGCATTGGTTCGGAGTGTATCTTCGAACTAAGGCTCTTTGAGATCTTTTCTGCCAGCTAAGATGGAAGATTTGTCTTTTATCTTATTAGATTAATCTTTTACCATTTTAGCCCTACCAAGGGTACCGAATAGTTTCCACTATGTCGGTTGTAACAGAGGGGTAAATAGGTCTTTTCCTTAATGTTTGGGCCTATAAATACCCCCCGTTTAACCCTGTAATACGGACCGAATACAAGCTATTCAATACACACATCCGAACTATTCTAAGTTGTTATCCTTTCGGAGGCTTAGAACAGTTCACTTCGCAAACACTTCGTTTGTTAGTTTCTAATCTACAGAAACATGTTAGCATAATCTTTTACGCCAACAGGTCTGATTCTTCCCGCTTTCTCTATCGGGATTGGCCTTCGCATTGTTTTCTTCGCTGCCAGTGGATTCCATTAGAGGATGGGCGGATTTAGAGAAAAAGTTTCACAAATATTTCTTCGCCGGCATTCATGAGATGAAGCTTACCGATTTGACAGCTATAAGGCAGAGGATGGATGAGTCGGTATAAGATTATGTCTAGACGTTCCGAGACATACGGAGCAGATGCTATAGCCTGAACCTTAGTGACACCTAGTTGGTAGAATTGGCATTTCAAGGACTCCTAAACCCAATTAAGGAGAGATTTTCATCACATGAGTTCGAAAGCCTCTCACAACGGGTGCAAATGGTATCGACACACGAGAGCTGATTCCAAGAAGCAAGGAAATTTTGGTATCATAAAAAGGTGGCATATACTCAGGCCTACTATTCAAACTACGACGAGGGTAGTGATTCTGATGCAGAGGTCGGTTTGGCCGAATGGTCCAAGAACAAGAAATAGGTTGCATGCCCTTGGGTGAAGATGGCTGATAAAGAAGAAAAATATGACTTCGACATCAACAAGGTCGAGAAGATATTTGACCTGTTGCTCGAGGAGAAGTAGATCCACTTGTCACCTAACCACATGATACCGCTTGCCGATGAGCTGAAGAAGAGGAAATATTGTAAGTGGCACAACTCCCCATCGCACCACACTAATGAATGTAAGGTGTTCAGGCATCAGATACAATCGGCCGTAGAGCAAGGCTGAATCAAGTTTGACAATGGGAAGAAGCCGATGAACATCGACGAACATCCATTCCTAGTCAACATGGTGCCGGCGCACCACGCTGACGATCGGCATGCGAAGAAGAATCGGTGAGCCAGTAGCAGTGTCACTTCCTTAGACCTCATCGGGAAGTGTCAAAGGAAGTCGAAGAAGAAGATGGACAACGAAGACAACCACGGCTACCCACGTTTCAATCCTCATTGGAATTGTGAGTTCTTCAAGCTTTACTAACATGAGGGGCTACGTCTACCATCAATGGATGATTGTTGGGGGGTGAGGAGCCATGGTGAATAGCGTGGGCCTCATGGCTCCAGATGTGATGAGTCATTGTCAACGATAGTCAAAGAGGACAGATGAAGAGAGGAGATCTGCTGTTTCATGGGCCGCGTGTGACTCAGGTACACGGGCAACAAGCGACTGTCGGGCAGAGGAGGCTGCGAAGTTGGGCTGGCCCAATCCGGGTACATGGGCCAGGAGCAGCAGAAGACCCACTGGGCTGTTGACCAGGATTGACTCAAGTACACGGGCGGTGAGTGATTGCCGAGCTGAGAGAGCTGCGGAATTAGGCCGGCCCAATCCGGGTACCTGGTGCAAAGTCGGTGGAGGCTTTGTCAGTTTCGGCGCAAAACTGACAACCGTTGATTCTGTATCGGACTGTCCAGAAGAGAAGCCGTAGTCGCTACGAAAGCTTAGCTTCCGGATAAGTCATCTGTATCTTTAGGCCCACAGTCAATCAGTCGTGTCTGTAAAAATTCCTAAGGACAGTTGAGTCTTTTCCTTTATTTTTAGAGTCTGTAAAAAAACCCTAAAGGGCTGGTGGAATATTCTAGGCCATTGGGCAGCCTATAAATAGGGCCCCAATCGCTAGGGTTGGACTACCCTTTTGGCTGAAATCAATACTTACTCCTTTGGGTCATTTTGTCTCTTGCACTTTCTCTCTCCTCTCATGTTCATGCGTGCACCGCCAACTTCTGTTTGGTGTTTTATTCACTACTGCATCCCCTTGATTCTATTTGTTCCTGTGGGATTCCTTCTCCTGTTCGTGTGGGGGTGCGTGCATTAATTTCACTGAATCAGAACCTTCGGTTTGGTGTGTGCTGTTGTTTTTATTCTGGAGAATGTGCTTCTGTTGCGGTTGTTCTTCACTCAAGTAGTACTAGTTCTTGCTGTTGCAAGTAGTACTACTACACTGTAGCAACAATACACTAGTACTAGCTTTGCTTTTTCTGAGCAGCTTTTCGATCGAAGTAGACAGGGCTGAAACACTTTTCTGGCTGTTTTCTTGCGAAGGTTCCCTCTCTGTTCGAAGCCCCTCAGCCCCGTGAGGTAGGCTTCGAGCTGACATCTTCGAGGGCTTCGAAGTACGTTTTTGTACTCTGTCAACTTTACTTACATCGACCGTCTTTGCGAGGGTACACTTCGTTGTTTGGATACTTCGGTTATTCTTGCGAAGCTTACTTTGACAGGCTTCGAACTTAGCTCCGAAGTACGTTTCTCTGGTATACTTCGTTCGACGTGTTCCTTCTTGCTATCGTGTTCGAAGGTTACAGTGTGTAGGTTCGGAGCTAGTCCTTCGAAGTTATTCCTCGAAGCGAAGGTATCAAATTTAGTTGACATATCTTGACCAACCTAGCTTCGAAGGTAGAGTGTAGGGTTCGACTTCTTCTTGCTGTCGTGTGTTTGGCTTCGCAAATCTTTTGCCTTTCTGTTCGAAGTCTTGGCTTCGATGTATACTGTTCGAAGAAAGCTTCGATACACACGCACTTCGCTACGAAGCATACTTCGCACACTGTCACACACGAGCTAGGCTAGACCAAACAAACCTTCGGCACGTCAACTTCAACCTTCGCTCAACTTCGACATGCCTCGTCCTCCAAAGCGGGCTTCGACTCAGCAAAGCAGACTTCGATCAGTGAAGCAGGCTTCGACCAGCAAAGCAGGCTTCGCCAAGTTTCTAACAGGAGACAGATTTTGAAAGGTAACTTCTCATCTCACGTCATATAGACTTAGATCAACCAGTGAGAAGTTTTTGACCTGCCTTGTGTAGTATATTTTGTTTATCTGTCCAGTAGCAATGCTTTGATAAGCTCTCTGTTTTAACATCAATTGCTTCTAAGCTAGACACCTTTAGACTTAGGCAATCTGTTCTTATTCTGCTGCGTAGTCTTTTGAGGTGCGTTGGGTGTTGGGAACAGGCCATATATTCGAAAGAATTTTTAAGGCGCCCATTCACCCCCCTCTGGTCGCTACTTTCGGTCCTACAAGTGGTATTAGAGCTTGGTTAGGGTTTTCCATACCTTAACCGGTTCTAAACCCCAGTAGTGATCATGACTTCTCCTGGCAAGGTCCCGTCCTTGGAAGCCTATGGCTATAACTATTGGAAGACTCGCATGCGATCCTATCTCATGAGCCAGGGCTCAGACATCTGGGACATTTGCGTTCACGACACGTTTGTCATTTTGCCAGTTGCTGAGCATGGTACTCCTGGTATCATTGCCCAACATCTGAGCAATAGTAAAGCCGTGAACATTCTTTTTTCTGGACTAGGTCCCACTGAGTTTGAGCGTGTGAGCCATCTCTCCACTGCGAGAGAGATCTGGGCTACCCTTAAGGCACACCATGAGGAAATAGCCCAGGTCAAGGCTCGGCTCTATCAGACCTACCGGCGTGAGTACGAGAACTTCACACAAAAGCCGGGTGAATCTGTTGAAGCTTTGTTTGGTCGCTTTCAATCGATCATTAACAAGCTTCGGGACAACAAGGCTGAGGGTGCTCAGTTAGTCTCAGATCACGAGCAGGCGCTCAAGGTTCTCCATACATTGGACCCAAAGATTTGGGAGATCAAGGTATCCTCTATCGTTGAGAGCACTTCTTACGATACCTTGACCATTTCTGAGTTGTTTAGCAAGCTGAAGGCCACTGAGGTAGATATCCAGCTGAGATCAAATCTCACTGGTTATGGATCAAAGTCCCTGGCCCTTGCTACACCTTCTGTTGATCCCTCTGCTGTGAGCTATGCTGGGTTCTCCTTGATGTCTATCACTGAGGACCAGCTTGAGTCTTTGGGAGATGATGATTTGTGTCTCTTTAACAACTGGGTGCGTCGTGTCTATGACAAGAGAATGTTCAAAAGACACGGCACAAAATCCGGGTGTTTTGAGTGTGGTGATCCAGGACACTTCATCGCCGACTGCCCCAAGCACAATGGATACAAGAAGGGCACCGGTGGTGGCTTCCACGACTCCGGCAAGCACGACAGCTCTTCCTTCAACAAGGGCAAGCCGAAGACCAGATTCTTCAAGAAGGCCCTGAAGGACTACCGGCGAGAGAACAAGAAACGCGACAAGGCCTTCTTCGCCGAGATGGAGAAGAGCTACTCCAAGCAGTCCACGTCTTCTTCCTCTTCATCGAGCTCAAGCGATGAGGAGATCGTCATCAAGAAGGGGAAGGACAAGGATGATCCGGCGGGTCTTTGCTTCATGGCCTTCGAGGACAGACCAAAGAGCCGCTCACATTAGCGCCGAAGATCCTACAAAAGCTTCTGCTCAATGGCTCTTGAGGATAAGAAAGAAAAGAGCTCCTCCGACGACTCCGACGACGACAACGAAAAGGTATCATCCTATGAATGCGAAATCGTTTATTTACTTGAAAGCAATCGTCAGGAGTTGAAATATCGGGAAAAACTGCTTAGGGGGGCCAAGAAGAGGATAGATGAGTTAGAGAGTGAGCTTGCCATAGCCAATGGTAGAATTGAGAGTCCATCTTCTTCCCCTTTCTTGGGTAATAGCAGTGAGTGCTCGAAGTGTGAGGTGCTTCTGTGTGACTTGTCGACTTTGAAGTCCAAGTACAAAGAAAGGGTTGATGAGAGGGACGCTTCGGCCACTGAGCTTGAAAGCGCTCAGCTGGAGCTGAAAGATTCTCAAGCCACTGTCGCCGCACCCTGTGTTGATTGCCCATCTCATCTAGCTGCCTTAGCTGAGCTGAAATCCAAGGGCGATGAGCATTTGGGTGATTTGGAGAGGTTGAGAGCTGAGCTTGCGCAGACTAGGCTAGAGCTTGAGACACTGTCAGTTCCACCCACTGTCTGTGAGAACTGTCTGTCTCTTAGACTTGAGTTGATTAAGCTAAAAGCTGAGAAGTCTGTCCAGATAGATAGCGAGTGTGAGACCTGCTTGTCTCAGGTGGAGGTACTAGCTTCCTTGAGAGAGGAGCTAGCTGATTCTCAGAATGAGAACTTTTACCTCCGTTCTATCCTGAGTTGGATCAGTGCCAAAGAGCCACAACTCAGCATGATGATCCAGCAGTTCAAGAGGCAGGATGGGTTTGGGGTAGGTTACACCTACACCAAGGCTGACTTTGAGAGTGCCATTAGCCGAGCAGTGGAGTGGAGTAAAATGACTCCTGAGCAGAGATACCCTAAGAGTCACTTCACTGAGTCATCTCAGGCTTGTCAGCCCAAGGATGGAGTAATTCATGAACCACCCAAAGCTCCACCCAAGAAGCCTATCTGGGTTCCAAAGCCCAAACACCTCCACTCTTCTCTGGATTCTCTTCCTGGACCTTCTCAACCCAAGAAGACCACACCAAACACTACCAAGCCCAAGAATCCTAAACCTCAACCACATCACAAGAAGCCCACCTATCATTGTGAGTATTGCCAGAGAGACGGGCATCTTGCGGAGTTTTGCTTCAGGAGGAAGCGGGTTGAGAGAGCAGAGAGAGCTCGTGGTGGTCAGGAGCAGTTCTACCAACAGGGTGGTAGACTGCGTGTTCCTCGACACGGGGAGAGGCTGGAGGCCAGGCCGTGTCATGTAGGTGGTGGTAGAGGAGACAACTTTCTGGCCCATGCTCCAGTTGGTGGTGTCTGTTTCGGCAGAGCTCCAGGTCGTTTTGGCTACGGTCCTAGACCTCGTGGCCGAGGTTCTAGGGAGAACCATGGAACGCGCTTTGAGCCGCGTTTTGGTCCAAATTCTTTTGATGGTTTTCGCTTTCCGTCTTTTGAGTAGATGGCTCGACATTGGTTTAGCTCTTTTGCTAAATCTGGTGCCGGACCATTTGCTCCCACTTACGACCACTAATTGTGCAGGATCGGGGACTGGAGGACATTTGGATCATGGACTTAGGATGCTCTCGCCACATGACGGGACATCGCAGATGGTTCTCCAGTCTCACTCCCCCGAGCTCCAAAGAATACATCACATTCGGGAACAGTGGTCAAGGGAAGGTAAGTGGCATAGGCTCTATTCGCATTTCAGATCATTTCTCTTTAAAGAATGTTGCTTTGGTTAGAAACTTGAACTTCAATTTGATTTCTGTTTCGCAACTTCTTGAGGATGGTTTGGAAGTGCGTTTTAAGAAGGGCAATTCTTCTGTGGTTGATTCTAGAGGGTCTTTAGTTTGCCAGATTTTACCTTTCGGTAAAGTTTTTCGAATTGACTTCTCTAGTTCCTTTGGCCTTTCTCGCTGTTTGATAGCTGGATCTTCTTCTGAGCTCTAGAAGTGGCATAGGAGGTTAGGTCATTTGAGTTTTGATCTGCTAGTCAGGTTAAGCTCTATGGACCTCATCCGAGGATTGCCCAAGCTTAAAATGGAGAAAGATCTAGTTTGCCATCCCTGTCGTCATGGGAAAATGGTTGCCGCTTCTCACTCACCTGTGACTCAGGTGATGACTTCGTATCCGGGCGAGCTATTACACTTGGACACTGTAGGTCCAGCTCGGGTACGCTCTGTCGGTGGGAAGTGGTACGCACCTGTGATTGTTGATGACTTTTCTCGATTCTCATGGGTTTTCTTTTTGGAGTCTAAGGATGAAACTTTTCAGTTTGTTCATGACCTGATTTTGAAGCTGAAGAATGAGAACAATGGTCGGATGCGAGCAATTCGCTCCGACAACGGCTCTGAGTTCAAGAACTCTCAGTTCGTCAGCTTCTGTGGTGATCAAGGTCTTGACCATCAGTTTTCTTCTCCTTACACTCCCCCACAGAACGGCGTTGTGGAACGAAAGAACCGCACGCTAGTCGAGATGGCCAGGACGATGCTCGATGAGCACAGGACTCCTAGGCGATTTTGGGCTGAAGCCATGAACACGGCTTGCTATCTTGCCAACCACATTTTTCTTAGAGCTTACCTAGGTAAGACCTCATACGAGTTGCGGTTTGGCAGATAGCCCAAGGTGAGTCACTTGCGAGCGTTTGGCTGCAAGTGCTTTGTGCTCAAGAAGGGAGGGCATTTGGACAAGTTTGAGTCTCGTTGCTGGGACGGAGTTTTTCTTGGTTATGCATTGCATTCTCGAGGTTTCCGTGTTTGGAACCTCGAATCCCAGCAGCTTGTCGAGACTTGCGAGGTTTCTTTTGATGAGACCTTGCATTCTTTAACTCCTTCTTTTGAGCTTTCTGGTGATGATGAGCTTGGAGAGTCCATCTTCGAGGAAGATGAGGATACTCCAGCTGCTGATGAGGGTGGGCCTTCTGCACCCCTGGCAGAGCCCACACCTTCTGAGACTTCCACTGAGGATGAGGGCGGACCTCTGATCACTTCTTCCACTTCGATCGAGCCCCCTCAGTCGAGTCCAGAGGTTCCAGCTGCTGACTCCGGTGAGGTGACTTCAGATCACCAGAGAACCCGAGCAGTTCAGCGTGATCACCCCTCAGAGCTCATCATTGGTGATTTGACTGAGAGAACTTTGCGTTCATCTACCTCTCTTGCTATTTTTGCTGAATCTGCTTTTGTTGCATCTTTTGAGCCCAGAGATGTTTCTCACGCTCTTTCTGACTCTAATTGGATTAATGCTATGCAAGAAGAGCTTGAGAACTTTGTCCGAAATCGGGTTTGGACACTAGTTGAGCCGCCACCAGGATGCAACCCCATAGGCACCAAGTGGGTGTTCAAAAACAAACAAGGTGAAGATGGGGTTGTGGTGCGCAACAAAGCTCGACTAGTTGCCCAGGGTTATTGCTAGAAGGAAGGTATTGACTTTGAAGAAACCTTCGCTCCTATTGCCCGTCTTGAGTCCATTCGTATTCTTCTAGCTTTTGTCGTTTCGAAGGGTTTTAAGCTTTTTCAAATGGACGTCAAGAGTGCTTTTCTGAATGGGTACATAGAAGAGGAGGTTTATGTTAGGAAACCCCCCGGTTTTGAGAACCCCAAGTTTCCTCGACATGTTTTTAAATTGCAAAAAGCTTTATACGGGTTGAAGCAAGCCCCGAGGGCTTGGTATGACCGGTTAAAGCAGTTTTTGTTGGGGAAGGGCTTTGTGATGGGTTCTGTGGATAAACTCTTTTCTTGCTCAGAGTTGCTTCAGATTTCTTAGTCGCTCAGATTTACGTGGACGATATTATCTTTGGCGGTACTACTAATGATCTTGTGTCCAAGTTTTCTGAGCAGATGCACAGTGAGTTTGAGATGAGCCTCATGGGTGAGCTCAAGTACTTCCTAGGGCTCCAGATCAAGCAGACCAAGGACGACACCTTCATCCACTAAGGTAAGTACACTCGCGATATGCTTAAGAAATTTGACTTTGGTGGGTGCCGGTTGGATCGCAAGTCGACTTCCGGTACTTGCCAGTTTCTTGGCTCTTCTCTTGTCTCTTGGTCTTCTCGAAAGCAATCTGGAGTTGCTCTTTCGACCACTGAGGCTGAGTATGTGGCTGCTGCTAGATGGTGCTCACAGTTGGTTTGGATGATTTCCACTCTGCGAGATTTTGGGTTATTCTTTCCTACCAGGGTTCCATTGTTTTGCGATAGCACCAGTGCTATTAATGTAGGGAAAAACCCTTGTCTCCATTCAAAAACCAAACACATTGATGTGCGCTTTCACTTTCTACGGGATCAATATGAGAAAGGTGTCATTGACCTTGTTCATGTTGATACCCATCATCAGTTGGCTGACATTTTCACCAAACCCCTAGATCAGTCTACCTTTGAACGTTTACGACGGGATTTGGGTGTTGTGTATCCTTTCTAGGATATTTTGCGTCAGTTTTCTTTCTTCTTTACTCTTTTCTTGAGTCTTTTTGTGTGTGTTCATATCTCGCATATTCATATATCACACTTTAGAGCTGCTTCTGTTATATGATTGAACTGCTTTACTTATTCTAGCTGGTACATGCTTTTGATTACTTGTCAATAATCATGTTTTAGTTCAGTTCACTAGATATGTCTGATATCTGTCATATGCATGGCTTTTATGCTTTAAAACTTGAAAAATGATCACCATTGCTTCTGGTAACTAGCATGTGTAGGCTGAATGTTTTTGCTAACTGATACATACCTTGTAGCTCGCTCCTTACTTCGATGCAAATACGCAACTTGGACATCTTTATGCTTTTGAACATGGAAAATGTGCTATAAAATGATGAAAAATCAGAAAAATGAAAATTCCATGCCTTTTTATGCTTGAAATTGAAAAGATCCAGGTGGGTTTGTTTTTGTCGCATTGCATTGTTCTGGACTGCGTACCATAGCACTTTGGTATGAACTAGGACAGTGGAATGAATGCCAAGACCAATGTCTTAAGCTTCTGATGGTCCAGTTCTGGCCTAGGCTTGACTTGGTCGGTCAGCATAAGGTTTGACATACAAATAACCCCTGGCAAAAATGAAAAAGGAAAAAGAAAAAGCCTGAAAATTGAAATGATAAACAAGTTTGCTGAAGCATTTCGTTTTGGACAATGCTTATCTTGGTAGATATCTGTTAGCTTCTACATCTCATGTTTTACCTTGCTTGTCAACCGGAAAATGTGGTGATGCTTTTGTTTTGTAAAAATTGAAAAACTCGTGCTAATGACTTTCCTCAGATATCATCTGTTGCACTGATCATGCCATGTGTCTTAGACAGTATGTCTTTTGCTATACTTGTTAGATGTTGTAATTGCAGTCAATCATATTTGAGAAGCATGCTTTCTATACTCCACATGCACTCCAGTTGAATTCACTGCATATCTTGAGGGGGAGTTGCATTTCAGGGGGAGTCTGTGTCTCTTTTGAGTGCTTGATGAGTTCACTTGTCAACAAGGGGGAGAAAATCTTGGGATATGAGTTTAAGGGGGAGTTTTGTCTTGCTTACTCTTTTGATATCCTTGTTGTCGTTTCTGAGATCGCACTCATTCTGAGCTTTTAACTTTGGTTAACCATAATGACCCGCTTCTTGCTTTTGTTCGGCTTTTGGTCATTAGGGTTAAAATTTTACTTTATTTTCTTCTTCTTTGTTTTCTTGTGCTTTGTTTTCGTGTTTCCACAGTTGTTTGCAGGAACTGAAGAGTTGAAGTGTTGACAATGCACTCATCAAGGGGGAGATTGAGGAGCCATGGTGAATAGCGTGGGCCTCATGGCTCCAGATGTGATGAGTCATTGTCAACGATAGTCAAAGAGGACAGATGAAGAGAGGAGTTCTGCTGTTTCATGGGCCGCGTGTGACTCAGGTACACGGGCAGCAAGCGACTGTCGGGCAGAGGAGACTGCGAAGTAGGGCTGACCCAATCCGGGTACATGGGCCAGGAGCAGCAGAAGACCCACCGAGCTGTTGACCAGGATTGACTCAAGTACACGGGCAGTGAGTGATTGCCGAGCTGAGAGAGCTGCGGAATCAGGCCGGCCCAATCCGGGTACCTCGTGCAAAGTCGGTGGAAGCTTTGTCAGTTTCGGCGCAAAACTGACAACCGTTGATTCAGTATCAGACTGTCCAGAAGAGAAGCCGTAGTCGCTATGAAAGCTTAGCTTCCGGATAAGTTATCTGTATCTCTAGGCCCACAGTCAGTCAGTCATGTCTGTAAAAATTCCTAAGGGCAGTTGAGTCTTTTCCTTTATTTTTAGAGTCTGTAAAAACCCTAAGGGGCTGGTGGAATATTCTAGGCCATTGGGCAGCCTATAAATAGGGCCCCAATCCCTAGGGTTGGACTACCCTTTTGGCTGAAATCAATACTTACTCCTTTGGGTCATTTTGTCTCTTGCACTTTCTCTCTCCTCTCCTGTTCATGCGTGCGCCGCCAACTTCTGTTTGGTGTTTTATTCACTACTGCATCCCCTTGATTCTATTTGTTCCCGTGGGATTCCTTCTCCTGTTCGTGTGGGGGTACGTGCATTAATTTCACTGAATCAGAACCTTCGGTTTGGTGTGTGCTGTTGTTTTTATTCTGGAGAATGTGCTTCTGTTGTGGTTGTTCTTCACTCAAGTAGTACTAGTTCTTGCTGTTGCAAGTAGTACTACTACACTGTAGCAACAGTACACTAGTACTTGCTTTGCTTTTTCTGAGCAGCTTTTTGATCGAAGTAGACAGGGCTGAAACACTTTTCTGGCTGTTTTCTTGCGAAGGTTCCCTCTCTGTTCGAAGCCCCTCAGCCCCGTGAGGTAGGCTTCGAGCTGACATCTTCGAGGGCTTCAAAGTACGTTTTTGTGCTCTGTCAACTTTACTTACATCGACCGTCTTTGTGAGGGTACACTTCGTTGTTTGGATACTTCGGTTATTCTTGCGAAGCTTACTTTGACAGGCTTCGAACTTAGCTCCGAAGTACGTCTCTCTGGTATACTTCGTTCGACGTGTTCCTTCTTGCTGTCGTGTTCGAAGGTTACAGTGTGTAGGTTCGGAGCTAGTCCTTCGAAGTTATTCCTCGAAGCGAAGGTATCAGATTCAGTTGACATATCTTGACCAACCTAGCTTCGAAGGTAGAGTGTAGGGTTCGACTTCTTCTTGTTGTCATGTGTTTGGCTTCACAAATCTTTTGCCTTTCTGTTCGAAGTCTTGGCTTCGAAGTATACTGTTCGAAGCAAGCTTCGATACACACGCACTTCGCTACGAAGCATATTTCGCACACTGTCACACATGAGCTAGGCTAGACCAAACAAACCTTCAGCACGTCAACTTCAACCTTCGCTCAACTTCGACATGCCTCGTCCTCCGAAGCGGGCTTCGACCCAGCAAAGCAGACTTCGATCAGTGAAGCAGGCTTCGACCAGCAAAGCAGGCTTCGCCAAGTTTCTAACAGGAGACAGATTTCGAAAGGTAACTTCTCATCTCATGTCATATAGACTTAGATCAACCAGTGAGAAGTTTTTGACCTGCCTTGTGTAGTATATTTTGTTTATCTGTCCAGTAGCAATGCTTTGATAAGCTCTCTGTTTTAACATCAATTGCTTCTAGGCTAGACACCTTTAGACTTAGGCAATTTGTTCTTATTCTGCTGCGTAGTCTTTTGAGGTGCGTTGGGTATTGGGAACATGCCATATATTCGAAAGAATTTTTAAGGCGCCCATTCACCCCCCCTCTGGTCGCTACTTTCGGTCCTACAGGGGGTGGTGCCAAAAGTAGGACACGAGGTGATCATCGACCACATACAATCTAGCCAAGGTCGTGTGGTCAAGAATGTGTTCCCCGAAGGTTGTCACCACCAAGCCAAGGGTATCAGTGCTCGAGAGGCTTGACCTCGCCAATTCTGAGGAAATCGGCTAGACATCCGACGATAAAAATACTACACCAAAGAAGCCACAATGGTGCCTTAGCGGGATTTTCACAAGGAACCAAAAGAGAAGGGTGCAATGTTTGCATCAGAGAGATCCGAGGGAACAAAGGTGTTGGGGAAAAGGGAAGCTACACTAACCGGAAATTTCAAAAAATTCACCCCAAAGCCCAAGAAGCATGCACGTGCGAGATCATAGATCAGTACCTTCTAGCACAAGACACACTAGGTGCAGCGAAAGAAGATGTTGAGGAAGTGTGTCCTTGCCTATCCTCGCTTCGTTCTAGCCGTTCCTCGCCAAACCAATGGGTGAATATGATGTAGTTGTTCACGTGATGAAGTCCACGAGTATTGCTATTAGAGCAATGCCTCCACGGTATCCACACGTACAGGGATGGAGTTCCTCCCACGATGGTGTGCTAGCACCGCACGTGACGATGGGAGATCCTCAATCTCAACTTTTGAGATCAAGAAAGGGAGGAGAGGAGTTCTTGGTGGCTAGGTATAAACTTGCAATTGCTTGTTTTTCAAGACATCCTCCTCCTTTCTTTATATAGGGTTGAGAACCCCTAGTCGTCCACATCTCGAAACAAACAAATTGGTTACAACCGATTTGTGCTCTAACAGATCCAATCTGTTTTACCCACATCGAAACTTTCGATCCTAGATCAGAACTTCCGATTGAGTAATTTTGGTCTCTCAATCCAGCACGACACTATCTATTTTCGCCCACCTCAGAACCTCCGATACACATATCAAAACTTCTGACCAGTTCATTTTCCCGATTCTAAATCAGAACTTCCGGTTTCAACTCTCTGTTTCTAATTAGAAATTGTCGGAACTTCCGATGCCATATCAGAACTTCCGATTTAAGCTCTCAGTTCTGCAAACAATAAATTATCGGAACTTCCGATACCATATCAGAACATTCGATTTAAGCTCTCTATTTGTAATTCAGAAAATAATCGGAACTTCCGATCCAACCGGAATTTTCTTAGCATACTTCCTTCAATCTCCCACTTGCACAAGAACCAATTCTTTGTATATTTTTCAATCCATCCCCTTAAGTGTGTGACCCAATAGGTTCATACACCAATGACTGTTCACCGGAAACCTTTTATGACTCATTGGTCAATAGCGGTACCTAGCAACACATATTGACCCCTGGAAGTGTACAAAATCAATTTTCACTTAACCTTTGATATACAAAAGCACAAATCCCTTTACCACACGACATTAGTCAAGCTCAAGGCGAGTTTCATGCCACCCTTGTTTAATAGCTCAATATTTTCACTCGAACAAGTATCAGATTCAAATCATGAGTAACTCTTTAGTCATAGTGGCATGGCGATGCACTTTTCCAATCCAATACCTCGAGGGGCCAGAGATGTCTCTCCCGTTATGAGGAGGGGTAAATTCCATCTTGACTGCTCACATCCCAAGACATGTTTCATAACACACATAAAAACAACCATTATTACTACCCCGTTACGGAATAGCGTTAGGAAGTATCTAAGTGTGTCACTACGTATTATGGAATCAAATGACGATCTCAGGTCCAAGGACTATGTAAGTACACCATTTGAGATGTAACTGATGGCACATTACAATAACAATCCCAGTAGTATCTCAAGTGGGTCTATCCAACACCATATTCACCAACATGTGTCCACATCGCTGATTTGACATCTCTATGTCTATGATATGTGAAACGTGATCATCAATCAGTGACTTTCACCTGGGTTCGATTGGTACCTGCTCGAAACACTTAGAGCATATGACACATCTAGACGAGTACATAACATGGCATACATGATGGATCCAATTGCGGAGGCATATGTGATCACACTCATCTTCTCTAGCTTATCAGGTGTCGCATCACACTGAGTCTTACTAAGGGAAATACCATGTGACATTGGTAGAAAACCCTCCTTGGAATTCTGCATTTTGAACCGTTTAAAACCTTATCAATGTATATGCTTTGGATTAATCCAATTAGCCGCTTTGATATATCTTTATAGATCTTTATGCCCAAGATGTATACCTCCTCTCCAAGATCTTTCACCGAAAAACTATTTTTCAGTGAAGTCTTGACAACATTCAACAAAGGAATGTCATTTCTGATCAATAATATGTCATCCACATACAAGACCAGAAACATAAGTGAGCTCCCACTAGCCTTCTTGTAAACACAAGACATTTCTTCGTTCTTGATGAAGCCAAACCCTTTGACTACCTCATCAAAGCAAAGATTCCAACTCCAAGAAGCTTTCTTCAGTCCATAAATGGACTTCTGCAACTTACAAACTTTCCCAACATTTCTCAGATCGTCAAGACCTTCAGGCTGTGTCATGTACACATCCTCACTTAGGTTTCCATTCAGGAAAGCCATTTTGACATCTATTTGTCATATCTCATAATCATAAAATGCGGTAATTGCTAGGATGATCCGAATAGACTTAAGCATAGCGATGGGCGAAAACGTTTCATCATAATCAACACCTTAAATCTATCTGAAACCTTTCGCCACCAATCGTGCCTTATAGATGTGAACATTTCCACCAACGTCTATCTTTTTCTTGAAGATCCATTTACACTCAATAGTTTTTACACCATCGGGTGGATCAACCAAGTTCCAAACTTGGTTTTCTTGCATGGACTCCAACTTGGATCCAATGGCTACAAGTCATTTCTCAGAGTCTGGTCCCATCACTGCTTCTGCATAGGTCTTGGGCTCATCGTTGTCCAACAACAACATGTCGTGCTGCCTAGGGATCAAAAACATGTACCGCTCTGGCACGTGACTCACCTTCCCAGACCTTCATGGGGCTGACGTCTCTACAATAGTCTCTACAACACCTTGCACATCCTATTGTTGTTTAGTGGGATCTCGAACACCTTTCCGGGGCTATCGAACCTCTTCGATATGCACTGTCCTCCCACTAACTCTTTTTGAGAGAAACTCTTTCTCAAATAATACACCATTCTGAGCGACTAACATTTTTCCCTATTCTCTATTATAGAAATTGTATCCTTTGGTTTCCCTAGGATACCCCACAAAGAAGCACTTGTAAGACTTAGGAGTGAGCTTGTCAGACGTCAAACGTTTGACATATGCCTCACATCCTCAAATATTTGGAAAAGCCAAATTAGGATGCCTCCCAGACCACATCTCATATGGTGTATTCTCTACTAACTTAGATGGAACTCTATTTATCATGAAAGCACCAGTTTCTAGAGCGAGTCTCCAAAAAGATAATGGAAGATCAACATGACTTATCATAGACCGAATCATGTCTAACAAGGTACGATTCCTCTACTCGGACACTCCATTCCACTAGTGCGTGCTAGGTGGAGTCAGCTGTGGAAAAATTCCACACTACCTTAGATGATCAGTAAACTCATAGCTCAAATATTCACCTCCACAATGAGATCATAGAAATTTAATTGTCTTGATCGTATGATTTTGTACTTCATTTTGGAACTCCTTGAACTTTTCGAAGAATTCCTACTTATGCCTCATCAAGTAGACATAATCATATCTACTAAAGTTATCGGTAGAAATGATAAAGTACTGAAAGCCATTCCTAGTCGTGTGACTTATTGGACCACACATATCAGTATGTAATATGGCCAATAGTTCACCCGCCCTCTCACTTTATCTAGTGAAAGGTGACTTTGTCATTTTGCCAAGTAAGTAATACTTGCATGTGTCATATGGTTCAAAATCAAATGACTCCAAAAGTCCATCACTATAGAGCTTCTGCACACGCTTCTCATTTATATAACCCAAACGACAATGCCATACGTAGGTAGGATTCAAATCATTGAGTCATTGTTTCTTAGTACTAATGTTATAAACATGTGCATCTTCAAGACTCAGAATATATAATCCATTCACTAATGGACAAACACCATAAAACATGCTATTCGAAAATATTGAACAACACTTGTTATTTATTATGAATTCAAAACCATCTATCATTAAACATAAAGAAGAGATAATGTTTCTGCCTAAGGCAGGAATGAAATAACAATTATTCAAATCCAAAACTAGTCCTGAAGGTAGTGATAGTGAATAAACACCGACAGCTAACGCTGCAACTTTTGCACCATTCCTGACATGGACATCCAACTCGCCACTAGCACACTTTCTTACTATACTCAACCACTGCAATGATTTGCATGTATGAATCATTGAACCAGTATCAAATACCCATGAATTATTTGGACGAGTAGCAAGATTAATTTCAATAACATTAATACCTGAAGCGGAAGTCACACTTCACTTCTTGTTCTTCTGCTCTTCTAGATACACCTTGCAATTGCGCTTCCAATGCCTAGGCTTGTGGCAGTGGTGGCACACATCAGAGCTAGTAGGACCCGACTTGGACTGGAAAATGATGTCAATAGCTAAGTATGGATCTACTGGAGAACCCATTTTCTCTAGAGTCTCAATGTAACCAATCATCTTGATCACATGGGGACTCACTGGGCTCCCTTCAGCTAGCCTACTCCCAAACAAGGCTTTATACACATTGTATCTCTCAACCTTTGGCTAGTTCTGAAACATGCCCTTAAGACCTACGATCATATCGTAAGCATCACATTCCTCACATTGTTTCTAAAACTCAAAGGATATGCAGGCAAGCATCAGACAACTAACATCCACAAAATCACTAGTATGCTTCTCATAAGCACGCTTGTTTGCTGCAGAACCATCCTCTCCTGCTCATTGGGGTGGGGTTCCTCTAGAACGTAATCCTTTTTGTCTTGTTTAAGAACAATTCTCAAATTTCGGTATCAATCCATAAAGTTTGTTCAAGATAATTTCTCACGTTCAAGAAAAGATCACAAATTAAAAACTAGAGTGCTCTTAACAGAAGGAGGAGTAGTAGGTGCCATGGTCTACAAAAGATTAAATGCAAGGTCCATATTCATTCTAACTCCTAGTGAGCTTTGGCATCACTACTAGAAGCTAGGTGACATAGGTAAGCAACACTTTGCTAATCACATCGTATGTGACTCTTGTCGTTGGAGAAGCATCCTATGCTCTATGCCAACTCTATGTTCTAAGACCCAAAACCGTTTTGATAGCCTCGTTAAGCAAACCAATACTATGCGTGCAGAAGTCCGACTTCCCCAACTAGTCAAGATAAAAGATAGCACCCTGCTTTGGCAGACCCACTATCGATGATTGAGATCCTTGGTGGGTGTAGCTATTAGAAAGAGCATCAATACTTAATTTTCTGAGGGAAAGCTATTCTTGCACAGTAATGTCCCTAGCGCACACGAAACATGCAAGAATAATATAACAGGAACATAAGAAAGCATCACAAGCAATCATATTAACTGTGACATAGCATGACTCTCTTCACATGGTGATCTCCATCTCCATGGATCCCATCATTTAGTGTGTGCTCCTGGCCTCCATGAAGTGTACTAGTCTATCTCGCATAGCCTATACTAGTTACATGGACTAAAGCACCGCAAAAATGACATGCAAGCTGTATTTAATTTACATTATCCTTGGGCTGTAAATAACCATGACACGCATGCCATATTTAATTTACATACATTTCATGTATCTCATACATCACATTTATCCAAGGTCATGCCAGTCACAATATTCTCTACAAAACAAAGTTAGGCGAAGAACTACAAGTGACTGAAATCTGGATCTGAAAAACCTAGCTCAACAGGCTCGAAATTTCAAATTCAGGTGGGTCAGAACTTCCGATCTGGCATCGGAACTTCTGATCAATATCAGAGTTCCTGGTAGCAACAATTGCTCTCTGTATAGAATCATTATTCGACATCGGAACTTCCGATCCACCATCAGAACTTCCGATTTTCCATAGACAAAAACAAATATAATTTGTTTTTCCACCATGTATCTCCATACATGAGAGATCTAGATCGAACCCTACGCACGTAGGCTCTGATACCACTGTTGGGGAAAGGGGAAGCTACGCTAGCTGGAAATTTCAAAAAATTCACCCCAAAGCCCAAGAAGCACGCGTGTGTGAGATCATTTATTGGTACCTTCTAGAACAAGACGCACTAGGTGCAGCGGAAGAAGATGTTGAGGAAGCGTGTCCTTGCCTATACTCGCTTCGCCTAGGCCATTCCTTGTCAATCCAATCGATCGTTCGGACGAAGCTTAAAAGATCAACACGCAAAACAGCCGATACCAATTGTATCGCCTCAAGACGGCCGATGCGAAGGCATCACCCTTAGACAAAACACAAAAGCTCAAAACCGATTCATATGAAAGTAACAATATATTCAGTCTTTTAGATTACAGGGTAACCGACAGACTCCCTTTGGCTTCGCCTCCCAAGTCAGTCTCCCCCAAATGCAACCGATTAGGACCATTTTACACTTATCCACACCGAGGGAGTAGGGGTACCGGCGCCCAAATTTATAGTAGTCGATACTGGTCCATATCATATCGGTCGGCCACTAGAGCTCACTAGGGGGCATCACGGTCGTCTTCCTGCAGTGCAGAGGTAAAGTCAAATCAGACAAAAGGAAGGTGGTGGAAGCAAGTGAAAGGATGAGTCAAAGCGTTTACCTCGGGTCCCATATTGGCATCACCCGGGTGAAGCCGCTCCCGGTAAATCGATGAAGAGCGATTGGAGAGATGTTGCTTCAATTCACCCCACCATTGGTAGAAAGCGGCGGAGGTCACTCGGCAGGTCATCCAGGAAACAAGATATCCGGTAGGGATCCCATCGGTCATATGGAGAAGGAGATCCTACTCTAAGGCATTCGTTTCTCTTCCGCGGGTTCGTATTTGATTGACAAAAAAGAGATGGGGCGGGAGCTGACTAAAGCATAGCTGTATTGAGAAGACCGATGGGTGGTAAAACTCATAGGAGTACTACCGAGGATGCTTATCGGTAAATTTAACAGAGAGCAAGCAAGGAAAATTTGCGTCTAAAAAGATGTGAAGGGATTCTTTGTCTCGGGTCACATCTGGCAGAACTAGCCGATGAGGGCGTTCATACTTTGAGTAATATCCGAAGGGAAACAAGGTGGTCCGATTGGAGAACTCGAGGTAGAAGCTCTTGAAGAAAGCAGACAAAGCCATGTGGACAAAGGAAAAGCAGGAAAAATCCCGCCTCCTCACCTAAAGAAGAGCAGCGGCGATAGGTAGGAACGGTCGATTCTAGAAAATCGACAGGAAAATACGATTGAGTAGGAGGAGTTCCTGCAATAACATCGGCTGTGTAGACACTAAGCCAAAGCTAGAGGAACCACCAAGGACCTTTAGGCCGGTCGATGAAATTGCCAGCCGATAGGTTAGCTGATACAAGATGAAGGAGGCGATAGGTAGATCCTAAGAGGAAACAACCAAGGGGAATCCGCACGTGGGTGGCAAGCTGTTTGGCTAAAAACTGAAATTGAAAGGTCAGGCCCAACCGATACGCAAAAGACAAACTCTCCTAGCTAGAGATTGAGGATAACAATGTGTTCGCAAGTAGCTACAAGGCCAGTTTTCTTGTTATTCCTCGCGATATATCGGCCCCAGCTATCAGCTGACTTGATGCTAAGACAGTGAGATTGTTGGAAGTGAAAGGAAAATGGATTTGCCGGTGGATCAATGTCGAGACAAGTTAAAAAGAAAACATCAAGAAAAGTGGGACTCATCGGCCCATGACCAAAAATGAAAGCATTCAAGGCATCGGACCAAAAGTAACAAGATGTGGCCAACATCAGCTCGTTTAGATATGGCTCAGCAAGGGAAAGGCTGATGCACAGACCGATGTTAATCTCATCCCAAAGGGCGCGGTAGGTGGCTGATACCCTAAGATACCAGTCACACCGACCAAGGATGAAAGAAGGAAAGAGAGTCAAAAGGCGAGGAAGAAAATCAAAAACAAAAGAACAAGCTAAGCCACGAGAATCACGACAAACCTTAGGATCGATGTCAGTGAAGGCCAGGTCAATTGAAAGACAAAAGTGCTTGGAATGGTGGTTGAAGATGTGCTGGCTTGCCTTAGACCACCATTTCTTGTAAGGGATTTATGCCACCTTGCATGCAGCCCGAGAAGGAAATTCTCCAAGGAAGATTGAATCGGTTAAATAAAAGAGCCAAATGAACTCCAAGGAGTTCGCTACTTCACCACGAACCTGGATCCGACCAATGCAGAAGAAATCGATTGGTAGCTGGCCGAAGCGGAGCTACTGGGCGTAAACCATCAGATGGTAGAATTCATAAGATGGTTTACGTGCGGGGCCGACTGTAAAATTGATAAGAAGAAGACAAGAAGAGATACAAGCAAGGAAGATGGTTTTGCTCTCTCGATTTGTCAACACATCGGTCAATGATAGCCGAGGTGGGTATTCATAATCGGCCAAGGACTCGTAAGCATACCACACTACGCAGTCGCTCACAAAGCTGCAGTAGAATGCTTTGAACCATCGAGCCTGAAGATCGGCGGACATTCTCGCACCTTGCCGACAATTAGCCGCCTCGCCTAGGGACAAACATCAGTGAAGGCATCAGTGAGTGGTCGGTGAGGCGTATTCACGATAATTGGAAGGAAAATGGAGGAGGTCAAAAGAAGGGTCAAAAGAAATTTTGGATGTATATACATCAAGCCACAATTGGAGGAACCACCAGGGACCGCCAAGGTGACCTACAACATCACGAGCCGATAAGCGGGCCGATACTCGGTGAAGGAGATAGTATAGGGAGCCAAGGAGGTATCAGCCAAGGAGGACCACAACTTTAGCAGCCAGTTTCTCCACCAAGAATTGAAGGTGGCAAGTAGTCCCAAGGGTGGACCCACAGAAGAGGAACCTCTCGACCCAAAGGTTAAGGAAAGCAATATGTTCTTGCCCGCCAATAGGAGCGGTCTGCTTATTATGGATTGCAATGTATTTGGCCCAACCATCGGAGGATTTTATATAAAAATGGTGTGATGGTTTGGAACGGAAGAAAAAGGGATCGATTGTAGCAACAATACCGGGAGAGGTCAAGACGATGACATCAAGGAGGCTGGGGCTCATCGGCCCATGGCAAAAAAGAAATGTGTTTAATGCATCGGATTAGAAATAGCAAGAAGATGCTAGAATCGGCTTGTTTTTAAAGGGAAGAGCAAGGGAAAGGCTGATGCAATGCACTATGCCAGTTTGCTCCCAAGAGCCGCGCTCCGATGCGACAACCCGAAGGTACCAGTTACGCCAGCTGGTAAGAGGATAAGGAAAGGCTCTAAAACTCTAAGTCCAATCGGAGAGAAACATTTTTGAATTTTTAAAGGGAATTTACTGGTTCTCAGCGTTAATGAAATCAGTGGGGTCAAGATTACCCATCGGGTCCAAGAAAAATCAAGACTGATGGTGTGCCATCGAGATCAAAACTTGGTTCCGTACATTCTACAGGAAAGGAAAAGAACAGTAAAAGAAAAGCAGAAAAAGAACCAAGAAAACCAACGGACATCAGAAAAGTAAGAGGAAGGCCAAAAACTTACCTCGAGAACAAAGTCGTTGGTCACCATGGAGGAGATTGGCCGGATTTTGATGCCGATGAAGAGAGCGAAGGAGCGATGGGTGTAACAATCGCAAATAGATGATAACAGGCTTGGAAGGTTAGAAGGATGAAGAAGCACTGTGCGCAAAAGGTGTAAAAGGGAGAAGAAGTGGCCATCGGGTACTTATAGAGAGAAATGTGACCCTCACAATCCGAGTCGAGCCGATCTTGGCGGACTTGGTAAGGCCATTCATAGCGTGCGGCAAAAGGTAATCATGAACACGGTTCTTGAAACGCCGGAATGCTTGCAGACCTAGGACCGGGGGAACAAAATCTTCGATTTAAAAAGTACCGATATAAAACTATGTGGGATGAAGCCTGGTCTGACGCCACCACAAAGAGAAGTAAATGTGTCAGTCCAAGCAACATCCATGCCAGGTGTGAATGACTGAAGAAAAAGAGGAGGCATGAAGGAAGGAAAAGTGATATGGTGTCGAGACCCAGTGCGAATTTATAAAGTATTAGAAGTTGAAGGGTTTCAACTGCAATTAATAAATGTGAAAAGAAGAGGTAGAAAAGAAGAAGATGAAGTGAAGTCGATTCACTACGTGTTATAGTATTAGAAGATGAAGGGTTTCAGCTAGTAGCAGTAAATTTGAGAAGACAATACATAAAAACTTCGAAAGGACGTGATGACAGATGTATGATGATGACCGATAATTTCGAAGCATAGGTTACCCTAAAATGCTCCAAAACTGGGGACATGTGTTGACGTCAAGATTTGGTAAAAGTCCAGGACCCACCAGGAATGCCACATGGTTAACAGAAGTCAAAGTCAAAGAAGCCCATCCATGTTGTTACAACGTGACCGGATGTAAAGGAGCCGATGGAGATAAAACTGAGAAGATAAACGTGATCCAGAATCAGTTAACACAGAACTTTTTCAAACAACTCTTAGGTGCATCGCCACCCTTGGCTTCCCAAGGTTAATCCCGGCAAGATTCGACACTCAGAGCTGGGCTGCATCATTCTGATCTCCGGTGAAGAGGTGAGTCTTGCCACCCCCGACGATCGTATCAACTAGGTCGGTGTCCTCACGACTACATCAAGTTGATCTCTTGAGGCATCGGTTGAAATGGTACGATCGCTGGTTTATCTCGGTATATCGGCTAGGTCTAAGGCTACATTAGTTTGATCTCTTAGATTGATGTGATTTGGGTGTGGTAGTGTGAGGCTTCACCGGTTAGGTCCAACATCTCTTTCTATTGTATCTTCATGTTGTATACCGTTCATCTAAATAAAGTGTGCCCGATACTTTGAAGTATTGTTAAGTTCATCATGTCTAGCTACTGTCTTGGTTAAGTCCAATCTTGTTATTGTGATGATTTTGATGATATTGATATGTTATCTGGCATGTTTTGTTTATTTCTATTAGAGTATAAGCCGATATGTTATCTTCAATTCAACGTCATATCTTATCTGCTATCGGAGAATGCTCATCGGCCCATATGCATTAGCTTCCTATCTCATCGGCCGATGGCGCATTCATTCCGATCGCTCTTCTTTGGTCATCGGCCTTGTGGTCGATTGGCGTTATCCACTCATGATTGTTCCATCCTCACCGTATTCATCGTCTTGGCAGTCGATCGACTTTGCTACTAATGATTTTTTCTCTGTTTACTTATCTGTTGTAGGGTCAAACTTATTGGCACGTCTTGAACCTTTTTTCTAATATTGTAGGACCTGCACTAGAGTTAAGAAGATCTCACATGCCACACATGTGTCAAAGTGTCACAAAAAGACACCAACATGATGAATATCTTTATTGGAGAAAAATGGAGGATATGTTTGTTGAGGAAACTAGAAACCATTGATCAATCAGTAAAATCAGAAGATGTAGCCCTGACACCTTTTGAGGTACCCTTTGTTCTTCTATTTTTTGGGGGGTGAAGGGGTAGAGTTAGCTTATTTATCTAGGCAAAATGGTGTTGGTCTCTTATATTGTTTGTTTTTCTTTGCTTTTGTCATTGGGTAAAACACAAAAATAATGCATACAAGATGAAATCAAACGAACACTATGTTGTAACTACTTTCACCAGTTCATGAATCTATGGGTTTTCATTGATTAGTTCGGATCCTATCTCATTGCACTGAACCTTGTAGGCATTGCTGGTATTTTTTCTATCCAATAGGTCGTCTAATTTCATGTGCCCAATGGCAAGACCATTTTAGTACGAAAATATATTTGGTGATTCAAACCTAAACTTGTTGTTTTAAAACCATGTCCTGCTACTAGGATAGGAAATCATGATGGTGCCTACAACAAGAAGGTTTAATAGGACTAATGTTAACAACATACTGCTTTCTGATTTTTTGGAAGATAGAAGATGAAGGAAGCCTTCCGAAGGGAGGCACTTCTAAGGATCACTCTGAAGGGAGGCACTTTGAAGGAAGAGGACTTGTCGTGGCATTGGTTGTGTGACTTAGGTAGATGGACGGGTGGTGACCGGGCTGAAGGAGCTGCGGGGTCATCGTGGTTCAATCCAGATACACGGTGAAAGAGTGGCAAGTGACTTGCCATGCATTGAACATGTGTGACTCAGGTAGACATATAGATGATTGTTGGGTTGAAGGAGCTGCGGGGTCGTGGTGGTCCAATTCGGGTACACGGTGCAAGGGCAGCAAGCGCTTTGGCGGTTTGGGCTCAAAACTGTCGACCACTCAAGTGAAGATCAATAGACCCGATGCAAAGCCGTGGAAGTCACGAAAGTGGAGCATCAGAGAAAAATATCTAGAATAGGTGTTTTACCTTTTTGCCCTTTGGGCATTGTGTCTATAAAAAAACCCTAGGGGCATTTAAGTATTTTCCTGTGTTTTGTTTAGACTATAAATAGTCTGTTAGGGTTGGCCTCTAGGGTCATCTATTCGATCCATGTTCTGTTGTTGTTTTTCTTTGAGTTTTTCTTCACTAGAGGTTTTTCCTTGGTTGGATTTTTCTTCCACATTGACCAAAGTTCTTTTATGGTGGCCATCGTTTGTTTTTCTTCCTTGGAAATTGTGCCCGCATGTTGCTGCTACTCTAGCTAGCCTCAAAGCACGTGCACACCTAGTTTTCTCGGCCTAGCTACTCCGCCCTCGTGTGCCGACCAAACTATTGATGCTAAAATCCGTCGATCAAGCACCACACACCGACATTGATTCGGCGATCCAAAAGCATGTAGACGCCTAGGGGTGGCCCTAAATATCACACGACGCTGACGCCGCGTTCCAACAACCCTTGACTGTGAAAAGGAAATAATTAGGTGGAGTCGCTAGGCAATTAAATCACATTGTGAAGACGTGACCCAATTAGCTAAAGTGTAGAGGGATAGATCAAACCGACCAAAAGGGGGCCGGTTGGACCGTGGTGAAAGGGTCGGTCAGACCGGCCTAACGGCGATGGTAAGACCAGTTGTATAAAATGGGATGCACAGATTGGCCAAGAGGGGAGAACGAGCTGATCGAGTGTCGTCGGTCAGATTGGCCTTGGACCACCGGTTATACCAGCCTATGCCGACACGACCCGATCGGACTGGCTGGAGTTGGCCGGTCGGACCGGCCGGCGATGCAGTGAACACCTCGGTTCACCGACGGTGAGGTCTTGGTGCAGGGAGCACTTGGCGATAAATATAAAGTTCTTAGCACTTGGAAAACATATGAAATCAATGGAAATTTTGTGTAGGGACCAAATTACCCAAAAGTAACAGTATAAACCCATACGGGGGTGAAACATAAGGTTTTCGGATCAAACCCACAAAGAACTCATGATAACGTGGTGAAATACATACAATTTACTGATAAAATTGACAAAGGGCTACTGCTAGAGTAAAAGAATAAAGCTAGGGCAAAAAGGTAGAGAGGAAATAGTAGATTGAAAGCAAAAAGAATGATTCAATGTAGTGTCGCCAGGGGGTTGGCTTGAATCAACCTTGTCCCTTTATATAAGGGGGTGGTCTTGCGAGATTTGGAGGCTATCCACGTCCTAGGGCATTTACAAACTGATTTGGGTATGATCTTAAGTTGTTAAAATAAGTTTAGAGATAAAATACCCAGAAACTCCTTGTTTAGCGCTCGGACTTAGCCTCTATCAGTCGGGACTGGGCCCCCGTGCGCCGATCAAACCGGATATACTTGGCCGGTCGGACCAGCCAACTACATCCGGTCAGACCGAGGGTCCCTGGCCGGTTTGACCAGCCTTACACTGGCTGTTGGACCGGCCTCTATCGAGGTGACACATATTTTTGTCTCTTTGCCCTTTAGCTGCTCAATGCCAAACTTGGGTCTCAACACATGGCCCCTGCCTTTTGGCAAACTAGTGAGCCAAAGGCACAATCTTTTTGGACTAAGGACGATCACTACTATCGGTTGTATGATTTCTGAAGTGCTTTTACTGGGCCCTTAAGAAATATTCATCATTTGCTCATCTACCAAATCGTCCATCTTACCACCTAAAAGATCTGAATTCTTGAGGACGATTTGCAAGACTCAATATAAATTTATAAACTAGGGGACTAAGTGCTGAATTCCTCCACCAACTCGGCCTTTAGTACTCTTTTTAGTTTTGCCTCGAGTCCCTTGTTGGGATTTACTCTTTACTTGACAAATCTAGAAACTGGCTTGTCAACCAACTTCGGTCTCCATACCTCTCGCAATCCTGCTAAAGCTTTGTACTTGTTGAGCATGTTACCCTTGAAACCTTTGAATTCCTTCTCTTTAAAGTGTTTGGCTCGAAGACGTTGCAGGCGTCTCTTTTGAAACTTGGTCATTACCGGAGGTGCCCACGAAGGTTGCGACCTCGATCCCAGGCCACAATCTTACTCCTAAATTGTTTGGCCAAATGGGAAGTATCTGAATCAGCCTCGATAATTTTGCGCTCATCATGAGTGTTTTCCTGTGCTCCATCGGTAAGACCAGCCTCACGGCGCCAGTCATACTGGCTGTTGCTGGGAGTCTGAAAAAACACGGTCGGACCGGCCTCGGTAGGCCGGTCAGACTAGCGTACTTGGGCTGGTCGGACCGTCTCTAGGGCGACAGTCAGACCGGTAGTGGTACCTTTGGCGGTCTCTTTCGTGTCGCCTCCGTCTTTCTCCAGAAGGTCTTCTTTAGGGATTGGGACATCGTGGAAACCTGTTTTAATAACAATGGCTTCCTCATTGCGTTTACCTCCTTTTCCCCTTCCCTTCATATTCGAAGACTTAGGTCGATCTTTTGTGTGAGCACGGCCATCACTACGGTGATGCCCTCGCCTCTTTGCCGATCTCTTTGGCTTTGCGAGTTCTTGGTGGAATGGGACTTGGGGCTACAAGAATGGCATCCATGGGGCAAAGTATTGAGAAGGACAACCATATTGGGGCATTGGGCATGCCCCCATGTCATCATTGGATAACCATATGAGTAGAATGGCATTAAAGGCTCCAATGACTTAGAACTATGACCAAATCCTTTTTTATGAGTCGAATTTGGTCTTGCTACATTGTCAGGCCGATTGTTCACTCTTTGCTTGGCCAAAAACTCATACTTTTTTAAGAGCACATTAAAAGAAACTCTCGAGCGTCTAGTCATCTTGTCATCAAGCGGCTTCTCCTTATCTATTGTATTATGTGTATCAGGCCGAGGATCTCCAACCACAATATTCTTCCCTTTTATGGATTCAGCTTGATCAAGCCGAATCAACACTTTGGTGGTGCAATCAATACTAAGGAGAGAAGGATCATTCTCAAACTTCAATCGTCCTTCATTGATGGCCGATTGAACCCATTGGCGAAACACTTATCAACAGAATGAGTGTAAGAGTCATGCCGCTTACAATATGTACGGTCTCCTAGATCCTCTACCGACGGGATGGCTTAGCCTTCGCGCACCCTGATCTGTCATTTCTCAAAGATATAGTCGAATATTTTATCACACTTGGTTAAATCAAAGGTATACTTATCTCCTGAACTCTTTTGAGGTGTTGGCTTCAAACTAAAGCACACGAATGGATCTCCTTCATTAGCCCAAGTCCATTCGGCTCTATAGACATCAAATTTCTTAGTTTTACCAAATGATCGCTCATCGGCATTCTGCTATAAGTCATCCTTTGTTTTGTCCTTGTCCAAGACCCGACTTTCAATAGCTAGAGCGCTTTGCAATAGCTCACTAATATATTGTTGGGGAATAAGGGATCTACGCTAGCCGGCAAATTCAAAATTTCCGCCCTACGACCCTAGGCTCATGCGCGTGTGAGATCATAGATCGGTACCTTCTAGCACTTGACGCGCTAGGTGCAGCGGAAGAAGAGGTTGATTAAGCGTGTTAAGCCTATCCTCGCTTTGTCCCAGTCATTCCTCGCCGATCCAATCGATGAAGAAGTCATCTTCCTCATGGTGATGGCCACGAGCATCGCTTATGGAGCAACACCTCCATGGAGTCCACACATACAGGGATGGAGTTCCTCCCACGACAGCATGCTAGCACCGCACGTGAGAGACGGAAATTCTCGATCTCAATGGTTGAGATCAAGAAAGGGAGGAGAGGACTCTTGGGTGTCTAGGTCTAATCTAGACTTATTCCTTTTTCCAAGACCTCCTCCTCCTCTCCTTATATAGGGCTAAAAGCCCCCTGGGTCGTGCACATCTTGGAACCCACAAATTAGTTACAACTAATTTGTATTCGTAATAGATCCAATCTGATACCCCATATCGGAACTTCCGATCCTAGACCGAAACTTCCGACAAGGTATTTTTCAGGTCTCCAAATTCAGCACGACACGCAACAGATCCAATCTGTTTTCGCCCACCTTGGAACTTCCGATGCCATATCGGAACTTCTGATTAGTACAAAAATTTCCTGATTCTAAATCAAAACTTCCGATACAATACCGGAACTTCCGAAACAACATTTGCTCTCTGTATCAATACTAGATAATAACCGGAACTTCCGATACTACCTATCAGAACTTCTTATCTACGTAATTTTCTTGGGCATATCCTTCAATCTCCCACTTGCACAAGAACCATTCTTTGCATGTTTTTAATCCATCCCCTTAAGTGTGTGACCCGATAGGTTCATACACTAATGGTTGTTCACCAGAAACCGTTTCCGACTCACTGATCAATAGCAGCACAAGAAACATGCAAGAATAGAATAACGGGAACATAAGAAAGTATCACAGACAATCATATTAACTGTGACATAGCATGGCCTTCTTCACATGGCAATCTCCATCTCCATGGCTCCCGTCTTTGAGTGCGTGCTCCTGGCCTCCATGAAGAGTACTAGTCCATCTCGCATAGGCTATACTAATTACCACACACCGTCAATCAAGCTCAAGGCGAGATACGTGTCACCCTTGTTGGTTAGCTTGACATTTCACTCGATCAAGCATTGGATTCAAATCATGACTAACTCCTTATTCATAGTGGCATGGCCATGCACTTTTCCAATCCAATACCTCGAGGGGCCCTGAGACGATGATCCCATTATAAGGAGGGGTAAATTCCATCTTGACCGCTTATATCCCAAGATATGTTTCACAACACACCTGAAAACAACCCTAATTACTACCCTGTTACGGAATAACGTTAGGAAGCATCTAAGTGTGTCACTACGCATTCTGGAATCAAATGATGATCTCAAGTCTAAGGACTCTGCAGGTACACCATTTGAGATGACAACTTGTTGGCACATAACTATCTCAGCAGTATCTCAAGTGGGTCTA
The DNA here is from genome assembly GCA_019279435.1 of Zizania palustris. NCBI lineage: Eukaryota > Viridiplantae > Streptophyta > Magnoliopsida > Poales > Poaceae > Zizania > Zizania palustris. The sequence goes on along the minus strand of JAAALK010000082.1, from coordinate 93,599,926 downwards.
TCCAACACCATGTTCACTAACATGTGTCCACATCACTGATTTGACATCTCTATGTCTATGATCTGTGAAACACAATCATCAATCAATCGGATGTGCTAATCCATGTATCATCACTGTCCCACGTGATGACAAGATTAGGGACCCTTTTGAACAACATCGTCATAAAGCAAATAGTTTCACATAACAAGTCATACTTATTAATTAAATGCAAACGATATTTATTCAAGGAACAAGATAACAATTATCCTCATACATTAGCATATACATCACTAGCAACTCCCACATACACATGACTCATGCAAGTATCCCATACCCATGCAGCTCATATGCGCCTCATACTTGGGCCATGGAAGTGGCTTTGTCAACGGATCCTGCTATGTTCAAATCCGTGTGCACCTTGCAAATCTTCATATCACCTCTCTCTATGATCACTCGGATCAGGTGATACAACCAAAGTACACGTTTGGACTTCTGGTGTTATCTAGGCTCCTTGGCTAACGCAATGGAACCACTATTACCATAATAGAGGTCCACTAGACTGGATACACTAGAAACAACACTTAGCTCAGAAACAAACTTTCTGATCCAAACAACCTCCTTCGCAGCTTCTAAAGCTGCAATATACTCAACTACTATTGCAGAATCAGCCACCACCTATTGCTTGAAACCTTTCCAACTCACTACGCCTCCGTTGAGGCAGAACACAAACCCATATTACGATCAAGAATTACCTTTTATCGGTCCGAAGGCTAGCCTCGGTGTAACTCCTTACATTGATCTCCTCTTCGCCACCGTGTCCTAGGAACATATCCTCAGTTCTTATCAAGCACATTAGGATCCTTTTACGACTGCCCAATGTCTCTCACCTAGGTTTGACTGGTATCTGCACGTTTGGGTGTGTATATGGCACATATGATTGACCCGATCGCGGAGGCATACGGGATCACACTCATATTCAGCATTTTGAAACCGTTTCAAAACCTTGTCAATGTACTTCATCTCGGCCTAATCCAGTTAGCCATTTTGATCTATCTCCATAGATCTTTATGCCCAAAGTGCAGGCCGTGTCTCCAAGGTCCTTCATTGAGCAACCATTTTTCAATAAGGTCTTGACAACATTTCACAAAGGAATGTCATTTCTGATCTCCTATATGTCATCCACACATAGAACAAAAAATACAAGTGTGCTCCCACTAGCCCTTTTGCAAACAAAAGACTCTTCTTTAGTCTTGATGGAGTCAAACATTTTGACTACCTCATCAAAACAAAGACCCCAACTCTGATAAGCTTGCCATATCTCATAAACATAAAATGCGGCAATTGCTACAACAATCCAAACAAACGTAAGCATAACGATGAGTGAAAAACTGTTTCATCATAATCAACACTTTGAATATTTTGAAACCTTTCGCATCCAATCGTGCCCAATAGATACGAACATTTCCATCAACGTCTTTTTCCTTAAAATCCATCCACCAAGTTCTAAACTTGGTTTCCTTCTATGGACTCTAATCTGTCTGGATCGGAACTTTTGATCTGGTATCGAAAATTCTGATTCGACTCCTCTATCACAAACTTTCTCCAACATCAGAACTTCCGATCAACATCGAAACTTCTGATCCGACAAATATCAGAACATCCGATCTCTATCGGAACTTCTGAAGTTCTGCAAACAGAAACATATCCAATCTTTTTTAATTCGGATTTTATGGTTCCAAACCATTTTTCCGAGTCCGGTTCCATCACTCTCTTAGATGGAACTTTATTTTAAGTGAGAGCAGCGGTTTCTAGAGCATTATCTCAAAACGATGATGAAAAGATCAACGTGTCAACTCATGGCTCAAATATTCATCTCTACGATCCAATTGTAGAAATTTAATTATCTTGCCCGTATGATTTTATACTTCACTTAAGAGGTCCTTGAACATTTCAAAGGACTCCAACTTACATCTCATCAAGTAGACACATCTACTTAAAGTCTTTGAAAAAGTGATAAAGTACCACAACCCATTCCTAGCTGTGTGACTCATTGGACCATATACATCAATATGTACTATATCCAATAGCTCACTTGCCCTCCCACTAACAATTAGTGAAAGTGGTCTCTTATCATCTTGTCAAGTAGATAAGATTCACACGTGTCATATGATTCAAAATCAAATGACTTCAAAAGTCCATCACTATGAAGCTTCTGCGTGCGCATCTCATTTATATGACCTAAGCGATAATGCCAGACGTGGGAAGGATTCAAATCATTGAGTCGTCGTTTCTTTGTACTAACGTTATAAACATGCGCTTTTTTCAAGACTCAAAATGTACAGTCCATTCACTAATGGACAGACGTGATAAAGCAAACCATTCAAGAATATAAAACAACTCTTGTTCTTTATTACGAATTCAAAATATCATCTCCTAAACATGAAGAAGAGATTATGTCTTTGCCTAAGGCGGGAATTAAATAACAATTATTCAATTCCTAAACTAGTCTTGACAGGAGTGGCAGTGAATAAACGCCGACGGCCAACACTGCAACACTTGCACCATTTCCGACGCAGACATCCATCTCACCACTAGCACACTTCCTTGACCTACTTAGCCCCTGCAACAATTTGCAAGTATGAATCATCGAACCAGTATCATATACCTATGAATCATTGGGACAAGTAGAAAGTTTAACCGTTAATACCTGAAGCGGAAATCGTACTTCTTTTTCTTTTTTGTTCTTCCAAGTATACCTTGTAGTTGCGCTTCCAATGCCCAGGCTTATGGAAATGGTGGCACTCATCAGAGTTGGCAGGACCTGACCTGGACTTTCTAGTCGGCTTAGTACTAGAGATCAAATCAGTAGACTTAGCATTTTTCCTCCTTATCTTTTTGCCCTCCTTCTGAACAACCATCACATGGTTCAGAGTCTTCCTGATACTCTCCTCAACATATTTTAGCATCTCATGCAACTCAGCTAGAGTTTTCTCCAGTCCAACCATGTTATAGTTCATGATGAATGGCTCAAAGCTTAGTGGGAGTGACTAGAGAATGACATCGATAGCGAGGTATGGATCCAGTGGAGTGCCCAATCTCTCTAGAGTATGTACGCAACCAATCATCTTGATCATGTGAGGGCTCACTAGGCTCCCTTCAGTTAGCCTACTACCAAAAAAGCATTTAGACACATTGTATCTTTCTGCCCTTACTTGGTCCTAAAACATGCCTTTAATCCCTACGATCATATCGTAAGCATCATGTTCCTCATACTGTTTCTGAAACTGAGAGGACATGCAGCCAAGCATCAGGTAGCTGACATCCATAGAATCACTAGCATGCTTCTCATAAGCACGCTTATCTGCTGCAGAAGCATCCTCTCCTGGTTCATTAGGGTGAGGTTCCTCTAGAACATAATCATTTTTCTCTTACTTGAGAACAATTCTCAAGTTTCTGTACCAATCCATAAAGTTTGTTTCATACAATTTATCTCGTTCAAGAATAGATCACAAATTAAAAATTGGAGTGGTCTTAACAGTAGTAGGTGGTGCCATGATCTAGGGGAAAGTTGGATCCATGCCATTACAATTTTGTGACTTTGGAGAAATGCCATTACAATTCACGTATTTAGATTCATACCATTACAAATTCAGAGAACTCTGAACTATACCATTTCTAAATTTAGAGAATTCCGAAATATGCCATTACAATTTTAAAGAAATCTAAAATATGCCATTAGATTTTGTGAGAGCTCCAATTTCGGAATGGCATATATCCAAATAGATGAATTGTAGTGGCAAAGTTCCAAAGCACGGTAATTGTAATGGCATATATCTAAAAAACCCATCTAGAAAAGATTAAATGCGAGGTTTAGCACTATGCAATGTTTATCTTTTATCCAATAAAAGATGTTCCACTATCTAAACCAGTCACTTTCCTTCTCATGACTAATAGTGGCACAAGATCCATGGTCACGCTATCTCCTAGTGAGCTTTGGCATCACAGCTAGAAGCTAGTTGACATAGGTAAGCAACTCCTTGCTAATCACATCGTATGTGACTCTTGTCGTTGGAGAAGCATCCAATGCTCGACCCCAACTCCTATGCTCCAAGGCCTAAAACCGTTTTGATAGCCTTGTCAAGTTAACTAACACTATGTGTGCATAAGTCTGACTTCCGCCTCAACTGGTCGAGATAAAAGATAGCACCCTGCTTTGGCAGACTGTAGCGCCCCGATTTAACAAACCGAGACATTATTGAATTTCATAAGAAAAACAATAATACAAGAGGTTCATCATGCGACAATCGTACATACGACAGTGTTCATGGTACGCAGACCATATTTATTACATCATTGTTTTAATAAAAACAGTAAAGTAAAATAATTAGAAAACGGCATGACGGACATCTTCTTCAGGATTTTTCTTCCCGACTGGGTCGCTACTCCAGACCGTCTTCGTAGTAAGCATCCTCTGTGGGGTCCAACGGGTATGAGTACAAAAAGTACTCAACAAGCCACCGCAAATGCAAATAATAATGCAGGATAATAAACAAGGAAGGATAATGGCTAGCATTGCGGAAAAGCGCAGTTGCAGTTATTGCATTTAGTGTAATCAAATTTTAATCATGCGGAAAGTAAACATGAACATCATCAACATCAACTAACTCGAGGGGTACAGTCAGCCCCACCTCGCTCAACGGTCCTTACATGTCAATCCATCATGCAAATTCATACTCAAAGTAAACTAACTGGGGGATGTCACGCAACCCGCCCTTGACCGTGGGCTCGGCTTTTCGAAAAGATTTTAGACTCTGATCAGAGATGTACTACTGTACCCACAAGGCACGCACTCATCCCAAACGAGATGACCCATTTCACGGGAACTCGTGCCAAAACCTCAATATGAGATGTTCCAAGCGATAACCACCCGCTCTAGGTTTCGCCGGCGCGTCGGGCCGCATCCCGGCTAACGTCGCACCCCCTTTTGCGCCACATTGGTACAAGTCACCCGCAGGTGCAACTTGACCCATCTCCAAGTGGTGGCCTCGGTTTGGAACAACCCATACCTTAGTTAGGACTTACCCACTAGACTTGTGGTTAGTACGTAAGTGTATTGCAACGGATCCCTCAGACCGGTCCTTATAGTGCCCCGGGTGCTACCGACCAATGCCCTAGCTTGCACCCGGAACCCACCATGCATACACTCACAACCATAACTCATCACCAATAGAATTTCCAAGGATAAGAAGTAACGGGGATCATATAATAGAACCATTTTGCTACGACTCATTTTTATCCTATAGCGATCGTGTCAATACATTGGACACTAGCTAATATCATGGATCATATGGTGACAAGGAGGTTAGGCGAGATAGCATGGCTTGGGTTGCACATCAAGGTCGGGGGATCCTAATTAAATATAATGTAAGGGTTCATTTGACTAATGCATATATAACCTATGTGTTTTAGCGATAGTGTAATCAAACATGGGTTCAATATGCTCAAAAGATTGGTTTGGTGACTTGCCTTGTTCAGCGAAAGGCGAAGGAGGGACTTCCGGGAAGTATTCCGGCTCCTCGGCGACGTCGTAGTCTTTTTAATATAATAAAGTAAAACAAGAAGAACACATTCAATCAAATAATATAACAATACATTATAAGCACATAAGTTACAGTTGGTTTGATTAAAAATAAAATAATCTCCATTGTTAAGATTCTGTGGTTTATCTCAAAAATGAATTTTAAAGGAATTTAAAAAGTAGTCCTTTTTAGAAAGGGGTTTTAAAAGGGGTTATCCTCATTTTTAAGTTCTCTAATAAATTTAAAATGAAAGCTTCATAGAAAACTTAGTGTTTTGTTCCTATCAACAGAAAATAAATGAATATAAACTTCACTGGAATTTAAATAATTAAACTTACATTTTTAACCCTAGGGTATTTAAATGTTCATTTAATTAAACATGAAATAGTGAAAGTAACCCTACTGTTTTTATTGCATAAACATGTAGAGAATATTATTATGGATTTTCTGAAATTGGAATGGTAATTTTTAGAGTTCAAATGCGCCAGATATGAATTTTACAAGTTTTAAACCTTTTCTGGAATTTATTTTCAAATTTTAAATCCCTCAGGTCCACGGTGAGCCAGGCTCACGGTGAACCCGCGCACTGTGCGCGTGCGCCGGGTCGATCTGGACCGTCGGATCCAGATCCGACGCGCGAGGGCGAGGCGGGGCGCGTAAGTTAACGCGGACGGCCAGGATTAAAACGTTCGAAGGGGTACCACGTGGACGCACGAGATCGCACGCCGGGTTTAAATGAAAATCAACGCGTGAGATTAAAACGTAACGCTTTGACCAGATCCGACGGTGCGGATTAGATCGCGTACGTGGGCACACGCGCGTCGTCCGATCGCGATCGCAGGGTCGGGATCAGATCCGACACGGCACGGGTACTCGACCCGTGCCGGTCGTCTCCTCCAGCGACGGCGAGCGGGCCAGCGGCCACGGCGAGCGACGGCGGCCCTAGCTAAGCCCAGAAATGGAAAGAGGGCACTACGGCGGTCACGATGGTACCTTAGGCGAGGCGAGGGGTCGACGGAGCGCGGTCGGCGGCGAGGGTAGACGGCGGAGTGGTTTGGGCTCCTCGTCGGCGATGGAGTTCCGGCGATCTCCTTGGCCAGCGAAGGTGTGGCCGAGGTAGGGGTGGTCTTTGCGGTCACGGAGGTGCGGTCGACGAGAACGGAGGGGCACTCCGGCGACGGCGATCGACGGCTGGCGGACAGGTGGCGGTGTTGCGCTAAAAACCGGGTGGGGTGCGTTCTGATCGTGCTCGAGGCGAGTGGGCGTGGGGGTCGGACGCGGCGGAGGCCGGGGGGTTTAAATAGGGCGTTGGAGGGGGCTTGCATGCAAGGAAAACCGAGGGAGGGGTTGAAGTCGCCGGCGAGGGCGCGGCCATGCACGGCGCTGCGTTCCCGGGGGCTTAAACACGCCCTTTAACGCGATTAAACGGGCAGGGGGGCTCGGGGTGCATTAAACCAGCGGCAATTGAATGCGGGAGGGGCCAGTGGGGCGGATCCGAGGTGGGGTCGTTGGCCGGCGGGATTTGGGGGCGGAGGCGGGAGGTTAAAGGCGAAGCTGACAGGCGGGGGCCACTGACCAGCGGGTGCGAGCGCGCGCGAGAGAGGGGACAGACAGGCGGGGCCGCGGTGTCGGGTGCGCGCGAGAGAGGAGAGGGGGTCACTGACGGGTGGGACCCGGTTGTCAGGTGGCGCGCGCGAGGAGGAGTGGGCTGGGCTGGCCGGGAGAGAGGGAAGAGGGGAGGGGAGCCCATTACTGTTTTAAAGCTTTTCTGAATAAAAATAATTCCAGGAATTGGATTGAAATATTAGGGCTACTTCCAAGGTTGATAAAAATTTATAAAAATCCTCAAAAATATTTCTTGGCTTTGGGAGTTTATACAAAAATTTTCAGCTCCTGGTTTGGCCATCTACTCTATGTTGTAGTTCAAAAGGTTATAAAAGAGTATTAAAAGTATTTTCAGAAATATAAATTCCAAGAAATTGATTTTAATAATATTTTTATTGTATTGAAAATTTGGGGTGTTACAACCTATCCCCCTTACAAGAATCTCGTCCTCGAGATTGGAACGCTACTCGAATAACTCGGGGTATTGGGCTTTTAGTTCGTCTTCCTTTTCCCAAGTGGCTTCTTCGGCGGGATGGTTGTTCCATTGAACTTTGCAGAAGCGAACAACGCGACTCCTGGTTACTCTCTCCTTGGTTTCCAAGATCTTGACGGGTTTCTCTATGTAGGTCAAGTCTTCTTGGACATTAAGCTGCTGAAGGTCGGCTTGCTCGGTGGGTACACGGAGGCACTTCTTCAGTTGAGAGACATGGAACACATCGTGAACGCCTGCCAAGGATGGGGGCAGTTCGAGTTGATATGCCACTTCTCCCTGTCGTCGGAGGATCTGGAAAGGTCCGACGTAGCGGGGTGCTAGTTTGCCTTTCATGTTGAACCTTTGAGTGCCACGGAGGGGAGTGACTCGGAGGTAGACGTAATCGCCCTCCTCAAAGGCTAGGTCTCTTCGACGGTTGTCGGCATAGCTCTTTTGCCTGGATTGGGCTGCCTTCAATCGGTCTCTTATGATCTTAACCTTCTCTTCAGCTTCTCTTAATAAATCAGTCCCAAACAGTTGCGACTCTCCGGTTTGGTCCTAGAGCAACGGCGTTCTGCACTTACGTCCATAGAGTGCTTCGAACGGGGACATTTGCAGGCTGGCTTGATAGCTGTTGTTGTAGGAGAACTCTGCATACGGTAAGTTCTTGTCCCACATTCCGCCAAAGTCTAGAGCGCAAGCCCTAAGCATATCTTCCAATATCTGGTTGACCCTTTCGGTTTGACCGTCGGTCTGTGGATGATAGGCGGTGCTGAAGTTCAGTCGGGTGCCGAGTTCCTCTTGAAGGTTCTTCCAAAACTTGGAGGTAAACTGACTCCCGCGGTCAGATACAATCTTCTTAGGAACTCCGTGGAGGCACACGATTCGGGTCATATACAACTCGGCCAACTTGGCGACGGTGTACGTTGTCTTGACCGGAACGAAGTGAGCTACCTTGGTGAGTCGGTCGACGATCACCCAGATAGAATCATGACTAGCTTGGGTCCTGGGCAGTCCCGTGATGAAGTCCATTCCTATTTCTTCCCACTTCCATTCAGGGACCTTGAGAGGTTGAAGAAATCCGGCAGGCCTCTGATGCTCTGCCTTGACTCGCCGGCATGTGTCGCACTTGGCCACATACTCTGCTATTTCTCTCTTCATGCTGACCCACCAATATTTTTCCTTTAGGTCTTGATACATCTTTGTACTCCCGGGATGGATGGAGTATAGAGTATCGTGGGCTTCTTGAAGGATGAGGGTCTTCATCTCAGGTAGGTTGGGTACGCATACTTGGTTTCCGAACCAGATGGTACCATGCTCGTCTTCGGAAAATCCGGGGGCTTTACCCTTCCTCATGTTCTGCTGGATCTCCAAGATGTCCGGGTCTTCCTTCTGCTTCTCTCGGATCTGGTCTATTAAGACAGGCCGAGACTCCAAGGCAGCGAGGTACGCTTGGGTGGTGATCCCTAGGTTTAGCCTTTCCATCTCCTTATAAAGTAAAGGAGCTTGGTCTTGAATCATGATGGCATTGCAGTACCCTTTTCGACTAAGGGCGTCTGCCACCACGTTCGCTTTGCCCGGATGATAATGGATGCCCAAGTCGTAATCCTTGATCAGTTCCAACCATCTCCTTTGCCTGAGGTTCAGATCTGGTTGGGTGAATATGTACTTGAGGCTCTTGTGGTCGGTGAAGACCTCACACCGATTCCACACAAGGTAATGTCTCCATATCTTCAAGGCATGAACCACGGCTGCTAGTTCTAGGTCGTGGGTTGGGTAGTTCAGCTCATGCGGTCTCAATTGCCGGGAGGCGTAGGATATCACTTTCCCTTCTTGCATTAAGACGCATCCCAATCCTTGACGAGAGGCATCACAGTAGACGTGGAAGTCTTTCTAGATGTCTGGTAGAGTCAGAATGGGAGCTGACACTAGCTTCTTCTTGAGGGTCTGGAAGCTCTCTTCGCAGTCGGGGGTCCATTCAAACTTTACTTCCTTCTGCAGAAGTCTGGTCATAGGCTTGGCGATCTTGGAAAAGTTCTCGATGAACCGGCGGTAGTATCCGGCCAATCCGAGAAAACTCCGGATCTCGGTCACCGTTGTGGGCTGCAGCCAGTTGGTTACCGCTTCGACGGTGGTTGGGTCCACTGCTATTCCTCCGGCAGATATAACATGGCCGAGGAACTTCACCTCAAACGACCAAAATTCACATTTGCTGTACTTGGCGTACAGTTGCTGCTCCCTTAGCTTTCCGAGGGTCAGACGGAGGTGAGTCTCGTGTTCTTCCTTGGTCTTGGAGTAAACGAGGATATCGTCGATGAATACCACGATGAACTTGTCCAAGAGCTCCATGAATACGTTGTTCATCATGTTCATGAAAAAGGCCGGGGCATTCGTGAGTCCGAACGACATCACGGTGTACTCGTAGAGTCCATAGCGAGAGGTGAAGGCAGTCTTGGGTATGTCTTCTTCTCTAATCCTCAACTGGTGATAACCTGACCTGAGGTCAATCTTGGAAAACACCGAGGATCCTTTCAGCTGATCGAACAGGTCGTCGATCCGAGGCAATGGGTACTTGTTCTTGATGGTTACGTCGTTCAAGGCTCTATAGTCCACGCACATCCTCTTGGTCTTGTCCTTCTTCATGGCAAATATAACAGGTGCACCCCAGGGTGAGGTACTTGGCCGAATATACCCTTTTTGTTCTAGGTCTTCGATGTTGCTCTTGACTTCGGCTAGTTCATTGGCGGCCATTCGGTACGGGCGCTTGGAGATTGGAGTGGTCCCAGGGACAAGTTCGATTCTGAACTCGATGTCCCGCTTGGGAGGCATTCCGGGTAGGTCTTCAGGGAAGACATCCGCAAACTCCTTGACTATAGGCACCTCTTCAAGAGCTATCGAGCGAAGGGATGCTCCGAGTGGTTTGCGACTGGTCATCCGAAAGGTGACGGCTGCGCCTTCAGGGTTGGTCACCGTGACGGACTTGTTGGCACAGTCGATCACTCCCTTGTGCTTCATCAACCAATCCATCCCTAGGATGAGGTCAAGTCCGGTGCATTGGAGGAGGACTGGCTCAGCCCTAAACAGTACTCCTTGGATGTCAATTTGAACCTTAGGGCTGTATAAGCGGGCTGAGGTCCTATTGCCGGGAGTGGCAATCACCATGGGAATGGGTAGAGGGAGCACGTCCAGTTTGTTTGTTTTCACAAAATCTTCCGAGACGAAGGAGTGGGTTGCTCCAGAGTCAAATAATATTACGGCTGGTACGGAATTCGCAGTAAACATACCGAGCACGACTTCAGGAGCCTCCTGAGCTTCCTCCGCACTGATGTGATTGATGCGGGCACGGACCGCCTGGTTGGGTGCCGCGCCTTGGGCTTGCTTGGGGTGGGGACACTGGTGTGCATAGTGTCCTTCCTTGCGGCAGTTGAAGCAGTCTACCGTCCTTCCTTGGCGATCCTTCAAGATCGGGGCCTTGGCGGCTGATGTCGGCTGAGCAGCCGGAGCTGGTGGAGCGGGGCGAGGATGCTCGGCGTTGGATCGACCGGCGGCGTGAGGCGGCCTGTAGGCGGGCCGAGGATGGTAGGCAGGCGCCGGTGGCGGAGGGACGAAGCGGGGCCTCTGAGAGTTCGCCTGCTGATGCTTGAAGGCGATCATTTTCCTCTTCTTGAGGTCCAGCTTGTTCTGCTCAGTCTCTTGGATGAGCGCTTTGTTGACTAGCCGTTGGAAGTCGGCGAAGTCGGCGGCGACGAGCTGAATGGATAGCTCATCCTTAAGTCCCCGGAGGAACTTGGCTTGGCGGAGGGCGTCGGTGTGGACTTCCTCCGGTGCGTAGCGGGCGAGGCGGTTGAACTCATGGAGGTACTCCATGACGGTCCTGTTGCCTTGCTGCAGGTCGCGGAACTCCTGCTGTTTCACCACGATGACGCCGGCGGGGACGTGGGCGGCACGAAAGGCGATGGTGAACTCCGCCCAAGTCACCACGTGGCCCTCAGGCTGGGACTCACGATAGTTGTCCCACCATTCAGCGGCGGGACCCTGGAGCTGGTGAGTGGCGAAGGCCACTCGCTCCCGGTCGGTGCAGGGGAGGAGGTCGAGCTTCTTTCCGATGGTGCGGAGCCAATCTCCGGCCTCCATCGGGTTGGTGGTGCTTGAGAAGATGGGCGGGCGCACGCGCAGGAACTCGGAGAGTTGCGGAGCGGGCGCGGGTGCTGGTGCGCGAGGGGCGGGTTCCCCGTTCTGCAGACGGTCCAACTGAGCTTGTTGGTTCTGCATTTGGGTGAGGAGGGCGGTGATCAGGTGGTTCTGATTCGCCATCATCTCCGCCAAGGTGGGGTGGTTGGCAGAAGGCGACCCAGATCGACGCGGGCCCGTTGCACCCCAGTTGGGTACAACACCCTCGGGCGCATCACGGCTCCCTCCTGCTCCGTTGTTGGAACCGGTGTTCTGGTGATCGGCCATCTTCTGAATATACATAGTGATAAAGCAAAAGATGACGAAACAATAATACAACCAAAAATATCATATAAGATTCAAGCACATAAATATATAGAGTGGTATAAATTGTTCATTACATCCAAGCTCTTATTCCATCTACAACCCAACTCGTTGCAGACGGCACCACATACAAAAATAGCGTCTCCTAACGCCTACTCGCCACCGGAGGCGGTCTCCGTGCTCTCGGAACCACGAGTGCGCGGCTCCAGAGAGATGGTGGGCTCGAGAAAATTCTCGATGATGGAGTCGGAGACGAGGCCGGGGCATGGTGTAGGAGCGCTGGTGGAGGGCCTGGCGGGGGAGGGTCGTGGCGGGATCCTCTTGGGGCGAGGGAGGGGCTCACGGATGGGCTTCTTCTTCCTTGGAAGAAGAGGAACCATCTCCGCTATATCCTTCTGCAGCTGCATAATCTTGCGATGCAACTCGCCATTCTGCTGGATCAAGTTCTTCATTTCTTCACGAAGGAACTCAACCGCCTCATGGTGCTCGTCGGCGTCGAGCACCGCCTCGGTGTGGAGATCATCCATGGCATGTAGAAGACGTGACTGCCGGGCCATGACCGGATCACGCACGGAGTGAACTCCGAGGTAGATGCTACGGTGGGCTTCGGGAGTACGCTTCGGCACGAGCCGGAAGGACGAGTTCTGAAGACGATCGTCGTAGATCATCCTCAGCTCCATGAGGGCCTGGAGGGCGACTCGTTGGCACGCGACGTCGAAAGTCGGGCCCCCAAGTGCGGTGGTGTAGGGCGGCAGGTGTTCTCCGGAGCCGTGGACGGTGAGGGAGACGTCGCAAGGCCCGGCGAACTCGTCGGGGTACACTCCTTGGAATTCGGGTTCGAAGAGGAACCCGAGGAAGGTGAGCATCATACGGAGCTCCCGGACGAAGCCCTCGTAGTGGCGGCAGTAACTGTGGACTTGGTAGACAGGCATCTACAAAACAGCAAGTTGAATAAAAGTGAGGAGAGGAACAAAGTTTATGAAGTATATTTTCGAGAAATAATTTCCTGTGGCTAATGGCTAGGCGGGTCTGTTTGGCTTCCTACAGTCGAGTCAGCTCTGATACCATCTTGTAGCGCCCCGATTTAACAAACCGAGACATTATTGAATTTCATAAGAAAAACAATAATACAAGAGGTTCATCATGCGACAATCGTACATACGACAGTGTTCATGGTACGCAGACCATATTTATTACATCATTGTTTTAATAAAAACAGTAAAGTAAAATAATTAGAAAACGACATGACGAACATCTTCTTCAGGATTTTTCTTCCCGACTGGGTCGCTACTCCAGACCGTCTTCGTAGTAAGCATCCTCTGTGGGGTCCAACGGGTATGAGTACAAAAAGTACTCAACAAGCCACCGCAAATGCAAATAATAATGCAGGATAATAAACAAGGAAGGATAATGGCTAGCATTGCGGAAAAGCGCAGTTGCAGTTATTGCATTTAGTGTAATCAAATTTTAATCATGCGGAAAGTAAACATGAACATCATCAACATCAACTAACTCGAGGGGTACAGTCAGCCCCACCTCACTCAACGGTCCTTACATGTCAATCCATCATGCAAATTCATACTCAAAGTAAACTAACTGGGGGATGTCACGCAACCCGCCCTTGACCGTGGGCTCGGCTTTTCGAAAAGATTTTAGACTCTGATCAGAGATGTACTATTGTACCCACAAGGCACGCACTCATCCCAAACGAGATGACCCATTTCACGGGAACTCGTGCCAAAACCTCAATATGAGATGTTCCAAGCGATAACCACCCGCTCTAGGTTTCGCCGGCGCGCCGGGCCGCATCCCGGCTAACGTCGCACCCCCTTTTGCGCCACATTGGTACAAGTCACCCGCAGGTGCAACTTGACCCATCTCCAAGTGGTGGCCTCGGTTTGGAACAACCCATACCTTAGTTAGGACTTACCCACTAGACTTGTGGTTAGTAAGTAAGTGTATTGCAACGGATCCCTCAGACCGGTCCTTATAGTGCCCCGGGTGCTACCGACCAATGCCCTAGCTTGCACCCGGAACCCACCATGCATACACTCACAACCATAACTCATCACCAATAGAATTTCCAAGGATAAGAAGTAACGGGGATCATATAATAGAACCATTTTGCTACGACTCATTTTTATCCTATAGCGATCGGGTCAATACATTGGACACTAGCTAATATCATGGATCATATGGTGACAAGGAGGTTAGGCGAGATAGCATGGCTTGGGTTGCACATCAAGGTCGGGGGATCCTAATTAAATATAATGTAAGGGTTCATTTGACTAATGCATATATAACCTATGTGTTTTAGCGATAGTGTAATCAAACATGGGTTCAATATGCTCAAAAGATTGGTTTGGTGACTTGCCTTGTTCAGCGAAAGGCGAAGGAGGGACTTCCGGGAAGTATTCCGGCTCCTCGGCGACGTCGTAGTCTTTTTAATATAATAAAGTAAAACAAGAAGAACACATTCAATCAAATAATATAACAATACATTATAAGCACATAAGTTACAGTTGGTTTGATTAAAAATAAAATAATCTCCATTGTTAAGATTCTGTGGTTTATCTCAAAAATGAATTTTAAAGGAATTTAAAAAGTAGTCCTTTTTAGAAAGGGGTTTTAAAAGGGGTTATCCTCATTTTTAAGTTCTCTAATAAATTTAAAATGAAAGCTTCATAGAAAACTTAGTGTTTTGTTCCTATCAACAGAAAATAAATGAATATAAACTTCACTAAAATTTAAATAATTAAACTTACATTTTTAACCCTAGGGTATTTAAATGTTCATTTAATTAAACATGAAATAGTGAAAGTAACCCTACTGTTTTTATTGCATAAACATGTAGAGAATATTATTATGGATTTTCTGAAATTGGAATGGTAATTTTTAGAGTTCAAATGCGCCAGATATGAATTTTACAAGTTTTAAACCTTTTCTGGAATTTATTTTCAAATTTTAAATCCCTCAGGTCCACGGTGAGCCAGGCTCACGGTGAACCCGCGCACTGTGCGCGTGCGCCGGGTCGATCTGGACCGTCGGATCCAGATCCGACGCGCGATGGCGAGGCGGGGCGCGTAAGTTAACGCGGACGGCCAGGATTAAAACGTTCGAAGGGGTACCACGTGGACGCACGAGATCGCACGCCGGGTTTAAATGAAAATCAACGCGTGAGATTAAAACGTAACGCTTTGACCAGATCCGACGGTGCGGATTAGATCGCGTACGTGGGCACACGCGCGTCGTCCGATCGCGATCGCACGGTCGGGATCAGATCCGACACGGCACGGGTACTCGACCCGTGCCGGTCGTCTCCTCCGGCGACGGCGAGCGGGCCAGCGGCCACGGCGAGCGACGGCGGCCCTAGCTAAGCCCAGAAATGGAAAGAGGGCACTACGACGGTCACGATGGTACCTTAGGCGAGGCGAGGGGTCGACGCAGCGCGGTCGGCGGCGAGGGTAGACGGCGGAGTGGTTCGGGCTCCTCGTCGGCGATGGAGTTCCGGCGATCTCCTTGGCCAGCGAAGGTGTGGCCGAGGTAGGGGTGGTCTTTGCGGTCACGGAGGTGCGGTCGACGAGAACGGAGGGGCACTCCGGCGACGGCGATCGACGGCTGGCGGACAGGTGGCGGTGTTGCGCTAAAAACCGGGTGGGGTGCGTTCTGATCGTGCTCGAGGCGAGTGGGCGTGGGGGTCGGACGCGGCGGAGGCCGGGGGGTTTAAATAGGGCGTCGGAGGGGGCTTGCATGCAAGGAAAACCGAGGGAGGGGTTGAAGTCGCCGGCGAGGGCGCGGCCATGCACGGCGCTGCGTTCCCGGGGGCTTAAACGCGCCCTTTAACGCGATTAAACGGGCAGGGGGGCTCGGGGTGCATTAAACCGGCGGCAATTGAATGCGGGAGGGGCCAGCGGGGCGGATCCGAGGCGGGGTCGTCGGCCGGCGGGATTTGGGGGTGGAGGCGGGAGGTTGAAGGCGAAGCTGACAGGCGGGGGCCACTAACCAGCGGGTGCGAGCGCGCGCGAGAGAGGGGACTGACAGGCGGGGCCGCGGTGTCGGGTGCGCGCGAGAGAGGAGAGGGGGTCACTTACGGGTGGGACCCAGTTGTCAGGTGGCGCGCGTGAGGAGGAGTGGGCTGGGCCGGCCGGGAGAGAGGGAAGAGGGGAGGGGAGTCCATTACTGTTTTAAAGCTTTTCTGAATAAAAATAATTCCAGGAATTGGATTGAAATATTAGGGCTACTTCCAAGGTTGATAAAAATTTATAAAAATCCTCAAAAATATTTCTTGGCTTTGGGAGTTTATACAAAAATTTTCAGCTCCTGGTTTGGCCATCTACTCTATGTTGTAGTTCAAAAGGGTATAAAAGAGTATTAAAAGTATTTTCAGAAATATAAATTCCAAGAAATTGATTTTAATAATATTTTTATTGTATTGAAAATTTTGGGTGTTACACAGACCCACTATCGATAAGCACGAACCATGGTGGGTGCAGCTATTGGGAAGAGCATCAACACTTAATTTTCTGAGGGAAAACTACTATAGCATCGTAACGTCCCTAGTGCACAAGAAACATGCAAGAATAGAATAATAGGAACATAAGAAAGCATCACAGACAATCATATTAACTGTGACATAGCATGGCCTTCTTCACATGGCGATCTCCATCTCCATGGCTCCCGTCTTTGAGTGCGTGCTCCCGGCCTCAATGAAGAGTACTAGTCCATCTCGCATATGCTATACTAATTACTTGGGCCGAAGCACCGCGGAAACGACATGCAAGCCATAATGAATTTTACATCAGTCTTGGGCTATAAATAACCATGACACACAGGCCATATTTAATTTACATTTATTGCATGCATCTCATACATCACATTTTAACCAAGGTCATGCCAGTCACGACATTCTCTGCAAAACAAAGTTAGGCGAGCAATCTACAAATGACTAGATTCTAGATCTGAAAAACTCGGGTCAGCAAGCTCGGTTTTTCAAAATCGCGTGGGTCGGAACTTTCGATCTGGCATCGAAACTTCTGATCTGTCAGAACATCCAATCAATATCGGAATCCTGCATCGCAACAATTGCCTTCTATATCGAATCATTATTCGATATCAGAATATCCGATCAGTATCAGAACTTCAGATCCGGCATCGGAACTTCTGATCTTCCATGGACAGAAATAGATCTAATCTATTTTCCACCATGTATCTCCATACATGAGGGATCTAGATCGAACACTACGCACGTAGGCTATGATACCACTATTGGGGAATAGGGGAGCTACGCTAGCTGGCAAATTCAAAATTTTCACTCTACGGCCCTAGGCTCATGCGCTTGTGAGATCATAGATCGGTACCTTCTAGCACTTGACGCACTAGGTGCAGGGGAAGAAGAGGTTGATGAAGCGTGTCAAGCATATCCTCGCTTTGTCCCGGCCATTCCTCGCTGATCCAATCGATGAATAAGTCGTCTTCCTCGTGGTGACGGCCACGAGCATCGCTTATGGAGCAACGCCTCCACGGAGTCCACACATACAGGGATAGAGTTCCTCCCACGGCAGCATGCTAGCACCGCACGTGAGAGACGAAAATTCTCAATCTCAACGATTGAGATCAAGAAAGGGAGGAGAGGATTCTTGGGAGACTAGGTCTAATCTAGGCTTATTCCTTTTTCCAAGACCTCCTCTTCCTCTCCTTATATAGGGTTGAAAGCCCTCTGGGTCATGCACATCTTAGAACCCACAAATTAGTTACAACTAATTTATATTCATAACAGATCCAATCTAATACCCCACATCGGAACTTCCGATTCTAGATCGGAACTTCCGACAAGGTATTTTTTAGGTCTCCAAATTCAGCACGACACGCAATAGATCCAATCTATTTTTGCCCACCTCGAAACTTCTGATACCATATCAGAACTTCCGATCAGTACAAAAATTCCTGATTCCAAACTAAAACTTCCGACTCATCAAGACCATGGGCCTCATGGCTCCCAGATGATGAGTGATTATCAACGAAAGATGAAGGAAGCCTTTCGAAGAAAGGCACTTTGAAGGGGCACTTTGAAGGAAGGCAATTTGAAGAGAGAAAATGAAGGAAGCCCTTCGAAGGGACACTCTTAAGGAAGAGGACTTTGAAGGAAGAGGGCTTTCTGGTAGATGGACAGGCGATCGACCGTGTGTGATTCAGGTAGACGGACGAGCGAATACCGGGCTAAAGGAGCTACGAGGTCGTGGTGGTTTAATCCTGGTACATGGTGCAAGTGCAGAAAGTACTTTGGCGGTTTGGACTCAAAACTGTCGACCACTCATATGAAGATCAACGGACCCGATGCGAAGCTGCGGAAGTCACGAAAGCGGAGCATTGGAGAAAATATCTAGAATAGGTATTTTACCTTTTTGCCCTTTGGGCTTCTTGTCTGTAAAAGACCCAAGGGGCATTTAAGTATTTTCCTGAGTTTTGTTTAGACTATAAATAGTCCCTTAGGGTTGCCCTATAGGGTCATATAATCCAATCCAACTGGTTTTCTATTCAAAAATTTGAAAGTGTTGTTCCTCTGTGCTTTCTGTCTCCTCCTAGCCGTCAACCATTGTTCCCTTTGCCATCGATGCTTTTGGAATTTTTCATGGCCACCGACCTATGAGCGTTGCATTACTGCAAGTCGTGTGTCTGTTTGCTTTGCATTTAGTTGTTGTTTTGCTTTGAGTTTTTCTTCACCAACAATTTTTCCTTGGCCGAATTTTTCTTCCGTGTCGACTAGAGTTCTTTTACGGTGGCCATCGTTTGTTTTTCTGCCTTTGACATTGTGCCCGCGTGTTGCTATTGCTCTATACAGCTTCAGAGCATGTGCACACCAAGTTTTCTCGGCCTGGCTACGACGCCCACGTGAGGCCGTGAGGGGCTCCACCAGTGCCCATGCATGCCGACTAGGCTTGGGCGTGCGGTTTTCATCGCCTGTGTTGGTGCTAGGTGAATGCAGCATTTGCTAGCCTCAGTTCCTCCACTGTTGTGGTCAGGCACACAATTTTTCTTCTTGCGGTACGCGTTGTTCTCTGACACATCGCCACTGTGTTCGTGCCTCGTGGTTCAGATTTTAGACAGCGATGTGTTTTGTGTGCCTTGAAATTTGCGTCTGCTTGGCCGGTGTGTTTTCTGCTTGCACTTCGATCTGACGGGGCTAGTTTAGCACTCGAGCCATCGATTTTTTGATTCTACTGCTGCCTGGTTCTTCTTCGTCAGCTAAAGCCCGGCGCACTTGCTTCTCCGTGTGAGTCTGCAACCAAACAACCGTCTCGGTCTTCGTGCCATCGTTAGACGTGGTTTTCCCTACCAGCATACTCAAATGGTGCAGTTGTAGCTCTTCTGTGTTTTTCCCTTGTTGCAATTTTTTCTCTAACGTAGATCTGCACATGAGTTCACACATCGACCAAGTCATCTCGAGGGACTGTGCAGACATAAACTGTGTCACCATCAAGTTTTCCTTTCTTACCGCTGTCTTGGGTTCCGTGCACTAGGGTGTTAAAGTTTTTTCACTACTGATGCTTGTTTGATGAAATACATATGAGCATGTGGATGTATGACAAATGTTTGATGAGATATCTGGTTTGCATTTCACGTGTTTGATGAACTGCTTTGACTGACTTGTGAATAAGTTTTTGTGTGAACACTAAGTGTTCAATTGAATGCCTTTGAGTAGTTTTGCGTGCCTTTCTCCATAGGATGTTTGTGGCATTTTTGCAAACAAATTTGGTTGATATCTTTTGATTGCTTGTGATCTCTCAATTTGTCCCTATACATCTCGACTGATAAGAGTGATAGTACTTGTTTTTATCAAGGATTGCGATTTTTGAATTTGAGCCTATTCACCCCTCTCCAGTCGCTACTCCCGGTCTTACAAATTCAGGTCATATCAATTGAGGTCTCCTTTCTCACTTCTGTGGGACAAACAACTCTATTTCTGTTAAGCCCATCAAGATGCATGGTCGTCACTATACTTGAGCAGTGGTACAGCGGTCCCGACTCTTTCTAAGATCGATCACATGTTTGCCTCAACATGTTGGATGGTTGAATACCCAAATTGCATTCTCAATGCCCTCTCGTCCTCTTTCTCTGACCATGCACCGTTGTTACTTTCGAGACTCCTAGAACCCTCATGTTCTGCTATTTTCCGTTTCGAGAAGTTCTGGCTTCTTATGGATGACTTTTTAGAAATAGCGACAAGATCTTGGCAGTTGCCAACCCTTTACATGGATGATCAGATACTTCTTTTCCATGCCAAGCTTAAACGCCTTGCTGTTACACCAAGAAGGTGGAGCTCGAGTAAAGTTGGTGACCTCAAGATGCCTTTTCAGATTGCCATAGAAGGAGCTCAAGAGTATCATTATCTGTCAGCTATTGAGAAAGATCTTTGTTTAGAGCTCCAACATATTTTGCTTGGTTTAGCATCCATTCAGTGTATCAAGCTTAAACGGCGCTCTTGAATTTCTTGGCTGAAGCATGGCGATGCAAACACAAAGTTCTTCCACATCAAAATGAATAGTCGAAGATCTTCAAACTTTATTCCGGTACTGGAAGAGAATGGAGTCACTTTCACGGAACACCTTGACGAAGCTCATATTCCTATAAACTTTTTTAATGAGCGGATTGGCCAGCCTTCTCCAAGGACACACACTCTGTCTTGGCACCTTATCTACCCGGTGGCAGCCGACCTTAACGCCTTAGACCGGCCAATCACTATGCTTGAGCTACAGAATACAATTAAATCATTACCGGTAGATAAAGCCCCTAGGCTAGATGGGTTCACACACGATTACTACAAGAAGAGCTAGAATGTAATCAAAATTGATCTTTGCAGGCCATAGACCATTTCCTTGAAAATGGTTCACAACACTTGCACATTCTAAACTCAGCGAATATTGCTCAACTCCCAAAGTCATCAGATGTGATCACGCCGAATAACTATAGACTAATCAACCTAACTCATAGTTTTGCAAAGATTGTGACTAAACTTCTTGCTCTTTGGCTTGCACCAGCTCTTGATGCATTGATCGACCATAACTTGTCAACCTTTATTAAGAGGTGAGGTGTTCATGATAATTTCCTCCTGGTTCAAGGTCGTCTTGGCCCTACCTTATTGAAATATTGCAAAAGCATGATTTTGGACTTCGATGGATAAATTGGATCTGTGAGCTCATATAGTCCTCTTCATCGTCTATCATTTTGAATGATAAGGTAGGGGAACCCTTTTTCCATGTTGAGGAGTGCGACTACGCGACCCACTATCACCAATGCTCTTCCTTATTACTATTGATCCACTATAGAAGTTGATCGCTTTAGCTGAAAATCAAGGTATTTTGCTCCCACTGGATCAAATTAGCTCTCAGGTCCGAGCTTCCTTCTATACTGATGATGTGGGTTTATTTATAAAGGCCCTCGACAAGCAGATTGCATGAAGAGAATCCTTGACATTTTCGGTAATGCTTCCAGACTGTGGATTAACTTTGACAAAATAGGAGTTTTATCCTATCCGATGTGACAACAATGACATTGCACTCATTCGTTAAGTATTCCTGGCTAACCAAGCAACCTTCCCATACAGATACCTTGGGCTACCTCTCCATTTCGGTAGAATTAGAAAGATCCACTTCCAACCTCTCATTGACAAAGCGGCAATCAAACTTTCTAGTTGGAAAAAGAAGCTTCTTTATAAAGCTGGAAGATTGGCCTTAATCCAATCCTTACTTTCGGCAATTCTTATTTTTTACCTTTCGATTTTTCAAGAGAACAATGGCTCATCAAGCAGCTGGATAAAATTCGACGAGACTTTCTGTGGTCCAAATGCACTGCCCGGTCTGCAAAAGGGGGGGGGGGGGCAGAGCCTCATGCCTGTGTTGGCTTTGGCTCAGATGGAAAGACCCGACAAGGCCATTGACATACAACCCTCCACCTTGCTCTCTAAAAGACCTTCAACTCTTTCAAGCATCATCTCATATCCAAATCAACAATGGTCAGATGGTTGGGAGATCATCTGCTTTGCTCTCTTACACTAGATATCTATAATATCTCCACAAGGAAACACTTATCAGTGTTCAAAGCATTGGACCGTAACACATGGGTAAAAGGAATTCGACACCTTGCATCCGTCCACTAGTTCAGACAGTTTATTTAGGTTTGGACGATGGTTCATAATATTTCTCTTGATCCGAGCACAGCTGATGAAGTGGAAATGGACTGGGGATGGCATATTCTCTGTTAAGTCGGCTTATAGGATTTAGTTTGAAGGTATGTACAGACCGATCATCAATGAGCAGCTTTGGAAGGGACATGCTGAGCCCAAATGCAAGTTTTTCACATGGACACTTCTAAAGCACAAAATTCCAATAACTGACAACATTCTCAAAAGGGGTGACCTTGTTACTCCTTTTGTTAGCTATGTCTTGTTGCCTTTGAAACACCATAGCATCTCACTAGCATGTGCCCTTTCACTCGTTAGGCCTAGAATGAAGTTCCACGACGGCTTCAGATGATGGGCGTCCCTCCTCTAACTGATACAGAACATTTCCAATGTTGGTGGCACAGGGCATCCTGATCTACATAACCGGTGAGACGACGTTTCCTCAACGATTTGATCATCTATACTTGTAGAATATTTAGAAGGAATATAATAGACATGTCTTCTCCTTACCTCTTTTGAATCAATCTCTACAGTTGTTGATTTCATTATTAATGATTTCTTGTCCTACATTAGAGCGCGATCAAAAGATCTCTTGATCATCTGGTAGTCTTATTTGTAATCTATTTCTTCCTTTGAGGTCTTCATCTCTTTTAATATATCACAACGAATCTCTCACATACCTTAAAAAAATATGATATCGCTAATATCTATCGATCCATTTTTATCGCTAAACATCATGCGATAGATCATTGTGGTTAAAATCTTTTGAATTTCTCACCTCTCGGTCTGCTCTAAGATAGCTACCCTAAGGAGGAGGACATGCATCAGCTTCGGCTTCAGCGTCAAGAAAATTACTTGCAATTCTTTCTTACAAAAAAAACTAAATAATAATCTTGCACAAAAGCAAGGAACACCCTATAAAAAACACCCATGGATCAACATGCTGCCCGGCAAGGTGAGGTATCCTCTCCTTTCCTTCATCTCCATGACCAGAAATGAAGATGTCTTACACCTCACGTCCCATTTTTTTACTGCCCAATGAAACGCCTATATAACCGAACTGCTGTGCACAGCAGATTTCTCATTCGAGCAAGCAAAGCACAACTATTAAGCGGAAAATGGAGGTAGCATCTCGCGCTCGCTCTCGTATCCTGTCTGAAATCGACCCTCACAGCGAATGGGTTCGAGGGGATGAGTTCGACACGCTCGTCGTCGACGTTACAGGTATATAGATTGTGGTTAGGGTTTTCGAAACATTTTCTGTAGCAGAATTCGAATTTATGTTGCTGGTGCTAAAGCCAAATTCAGCCACTCTCTGCACATAAGTCCTACTACGCGCGAAACCTCTTCCAACATACGTTAGATCTCTATCAGATGGTGTAGAGATAGACTCAACAGAGCATCTCGATTGAGATTTTTTTAGAGATAGTCAATTTACAACTTAAGGGCCCGTACACTCATTTCTTGTGTGTTTTTTAACATTTTTTGTTCTCTTAAAATTTGGCCAAGAACTCTATTTTATTGCATTTTTTTGTTCTCTTGAAATATGGCAAGAACTCTGCATTCGTCGTAAGGAATTATTATGGGGCACCTGCGTAAGATGCGATTGTTGCAGGATTCAGCAAGGACCATCTGAAGGTCCAGGTGGAGCCGTCTGGTAGCCTCAAGATCAGTGGCGAGCGCGCCGTCAACGGCGGCGGCCGACAGTGGCTCCATTTCCTGAAGCGGTTCGACCTCCTTCCCGGCGCTGCCGGCGACGCGGCGGCGATCAAGGTCCAGCTTGACAAGGGCGTCCTCTACGTCCAGGTGCCCCACCACAACGCTGCCGCCGGCGAGCAGCAGCGCACGACAGATGGGTACGAGGACGCGTTGCAGGAGGGAGAGACCGACGGTGACGCCACTGCCGCCGCATGGGGCGGCGGCCACGCCCCGGCCCGGCGGGACCAGCATTCGGCGTGGCGGGTCGCCAGGGCGCTGGGCAGGCACCGGCAGGTTGTCCTCAACGTCGTGATCGCCATCGTCCTCTTCTGGCTCGTGGCGTTCGCCAAGAACAAACCAAAGAGTGGCCTGAACATGAACGAGTGATGCAACCTGGGCGCACAGATACATTTATTATGGGTGGACGAGAATAAAACTGGGGTAAAATCCCCGCAAATAAGTAGGATTGTGATTGTACAGAATATTGATCAAATGTGTTGGTAATGTACTAATGATGTCGCAAATCACCGAGATATGTGTTATACAGGAACCCACGGTGATGTGACCTAATGATATATTGCAGAGGATTCAACAACTACAGCAATTTACTGTTACCCCAACGAGCACGGTACAAATTGAGTAGAGGAAGATGGATCCTCCCATGTTGTACTGAAGATGGATCCTCCCATGTTGTACTATCTGATGGCTCCCAGTAGATTTGCACCACCGAGCCTAGCACCAGTTAATTGCTGTTCAAAGGAATTCATGGATTATATTTTAGAAAACAGCCTTATGCTATTAAAACTTATGGTTCCACACAAGATCTATATCAAGTATTCGCATAATTGCATGATCTAAAACTACGGAATGTAAGCACACAAGAAGTGATGGGACAGGAAGTAAACATACAGTTTCACGTAAATCAACTTCACGTAGGTAAGCTCGCTGAAGGTTTGCACCTTGCAAGTTTGTACGAGCCAACTTAGCCCCCTGAAAATAACACCGATTTAGAATTGTCTGCATCTAACGTTCTAGACTGGGAATCATTGAAGAGATGACCCTAGGACAGTTTAATTTAATGTTTTTAGTTTCGATGGCATATAGTGTGAGTGATACTATGTCTGAACAAAATATCAAGCATTGATGATATTGAATGAATTAATACAAAGGCTGTTGGAAATTGTAAAATCTAACTGAAAAACAAAATCTACATGATTACCATGGAAGATCAGCTTTTCCTAAGAATGAATGCACCATAAATTCAGAATGTGTGATTTACCTTCAGATTGGCTCCTTCCAGGTTAGCTCCTGTCAAGTTGGCATCTGTGAGGTTTGCATTCTGAAAATCCATGTAGTTGAATAGCTAGTTTTAGACCTCCTCCGTGGAAACTGAACAGAATTCAACTTCCCATAATATATGCATTCTAAGTAAAAATAAGTCCACACAATTTCTCTGTGAAGTAATGTGCCATAGGCTGCAATGGTTGGCTTGGGCCAGCCGCAGCCTCAGCCCATCCAAGGACCAACCGGCCATGATGGAGATTAGGATTTCTTGTTAGAGTAAGATTCTTTGTTAGTTAATTCTGAGTCCTTATAAATATAGATGTAAGCCCTTCACATAAAATCAAGCAATAAAGAGTATTGATATGAAATCTCCCTCAATTCTGTCTAGAGTCTCCCGGTTCTCCAACATAGCTTGGCAAGGGGATCAACCCTACACCAACCTATCCTACTACTACGATCTACGCAGTCGAGGGCTTCTTACCCTAGATAGCGACACCCTTGACAATTTGGTATCAACATCCAGAAGATCCTCCGCCACGCTGCCCACCGATCACCATGCCACCACCACCGATCACCACACCATCGCCGTCGATCAGCCAGCAACATCCACCGCCACGCCCCCCGCTGATTAGCCGATCCACACCACCAATATGACGACAAGGGTGACCCGCTGCCATTTCTCAACTGTTGCGAGTCGTACTTCTACCAGGAGCGCATCATCGAGGAAGAGAAGGTATGGATAGCGTCATACAATCTCCTTGATGCCGCACAACTTTGGTATATGCAGATCAAGACGGATGAAGACACTCCAACATGGAGTCGATTCTCAGAGCTCCTGAACTTGTGCTTTGGACCACCCCTTCGCTCCAATCCACTAGGCGAGCTCGCTGCATGCAAGCGCATGGGATACGTGGAGAAGTTCCAAGACCACTTTCAGGCTCTCATACCACTCACAGGCATCCTCACCAAGTAGCAGCACGTCCAACTATTCACTGTCGGTCTGCAGCCCCCGCTCAGCCTTGACGTTGAACTGCATACCCTGTAGTCCCTCGTCATAACCATGAGCTTGGCCCACAAGTTGGAGCTTTGCGATCAGTGCGTCGCCGCCCTGATCCCGACCCCAACGCCATCACACCATCAGGATCGTGGCCTCTTGCCCACACCGCCAGTCCACTTGGCACTCCCAACATTTTCCTCGCCTTTGACCTCTACGACAACACCGATCACTGTGGCGAAACGACCGGTAAAACGACTGTCCCAGGCAGAGGTGGAAAAGCGTCGTCACCTCAGACTCTGCTTCAACTGCAACGAGAAATTTGATCCTGGACACTACAAGGACACTACAGGGTTTGCCTGCGCATCTTCCTCCTCGACTTGGCCATCGAAAACGACTCTGCACCAACCGACCACACAAACACCAAGCCACAGATCACTCTCCACGTCATCACCGATGTCTGTCCATGCGAGACAATGCAAGTGTGTGTGCAGATGGGTAGCGCCTCGCTTCTTGCCCTCCTTGACTCGTGTGCCACCCACAACATCATCTCCGAGAAGGCAGTTGATCATACTGTTGATGCCCAAGATTTGGTAAAAGCCTAAACCCATCAGGAATGTCGTATGGTCGACAGAAGTCAAAGGAGTCCAGTCAAAGGTTGGTCAAAGAAGTCCATCCAAGTGGTTACATGTGTCCGAATTTGAAGGAGTTGATAGGGATGAAGGAAGATAGAGACAAATCCGGAATCGGTTATGGTTATCTTAACAAACAGCAAGTCTCCGGATTATAAATATGTAACTATTAGCTAGATTAGGATAGAAAAAAACACAACCACAAACTACTCTCAGCGCATCGCCACCCTTGGCTTCCAAGGTTAGTCCCGGCGAGACTTGGCACTCGGAGCTGGGCTACATCGTTTCGATCTCTGGTGAAAAGGTGAGTCCTACCATCCCGACAGTCGTATCGACTAGATCGGTGTTCTCAAGGCTGCATCGTATCGATCTCTTGAGGCATCGATCTGGTCAGTGGAACCACCGGTTTATCTTAGTGTATTCTCTAAAGCTGCATCGTTACGAACTCTTAGATTGATGTGAGTTAGGTGGAGTGGCTCAAGGCTTCATCGGTTGAGTTTGACATCTTGATCTATTGTATCTGATTCATGTTGTGCACCATTCATCTGAATAAAGCATACCCGATATGTTAAAGAACTGTTGATTGATCATGATTTAGGAACTGTCTTGGTTAAGTCCAATCTTGCTGTTACGATAGTTTGATAGTATGGATGCATTTTCTGGTTTACTAGATTCGGTTTCTATTAGAGTAGAAGCCGGTAGGTTATCTTGAATTCCACGTTTTCACTTTATTTACATCGGAAGGTATTCATCGACCCTTGTGCTCGAAATATTTGTCCTATCGACCGATGGCATTACCGATCCCGATAATCTGGCCATGGTCATCGACTTGGTAGCCAATCGGCTTTGCTACTAACGCAATTATTTCTCCTTCCTTAACAGTTGTAGGGTCAAACGGATTGACACACTCAAAACCCTTTCTTCTAAGATTGTAGGACCTACACTGGAGTTAAACAAACCTCCTAGACCACACGTGTGAACAAAAACGACACCAACACATACCACCCTACATTGACTCCCTCAAGACCGGTTGCAGGTCAAGTTGGCCACCAGTGAGCGCGTGTTGTGCTCAGGCGTGTACCACAACACCGTTTTCAAGATCGACGATGGAGAATTTCAAGCAGATTTCTACGCACCGCCCCTGGTCGACTACGACATAGCCCTCGGAACGCACTACGCATCACCCCTGGTCGACTATGACATAGCCCTCGGAACACAGTGGGCCAGTGGCTAGCATCACTCGGGGCAATCACCTAGGATTTTAGTACACTCTCCATGTCCTTTCGGCACAGGGTCACAGGGTTTCTTGACATGACCTCTCTAGTCCGCCACATCAGAAGACATCGACAATACCTCACCCGCTCTGCCAGCTAGAGGACGAGCTGGTCTTCAAAGGAGGAGGGAGATGTCATGAGCTACCATGGCTGGCTTGGGCCAACCACAACCTCAACCCATACAAGGATCAACCTGCCCATGATGGAGATTAGGATTTCTTGTTAGAGTAGGATTTCTTGTTAGTTAATTTTTAGGCCTTATAAATATAGATGTAAGCCCTTCATGCATAATCAAGTAATAAAGAGTACTGATCTAAAATCGCCCTCAATTTTGTCTAGAGTCTCCCCCATTCTCCAACATAGCTCGGCAAGAGGATCAACCCTGCACCAACCTATCCTACAGCTATGATCTACACAATCGAGGGCCTCCTACCCTAGGTGCCAACGCCCTTGACATGATGCTAGAGGAAAAGTTATATCCCTATTAGGTGCTACATATAAAAATTGATTGATATGGATCCGGTATGCAAGACCATATGAGAACACATTGAACTAGAGAACAAAACAACGATTAGATATTGTAAATGGCTAAATGCTAAAAAAATTGTGTCTTTAAAACAATTTCCTATATTGTACCACGACATACTTACACATAATAGTTATAGTACAGAGTTTTAGTTAGCATATAGGACTATAGGAGTAATCCGCAGCAACATGAAGTAGTGAACACAAGATTCTTTTCAAACCTGCAGATGTGCCAAATGAAGATCTGTTTCAATGGAGCTACACTTTACCAAGCATGCACCTGCAGAATAGGTTCAACGATTTATCTAAAAAACTACAAATTTACGCATTAGTTTACACATTACAGCGAAAAATAATATCATCATACACATTAAAACAGATTAATCTAAAGGTTATGTACCTTGTAGGTTTGCACTTAGAAGGTTGGCTTTGTCCAAAGTGGACTCTTGAAGATTTGCTCCTACAAACTCACACCTGCAATTGCATATTGTGCAATTACTAACAGAAAATCCAAGGTCGAAACAAAAATTAACTAAAGCAGAAGAAAATCAGAGGGGGAAAGGTGAATTGAGCAATCTTCTTACTCACGCAAATTTGCATAATGGAATGAAGAACGAGAAGCTTCAACGTCCTACGAAGAAGACATAGGTGTTTATGGAGTAGCATTCCATACAAGAGCTTTACATAAAGATGTATAGGGAATTCACCAATTATTAGAATTTCTAGTTGAAGTAAACAATACAATAAATCATTCATTAATTATCAGTGTTTCTCAGTTGAAGTATTATCACAAGGTAATCGAACACATAAGGCAAAATACAGAACATAGTTACTAAATTTATAAGAGTAACAACTATGAGATATGCTAAAAGAGAATCACAGTACAAGTGCCGTACCACAAATTTAGCTTTGTGAAGGTTGGCAAGGGAAAAGTTTGTCTCCTCAATACGCCCGCTACTGAAATCAACTTCTGACAAGTCCTGCAAAACATAAGGAAAACAATGCCCATCCAAACATGTTCACCCCATGTTGTCGAGAAGCATTTGACAAATAAGAGATGACAAACTAGTCAGTGAACCTTCACATGAGCTTACAAGTTTAGACAAGTCAAGGCCAGAAAGATTCACGCCTCGGAACCGGACTTTATCAGCTTGGATGCACTTGATCACATCCTTGCGAGTCAGCTAGGCCACCGAAGAGATTTCTATCTTATCATCCCCAATCCTTTCATTAATGCAATCGATAAATCCCTAGAAAATCAGATCACACCAAATCAAAATTAGCGTCAGCTTCTGCCGGTTCAAAACCACCTGGAGAGCACGAGGCATGCCTCGTTTACCGGAAGCCGGTAGTACTCCGCCTCCCACCGCAGCTGCTGGTAATCGGCGTCGGCGAGCGCGGGGACGGCGCCGTCCCTGAGCCAGTTGAGCACATGCCGGAACAGCTTCCCGTCGCGGTCCACGAACGCCTCCCCCTCCTCCTGCAACTCGACCCAACAACTACGCTCAGTTCACGCGACGAGATTCATAGAGGAGGATCGACCAGAAGAGAGTAACGAGCGCGTACGTACGGTGGTGGGGAGGCCGTGCGCTCCGCCGGCGATCATGGAGGCGAGGAGCGAGCCGGGATCCCGCTGCGTGAGCGTGTCCGCCGTCGTCGCGTACCTTCTGCCCCCTGCATCCCACAGATCGGAAGCCGGGTAAGCCCGCGACCAATCGCGACTGGAAGAGCGAGGAATCCACCAAATTTTGGACCGAATCGAACAGAATGGTGGCTGACCGATGTTGAGGAGAGAGGGAGGAGAGGAAGAAGGTGGCTGACCGATGTTGAGGAGGACCGGCGGTAACATGGCGGCGCACGAGCTCCGGATCTCGCCTTCGGTTTTTGTTACTACCCAACTTGATTCTTCACGGGATTATGATTGGGGTATTGGAGTTCAGGGAGTTTCAGGAGGAGTAGGGGAAGGGAAGAAGAAGATTGGGGGAGATAGAGCATCTCCAGCAGGGGAGGTTTTTGCACACATAACACCGGCATCGTTGGGCTTCGCCAAAATAGCATCCCAACAATGCCAATTGGAAAAATAGCATTACAATGGTTGACAATTTGAACATATGACATCCCATCCACTAAACAGGTTTTTGCAGTTTTTTCCATGTGGTCTACCAGTTTTTTCCATGTATCCTAGCCTCCAAAACTGAAATGGCGTTTTCTCCTTCAAATTTGGTCTCTAACAGACATTCTATATCAACAACTAAAAATAGATGGCCATCTATAATGGAGAGAGGCACGCCAACTTTAACGTCTCTCTCCTCGCGCTATCTGCCTCCCGAAGCTCTCTCCCGCGCCTGCTCGGAACTCCGGCTCCTAGATCCGTTCTTCCCCGCCGACCACCACCCTACCCTCTACCAGGTTTTCTCTCCCTCTCCCTCTCCCTCTCCCCTCTCCCTCTCCCTCTTCCCTCTCTTCCTCTCCCTCTTCCTTCCCTGCTTGCTTGCCCATGTTGCTGACCATGGCGGCCACCGGCGCCGTCCTCTTTGCCCTACTTTCCGCCGCCGCCCTCCTCCCTGCGGTCGAATCATCTTGCCCACGAGGTCGTCCCTCCTTCCCCGTAGCTCGTGGATCCAGATTCTGGAAGTTATCTTCTCTCTAGATCTTTCTTTTGTTCTTGTTTTCCTTTTCTCTCCCTTGAAGACGCATCATCTTCTGGTGGGGTGAAGCAGCACTACGGCTTGACTGACCGGCCAACTCCTTAATTGAGGTAGATAAGTTAAGGAAATTAGCACTGGAAGCACCAGAAATTAGTGTTTCATATTGGCATTGAATGTTTGAAAAAGCATGTAGATGGACATTCCTAATTATCTTGCATGATATTTAATTGCAAAAATCCATTAAAAACCGTGTCTCCTTGCTATATGCTGAATATTTAGTAGTTGGATAGAATATTAGCAATATTGAATGATGGAGATTTATTTTTTCAACTACCGTTTTGGATTCCATTCTATTTTTTCCAGCCAATTTTGATGCTGGCAACATCTGTGTGCAAACTCTTGCAATATTTCTCCCCTATTTTTGGGCATGTGTCAGTACGCTTGCCAGCTTGTATGGCATCTAAACTGATATTTCATTGTTGGTATATAAAACTTAAACTGATCTTTATTATGCATATTACATAACAATATAACAATGTGTGCACTCACTGTTTTGTCCCTATGGTTATAATCTGATTTGTATGTTTGAAATACGCATGTGCTAGGTGATTTAATGGATCACTACGTAGATTTGTTGAACTCAAATATTGACATAGAAAATTGGGAAGGCAATGGAAATTTCAGCCCAATTGAGCAGCAGGCAGAACTAAATCCACAAGTTGCTCTCTCTTCTAAAGTAAACAATAAAAGAACAAAGAATTTCAGTGAACAAGAAGATAAATTATTGGTGTCAGCATGGCTAAATACTTCATTAGATGCAGTCACGGGAAATGAACAAAACCGTGACTCTTATTGGGCAAGGATCCATCAATATTTCCATGATAACAAGACCTTCGTTTTGGATCGTAACCAGAATTCTATTTCTAATCGCTGGGGTACCATTCAAGAACATGTTAACAAGTTTTGTTGATTTTATGATCAGATTCTCAATAGGAGGCAAAGTGGGATGACCGAAAAAGATTATGTAAGATCTAATATCTTTGTTTTTTCCTTGAGTACCTTTATCCATGGTTTGATTGTGTAA
Source organism: Zizania palustris (assembly GCA_019279435.1). Classification (NCBI taxonomy): domain Eukaryota; kingdom Viridiplantae; phylum Streptophyta; class Magnoliopsida; order Poales; family Poaceae; genus Zizania; species Zizania palustris. The sequence goes on along the minus strand of JAAALK010000082.1, from coordinate 93,567,481 downwards.
AATTTTCATGTCTTGCAGGTGGCTCAGGCGTTGTCTTTGTACAAGGCAGAAAATGAGGGGAAACAATTTAGGTTGATGCATTGTTGGAATATGTTACATCTTCATCCAAAGTGGACCTCTAGGTTGTCACATAAAAAACAGAAGACAGATGTCAATGCCACTCCTAATACAAGTTGTAATCAAGCTGAAGAAATACCGGATTCCGACACACCTCATTCTGATTTTTTGAGGAGGCCTGCAGGGAAGAAGGCAGAAAAGGCACACTTACGGCGAGGTAATAGTTCTTCATGCACAAGTGAGACTAGTCCTGTAGTTGTGGCTTTGAAAGATATGTGGTCAGAGAAAAGAGAGATGTATTCTCAAAGAGATGTGGAGAAAAAGGCACATTTAGCTGAAGCTATGGTGCTAGAAAAGAGGAGACTAGATTTAGAAGAAAAAAATTGGAGTTGGAAAGAAGTGAGAGGGAGGAAAGAATTATGAGCATGGACCTTAGTGCAATGACTGGAGCGATGAAACGATATTACGAACACTTGCAAAATGAGATCATCTCTCAAAAAGATCTTGTATGAGCTACTTTAAAATGTATTGTTTGTGCTACTTAAAATTGTCTTGTATGAGCTACTAACAAGTAGTGCTACTTAAAATTGTCTTGTATGAGCTACTAACAAGTAGTGCTACTTAAAATTGTCTTGTATGAGCTACTGAAAAGTAGTATATGAAAACTGTCTCAAACAAGACTTATGAATCAATGAATTTCACATGAAGTTTACACCATGAAATTGCCACAAATGTTCAACTAGATCTTCTTGGAGCTGAGAGTGAGTTTGTCTATTTCTAATTGTATGATAAGCTTGAATAAAATCATCTAGTTCAATTGTATGACTGAGACACTGTGACACTTTCTCCCACTCCTTCATAGTTGAAATCATCTTGATATTTATCTCTCTCATCTTCTATTATCATGTTGTGCATGATGACACAAGCTGTCATGATTTCACGGAGTGTGATTTGATCCCAAAATCGAGCTGGTCCTCGCACTATTGCAAAACGAGCTTGCAGAACTCCAAATGCCCGTTCCACATCTTTTCTAGCTGCTTCCTGTGCTTGGGCGAAATGTTTTTTCTTATTCCCCATTGGAGATGGTATTGTCTTAACAAATGTGGCCCATGGTGGATATATCCCATCAGCAAGATAATACCCCATCGTATAGTTGTGTTCATTGATTGTATAATTCACTTCTGGAGCTTGACCTTCAGCTAACTTTGCAAAGAGAGGGGAACGGTGTAGAACATTGATATCATTATGAGACCCTGGTAAACCAAAAAAAGCATGCCAAATCCAAAGGTCTTGTGATGCTACAGCTTCCAAGATAATCGTGGGCTCATGAACATGACCAGTGTACATGCCTTGCCAAGCTGAAGGACAATTTTTCCATTTCCAATGCATGCAATCTATACTTCCTAGCATTCCAGGAAAACCTCTTCCCTCTCCAATTCTAAGTAATCTAACAGTATCATAATTATTTGGAGACCGTAAATACTCATCTCCAAAAATTTCAACAATAGCTTTCACAAACCTTCTCAGACTCTCCACCACGCTACTTTCTCCGATTTGAATGTATTCATCCGTAGCATCTGCCGTAACTCCATAAGTTAGCATTCGTAATGCGGCGGTCATCTTTTGCAAAGGAGAAAGTCCAAGGACACCGGCATTATTTCTTTTTTGCACAAAGTAATTATCATGGCCTTCAACAGCATGAATTATGTGTAAGAACAAAGAACGACTCATCCTAAACCTGTAACACATAATTATTAAACAAAGAAACACAAAACATGGAACACATTACTCAATTAATTGCTAACCTTCTCTGAAATATAGATGGCCCATAGATAGGATCCTCCGAGAAGTAGTCTTCGTATAGTCTCATATGGCCACCTAGTCGATTGCGATGAATAACTCGACATCCGGGAATAGAACCACCTTGTCGATGATGATTTGACCGCTCATATTCATCTTGTGCGATGATGGCTGTAGCGAGAATGAGTTCGTCGTCATCGGATGATGACGATGAATCATCATAGATTATGTGTTTCAAAAGATTACGACTCATTGCTAGATATGAGAGACAAGTTGTGGTAAGAATGAGAAGATTATAGTGTGTCGACTTATATATGTAGGCTCTCGAAATATAGCCATTGGAAATATAGCTGTTGGAAATATAACCGTTGGAAATATAGTCGTTGGAAATGTATGGTAGTTGGAAGATATTATTAATTTATAAAAGAGTGTGATATGGATGGTGTAATATGGATGGTCTGATGGAGTGTATTGAAATATAGAGGGAGAATCTTTTTAGATGGCCATCCAAATTGAAATATAGAGGCTCAAATTTGGATGGCCTGTTGGGGATGCTCTTACACAAGTTCTTCCATGCCTTGCACTTTATGCCAGAACAACTATTTATATTACTGCTTCTAGATTACTTGGCCCAAACAGCGGGGTCCAACAAGACATTAGGGCGTCGAACTCGAATAGGCCTCTACTGCACGCTTGTCGCCAGCCCAGTAGTGACATTCTCCCCTCCTTCAGCAGTGGCTTGTCCGCAAGCCACGAAGCCAGGAAACCGATTCAGCAGCTCATTGGCGTCTTCCCAGGTGGCCAAGGCCGGTGACAATCTCTACCATTGGACCTTGAGTTGCTTAGTTACTTTAGAACCTTTCTTGTACAAACGACGGTCCAAAACCTTGGTAGGTGCTAGGACGACCGGATCTTCCATGTTCAAACTGAGCGGTAAGTCCTTGGTTACCAACACCGCTGGCGGCACTCCTTTTTTGAGCTGCGAAACATGGAAGACTGGGTGTATTTTGGCAGTAGCTGGCAACTTCAACTTGTATGCAACTGCGCCAACTCGGGATTCCACCTGAAAAGGACCAAAATAGCGGAAAGACAATTTATGGTTAGCCCTGGTCACCACTGAAGTCTAAAGATACAGTTGTAGCTTGACCAACACCCAATCGCCAACTACAAACACGCGCTTAGAACGCTTGTGATTAGCTTGAAATTTCATGCGCTGGCGAGCTCGTTCCAGGTGCTAACGCAGAAGGCTGGTGGCGAGAGCATGATTAGCCAACCAAGTCTGTAACTCTGGAACTTGACAAACCCGAGTATCAACAATACCAAAGTGCCGAGGAGGGTGACCATATAGAACTTCAAAGGGGGTTTTGTCTAAAGTAGTGTGATAAGAAGTATTATACCAGAACTCCGCCAATGCCAACCAAGATGTCCACTATTTCTGACAAGAATGAACGAAGCAACGCAGGTAGGCTTCAAGACATTGTTTGACCCTCTCAGTTTGGCCATCCGTTTGCGGATGATAAGCCGTACTCATGCACAACTGAGTATTGGCTAGCCGAAATAACTCCTTCCATAAAGCACTAGTGAACACCCGATCCCGATCCGAAATCATGGATTGAGGCAAGCCATGTAATTTGTAGATGTTGTCATGATAAAGCCGAGCCACATCAATAGCCGTGAAAGGATGCGAAAGTGCCAAAAAAATGGGCATATCTGGTCAATTTATCCACTACCACCATAATGCAATTGAAAGTTTTAGAACGAGGCAAACCTTCCACAAAGTCCAGAGAAATCACTTGCCAAGCATGATCGGTCACCGGAAGAGGTTGAAGAAGCCCTGGATAGCGAACATGTTCAGTCTTGGCCTGTTTGCAGATGGAGCATTGGTCCACAAACGTCGACACTGCTTTCTTCATACCAAGCCAGGCAAAAAGACGCTTAAGACGGCGATGTAGCGCCCCGATTTAACAAATCGAGACATTATTGAATTTCATAAGAAAAACAATAATACAAGAGGTTCATCATGCGACAATCGTACATACGACAGTGTTCATGGTACGCAGACCATATTTATTACATCACAGTTTTAATAAAAACAGTAAGTAAAAATAATTGGATAGCGGCATGACGAACATCTTCTCCAGGATTTTTCTTCTCGACTGGGTCGCTACTCCAGACCGTCTTCGTAGTAAGCATCCTCTGTGGGGTCCAACGGGTATGAGTACAAAAAGTACTCAACAAGCCACCGCAAATGCAAGTAATAATGCAGGATAATAAACAAGGAAGGGTAATGGCTAGCATTGCGGAAAAAGTACAGTTTCAGTTATTGCATTTAGTGTAATCATATTTTACTCATGCGGAAAGTAAACATGAATATCATCAACATCGACTAACTCGAGGGGTACAGTCAGCCCCACCTCGCTCAACGGTCCTTACATGTCAATCCATCATGCACATACATATTCAAAGTAAACTAACTGGGGGATGTCACGCAACCCGCCCTTGACCGTGGGCTCAGCTTTTCGAAAAGATTTAAGACTCTGATCAGAGATGTACTACTGTACCCACAAGGCACGCACTCATCCCAGACGAGATGACCCATTTCACGGGAACTCGTGCCAAAACCTCAATATGAGATGTTCCAAGCGATAACCACCCGCTCTAGGTTTCGCCGGCGCGCCGGGCCGCATCCCGGCTAACGTCGCACCCCCTTTTGCGCCACATTGGTACAAGTCACCCGCAGGTGCAACTCGACCCATCTCCAATTGGTGGCCTCGGTTTGGAACAACCCATACCTTAGTTAGGACTTACCCACTAGACTTGTGGTTAGTACGTAAGTGTATTGCAACGGATCCCTCAGACCGGTCCTTATAGTGCCCCGGGTGCTATCGACCAATGCCCTAGCTTGCACCCGGAACCCACCATGCATACACTCACAACCATAACTCATCACCAACAGAATTTCCAAGGATAAGAAGTAACGGGGATCATATAATAGAACCATTTTGCTACGACTCATTTTTATCCTATAGCGATCGTGTCAATACATTGGACACTAGCTAATATCATTGATCATATGGTGACAAGGAGGTTAGGCGAGATAGCATGGCTTGGGTTGCACATCAAGGTCGGGGGATCCTAAATAAATATATTGTAAGGGTTCATTTGACTAATGCATGTATAACCTATGGGTTTTAGCGATAGTTTAATCAAACATGGGTTCAGTATGCGCAAAAGAATTGGTTTGGTGACTTGCCTTGTTCAGCGAAAGGCGAGGGAGGGACTTCCGGGAAGTATTCCGGCTCCTCGGCGACGTCGTAGTCTTTTTAATATAATAAAGTAAAATAAAAAGAACACATTCAATTAAACAATATAGCATTACATTATAAGCACATAAGTTACAGTTGGTCTGATTAAAAATAAAATAATTTCAATTGTTAAGGTTCTGTGGTTTATCTCATAAATAAATTTTAAAGGAATTTAAAAAGTAGTCCTTTTTAGAAAGGGGTTTTAAAAGGGGTTATTCTCATTTTTAAGTTCTCTAATAAATTTAAAATGAAAGCTTCATAGAAAACTTAGTGATCTGTTCATATCATCATGAAATGAATAAATTCAAACTCTACTGAAACTTAAATAATTAAAGTTACATTTTTAACCTAAGGGTATTTAAACATCTATTTAAATAAACATGAAATGTCCAATGTAAACCTACTGTTTTTATTGTATAAACATGTAGAGAATAATATTATGAATTTTCTGAAATTGGAATGGCAATTTTTAGAGTTCAAATGCGCCAGATATGAATTTTACAAGTTTTAAACCTTTTCTGGAATTTATTTTCAAATTTTAAATCCCTCGGGTCCACGGTGAGCCAGGCTCACGGTGAACCCGCGCACTGTGCGTGTGCGCCAGGTCGATCTGGACCGTCGGATCCAGATCCGACGCGCGAGGGCGAGGCGGGGCGCGTAAGTTGGCGTGGACGGCCAGGATTAAAACGTTCGAAGGGGTACCACGTGGACGCACGAGATCGCACGCTGGTTTTAAATGAAAACGAACGCGTGAGATCGCACCGTACCGCTTCACTCAGATCCGACGGCCCGGATTAAACCGAACAGATGATTTAATCCCAAGCGTTGGATCTGGATCGCACGGCCAGGATTGAATCCGTCACAGTGCGTGTCGGGGGGGGGGGGTAAAGTACCCCTTCTTCCCCGACTCCGGCGATGCGACGGCGAGCGATTCCGGCGAGGTCGAGGGTTATCTAGTCTAGCTAGGACTAAAAACGGAAAGGGGGTACCGAGGGGAACAAAAGGGTACCCTTGCGGTGGTCCGGGGTCGACGGGGTGAGGCCGACGACGAGCGGTGGCGGCGAAGGTTCTTGGTTCCTCGGCGGGGACGGCGATCCAGCGAGGTTCGTTGTCGACGAAGTGGTGGCCGAGGTCGGTGAGGTCCGTGCGGTCACGGCGGTGCGGTCGGCGAGGAGGGAGGGGGACTCCGGCGACGGCGAGCGGAGGCTGGAGGCGGAACCGAAGGAGTGCGCTAAAAAGTGAACTACGGGCGCTCTGTTTGGTCCAGGGTTGCGAGGGTGTGGGGGTCGAACGCGGCGGAGGCAGGGGGTTTAAATAAGGCGTCGGAGGGGGCTCGCATGCAAGGAAAGCCGGGGGAGAGATTTAAGTCGCCGGCGAGGGCTCGGCCATGCACGGAGCTGCGTTCCCGGGGGCTTAAACGCGTGCCTTTATGGGTTTAAATGGGCGGTGGGCCTCGGGGAGTTAATGGCCGGCGTCGGTTTAACGGGAGGGGGAGCCGGCGAGCGGATCCGAGGCGAAGTTCTCGCCGGCGGGATTAGGGGGGCCTGGCGCGAGGTTGAAGGCGAAGCTGACAGGTGGGGCCTACTGGCCAGCGGGCGCGAGCGAGCGGGGTGGCGACTGACGGGTGGGGCCGCGGTGTCAGGTGCGCGAGGGGAGGAATTCAGCGCCGACAGGTGGGGTCCGGTTGTCAGTCTAAGGGGTGCGAGGTAACGGGTTGGGCCGGCCGGGAGAGAGAAAGGAGGGAGGGGAGCCCATTACTGTTTTCCAAGGTTTTCTGATTAAAATAATTGCAGAAAATGGTTTAAACCTTTTGGGGCATTTCCAAAGTGGGTAAAAATTTGTAAAAATTCTCAAAAACATTTCTTGGCCTTGGGAGTCTATACAAAAATTTTTAGCTCCTGGTTTGGCCATCTACTCTATGTTGTAGTTCAAAAGGGTATAAAAGAGTATTAAAAGTATTTTCAGAAATATAAATTCCAAGAAATTGAATTTAATAATATTTTTATTGTTTTGAAAATTTGGGGTGTCACAAACCTATCCCCCTTACAAGAATCTCGTCCTCGAGATTGGAACGTTACTCGAATAATTTGGGATATTGGGCTTTCAGTTCGTCTTCCTTTTCCCAAGTGGCTTCTTCGGCGGGATGGTTGTTCCATTGGACTTTGCAGAAGCGAACAACGCGACTCCTGGTTACTCTCTCCTTGGTTTCCAAGATCTTGACGGGTTTCTCTATGTAGGTCAAGTCTTCTTGGACATTAAGCTGCTGAAGGTCGGCTTGCTCGGTGGGTACACGGAGGCACTTCTTCAGTTGAGAGACATAGAACACATCGTGAACGCCTGCCAAGGATGGGGGCAGTTCGAGTTGATATGCCACTTCTCCCTGTCGTCGGAGGATCTGGAAAGGTCCGACATAGCGGGGTGCTAGTTTGCCTTTCATGTTGAACCTTTGAGTGCCACGGAGGGGAGTGACTCGGAGGTAGACATAATCGCCCTCCTCAAAGGCTAGGTCTCTTCGACGGTTGTCGGCATAGCTCTTTTGCCTGGATTGGGCTGCCTTCAATCGGTCTCTTATGATCTTAACCTTCTCTTCAGCTTCTCTTAATAAATCAGTCCCAAACAGTTGTGACTCTCCGGTTTGATCCCATAGTAACGGCGTTCTGCACTTACGTCCATAGAGTGCTTCGAACGGGGACATTTGCAGGCTGGCTTGATAGTTGTTGTTGTAGGAGAACTCCGCATATGGTAAGTTCTTGTCCCACATTCCGCCGAAGTCTAGAGCACAAGCTCTAAGCATATCCTCCAATATCTGGTTGACCCTTTCGGTTTGACCGTCGGTCTGTGGATGATAGGCGGTGCTAAAGTTCAGCCGGGTGCCGAGTTCCTCTTGAAGGTTCTTCCAAAACTTGGAGGTAAACTGACTCCCGCGGTCAGATACAATCTTCTTAGGAACTCCGTGGAGGCACACGATCTGGGTCATGTACAACTCAGCCAACTTGGCGACGGTGTAAGTTGTCTTGACCGGAACGAAGTGAGCTACCTTGGTGAGTCGGTCGACGATCACCCAGATAGAATCGTGACCAGCTTGGGTCCTGGGCAGTCCCGTGATGAAGTCCATTCCTATCTCTTCCCACTTCCATTTAGGGACCTTGAGAGGTTGAAGAAGTCCGGCAGGCTTTTGATGCTCTGCCTTGACTCGCCGGCATGTGTCGCACTTGGCCACATACTCTGCTATTTCTCTCTTCATGCTGACCCACCAATATTTTTCCTTTAGGTCTTGATACATATTCGTACTCCTGGGATGGATGGAGTATAACGTATCATGGGCTTCTTGAAGGATGAGGGTCTTCAACTCGGGTTTGTTGGGTACGCAGATCCGGTTTCCGAACCAGATGGTACCATGCTCGTCTTCGGAAAATCCAGGGGCTTTACCCTTCCTCATGTTCTGCTGGATTTCCAGGATGTCCGGATCTTCCTTCTGCTTCTCTCGGATCTGGTCTATTAAGAAAGGCCGAGACTCCAAGGCAGCGAGGTACGCTCGAGTGGTGATCCCTAGGTTTAACCTTTCCATCTCCTTATACAGTAAAGGAGCTTGGTCCTGAATCATGATGGCATTGCAGTACCCTTTTCGACTAAGGGCGTCTGCCACCACATTCGCTTTGCCCGGATGATAATGGATGCCCAAGTCGTAATCCTTGATCAGTTCCAACCATCTCCTTTGCCTGAGATTCAGATCTGGTTGGGTGAATATGTACTTGAGGCTCTTGTGGTCGGTGAAGACCTCACTCCGATTCCCCACAAGGTAATGTCTCCATATCTTCAAGGCATGAACCACGGCTGCTAATTCCAGGTCGTGGGTTGGGTAGTTCAGCTCATGCGGTCTCAGCTGTCGGGAGGCGTAGGATATCACTTTCCCTTCTTGCATCAAGACACATCCCAATCCTTGACGAGAGGCATCACAGTAGACGTGGAAGTCTTTCCGGATGTCTGGCAGAGTCAGAATGGGAGCTGATACTAGCTTCTTCTTGAGGGTCTGGAAGCTTTCTTCGCAGTCGGGGGTCCATTCAAACTTCACTTCCTTCTGCAAGAGTCTGGTCATAGGCTTGGCGATCTTGGAAAAATTCTCGATGAACCGGCGGTAGTATCCGGCCAATCCGAGAAAACTCCGGATCTCGGTCACGGTTGTAGGATACAGCCAGTTGGTTACTGCTTCCATGGTGGTTGGGTCCACTGCTATTCCTCCGGCAGATATAACATGGCCGAGGAACATCACCTCAGACGACCAAAATTCGCATTTGCTGTATTTGGCGTACAGTTGCTGCTCCCTTAGCTTTCCGAGGGTCAGACGGAGGTGAGTCTCGTGTTCTTCCTTGGTCTTGGAGTAAACGAGGATATCGTCGATGAATACCACGATGAACTTGTCCAAGAACTCCATGAACACATTGTTCATCATGTTCATGAAAAAGGCCGGGGCATTCGTGAGCCCGAACGACATCACGGTGTACTCGTAGAGTCCATAGCGGGAGGTGAAGGCAGTCTTGGGTATGTCTTCTTCTCTAATCCTCAACTGGTGATAACCTGACCTGAGGTCAATCTTCGAAAACACCGAGGATCCTTTCAGCTGATCGAACAGGTCGTCGATCCGAGGCAATGGGTACTTGTTCTTGATGGTTACGTCGTTCAAGGCTCTATAGTCCACGCACATCCTCTTGGTCTTGTCCTTCTTCATGGCAAATATAACCGGTGCACCCCAGGGTGAGGTACTCGGTCGGATGTAACCTTTCTGCTCTAGGTCTTCGATGTTGCTCTTGACTTCGGCTAGTTCATTGGCGGCCATCCGGTACGGGCGCTTGGAGATTGGAGTGGTCCCGGGGACAAGTTCGATTCTGAATTCGATGTCCCGCTTGGGAGGCATTACGGGTAGGTCTTCAGGGAAGACATCCGCAAACTCCTTGACTATAGGCACCTCTTCAAGAGCTATCGAGCGAAGGGATGCTCCGAGTGGTTTGCAACTGGTCATCCGAAAGGTGACGGCTGCGCCTTCAGGGTTGGTCACCGTGACGGACTTGTTGGCACAGTCGATCACTCCCTTGTGCTTCATCAACCAATCCATCCCTAGTATAAGGTCGAGTCCGGTGCATTGGATGAGGACTAGCTCGGCCCGAAACAATATTCCTTGGATGTTAATTTGAACCTTAGGGCTGTATAAGCGGGCTGAGGTCCTATTGCCGGGGGTGGCAATCACCATGGGAATGGGTAGAGGGAGCACGTCCAGTTCGTTTGTTTTCACAAAATCTTCCGAGATGAAGGAGTGGGTTGCTCCAGAGTCAAATAATATGACGGCCGGTACGAAATTCACAGTAAACGTACCGAGCACGACTTTAGGAGCCTCCTGGGCTTCCTCCGCGCTGATGTGGTTGACACGGGCACAAACCGCCTGGTTGGGTGCCACGCCTTGAGCTTGCTTGGGGTGGGGACACTGGTGTGCATAGTGCCCTTCCTTGCGGCAGTTGAAGCAGACGACCGGCCTCCCTTGGCGATCCTTCAAGATCGGGGCCTTGGCGGCTAGTGTCGGCTGAGCGGCCGGAGCTGGTGGAGCGGGGCGAGGATGCCCGACGTTGGATCCACCGGCGGCGTGAGGTGGCCTGTAGGCGGGCCGAGGATGGTAGGTGGGCGCTGGTGGCGGAGGGACGAAGCGAGGCCTCTGAGAGTTCGCCTGCTGATGCTTGAAGGCGATCATTTTCCTCTTCTTGAGGTCCAGCTTGTTCTGCTCAGTCTCTTGAATGAGCGCTTTGTTGACTAGCCGTTGGAAGTCGGCGAAGTCAGCGGCGACGAGCTGGATGGATAGCTCATCCTTAAGTCCCCTGAGGAACTTGGCTTGGCGGAGGGCGTCGGTGCGCACTTCCTCCGGTGCGTAGCGGGCGAGACGGTTGAACTCATGGAGGTACTCCATGACGGTCCGGTTGCCTTGCTGCAGGTCGCGGAACTCCTGCTATTTTACCGCGATAACACCGGCGGGGACGTGGGCAGCACGAAAGGCGTTGGTGAACTCCGCCCAAGTCACCACGTGGTCCTCTGGCTGGGACTCACGATAGTTGTCCCACCATTCAGCGGCGGGACCCTGGAGCTGGTGAGTGGCGAAGGCCACTCGCTCCCGGTCGGTGCAGGGGAGGAGGTCGAGCTTCTTTCCGATGGTGCGAAGCCAATCTCCGGCCTCCATCGGGTTGGTGGTGCTCGAGAAGATGGGCGGGCGCACGCGCAGAAACTCGGAGAGTTGCGGAGCGGGCGCGGGTGCTGGTGCGCGAGGGGCGGGTTCCCCGTTCTGCAGACGGTCCAACTGAGCCTGTTGGTTCTGCATTTGGGTGAGAAGTGCGGTGATCAGGTGGTTCTGATTCGCCATCATCTCCGCCAAGGTGGGGTGGTTGGCGGAAGGCGACCCAGACTGTCGTGGGCCCGTTGCACCCCAGTTGGGTACAACACCCTCGGGCGCATCACGGCTTCCTCCTGCTCCGTTGTTGGAGCCGGTGTTCTGGTGGTCGGCCATCTTCTGAATACACATAGTGATAAAACAAAGATGACGAAACAATAATACAACCAAAAATACCAAGCACATAAATATATAGGGTGGTATAAATTGTTCATTACATCCAAGATCTTATTCCATCTACAACACAACTCGTTGCAGACGGCACCACATACAAAATTATGATTTTTATTTAGATAGCGACTCCTAACGTCTACTCGCCACCGGAGGCGGTCTCCGTGCTCTCGGAACCACGAGTGCGCGGCTCCAGAGAGATGGTGGGCTCGAGAAAATTCTCGATGATGGAGTCGGAGACGAGGCCGGGGCGTGGTGTAGGGGCGCTGGTGGAGGGTCTGGCGGGGGAGGGTCGTGGCGAGATCCTCTTGGGGCGAGGGAGGGGCTCACGGATGGGCTTCTTCTTCCTTGGAAGAAGAGGAACCATCTCCGCTATATCCTTCTGCAGCTGCATGATCTTGCGCTGCAACTCGCCATTCTGCTGGATCAAGTTCTTCGTTTCTTCACGAAGGAACTCAACCGCCTCATGGTGCTCGTCGGCGTCGAGCACCGCCTCGGTGTGGAGATCATCCATGGCCTGTAGAAGACGCGACTGCCGGGCCATGACCGGATCACGCACGGAGTGAACTCCGAGGTAGATGCTACGGTGGGCTCCGGGAGTACGCTTCGGCACGAGCCGGAAGGACGAGTTCTGAAGACGATCGTCGTAGATCATCCTCAGCTCCATGAGGGCCTGGAGGGCGACTCGTTGGCACGCGACGTCGAAAGTCGGGCCTCCAAGTGCGGTGGTGTAGGGCGGCAGGTGTTCTCCGGAGCCGTGGACGGTGAGGAGACGTCGCAAGGCCCGGCGAACTCGTCGGGGTACACTCCTTGGAATTCGGGTTCGAAGAGGAACCCGAGGAAGGTGAGCATCATGCGGAGCTCCCGGACGAAGCCCTCGTAGTGGCGGCAGTAACTGTGGACTTGGTAGACAGGCATCTACAAAACAGCAAGTTGAAATAAAGTAAGGAGAGGAACAAAGTTTATAAAAATAGATTTTCGAGAAATAATTTCCTGTGGCTAATGGCTAGGCGGGTCTGTTTGGCTTCCTACAGTCGAGTCGGCTCTGATACCATCTTGTAGCGCCCCGATTTAACAAATCGAGACATTATTGAATTTCATAAGAAAAACAATAATACAAGAGGTTCATCATGCGACAATCGTACATACGACAGTGTTCATGGTACGCAGACCATATTTATTACATCATAGTTTAATAAAAACAGTAAGTAAAAATAATTGGATAGCGGCATGACGAACATCTTCTCCAGGCTTTTTCTTCTCGACTGGGTCGCTACTCCAGACCGTCTTCGTCAGTAAGCATCCTCTGTGGGGTCCAACGGTATGAGTACAAAAAGTACTCAACAAGCCACCGCAAATGCCAAGTACTAAGCAGGATAATAAACAAGGAAGGGTAATGGCTAGCATTGCGGAAAAAGTACAGTTTCAGTTATTGCATTTAGTGTAATCATATTTTAATCATGCGGAAAGTAAACATGAATATCATTCAACATCGACTAACGCGAGGGTACAGTCAGCCCCACCTCGCTCAAACGGTCCTTACATGTCAATCCATCATGCCATACATATTCAAAGTAAACTACTGGGGGATGTCACGCAACCCGCCCTTGACCGTGGGCTTCGGCTTTTCGAAAAGATTGCAGACTCTGATCAGAGATG